>CM038678.1:636090198-637290198 GCA_021605205.1 Aegilops longissima | reverse complement strand
CACAAGATCGTGTAGTTCATTTGCTAAGAGCTTTTCTAATGTCAAGTATCATTTTCTTAGACCATGAGATTGTGCAACTCCCGGATACCGTAGGAATGCTTCGAGTGTACCAAACGTCACAACATAACTGGGTGGCTATAAAGGTGCACTACAGGTATCTCCGAAAGTATTTGTTGAGTTGGCACGAATCGAGACTGGGATTTTTCACTCTGTATGATGGAGAGGTATCTCTGGGCCCACTCGGTAATGCATCATCATAATGAGCTCAGTGTGACTAAGGAGTTAGTCACGGGATCATGCATTATGGAACGAGTAAAGAGACTTGTCGGTAACGAGATTGAACAAGGTATAGGGATACCGACGATCGAATCTCGGGCAAGTAACATACCGATAGACAAAGGGAATTGTATACGGGATTGATTGAATCCCCGACATTGTGGTTCATCCGATGAGATCATCGTGGAACATGTGGGAGCCAATGTGGGTATCCAAATCCCGCTATTGGTTATTGGCCGGAGAGGTGTCTCGGTCATGTCTGCATGGTTCCTGAACCCATAGGGTCTACACACTTAAGGTTCAGTGACGCTAGAGTTGTTATGGGAAATAGTATGTGGTTACCGAAGGTTGTTCGCAGTCCCGGATGAGATCCCGGACGTGACGAGGAACTCCGGAATGGTCCAAAGCTGGAGATCGATATATTGGACGAAGGGTATTGGAGTCCGGAATTGTTCTGGGAGTACCGGGTGACGACCAGCATGGCCGAAAGGTGTTTCGGAGGCCCCGACAAGCGTTGGGGGGCCTTATGGGCCAAGGGGAGGGGGCACACCAGCCCAATAAGGGCTGTCGCCCTCCCAACCCTCTCACGTAACTCTGGAGGTGGGGCGCCTCCCAGGCGTCGCCTCTCCGGCTTGGGGGCAAGTTTCAAGGGTGGGGCGCCCAAACCCATCTAGGGTTTCCCCTGTGGCCGCCACCCCTCCCCTAGGGAACCCTAGGGCGCCTCGTCCACCCCCCTTCCCCCTATATATAGTGAGGGAGAGAGAGGGCAACCGGACCCTGCTACGTCTTGAGCTTGTGTTGGTTTTCCCCGAAGAGGAGAGGATGATGCAGCAAAGTAGCGTAAGTATTTCCCTCAGTTTTTGAGAACCAAGGTATCAATCCAGTAGGAGGCCACACACAAGTCCCTCGTACCTGCACAAAACGATAGCTACTCGCAACCAACACGATTAGGGGTTGTCAATCCCTTCACGGTCACTTACGAGCGTGAGATCTGATAGAGATGATAAATAATATTTTTGGTATTTTTGGTATAGAGATGCAAAGTGAAAAGTAGAAGGCAAAGTAAAAACAAAGCAAGTATTAAAGTGATGGAGATTGATATGATGAGAATAGACCCGGGGGCCATAGGTTTCACTAGTGGCTTCTCTCAAGAGCATAAGTATTCTACGGTGGGTGAACAAATTACTGTTGACCCATTGACAGAATTGAGCATAGTTATGAGTATATCTAGGTATGATCATGTATATAGGCATCACGTCCGAGACAACTAGATCGAAACGATTCTGCATCTACTACTATTACTCCACTCATCGACCGCTATCCAGCATGCATCTAGAGTATTAAGTTAAAAACAGAGTAACGCCTTAAGCAAGATGACATGATGTAGAGGAATAAATTCCTGCAATATGATAAATACTCCATCTTGTTACCCTCGATGGCAACAATACAATACGTGCCTTGCAACCCTTTACATCCTTTGGTAAGGACACCGCAAGATTGAACCCAAAGCTATGCACTTCTCCCATTGCAAGAACTACCAATCTAGTTGGCCAAACCAAACGGATAATTCGAAGAGACTTGCAAAGATAACCAATCATACATAAAAGAATTCAGAGAAGATTCAAATATTATTCATAGATAAGCTGGATCATAAACCCACAATTCATCGGTCTCAACAAACACACCGCAAAAAGAAGATCACATTGAATAGATCTCCACGAGAGAGGGGGAGAACATTGTATTGAGATCCAAAAAGAGAGAAGAAGCCATCTAGCTACTAGCTATGGACCCGAAGGTCTAAAGTAAACTACTCACACTTCATCAAAGGGGCTATGGTGTTGATGTAGAAGCCCTCCATGGTTGATGGCCCCTCCGGCGGAGCTCCGGAACAGGCCCCAAGATGGGATCTCGTGGATACAGGAAGTTGCGGCGGTGGAATTAGGTTTTTGGCTCCTGTTCTGATCGTTTGGGGGTACATAGGTATATATAGGAGGAAGGAGTACATTGGTGGAGCAACAGGGAGCCCACGAGGCAGGGGGCGCGCCCTAGGGGGGCGCCCCCCACCCTCGTGACCGCCTCTGTTACTTCTTGGAGTAGGGTCCAAGTCTCATGGATCACGTTCGGTGAGAAAATCACATTTCTGAAGGTTTCGTTCCGTTTGGACTCTGTTTGATATTCCGTTTCTTCGAAACACTGAAATAGGCAAAAAACAGCAATTCTAGGCTGGGCCTCCGGTTAATAGGTTAGTCCCAAAAATAATATAAAAGTGGAAAATAAAGCCCAATATAGTCCAAAACAGTAGATAAAGTAGCATGGAGCAATCAAAATTATAGATACGTTGGAGACGTATCGAGCCCCTAAGCTTAATTCCTGCTCGTCCTCGAGTAGGTAAATGATAAAAGAGAAATTTTTATGCGGAGTGATACTTTGGCATAATTTCAATGTAAATCTTCTTAATCATGGTATGAATATTCAGATCTGAAATATTCAAGACAAAAGTTCATATTGACATAAAAATAATAATACTTTAAGCATACTAACTAAGCAATTATGTCTTCTCAAAATAACATGGCCAAAGAAATTTATCCCTACAAAATCATATAGTCTGGCTATGCTCCATCTTCCCCACACAAAATATTTAGATCATGCACAACCCCGAAGACAAGCCAAGCAATTGTTTCATACTTTAACATTTTCAAAACTTTTTCAATCTTCACGCAATACATGAGCGTGAGCCATGGATATAGCACTATATGTGGAATAGGATGGTGGTTGTGGAGAAGACAAAAAGGGAGAAGATAGTCTCACATCAACTAGGCGTATCAATGGGCTATGGAGATGCCCGTCAATAGATATCAATGTGAGTGAGTAGGGATTGCCATGCAACGGATGCACTAGAGCTATAAGTATATGAAAGCTCAACAAAAGAAACTAAGTGGGTGTGCATCCAACTCGCTTGCTCACGAAGACCTAGGGCATTTGAGTAAGCCCATCATTGGAATATACAAGCCAAGTTCTATAATGAAAAATTCCCACTAGTATATGAAAGTGACAAAATGAGAGACTCTCTATCATGAAGATCATGGTGCTACTTTGAAGCACAAGTGTGGTAAAAGGATAGTAACATTGTCCCTTCTCTCGTTTTCTCTCATTTCATTTTTTTATTTTTTATTTGGGCCTTTTCTCTTTTTTTTATGGCCTCCTTTTTTTCGTCCGGAGTCTCATCCCGACTTGTGGGGGAATCATAGTCTCCATCATCCTTTCCTCACTTGGGACAATGCTCTAATAATGATGATCATCACACTTTTATTTTTCTTACAACTCAACAATTACAACTCGATTCGTAGAACAAAGTATGACTCTATATGAATGCCTCCGGTGTGTACGGGATATGCAATGAAACATGAGTGACATGTATGAAAGAATTATGAATGGTGGCTTTGCCACAAATACGATGTCAACTACATGATCATGCTAGCAATATGACAATGATGGAGCGTGTCATAATAAACGAAACGGTGGAAAGTTACATGGCAATATATCTCGGAATGGCTATGGAAATGCCATGATAGGTAGGTATGGTGGCTGTTTTGAGGAATGATATATGGTGGGTGTATGATACCGGCGAAAAGTGCGCGGTATTAGAGAGGCTAGCAATGGTGGAAGGATGGGAGAAAGTGCGTATAATCCATGGACTCAACATTAGACATAAAGAACTCATATACTTATTGCAAAAATCTAGAAGTTATCAAAGAAAAGTATTACGCACATGCTCCTAGGGGGATAGATTGGTAGGAAAAGACCATCGCTCGTCCCCGACCGCCACTCGTAAGGAAGACAATCTATAAATAAATCATGATCCGAGTTCATCACATAACGGTTCACCATACGTGCATGCTACGGGAATCACAAACTTCAACACAAGTATTCTTTAAATTCACAACTACTCAACTAGCATGACTCTAATATCACCATCCTCATATCTCAAAACAATTATCAAGCATCAAACTTATCTTAGTATTCAACACACTCAAAAGAAAGTTTCACATATCTTGAATACCAAGTATATTAACATTAAGCAAATTACCATGCTATTAACGACTCTCAAAATAATCTAAGTGAAGCATGAGAGATCAATAGTTTCTATAAAACAAATCCGCCACCTGCTCTAAAAGATCTAAGTGAAGCACTAGAGCAAAAATTATCACGCTCAAAAGATATAAGTGAAGCACTATGAGCAGAACTATCAAGCTCAAAAGATATAAGTGAAGCACATAGAGTATTCTATCAAATTCCAATTCATGTATGGATCTCTCAAAAGGTGTGTACAGCAAGGATTATTGTGGTAAACTAACAAGCAAAGACGCAAATAATACAAGACGCTCCAAGCAAAACACTTATCATGTGGTGGATAAAAATATAGCTCCAAGTAAATTACCGATGGAAGTAGACGAAAGAGGGGATGCCTTCCGGGGCATCCCCAAGCTTTGACTTTTTGGTGTCCTTGGATTATCTTGGGGGTGCCATGGGCATCCCCAAGCTTAGGCTCTTGCCACTCCTTGTTCCATAATCCATCAAAAGAATTTACCCAAAACTTGAAAACTTCACGACACAAAACTCAATAGAAATCTCGTGAGCTCCGTTAGAGAAAGAAAACGAAAGACTACTTTAAGGTACTGTAATGAAATCATTCTTTATTTATATTGGTGTTAAACCTAATTCATTCCAACTTCTCTATGGATCATAAACTATTTTACTAGCCATAGATTCATCAAAATAAGCAAACAACACACGCAAAACAGAATCTGTCAAAAACAGAACAGTCTGTAGTAATCTGTATCTAACGCAAACTTCTGGAACTCCAAAAATTATACCAAAATTAGACGACCTATAAAATTTGTTTATTGATCAGCAGCAATTGGAATAAGTATTTTATCACGTTCTGGTGATTTTTAAAAATTCAGGCACTGAGCGCAAAGTTTCTGGAAATTACAGCAAGATCAAATAACTATCATCCAAGAAGATCCAATAGGTTTAACTTGGCACAAACACTAATTAAAACATAAAACCACATCTAAACAGAGGCTAGATGGATTATTTATTCCTAAACAGAAGCAAAAACTAAAAAAACTAAAAATAAAATTGGGTTGCCTCCCAACAAGCGCTATCGTTTAATGCCCCTAGCTAGGCATAAAAGCAAGGATAGATCTAAGTAGTGCCGTAGTAATAAGATAGATCGGTGAAACTCATTTCATATTCTCTATGTTCGGCAGCAAATTTTCTTTGAGGCAAGCAAAAGTAATCAAAAGGACTAAATTTAATAGGACAAAAGTCCCTAAGATGAATTTTAGGAGGTATAGGTTCCTCTTTCGGCCCTTCGTATTGCACAACCAATTCATCATTATAAGCGTTCTTTTGACAGAACTTGGTGAGCCTATACTCAAGAGAGCATCCTAGCTCATTATTTTGAATAGCCAAATCATCATTAAGCTCAAAGATTCTATCAATTAAAATATTGGTAGGCACCTTTTTTCTAAGAGTTTCATTGAAAGCAACATAGTCGATAGATTGAAAATGCATTATTTCTTTTTGATAAAAAAGGATAGGTTCTATGGGAGGACGACCAGCGTCCACCCTATAATGCGCAAAGATTTCTTTGGCTTCTTTTATTATAAACCTGAATTCATGAGCCAAAAAGATAGCAGCGGCACGCTTAACAGAGGAGTGTTCAATATTAGAAAATTCTAGGAAAATTCTCTGTATAGAAGAGTGCATATGCATAAATTGTCTTTCAAGTTCAACGATAAGCATGGCAATAGCGTCCGCAAGGCTACTAGTTCTATGGAGAATAGAACCACCCATAGAGGGTAAAGCACCAGCACAAGTAAAGAAATCTTGAATAACTCCTTTTCCAATAATATTACCACTACCGATTCAAATCTTTTTGTGTGATACGTAGGGATTCTTCACGAGAGCTTGAAAATTTTCCATGATATTATTATCGCCCATATCGGCGATAATTTCCCCAATTTCAGACATAGCGTCAAGCAAGCAAACTAACACACGAGCAAACAAACGGACGAGGAAAAGGCAACGGGAAAGAGAGGAGGAGATTGGGAAAGAGAGGGCAAATAAAACGGCAAGGCTGAAGTGGGGGAGAGGAAAACGAGAGGCAAATGGCAAATAATGTAATGCAAGAGATAGGGATTGTGATGGGTACTTGGTATGTTGACTTTTGCGTAGACTCCCCGGCAACGGCGCCAGAAATCCTTCTTGCTATGTCTTGAGCTTGCGTTGGTTTTCCCCGAAGAGGAGAGGATGATGCAGCAAAGTAGCGTAAGTATTTCCCTCAGTTTTTGAGAACCAAGGTATCAATCCAGTAGGAGGCCACACACAAGTCCCTCGTACCTGCACAAAACGATAGCTACTCGCAACCAACGCGATTAGGGGTTGTCAATCCCTTCATGGTCACTTACGAGAGTGAGATCTGATAGAGATGATAAATAATATTTTTGGTATTTTTGGTATAGAGATGCAAAGTGAAAAGTAAAAGTCAAAGTAAAAACAAACCAAGTATTAAAGTGATGGAGATTGATATGATGAGAATAGACCCGGGGGCCATAGGTTTCACTAGTGGCTTCTCTCAAGAGCATAAGTATTCTACGGTGGGTGAACAAATTACTGTTGAGCCATTGACAGAATTGAGCATAGTTATGAGTATATCTAGGTATGATCATGTATATAGGCATCACGTCCGAGACAAGTAGATCGAAACGAATCTGCATCTATTACTATTACTCCACTCATCGACCGGTATCCAGCATGCATCTAGAGTATTAAAATAAAATAGTGTAACGCCTTAAGCAAGATGACCTGATGTAGAGTAATAAATTCATGCAATATGATAAGGGCCATTTGCATTTCTGTCCCTAACTCGAACCACCTAATCAGATATACCCCTAATTCCAAAGCCTGCTCAAAAATGCCCCTCCGTGCCGTTTCCGTCAGGTCAAAGGCCTTTGACCGTTTTCCTCACGTTTTCTCGACATTTTTGCCCCTCTGTGCACATCCCAGTTACACGTGGCACCTACCTAGGAAAAGAAAAGAAAAAAAACTCCCTCGCTCTCATCCCATCTCTGACTTACACGTGGAGCCCACCAACATTAAAAAAAATTGTCTACCTCTCTCATAACCCCCCCTCTCTCTCCCTGACATGTGGGCCATTGGACCCACTGTCAGGGTCAACTCTTGTTTGCTCGTGGTCACGGCGAGGCTTGGCGGATCGGCCGGTGGTCGCCGCCGGCGAAGGATAGCGCGCCGGCGTGTTAGGGGCATGGTGGGAGGCTCGGGGTCGTCCGACGGAGGGGTGGAGCCGCCGCCAGGTAGGTAGGTGGGCGTGTGCACGCACCGAGCCAGCCGAGAGTCGGTCATGGCGGCGGCCGGCCGCAGGCGCTCCGGAACAGAATCGGCGGGGAAGAGAGGAGTAGGGCGCGTGATTTCAGGGACAACGACACGGACGTCGGGAAGGTCGGTGGTGGCTCGGGTAGTCGGATTTAGGAGGCCAAGGGCGCATCGTGGCGGAGATCGAGTCTCGCCATCGCCTACTACGCTGCCATAGGCCCGATTCACCGTCTTTGGCGGGCGAGGCGTCCAGCAGGTTCAAGGGCATGCTCTTTGGTCTCGATCTAGCCTCCGACCATGACGGCGGCGGCGCGTCCTCCGCAGAATGTATCAGCGCTCCCGTGCATGACTTCGCTGCCCGCCGACATCCACCTTGACCACCACCGCAAATCCTTGACAGACCACCCGAGCCCGTCCCTTGGTCTTCACTTGCAGGAGCGCCGCCTCTCGCCGGCGACGGCCACCGGCTGATCCACGCGAGCCGAGCCTAGCCTCGCTTCGGAGCGTGTTGACCATGCAAGTGGGTCCCTGGCCCACATGTCAAGGAGTGAGAGAGTTTTTTTAGTAAGTGAGAGAGAGGGGATAAGCCAGAGTTTTTTTTCCTAGGGCAGGGCCCATGTGTAAGTGACAAGTGAATAGAGGGGAAAAATGTCCAGTAAATGCCCCGTAAACGGTCAAACCCCTTTGACCAGACGAAAACGGAGCGGAAGGATATTTCTGTAAGGGCACCTAACGGCGGAGGGGCATTTTTGAGCAGGCTTTCGAATTAGGGGCAAATGTGAGTAGTGGGTTCAAGTTAGGGACACAGATGTAAAAGACCCATATGATAAATACTCCATCTTGTTATACTCGATGGCAACAATACAATACGTGTCTTGCAACCCTTTCTGTCACTGGGTAAGGACACCGCAAGATTGAACCCAAAGCTATGCACTCCTCCCATTGCAAGAACTACCAATCTAGTTGGCCAAACCAAATGGATAATTCGAAGAGACTTGCAAAGATAACCAATCATACATAAAAGAATTCAGAGAAGATTCACATATTATTCATAGATAAGCTGGATCATAAACCCACAATTCATCGGTCTCAACAAACACACCGCAAAAAGAAGATTACATCGAATAGATCTCCACAAGGGAGGGGGAGAACATTGTATTAAGATCCAAAAAGAGAGAAGAAGCCATCTAGCTACTAGCTATGGACCCGAAGGTCTAAACTAAACTACTCACACTTCATTAGAGGGGCTATGGTGTTGATGTAGAAGCCCTCCATGGTGGATGCCCCCTCCGGCGGAGCTCCGAAACAGGCCCCAAGATGGGATCTCGTGGATACAGGAAGTTGCGGCGGTGGAATTAGGTTTTTGGCTCCTGTTCTGATCGTTTGGGGGTACGTAGGTATATATGAGTAAAGAGTACGTCGGTGGAGCAACAGGGGGCCCACGAGGCAGGCGCGCCTAGGGGGGCGCGCCCCCCCTCGTGACCGCCTCACATTTCTTGGAATAGGGTCCAAGTCTCCGGATCACGCTCGGTGAGAAAATCACGTTCAAAGGTTTCATTCCGTTTGGACTCCGTTTGATATTTCGTTTCTTGAAACACCAAATAGGCAAAAACAGCAATTCAGGCTGGGCCTCCGGTTAATAGGTTAGTCCCAAAAAATAATATAAAAGTGGAAAATAAAGCCCAATATAGTCCAAAACAGTAGATAAAGTAGCATGGAGCAATCAAAAATTATAGATACGTTGGAGACGTATCAGACCCTTCCCTGGCGCTGCCCCTCCCTCTTCCAACACCTCCTCCCCTCCGTAGTGCTTGGCGAAACCCTCTCAGAGAACCACGAGCTCCATCGCCACCACGCCGTCGTGCTGCTGGAGTTTTCCCTCAACTTCTCCTCTCCCCTTGCTGGATCAAGAAGGAGGAGACGTCCCCGGGCTGTACGTGTGTTGAACGCAGAGGCGCCGTCCGTTCGGTGCTTAGATCGGAATCGACCACGATCTGAATCGCTGCGCGTACGACTCCACCAACCACGTTCTTGTAACGCTTCCGCTTAGCGATCTTCAAGGGTATGAAGATGCACTCCCTGTCTCTCGTTTCTAGCATCTCCTAGATTGATCTTGGTGACACGTAGGAAAATTTTGAATTATTGCTACGTTCCCCAACAAAAAGTTCAAGCTTGGGGATGCCCAAAGCACCCCAAGATAATATATCAAGAAGTCTCAAGCATCTAAGCTTGGGAATGCCCCGGTAGGCATCCCACCTTTCTTCTTCAACAACTATCGGTTAGTATCGGTTGAGCCTAAGTTTTTGCTTCTTCACATGAGTTGTGCTATCCTTGCAATGTCATTTTATTTTGTTTTGCTTGCTGTTTGAATAAGATACCAAGATCTGAAATTCTTAAATGAGAGAGAGTCTTCGCATAGTTACATAATTATTTAACTACTCATTGATCTTCACTTATATCTTTTTGGAGTAGTTTGTCATTTACTCGTGTGCCTCACTTATATCCTATGAGTAAATTGTTGAATGAGTTGATTGTCATAAATCTGAAATTATATATGTCTCATTTGCTTATCCCATGGGGAGCAATGACTTCACATCTAAGAAGTAGAGGTTGTAAATTTATTGAAGGTTAGCAAGCATTGTATTGGTCATTTGAACAATTCATGAAAGAATATTGAAGGAAGAGAGATTTCACATATAAATACACTATCCTAGACATCTTTTATAATTGGGAGCACTCATTAAGTATGACATGCTAAAGAGTTGATGTTGGACAAGGAAGACAACGTAATGGGTTATGTTTTCGCACATCTCAGTTAAAGTATATTGTCATGGATCATTCAAACATGTTGAGCTTGCCTTTCCCCCTCATGCTAGCCAAATTCCTTGCACAAAGTAGAGATACTACTTGTGCTTCCAAATATCCTTAAACCCAGTTTTGCCATGTGAGTTCACTATACCTACCTATGGATTGAGTAAGATCCTTCAAGTAAGTTGTCATCGGTGCAAGCAATAAAAATTGCTCTTTAAATATGTATGATCTTTTGGTGTGAAGAAAATAGCTGTATACGATATAGTTATGGAAGCAATAAAAGCGACGGACTGCATAATAAAGGTCCATATACAAGTGGCAATATAAAGTGACGTTCATTCGCATTAAGATTTTGTGCATCCAACCCTAAAAGCGCATGACAACCTCTGCTTCCCTCTGCGAAGGGCCTATATTTTACTTTATGTCTTTTACTTTATGCAAGAGTCGAGGTGATCTTCACCTTTCCCTTTTTATTTTATCCTTTGGCAAGCACCTCGTGTTGGAAAGATCCTGATATATATATATATATATATATATATATATATATATATATATATATATATATATATATATATATATATATATATATATATCAATTGGATGTAAGTTAGCATGAACTATTATTGTTGACATCACCCAAAGGTGAATACGTTGGGAGGCAACACTATAAGCCCCTATCTTTCTCAGTGTCCGATTGAAACTCCATAACCATTAGTATTGCGTGAGTGTTAGCAATTATATAAGACTAGAAGATAGTTGAGTATGTGGAGTTTGCTATTCCTGAAAATAAGATGAATTGCAATTGTTTGATGACTGAGAACATAGTTTGCTAGTTTTCAAGAAAGTTTATAGTCTATGCTTTAACATGTGAATTGGTTGTTACTTTATCGTGAGAAGTTTTATGAGATGAAATACTGTTATGACATATTATCATGCTAGAAAAGATGATTGAAATTATCATTGATCAAACTTGTGCACCTTCTAGCATTCACACTTCATAAATTCTTTCTTTTATCATTTACCTACTCGAGGACGAGTAGGAATTAAGCTTGGGGATGCTGATACGTCTCCAACGTATCTATAATTTATGAAGCATTCATGCTATTTTATTATCTGTTTTGATTGATTACGGGCTTTATTACACACTTTTATATTACTTTTGGGATTAACCTATTAACCGAAGGCCCAGCCCATATTGTTGTTTTATTGCCTGTTTCAGTATTTCGAAAAAAGGGATATCAAACGGAGTCCAAACGGAATGAAACCTTCGGTAGCATGATTTTTGGAAAGGTTATGATCCAGGAGACTTGGAGTTGAAGTAAAGGAAGCGTTGAGGAAGCCACGAGATAGGGGGGCGCGCCCACCCCCCCTGGGCGCGCCCTACCCTCTCGTGGGCCCCTCGAGGCTCCCCCGACCGACTTCTTTCGCCTATATATATTCCCTTATACCCTAAAAACATCAAAACAGAAGATAGATCGGGAGTTCCGCCGCCGCAAGCCTCTGTAGCCACCAAAAACCTCTCGGGAGCCCGTTCCGGCACCCTGCCGGAGGGGGAACCCACCACCGGTGGCCATCTTCATCATCTCGGATCTATCCATGACGAGGAGGGAGTAGTTCACCCTCGGTGCTGAGGGTATGTACCAGTAGCTATTTGTTTGATCTCTCTCTCTCTCTCTCTCTCTCTCGTGTTCTCTCTATGGCACGATCTTGATGTATCGCGAGCTTTGCTATTATAGTTGGATCTTATGATGTTTCTCCCCCCTCTACTCTCTTGTGATGAATTGAGTTTTCCTCTTGAAGTTATCTTATTGGATTGAGTCTTTAAGGATTTGAGAACACTTGATGTATGTCTTGCCGTGCTTATCTGTGGTGACAATGGGATATCACGTGCCACTTGATGTATGTTTTGGTGATCAACTCGCGGGTTCCGCCCATGAACCTATGCATAGGGGTTGGCACACGTTTTCATCTTGACTCTCCGGTAGAAACTTCAGGGCACTCTTTGAAGTACTATGTGTTGGTTGAATAGATGAATCTAAGATTGTGTGATGCATATCGTATAATCATGCCCACGGATACTTGAGGTGACAATGGAGTATCTAGGTGACATTAGGGTTTTGGTTGATTTGTGTCTTAAGGTGTTATTCTAGTACAAACTCTTGAATAGATTGATCCGAAAGAATAACTTTGAGGTGGTTTCATACCCTACCATAACCTCTTCGTTTGTTCTCCGCTATTAGTGGCTTTGGAGTGACTCTTTGTTGCATGTCGAGGGATTGTTATATGATCTATCTATGTTATTATTGTTGAGAGAACTTGCACTAGTGAAAGCATGAACCCTATGCCTTGTTTCCTACCATTGCAATACCGTTTACGCTCACTTTTTTCATTAGTTACCTTGCTGTTTTTATATTTTCATATTACAAAAACTTATATCTACTATCCATATTGCACTTGTATCACCATCTCTTCGCCGAACTAGTGCACCTATACAATTTACCATTGTATTGGGTGTGTTGGGGACACAAGAGACTCTTTGTTATTTGGTTGCAGGGTTGTTTGAGAGAGACCATCTTCATCCTATGCCTCCCACGGATTGATAAACCTTAGGTCATCCACTTGAGGGAAATTTGCTACTGTCCTACAAACCTCTGCACTTGGAGGCCCAACAACGTCTACAAGAAGAAGGTTGTGTAGTAGACATCAAGGACACATGGGAATTATCGTCAAGTTAGTTTTCATCATGCTCATATGATTCGCGTTCGTTACTTTGATAATTTGATATGTGGGTGGACCGGTGCTTGGGTACTGCCCTTCCTTGGACAAGCATCCCACTTATGATTAACCCCTCTCGCAAGCATCCGCAACTACGAAAGAAGAATTAAGGTAAACCTAACCACAGCGTGAAACATATGAATCCAAATCAACCCCTTAAGAAGCAACGCATAAACTATGGTTTAAGCTTCTTTCACTCTAGCAACCCATCATCTACTTATTACTTCCCAATGCCTTCCCCTAGGCCCAAACAATGGTGAAGTGTCATGTAGTCGACGTTCATAACACCACTAGAGGAAAGATAACATACATCTCATCAAAATATCGAACGAATACCAAATTCACATGACTACTTATAACAAGACTTCTCCCATGTCCTCAGGAACAAACGTAACTACTCACAAATCATATTCATGTTCATAATCATAGGGGTATTAATGTGCATAAAGGATCTGAACATATAATCTTCCACCGAATAAACCAACTAGCATCAACTACAAGGAGTAATCAACACTACTAGCAATCCACAGGTACCAATCTGAGGTTTTGAGACAAAGATCGGATACAACAGATGAACTAGGGTTTGAGAGGAGATGGTGCTAGTGAAGATGTTGATGGAGATTAACCCCCTCCCGATGAGAGGATCGATGGTGATGATGATGGTGACGATTCCCCCCTCCCGGAGGGATGTTTTCCCTGGCAGAACAGCTCCGCCGGAGTCCTAGATTGGTTCCGCCAAGGTTCTGCCTCGAAACGGCGGTGCTTCGTCCCTAAAGCTTCCTTATGATTTTTTTCTAGGGCAAAAGACACCTTATACCAGAAGATGGGCATCGGGGCTTCGGGTGGCCCACGAGGCGGGGAGCGCCCTCCACCCTCGTGTGCAGATGGGTGGCACCCTCCGTGCTTTCTTCGCCTAATATTTTTAATATATTCCAAAACTGAATGTCGTGGAGTTTCGGACTTTTGGAGTTGTGCGAGAATAGGTCTCTAATATTTGCTCCTTCTCCACCCCAATTCCAGTGCCGCATTCTCCTCTTCATGTAAACCTTGTAAAATAAGAGAGAAAAGGCATAAGTATTGTGAAATAATGTGTAGTAACAGCCCATAATGCAATAAATATCGATATAAAAGCATGATGCAAAATGGACGTATTACAGCATAGCCAGCGGCCGACAACACAGCCAGCCTCCAAAATGAATGTGTTTCTCGCCGTCACACAGCCAGCGGCCCAGCGGGCGGCACCCATGCCAGCCTCCAAAAATGAACGGCCACGGCCGATCGGACGACCTAGTTCAGGCCATCGACGTCGAACATCTCCTTCAGCCTGTCCTCGAACCAGCTCCTCGTCTTCTCTCTCATCTTGGTCAAGTCCATGCTCATGATCGCAAGGGCCACCTCCTTTGCTTTGGTTGCGGAATTGGTGGCCTCTATGTCGAGCTGCCTCTGCCTGGCCTTGACATTGGCGGCCTCGATGTCGATCTGCCTTTGCTGGGACGCCTCCTCCATGTCGATCTTCCTCTTCTTGGCCGCCTCCTCCATCTCAAGCTTCTTCCTTTGAAGCTCTAGGTATTGCTTCATTTGCTCGTCCTTGCTTTGCCGCTTCTTCTCGTCCCTCACATCCTTTTGAACATCATGCCATGCAAAGTCTCATGCATGCAGTGGCCGAGCCAGCTCAAACTTAGAGCCTGGGCAAGGTTTACGTGATGCCAAGTTAATTAATTTTATCCAAACAAACTGTAAGTAAACCATTTGTTTACTACTAGAGCTCCATGCACATGCACCATGGGAGCCCGGGCAGCAGCCCCGGCTCGCCGGGTGCTGTCTCCGCCACTGCATGCATGGCCATTGATGAGGCATCACGTATGTCGTCCACCTTGGAGTTGGTCTTGCCCCTCGGCCTCTTCAACGCCTCGCCATCTCCACCTCCGGTGAACTTGGCCGTCTTCTTGCTCTCTTTCTTTGAAGTTCACGGTATTGATCCTTGAACTTAGGGCAATTGTTGATGATCGTCCAACAATGTGTAAGAGTGAATGGCTTGTCATTATGCCGGGCCTTGAATGCTTCCAAAGATTGAAATGCCTACAGCACATGATCAACAACAATTGAACATGCAAACATATACAAGGCCGAAGTCTCATGGCCGTAGCAAACGAAAGAACTAGGATGAGGAGATCATACCATGTCCCCAATGCCGAGACCACTCACGGGCTGTGCTTCAACGCTCTCAAATGCGGCGCAATACTTGTTGCACTCTTGTTGGATCAACAACCACCTCTTTTGAATCGAGGTGATGCCACAGTTGCTTGTAATTTGGTAGGGCTCAAACATCTTCCTTTCATGGAATGTTTTGTGGACTCTCGTCCAAAAAAAAATCCCTTTTGTTGCGCGCTGGTCCTCGGATCTTGGCTAATATCCATCCAACATTGGCAAATCAACTGTCCTCCTCTTGTGTATATGAACCCGTGCGAATGCTCTTCCTCCTCTTTTGTGCTTTCGCTCTTTGGGTGAGCTCGTCGATGAACAATGGCTCGCCACTAATATCAATGTCATTGCCTTCTTCTTCATCTCCTCCCAACTTCATCACACCCGCCTTTTTAACATTGTTTTGAAACAAAGGAAACATGCAACTGCCCGTACTTTCCCACTTGTATAGCCCACCACTTAATTAATGCGCGACCTGATGCGGGTCATATTGGATGATCAGCGAACCTAATTATATTCACCTGTAGCCAATGACCAGTACATAATATCAGAATCCTCACCCAGCTCGGTTGATTAGATCTCCACCATCACCTTCGCAATAGATGTAATCGTCTTCATGCCACGAGTCACCATGGTCGTAGTCAGCATGGTCGTCGGTCTCTTCATCGGCAACGTACTGGGCGCGGCCATCCTGACTTCGGGTCTCGTCGGGATCGTAGGCACGGCCATTCCCACCCTCGAAGATCACATCCTCCATGAACTGGTTGTAGAAGGGGTCGTCGATCGGTGGCGTTGGTGTTGGCATCCCATCAAACAAGATGCGGGGGGATGGCATGGTGCCCGTAAACGGTGGCCGTGCTTGCTTTCTTTGCATCTCGACGGACAGCCGGCCGCCGCTGCTGGACCCCGGCGTGACGTTGAGGTCGATGACGGCCGACGGGCGCGGGGTGGACGGCGCGATCACGCCAACGTCCGGCGACCCCAAGAAACGGGTCTGGCCGTCGTGCCTTGGCGGGGGAAAGCCAGGCAACATAGGTGTGGTCCGCGATATCGGCGACTGGCAGTGCGGAGGCCTGGCGACCGACGAGCCTGTGCTCGCCGGGCCGAGGCCGCTGCAGAGAAACCCGCCGGACGACAAATGCCAAGCATGAGGAGGGCGTGCGCTTGGTTGACGATGGCCTTCTTCTCCTCGACCTCGGCCTTGCGCCGCGTGACCTCCATCGCATCGCGCTCGGCTACGAACTTGGCCGAGGCGGCATTGCCCTTTACAACCGCCCTCTGGTTCCTCCTCTTCGCCGATTCCGCGTCCAGCTTGGCGAGCTCCTCCGGCGTGCATTCCGACCGTGGCTTCCTTGGCGCCTTGCCCGCCTTCTTCTTGAACTTTCCGGGTGGGTCGACGGCCAGGCCGCCGGAATTCGGCTGGGCATCGGCCATGGACGGGGGAGGGAGGGGGCGGCAGGACGTGGGAGGGTTTGGGGGGAAATGGCGCCAAATGGGGCACGGGGGGGGGGGGGGTTGCTGAAGCACCGACAGGCGGGCCAGGGGACGACAAGCGCACGCGTCCCACCCGTCCACGCGCTGTCCGTTTCACCCCAAAATTGGCGCAAACTTGGGCCTCGGATGGGTCAAAAGTGGATAGAAAATGGACAAAAGTATGTTTGCTCCCGCGCACTGGGCCGTCTGATTTGTCCGTTTTACCCCAAACAGACGCACCCGGACAGGATGGGGTCGCGCGGTGGAGTTGGCCTTCCTGGAGCTTGCCCATGCTTCGTCAGCGAGCTCCACAGGTAGAGGAGATACCAGAGAGAGGGGAGGCTGGGCTAGGAGGTAGCGCCGGTGAGATTTCCCCCCATGTCGCCAGGATGGGCGATGCAGAGGTTGCAAATCTTCGCAGTTCTTCCTGTCATTGATCCATCATTTTCATTTTAGTTAAGCAGGCTTCTTCGATGCTCATTTTGAGCATCCTATAGTTTTTTATACAAACAAAAGTCAACATAGAATTTTAGTCAGAGCATAGTCTCATTATCTCAGCATCCAAGGCACACCTCCAAACCATTATCTCAACATCATAGCATTTTCAAGTGTTTATTATCAAAACAAAAATTAAAACTTTACTTTCAGACACATTTTCTGCTTTTATACTGTCAAAAACAAAGGATGGTCTCCAACAAGATCGAAATCAACGACAGGGTTTCAACGTCCAGCAACAGAACAATGGGGTAGGCGATATACTTGTATATGGTTTTTTAGGGGTGAACCAAGTTTTATTCATCAAAGTCCACAGATAGTGGGATACAGTTTAGGTCATGGGGTTGGCCCAACCAAACGTGGCACCCCGGACCAAGTAAAAGACTAAACTTGGCTAGATGATGTGCTTCATAATTAACAGCATGACCTTCAAAAGTAATCTTACAATGAAGTTGAGAAACATGTAGATTGATCTCACTAATTATTGCGCCATATATGCCTCTACTACATCTGGCAATATCAGAGACCGCCTGCTTCGAGTCCGATGATATGATGAAATTCTGGACATTAAGATCCGCTGCTAGAGCAATCCCTTCTCTGCATGCAATGGCCTCCAGAGTGGTCGCATCTTTAACTCCTTCTTTTACAAGCAATGAGCTGCCCAGGTACTGACCATTGCCATCACGGCAAACTGCCGCTGCAGATCCACCTCTCCCTTTTCTTACCCCTGCGTCGGCATGGATCTTGGCATATCCAGTTGGAGGGGCTTTGGGTTGCTGTTGTGCCACTGGTGGTGCATGCCCAATACGTGGCGGCTTGGTCCCTCTTATTGGGTCTAGCTCACTAATGTAATTCTTGATAAAAGAAAATTTGCCTTGTGGAGTCTGAAAGATACCTTCATGAATGGCCTTGCTTCGAGCTGGCCAAATCACCCATAAGGTGACCGAAAGAAGCACAAACTGATCATGCGACAGCGATTCCATGAGAGTGAATAGCCACTGCTTGGCCTTAGGTTCAGTGATGGACATTAGCTTATGAGCCAAGTTGTCATCAACTAGCGCCCATATGCATCTGGAGGTGGTGCAGCTCACAAGGGAGTGCCTCCACGAGTCAGGTGATCCACACAAACCACAGTACCCATTGTCAATCATGTGCCGATGGGCTCGAACATCTTTAGTAGGTATAGAGTGTTTCACGAGCCGCCACAGGAACATTTGTACTTTTGACGGGACTTGTGTTTTCCACATACTCTTCCATGAACCTTCCTCTTGCGTTGTACTTGACAAACCAGGAGAACTCTCCAGCCAGGCTTCTCTCCTCTGTCGCGTAGCAATCAACATCTTGTATGCTGACTTGACCGAATGACGGCCAGTGCGTTCATGGTTCCAGCTCCAGAAGTCTTGCAAATTGCGTGTACAGAGGGGAATTGCTAAAATTGTTTTAGCGTCCATCCCGAGGAATACTTCTTCAACTAGCTGCTAGTTCCACTTTGCTGAGGTTTGATCGATTAGCTCTGCCACTAGCATCGGTGGGTTAGCGCTTCTGCAGACATACGTCCTCATCATCTCCTCCCGTGGCAGCCACGTGTCATTCCATATATTTGTGGTCTCCCCATTGCCTATGCGTCGAATCAGGCCCTGTTTAAGGGTGTCGCTTCCTTCTATTACACCTCTCCAAATCTAACTTGGATGTCCTCCTAAAGTTGCTTCCAAGATTGAAGAGTTGGGGTAGTACACACTTTGAGTAAAATATAAGAGTAAACTACATTGAGTAAAATATAAGAGTAAACATGACAGTAACAAAATGTCAGCGACCTGGCCAATGTGGGCCTCCAGTTAAAAAGCAGTGTGCACGCGAGGAATCGCTCTCCTGGTTGAACGACGACATCGCTAACCACTGCGCTAGGCTCAAGTTCACGTAGAGCAGGTAAGGCATCACCTATTAGAAGGGAAATAATAGGGTTTTACATATTTTCCTTCTTTTTTCTTTGATTTTTTATTTCTTGTTTTTCAACGCCTTTTTCATTTTCGTTTGTTTCTTTTTTTCTCATTTTTTCATTATGTTTCTTCGCTTTTTCATTTTCTTTTTTCTTCTCCATTTTTTGTTTGGGTTTCTTTTTTCTTCTACATTTTTTGTTTGGATTTCTTGGTTTTCATTTGTTTCTTTTTGTTTTTCATCTACATTCTTATATACATGATCTACATTTTTCAAATATTTGTTCAACATTTTCAACCACTTATTCAACATTTTTATATACATGATCAAAAAATTCAAATACTTGTTCAAAAATTTCAAATACTTGTTCAACATTTTCATATGCTTGATTAACATTATTTTAAATCCTTACATTTTTGACCGCTTGATTAACATTTTCTAAATACTTGTTCAACATTTATTCAAGTACTTGTTCAATATTTTCTTAAATGTTTGATTAAGATTTTTCAAATACTTGTTCAACATTTTCAAATACTTGTTCAACATTTTACGAGTGCTTGATCAACAATTTTCAAATACTTGTTCAACATTTCTCTGAATGCTACATTAAAAAATTAAATACTTGTTCAACATTGTTTCAAATACTTGTTCAACATTTTTTGAATGCTTGATAACATTTTTCAAATGCTTGTTCAACATTTTCAACTACTTATCCAACATTTTCCAAATGTTTTTGGTTGAGTTTTGTAATATATATATATATATATATATATATATATATATATATATATATATATATATATATATATATATATATATATATTTTAGAGTAAGTACAAAATAAAACAAAAAAATGAAACCAGAAAACATTAAAAAAATAGAAAAACAGGTTGTAGCATCGCTCGCGCGTAGGGCGCGTGGGCCAACCCGTCTGGGCTCTTCCCGACGCAAGGCTGCCCCCTGTGCTCGGTTAAAGCGAGAAATAGGGGTGCCCTAGGGAGGCTGCTATGCGCAACTTGGCTTGGAACTGGACGGAAGGCGGCTTCGGCCGAGAGCCTTGCATATGTGGGTTACTGGTCATCTTCCTCCTCATTCCCCACCTTCCTCTGAGTTTCTTTCTATAAATCGAGATCTTGTAACTGAATTCATGGCGATTGAGCAAAGTTAGTAGAGTGAACTTCACATTTGGTATTAGAGCCATTAGATCCTCATCCTCCACAAGTTTTCCCCACCACCACTGTCACAAATTTCACCGGAATCCGTCAATCAATCTTCGATGGAGTCGTGGTTCCAACACCAGCTCGAGAAGATAATGAGCACCTACGTGTCCAGATCTACAGAATGCTCTATTCTCATCTCGAAGCTCTCAAGCAGGACGTCTGCTCCAACATCGTTGACCTTCGCTGACAATGTTGTCGAGTCCCTGGCCGTGACAATGTTGAGCGTACCAGGGAGATCATGGCCAACACTGTGACTACAACGGCCTCGTCGACAACTGTTGGCGACTTGTGTACATCCTCACTCCTCAGCACAGGCTTCCTCGTCTCTGCACATCTGGTTGCGTGCCCCTGCAACAACATCGTTGGTTTCATCATCATCGACTGCGTCTACATGGAGCACCGTCTCCAGCACCAGTTGGGGCGCGATCTCCCTATGCACGGCAACGGAAACGAACACTTCTACGCCGACCACTACCTATGCTCTATGTGGATCAATCGTCATCGCCTCATGCATCACGTCGTCCATGAGTGCCATCAGCATGCCTCCGTCGACTCCACTGAGCGACGCGGACCAGGTGCTTGAGGCGCCCGCTACCTGTTTGGCGTTGGGCCTCTACCCATTCGCCAACGCCTTCCAGGTCAACAACGCGCCTCTGCCCATGGCGAACGAGTTTCTGATGGCTCCGACGAGTATGCAGTCCTCCTTCTATGAGCTCGTGGATCCTGTGGGCATGCCGATGACTGTCCCAACACTCACCTTCGAGTCATCGACCGACTTTGAGCTCTCCATGTGTCACGCCCAATATGCGACCCTATCCAAAAGGAACTCGACGGTCCCACCAAGGATAGACCCGCATATTGAAACGCTTTTGCAAGGTGGATATCATTACATCAACATTACATAATAGATGGGGATACATACATAAGGCACAAATGCCACAAGAATACATCAACATCATATACAAGATCAACATCCGACTACGGATGAAACATAAACAGAAACTCCAACAATATCCACCCTGCTAGCCTAGGCTGCCGACCTGGAACCTATCCCCTGATCGAAGAAGCAGAAGAAGAACTCCAACACAAGCAAACATCGCTCTCACGTCATGCTCATCGCAAACTGTACTCAAGAATCGGTGGTGTAGTAATCAGAGCCACGAGGACTCAAAGAATCCCATTACCATGGGTATCAAGACTAGCAAAGCTTAATGGGAAAGGAAGGGATAAAGTGGTGAGGTTGCAGCAGCGACTAAGCATATATGGTGGCTAACATACGCAAATGAGAGCGAGGAGAGAAACAAAGGAACGGTCGTCAACTAGTAATGATCAAGAAGTGATCCTGAACTCCTACTTACGTCAAACATAACCCAGAAACCGTGTTCTCCTCTCGATCAACCCCGAAAAGAGACACTCACGTTTCGCTACGGTTGGTGTATTTTAATTAAGATCAAATTCGGGTTTTCTACAACCGGACATTAACAAATTCCCATCGCCACATAACCGCGGGCACGGCTTTGAAAGTTCAAACCTGCGGGGTGTCCCAACTTAGCCCATGATAAGCTCTCGCGATCAACGAAGGATATTCCTTCTCCCGAGAAGACCCGATCGATCTCGGAATCCGGCTACAAGACATTTCGACAAAGAATAAAACAAGACCAGCAAAGCCGCCGGATGTGCCGACAAATCGATAGGAGCTGCACATATCTCGGTCTCGTGGCACACCGGATGAGCAAGACGTCGGGTTGGCATAGACCCCGATTGCCCGGGGCGCGGACATCGCTTGGTTTGGGCCAAGACTTGGAGAAGCACCGTCCGGGGGTAAAATAAAGATGACCCTTGAGAGCGCGACTCCCAAGGGAAAAAGGGCTAGGTGAGGCAAATGTAAAACCAAGGTTGGGCCTTCTTTGGAAAAGTCTTATTCAAAGCGAACTGTCAAGGGGTCCCATAAATCACCCGACCGCGTTAGGGACGCAAAATCCGGGAACATAACACCGATATGACGGAAACTAGGGCGGCAAGAGGAACAAAACACCAGGCATAAGGCCGAGCCTTCCACCCTTTACCAAGTATATAGATGCATTAATTAAATAAGATATATTGTGATATCCCAACAAGTGAACATGTTCCAACAAGGAACAACATCTCCATGTTCCAACAAGGAACAAACTTCATCTTCACCTGCAACTAACAACGCTATAAGAGGGGCTGAGCAAAGCGGTAACATAGCCAAACAACGGTTTGCTAGGAAGGGTGCAAAAGGTTAGAGGCTGACATGGCAATTAGGTAGGCTTGAGCAGCAAGTGATAGGTAGCGCAGCATAGCGAAAGAACGAAGCAACTAGCATAGCGATGATAGTAGTGAGATCCAGGGTAGCGGTCATCTTGCCTGAAATCCCGCTAGGAAGGAGAACGAGTCCATGAAGAAGATGAACGGATGAAGCCGAACCAAGCGTAGACGAACGAATCCTCACGATCGCAACGAAACAGGAACTAACAAGAAGAAGCACACAACATAGTAAACACACCACACATGAACAAGGCATGATGCATAAACAAGCATGATGCACAACAAGGCTAGGATGAGGCTACTCATGGCAAGAGATGATGCAAACAAGAACAACACATCAAAGCAAGTTTAAATGAGGCCGGAAACAACATATAACAATTCCGGTAAGTCCTCATATGCAAATTTCGAAATTGGTCCAGATCTGAATAACTTTATGTTCAAGTTGTTAAACAGCAATTTAAGATGCACCACGATGATCTACACGAAATTCTAGTCAAGTTACATATAAAGTTCATTAAATTCGGAGCTACGGCCTAGAAGATATGAGCAAAACAAGATAAGCATGGCATTGATGCAAAATGCATACAAACATCAAGAAAACACCTCAAAACATGGATGCAACATGATAATATGAAACTACATGCAAAATCAAGCAAGTTTCATATAGAGCACACTCAAAACGGAGCAACGGTTCAACACATACACCCTATACAAGTTATAGCAACACCCTGTCCAAAACAGCAACTAGGCATATTGCAAGCATCAAAACAACATGCTACAGGACCTCAACAAGAGAAAAAAAAGGCATGGGCATGATGTACAGGTAAAGCATTACAAAACATGAACACTGAGCTATCTCCAGAAATCACTAGAACATGCTCAAAATGACATGGCAAGATTGCAAATAATAACAGTTTCAGACTTAGCAGAAAATAACATCAGGTTGCAATGTTTAGAGCTATGAAACAACATGCTACAGGAACTTATCAAGGCAAACAAAGGCATAGCATGAATCTACTAATTGCATAGAACAAAAGTCCCTTACTGACCATGAGCCAAAAGGGATCAGAAAATATGATGGCACCCATGTAAACATGGCAAGTTATATTACAGATTCATACATGGCAGGAACAACGATAAGTAGGCATGTTGGTGAGCTTGAACCACTCACCACAGAGCAATACATGGCATGGCAAGGCAATAAACAGTAAGAAGACATGGCATAGAAGCTATACATGGCAAGAACAACATCATAGCATGCAAGGATCAACTACAACAACCTTGGCAAAATTGAATAACCTGTAAACAATCTGCCAGGAACATTTTATAGCAAAAGTAGAGCTCGATTGACTCAAGCTATGGCACTCCATAATTGCAAACAAGGGCATGGATGGATAGAGCAAGTCATGTATAACAAAACATCCTTACTGAAGTATCTCAAAATATGCATGGATCTCTTGGTAGCATCAAGTTAACATGGCATCGAAATATCAGCAAAACAGGGCTGAAAACAACAACATCAGGAAGCCTACTTTGCATGCTTGTGCTAGTCACCACATAGATCACAAAAATACATGGCAAGCACCCCTGGAAAGATGGCATGGCATATTATAAAACACATGTAGGACTCAAGTTCATAGGATGCACACATCAATCATGGCAAAAATGACAAAAGTGCAAGTTCTGTTAAGAAACAGAAACTAACATCACATAGCACTCTTCTAACAGCATTTAGGGCATCAAGATGAGCTCAAATGAAAATTATGCAATGAGATGAAATGATATACTCTTCGAGACGAACATTTTGACATATTATACGCACAAAACGGAGCCACGGATGCAGAGTTATGGCATGATGAAAATGCAACAAAAATGCAACAATTTCGGGGACTTAGTCGTTTTCAGGAAAAAAAACCGGCTGAGCGCGATTTAGCTATAACGTGCACCGGGCGGGGGATAGACAGGTGGCTCACCATGGGCCAAGGCCCAGAAGGGGGAGGAGGCATGCCGACTTGGGGGAGCTGGGCCGCGGGCCTGGCGCTGCTGGGCCGAGGAGGCATGGCCCACGCAGGGGGTCGACGGAGTCGCGGACGCCTCCCGATCCAATCGGGACGAGAGGTGGCGGCGCGTCGGTGCTCCGCGGCAAAGCGACGGCGGGGCGAAGCGGAGGATGACGGAGGGCGGAACGGCGCCGAGGCGGATCCGGTGGCCACCTCCCCATTCCCGGCGACGGAGGCGACACAGTCAGCTCGAGGGGCTGCGCCCATGGAGGGTTCCTGGAGAGAAAGGGCCATGGGGAGGTAAGAGGGAGAAGGAGGAGAAGGAGAAAGGGCGGCGGCGATCGGCTCGAGGGTCGCCAGACGGCGATCCGATGGCGCCGCGCTGGATCTGCACGGAGGCGGCGGTGGTCTTTGGGCGGAGGCGAAGCTTCAGCAGCGCTGGCGCACGAGCGCCTGGCTGCGACGGCGGCGGCTCGGGCCCGATTCGCCCACGGCGGGTCGGATCCGGCCCCACGGGCTGGCGGCGTGGGGCGGCGGCGGGGACAGGTGGCGTGATGTGGTTGGCTGCTTGGCGGCGGCGATTCGCCCCGCGGGGTTGGACATGTCCGTGGCGTGGAGGGTAAAATTAGGGTTAGGGGGATTCATCCGCGAATTTCGGGGGAGGGGTGTATTTATAGGTAGAGGGAGCTAGTAGAGTCCAAATGAGGTGCGGTTTTTGCCCACACGATCGTGATCGAACGACCGAGAGCATAGAGGGGAGTTTGCTGGGTTTTGGGCCATTTAGAAAGGGGTGTTGGGCTGCACACAAAAGAGGCTTTGCGGTTACCCGGTTAACCGTTGGAGTACCAAACGACCTCCAAATGGCACGAAACTTGACAGGCGGTCTACGGGTGCTATACCAAGGCCGCTTGACAAACCTCGGTCCATTCCGAGACCGTTTAACACCCGCACATGAAAAGAGGCAAAAGGGGGCGCCGGGAGACATAGGAGTGCCGGATTGCAAAACGGACAACGGGGAAAATGCTCGGATGCATGAGACGAACACGTATGCAAAATGAAATGCACATGATGACATGATATGAAATGCAGATGATGACATGGCAAAGAGAGACACGCAAGCACATGACATGGCAACAACGGCGAATAACTGGCAGACACCTGGCGCATCGAATCCGGGGCGTTACACCATGGTCCCACCCACAACTGGTTCGAGGACGAGGCCTGACCACAACAACGGAGGTGAAGACCCCACGACCGTGTCCCTGACCCCATGCAGTGCTTCCCTATCCCTCATAGCATCCTCAAGGGACTCACCAAGCCCTTGAGTGTACCATGGGACATCCTCAAGCTTGTCATGAAGCCACCCAACACCTATTCGACCAATTGTAAAGGTGACGATACTGACAAGCAGTTACTTGAATCCCCGAGTACATACAGCACACCACCAAGGTGTTGGAAATATGCCCTATAGGCAATAGTATTGTATTATTATATTTCTATTTACATAATTAAGAGTTTATATTTTGTGTTATAACTGCTATGATCCTAGGATATATGGTTTAGTGGAAAACTTATATGCACGTGTGAAATGATAAACGGTAAAATTAGGTTCCTAGTCTTCCCTATAAGACCGGCTTAAGTGTTGTTGGTGATCATGTTTTTCGGATCTTAGGATACCGTTAAGTGTAACGATAGTCCCCGACAAGAGCCTATTGGGCTGCCAGATGAGTGTTTGTGCATGCACTGTGTGAGGAGAATGCAGCGGCGGCAAGCTCCCGCCGGTATGCGTGCTTGTCGTCGGCGTGCATGCATATAGCTATTGCTCCATCCTAGGCTGCTACTCTCTTGTGTGTCATCGCTCCGAATGACAGACGCCGGGTGTTCAACCAGATGCCCAATACTTGTGACGGGCCTTATGGGATGGGAAGAAATGTAAGAGGCTTGTCAGGCGTTCGATCAAATGCACAACAATTGAGACGGACATGTGGGTAGGGGAGAAATGTAGGACATCGATGAAGGGGAGTGCAGATGAAACTCAACTCTTTGCTATGTGCGACATGTCAGTGGAAACACGAGGGCTTAAATTAGGCATTTGCCTTGAGGATGATCTAAGAAATAGCCCGATCGGTCGAGGTTCCACGAATTGTCACACCGAGGGTATGTTCCTTATATTGTAAAAAAAAGACCCTAATAATGCTTGAACGTTCGGTGTGAGCCCTTCCCAGATCAAACGAAAAGGTTCACTCGGAACGGATCATTTGATCTGGGAATGAGTCCCGAACGAATGAGTAAAACTTCTAGCCCATAGAAAACAATCAGACGTAGGCCTCCTGGCCCAACACAATCCCCTTTACATAGAAAGATAAAGAAAAGTGAGAAACTATGCGAAAAACATAGGAAACTATTATGTATACAAAAAAACAGAAAAAGAAACAAAATAGATATGCAGTGAGTTTTAGCCATACAGGGTACAAACAAATTTGAATTGTTATGTAGTATACAAGTCTATGCCATGATGTATGCAAAACAACAATTTACGAACTATTACTATAAAATGCCATGAAATTCATATAAATGCTAAAAAAGTTGCCATGGGAAAAAAATAGTAAATAGGAAAACTTTAAGTTTTGTCGTGTGGTTAATAAACAAGATGGCAAATATGAAAAACATTAGAAAAATGGACAAGGTGAAAAGCATGGCAAAAAATGCTTGGAGTTTTCCATCTAAAAGCATGGCAAAAAGTTTTGGAAAAAATCAAAGATTAAAATGAAAAAAAAGTTAGAAAAAATGTTGATAAGTAACATTACATATAGCTATTTGGCATCATGGCAAAAGTATGCATCATTGGTTTGCCACATGGTCGAAAATATCACGGTACAATATGTAGGTATCCCATAGTAAAAATGTAAGATAAATTTGCCATGGGTTGTGGAGTTAAATTGCTATGGGATGTAGATTTTAATTTGCCATGCACTTTAAATTAAAATTGGCATGGGTTTGTAAAATAAAATTTTCATGGGAAAAAGTATAAAAATTCCATGGACTATGAACAAAATTTGCCATGGCAGTATAGCTAATTTACCATGGGTGTAAGGTTAATTTCATGCACTATAAAATAAACTTCCCATGGGTAGTGAAAATTAAATTGTGATGGATGTAAGGTCAAATTTGTCGTGGGTTGTGATTAAATTTTTCCATGGGTTGTATAGTTAATTTTCCATTGCTCGATGGTTAAATTTGCCATGTACTTCGAAATAAATTTTCCATGGGGTGTGAAGTTAAAATGCCATGGGTGTAACATAATAAAAGAATTTTTCATGCCCCATAGACTACATTTGCGAAGATCCATGAACTTAAGTTGCCATCTTCCATTAGAAAGTATTTTTTTTCATTGTTGCAAAAGAGAGATAATTTGTCATGATGCATAAATTACAAATGCCATGCCCCATGAACTTAAAATGACATGGTCTCATAGAAAGTACTTTTTTTCATGTTGCAAGAGAAAAAAAAGGGTATATGTATTATAGATCATTTGTCATTGCAATTTTTAGAGATCTCTAATACATGAAAAGAATGATATGTAAAGAATGAAAAACAATTTGACATGGCAACTATTTAGTAACTAAGACTATAAAATTGCCATGTTACATAAAAAAGATAAATTTGCTATGGCAAAATCAAAGCTAAATTTGTCATGGCTATAAAAAAGATATGCCATGGTGACGAAAGTAAATTAACCGTGCTATAAAGTAAATTTGCCATGTTCTAAAAAATGTAGTGTTAGCAAGATCAAATTTTCGAGAATATCAAAAATAGCCATGGTATTGGCAAAATAAGTAATTTGCCATGATTGTTGCCATGGCAAATACAGAGCCAAGAGATAAACAATGTTATGTTCTTAAACAAATTTGTAATTGCAATGGATACATTTTCAGTTATATAGGGCACAGGCCAGAATGAATATTGCTGACATGGCAACATAAGCTTTTAGTTGCCATGAAAAACACCTCTACAAATCTAACAAAATTGCATGGCAACGTAAAATTCTAGTTGTCATGACAAACACATAAATAAAATAAACAAAATCTTACAAGATAATGGATTGACATGGCAAGAATGATATGTAAAGAATGAAAAGAAATTTGCCATGGCAACTATTTACTAACACAAGGGCTATAAATTTGCCATGTTACATAAAAGATAAATTTCCCATGGAAAAATGAAATGTAATTTGCCATAGCTCTAAAAAAGTTTGGTCATGGCTATGAAACTAAGTTTACCATGCTACAAAGTGATTTTGACATGTTCTAAAAAATGTAAAGTGTTAGCATCAATTTTTTGAGAATAAAAAAATAGCGATGGTGTTGGTAAAATAGCTAATTTACCATGATTGTTGCCATGTTATCATAATAACCCATGATAACAACGGAGCTGAAAGATAAAAAATGCCATGTTCTCGAACAAATTTGTAATTGCTATGGCAACATTTTCCATTAGATAGGGCAGAAGACAGTATGAATGTTGCCATCATGGCAACATAAGCTTCTATTTGCCATGGCAAACACCTCTACAAAACTAAAAATGTTACATGGCAAAATAATCTTCTAGTTGCCACGGAAAACACCTCTACAAAATTCACAAAATTACATGCAACACACCAAATTACATGGCAACACCAACATTCCTTTAGTTCCATGGCAACACATTCATGCCAAACTTGTGACTTTACATTGATAGTGTAATCACACAAAAATTGTTGTGCATTCCTGGATCATCATGGCATGGCAACTGAAAAAATGAAACAAAATGAAGCAACAAAGGTTTAGCGAGTTGTTACCTGTAGGAAATGGAGCCAACACCATGCCCATTTGCAGTGTGTCCTCATAGTGGTAGAACTCAAGCTAAGCTCTCGGTCCTCTCCCTCCTCTGACGATGTCTCGCTCTACCCCAACAAGTCTTTAAGAGTTGTTGCACCATCCTCAGGTCAAACCCCCGATGGGAGGCAGAGGCGATATCACCCTCATCATGGAGCTGCAGATGTGTGGTGGTTGTCGTGAGCTCTGCCTCCACATCCTCGGCCTGACACCTCCAGCTTAGTGGGTGCCTGCATTGTCGTGTCCCCGCCTCCCTTGTAGAAGGACGACACTGCCGCCTCTGGACTTCACGAGCAGGTGCTCCGCTCCGCTATAGCCCCACCATGGCTATCATCTGATGGATCACCGCCCGAGCCGAAGGGGGCTCCACTCACATGTCAATGAAGGGGATCGCCGCCGCATGTCGCCGGTGTAGCTCCTCCTCTCCTTGCACAGCGACGAAGGGGAGCGCCTCCAGCCATTGCGAGCAACCGTCGAATGCCGTTGTGATCCCCTTCTTGGCTGCCGCCTATCAGATCCATCTCGTCTGCCTCCACCACTGGGAATAGGGCCCGCCATCGCTAAGAAACATCTGAGGGGGAAGAGAGGAATGATTCAGCGGTGGTGTGGTCGATGGGAAGGAAGAGGATAAGGGAGGAGTTGGCGGCGGGAGAGAGAAGAGGAATGAATGGTGTGAACTGCAAAGAGGAGTGGATGGGTTTGTTCCCGACGACTTTGTTTTATCTGGAACAATCTGGTACACTGATGTGGCTTTCGTACTCTGCTTCAAGATTCGTGCTTAAATCCAACGGTAAAAAGGATGTTCGGGGTGATTTGCTAAAAAAAACTTGTGTTCCTCTTCTAGCTTCTTGTGAACACAAACGGATGTTGATCCATGCATGTGGGCGAGATGCAAATGCCCACACGTGTGGGCGTTAGTATTTTCGTTACTTTTTCCCAACAAATAAGATGATAGGTAGGACAACTGGCATACGGAGGTGGCAATGAGAAGAAGTTGGTCTGAGGCAGGGCGCACCTGTGATAATCGCATTGGAACGGCGCGAGCAGCAGCTTCCCGTAGGCCAACGTGGTCAATACTTGACATGTCCTGGTATATGCACAGGTACGTGCTCTAGGACTACAACGGGTCGGAAGCGCATGGAACCTCACTGGCGAGGCACAACACTTTGACCCAGCTTATGGCTTCCCTTTACTACTATGTGTGAGGAGAAAGTACGGAGCGATTTTCTGATGGAAAATGATTCAGATCCGCCGACTGATAATACCGAGCGCGTAAGCCGCCTCCCGAGCATGACACGCGTCCATTGGGCCCCGCGTCCGCGTGCCTCTCTCCCTTTCTTCCCCAACCTTATCTCTTTTCATCCACCTACCGTCTTATTTCTTCTGCAATCCCCTGCCTGCCCACAGTTCTCCCAAATTGCTTCAGGTTGACCGGTGGAGAATCTGCTGCTGCAATGGCCAACAAGATGCTTTCAAGGCAAGGGGAAAACTCACCACGGATCTACTCCCTCCGTTCCTAAATATTTATTTTTCTAGGGGTTTTAAATGATGACTACATACGAAACAAAATGAGTGAATCTACATTCTAAAATATGTCTATATACATCCGTATGTGGTGACCATTTAAAATCTCTAGAAAGACAAATATTTAGGAACGGAGGGAGTAATCCACATGGTCACTGGAGGTATACAAGCCAAGGCTGCTGTTGCGAATTTCGTCTCCCCGTGGATCCATTCCCCATTGCCACCGGCGGGTGTACAAGCCAAAGATGCTATGAAGGTTGCCCGATGCTGCAAGGCCTACTGTGTCTCCTCGCATGCGGCGAGCCGGCCACCGGGGTGTTTCAGAGGCGATCTTTGCTGCAAGGTCATTGGTGCAATGGCTGCGCGTGAAGCGAATCAAAGATGCCGACTATGCAAAGGTGTCGGGCGAGCTCGCGAGCCATGCTACTAGTCCTCTTCGGTGCTTCAAGGGTCACTGGTACTGTGGGGCTCACCCGGGTGCAAGCGGCGCTGCAGCCGGCGTTGTGATGGAGCATCTGACTAAAGCATCAGCGAGTGCCACGGGTGCTGCGATGAAGCTTTTCATGCATGGCTGCCGGCGCTACGATGGAGCATCACGGTGTTGCAATGGAGCATTGCATTTGGTCATCATCGGTGACGGTTGCTGCAATTTCGATGATGTTGCGCGGCCACCGGTGCTGCAATGGAGCATTGCGTTCGGCCATCATCGGTGACGGTGACCAAGACGGGGCGGCTGTGGCGCTGGAATTTCGATGATGTTGCGCGGCCTCCGGTGCTGCAATGGAGCATTGCGTTTGGCCATCATCGGTGATGGTGACCAAGACGGGGCGGCTGTGGCGCTGCAATTTCGATGATGTTGCGTGGCCTCCGGTGCTGCAATGGAGCATCGCGTTCGGATATCGTCGGCGACGATGACCACGACGAGGCAGACGATGTCACTGCAATTCCGGTGATGTTGCGTGACCGGCGGTGGTGCAATGGAGCATCGCGTCCAGCCATCATCGACGATGGTGACCATGACGGGACGGTCGATGGCGCTGCAATCTTGATGATGCTGTGCGGCCGCCGATGCTGCGATGGAGCATCGCATTCGGCCATCAATGGTTACGGTGGCGACAACAGGGCGGCCGATGACGCTGCAACTCTGATTATGTTTCGCCGCCGCCGGTATTGCAATGGAGAATTGCATTCGGCCATCCTTGGCGACGCTGATCACAACGGGGCGACCGAGGGCAATGCAACTCCGATGATGTTGTGTGGCCGCCGGTGCTGCGATCAAGCATGTTCGGACACCAGTACTGTGACGAGCATTGCCGGCTCTCCGACCACCATTGTGCTGAAAGCTACAAGGCCAGCGACCGCCAAGGGTTGATACTATTGTAGTGTTTGCAAGATGGATGGGCGTGGTTGCATGCTCGTCATGGTGAGCTTGATGGCGTTTTGCTACGAGTTGGCCGAGCGCGGCTGCTCGCCGGAGTCATGTGGACCCTGCGTTGTAGCATGCTCCGTAGGAGTTGGAGCGCTTGAGCGACGACGGAGTAGGCAGCGGCTAGGCGCACCGCCGGCAGTGCTTCCCAAGGACACTAATTGTGCAGTTGTGCTACAATCTGCACCACCACCCCATCATTCATCCATGTGTTGCCTGAGATGTGGTAGAGCGAAGCAACGACAAACCCCCCACTATCTGTTGACCAAATCAGACGGCCACCATGCGTCCTGGTCAGAATGATCAGACGGTTGCCCACCCGACTGATTTCCCCTGGAAATCAGTCGGATGACGCCTAGCAGACGCCTTTTCTGATTGTAGATACAATTTTTTTAGTGGAAAGGCGGTAGACATGTTGAAAGAGAACGACCATTAGACATCCAAAGGTCGAGCTATGTGGTGCGCCATCTGGGTCAACTTTTTCTCACTTGTAATCCATCTGACTGAACAGTTGATCGACCATCTCTCGTTGATCCATGCATGCATCAATGGATTTTACTCTGATTTTTTTTCCTTTCCTAGAACATTAAGCTCCTGGTGTAAGGGCATCTCCAACGGCAACCCGCAAAAATCCTTCTGCATCCGTCCGCGGATAGGGGGACCAATCCACGTACACGGATGCAGGAGGATGCCATCCAACACTAGCCGCACACATTTCAAACTCCTTTTAGGCAAAGCGGATGAAATTCATGCAAACACGACCGAATTTCACACAAACACGACCGGATTTCATATAAACACGGCCGGATTTCATATAAACATGACGGATTTCATTAGATTTACATCAACTAAGCGGAGCTCGTCCGGCTAGGTCTAACTGGTCGTCGATGCCCGTTCCCCGTGTCCGGCCATGAACCAAGAGAATTGAAGCTTCGCCGTCTCCAGCTCCACCTCGGCACTCTCCAGCTCCGCCTCCGTAACCTCCTCCTTCGGAGGCCCGAGAAGTGAAGCTGTCCGCCTCCGTATCGCCGCCAAGCGACTAATCGGCCGAAGATGCTCAGCCCACCAAGCTTGGCGTCGACGGGAGGGGAGGAGCCGTGGCCTTCCTGGAACCAGAGCGGCGGCGACCTATCATGCACTACTCTTCCTCGCTGCTGGTGGCCCCCGCGGACGTGTCGGCTACTTCGTGGTGGCGGCAGGGCACGGCCTCAGCGTTGTCCTCCTCCTCCTTGTCGGTCTCGCTGAACACCGCCTTGCCCACGTCGTCGTCGCACTCCTTACTGGCAGCCGCCACCTCCGCCACCCACTGCCATTACCGCTAGCAGGTGAGGCGGATCTCGCGGGCGGAGTAGTAGGACTCGAGCAATGCCTCCTGCTCCTCCAGGTCCGTGTTTGGCGCGATCACCCTACCGGTAGTGACATGCTCCTCCGCATGCAGATGCTCCTGCAGGAGGTTGTGGTTGTAATTGGGGTCAGCGTGCGTCTCCCGGAACTACTCCTCCCACTTGCAACGAATAGATTTCTTCTCTCTAGGTAATTTTACTAAATCCCAAGTGCCATTCTTTTCAAGTGATTCCATCTCATCATGCATAGTGGCCATCCACTTATTATGATCACCAAAAACAATAGCCTTGGAATTTGAAGAAGGCTCAGGATTACCTTGTAGCGACCCGACCTCAGACGGTCAAGCCTCCGTATTCTTGTGTCATCCACGGATCAAGATGTTTGGCACACACAAGACATCAATGTATATATCAAAGTGCAATCACATGTATAAATAACGTAAAATGATATATACCTCATAATAATCAGCGGAAACAATCAAACGGGTGTGGAGTCCCATCAACGCCATTGGCAGGTTGAGTGTAGACCGTAACCAGATCGTAACTCTTACTCGTCGAGGAAATATCTGCAACATGATACGTTGCAGCCGTGTAGGTCAAGACATTGAATGTACCGCAAGATCACAATAAGAGAAAACAGATGATAAACTATACTATATGCGGTATGGCTTTGTGGCTCAGATCTGAGTTTTTTATGTAAAAGCTAGTTTTATTTTACCTACATCAAAGGAATAAATGAAGTATGTACTATGGAGTTTTTCTGTCATGACATGGTTCCGCCAACCGATGTCTCATAGCCCAAAATCATCATATGTTGCCCACAATTAAGTTATCATCCGGTGTTGAGAGTTCCAGATAGATCCAAGTCCAGATGCTCAAATTGTCCGTGAATCGGGGACACGGCTAATCGATTAGGTTTAAACCCTCTGCAGAGGTTTGTACACTTTACCCGCAAGATTCGATCCCTCTCGTTCGTTCTCGCACTTCGTGGTGTTTGAGAACAAGATGACCAAACATGGTCTTCCAAAGAGTTCCTCGACCACCGTCCGTACTCAACCCATCCTACCGTAGTTCTACATCTGCTAGTACCGTCCCAGCCAGAGTCACAACTAAGGTCAACCAAGCCAGAGCCCATAATGACTTGCGGTTGCACAGTAAGCTTCCGGCATGAAGTATTCTTCCGTCTCTTTGAGTCTGGGTGAAGCTTTCCGCAAGATGTCATGGCGCTTCTCCATGCATCCCGCCAACCACTGGTTTCTCCAGGTGCCCACAACCGCCCTTCACCCAAGAGTGTGTATTGAATTCTTGTCTCGAGTCTTGAAGTCTTGAGGTCTTGAAGATGCAGTCCTTGCAGATTCCATCATGGAGTTGTCGCATTGACGAGAGTCCTCCTTCTTCACACCACTCTCGAACACTCATACCAAACCCCGCCTACTACAGCGTAGCATTAGAATAAAATAACGTCCCGGCTTGGTAACAGGGTGATGGGTTCCTACCTCATGCATACTACTCAACTACAAGAATTTCAATAACACTACCGAGGGGTGGTTGCAAAGGTGCCACTAAATGCAATAAAACATAGGTAAGAAAGCATGGTCAAAGTGAACTTGCTCGGTGATGTTGACGAAGAAGAATTATCGTTCTCAAGAAATAACTTGATAGACTACTCGTCACTCTCTGATGAAATCTATATAACAAACATATCATTCACATAAGCACTCACACTAACAATCAAAACAAAAGAGAGAGCTTAATAAGAATCAAGGAACTTCAAATAAAACTAGGAGTCTTCTTCTACAACATTCACAAAAATAGTTTTGTCTAACGGAAAATAAAACACTAAAATAACAGAGAATAAAATATAAATTTAGTTAAGACAAAGAAAAAAAATAAAGTATTTTTTCATAAAGCTATTTTGAAAGTATTTTCAATTGGGAGTTAAAACAGTAGAAATCCATTGCAAGTTATTAGCGAACTTGAATTGATTTCACGATAACAAAATAAAAATAAATATAAAAACTTGTTGAACACCTACTGTTTAACTAATAGAAACCAAACATAAACTTTCTGAAATATAAAATAAAATAATTTAAAAACAACTATAGAAAAGAAGTAGCTATAATTCAATAGAACTACAACAGAATTTGTTTTACATGAAACAATAAGCTAAAATACTCAAACAATTTTTAAGTTTTTACCACTGGTGAATATGATCACTAGTGATCAGTAGAAAAAAGAATCAAATAAAACTCTATTTTTAAACTCCCGAATAAGCAAAACAAGCTTTAATTCAAATCTGATCTAACTCAATTTTTCTAAATCCAAACATAGACAAATTATATATTTTGGAAACTACAAGAAAATTGTGATCTAACACAAAAGAATCAGCATCATTGGACTTCTAGATCAAAAGTTATAAGCTAAACAAGAACGGAACTAAATCTGTTACGGAAATAAATCTGAAAACGAAAACGGAGTTACCTGTACGTGAGGCAGAGATGGCAGGAAGGAGATGGCGATGTGGAGGCTGCTCGGCGAGGGGGCAAGGTCGCCGCGAGGTGGGGGTGGCGGAGGAGGGGTCGGCGCTTGGGGAGGTGGCGCTGGGCGATGGGAGGTTCCAGGAGAGCTCCTGGTGGCGTTCTAGGCAGGAAAAGGAGGACGGTGGCGAGAAGGCTACGGGCAGGAGGCGTGGTGATGGGAAAAATGGAACGAGGAGAGGAGGGGTTTTATAGGCGGTCTCGGGAGGCGCTGGGATGGAAAGACGAGGAGATCGGGAAGGTGGAGTTTCCTGCCTCCATGGATATGGAAAGCTTCTGTAACGTGAGAGGAAACACAGGAAGGAGATGATCTCTTGTTGGGCTAGAATAGGAAAGTGCTTAATGGGCCAGCAGGTTTTTCCTAATAAAAACGATTCCATTCCTATTTTTAAAATTAGGAAACTAAAACAATAAAAAGGAAATCAAATCAATTCGGAATAAAGAGTTTTTATATACTAAAATTATCAGAAAAATAAAATGTAGATGATGAGCATTATTCCACGGCCAAAATAAAAACTTTAAAAAAATTGTTTTTCAGAAAATCCCTAAAGGCTTTATTTCTTTTTGCAAATAATTTTTAAATAAAAACTTTGGTTTTTTCTTGGCTCAAATATTTTCAAAAATGCCCCTGATTTTGGAGGGTCATTTTCCTCCGCTCTTTCTTGCTTGCAAGAATTTATTTTTCGGGGTATTTCTCGGAGAAGAAAAATAGAGAAACAAGTGCAAATATTTGAAAGAATTAAATTGCAAAACTCCGTTCAAATTCTTCATAGTTGAAGAAGTCATGTCATCTTCTCTCATTGATTTTAATAGGATGAATTTGAATTTACCGGAGAAGGGGAAAGTCATTTTATTCCCTCTCTTTCAAAAGTTTTTGAAAAGGTTCAAATTTCACTCAAGTTTAATTCACTCAAGCAAACAAACAAACAATTCAATTAATTATATTAACATTCCAAAATTTGGGATGTTACATACCTTCAATTTCCTCTGCAACAGATAATGCAAAAGAAACAATATACACTCGTCAATTAACTTTTCAGGTTTATTAATACCCCCCTAACTCTGTCACGTGTAAGATTCCAACACGGTGGAACAATAGGCTGATTTGGAGTGACATTTTCATCATCAATGATGGGTTCATCATGTGCATCAACATTTTCCTTATTGGATCGATGTATTACTGGAATTAATAACATGCTTCATCTGAACAATAGATTGTTGTTCACTCTCAACAGGAACATCAGTAGATGGAACATCATGTAACATAGCAGATTCATTAAAGATAACATTTCTGTTAATAACAACCTTCTGTGTTTCAGGATTCCACAATTTAAAACCTTTAACACCATGTTTATAACCAAGAAAAATGCACTTAACAGCTCTAGGCTCCAATTTTCCATTATCAACATGAGCATAAGCAGTGCAACCAAAAAAACTTTCAATTGTGAATAATCAATAGGAGAACCAGACTATACCCCAATTGGAGTTTCCTTATTAAGAGCAATAGATGGTGAATGGTTGATGAGATAGCAAGCAGTGGAAGCGGCTTTAGTCCAAAAACGCATATGCAAACCTGCATTGGTCAACATGCAATGGGCTTTGGAAATAATAGTCCTGTTCATACGCAGCAACACCGTTTTGTTGAGAAGTATAAGGAATGGTGTAATGTCTAACAATGCCTTCAGACTTGCAATAATTCTCAAATTGCTTAGAACAGTATTCCATACAATTATTAGTGCGAAGTATTTTACCTTCTTTTCAGTTTGTCTCTCAATCATAATCTTTCACTCCTTAAATGTTGAATGCTTCATATTTATGCTTCAAGAAATAAGGCCATACTTTTCTCGAGTAATCATCAATAATAGTACATGTAACTAGCACCACCTAATGACTTTCTGCGAGATGGTCCCCATAAATCAGAATGAACATAATCAAGAATACCATCAGTTGTATGAGTCGAAGTGTTGAACTTCACCCTCTTGTGCTTGCCGAAAATACAATGCTCACAAAATTTTAGTTTAGCAGTTTCATATCCATCAAGAAGACCTCTCTTATTTAACTCTACCAAACCAAGTTCACTCATATGTCTAAGACGCATATGCCAAAGGGTAGCGGCATCACAATCAAAATTCTTTGAAATAACTGGAGTAGCGTTACCTGAAACGGTAGAACCTCGAAGGTAATTAATAAAGACCATTGGTCAAACTTAAGTCACCTTTCATCACAATAAGAGAACCTTTGGCGACTTTCAAAACGATGTCTCCGCCTGAATATTTGTACCCCTTTGCATCAAGGGCACTAACAGAGATAAGATTTCTCTTCATCTTTGGAATATATCGAACATCTATCAAAGTTTTGATTGTGCCATCAAGCGTCTTGATTCGAACAGAACCTATGCCTTCAATCTTGCATGGTGAATTATCAAAACACAAAACGGAACCAGCATCAGTAGTAGAATCATCACCGGTGGCCATCTTCATCATCCCGGCGGCCACCATGATGAGGGGGGAGTAGTCCACCCTCGGGGCTGAGGGTTTGAACCAGTAGCTATGTGTTTAATCTCTCTCACTCTCGTGTTCTTGAGATGTCACGATCTTGATGTATCGCAGGGCTTTGTTAATATAGTCGTATCATATGGTGTTTCCCCTCTCTATCTTGTTGTGATGAATTGAGTTTTTTCCTTTGAGATTTCGTTGTTATCGGGTTGAATACTTTTATGGATTTGAGAGCACTTGATATATGTCTTGCATATGAATACTTGTGGTGGCAATGGGGTATCATATTGATTCACTTGATATGTGTTTTGGCATTCAACTCGCGGATACCCGCGGTGACATTGGGGTAATCTATGCATAGGGGTTGATGCACGTTCTCGTCTTTTGTTTCTCTGGTACAAATCTTGGGGCACTCTTTGAGGTTCCTTGTGTTGGATTGAGTATTATGAATCTGAAATTATTTGGTGTTATTTTAGTATGAACTCTTGGATAGATCGATCGGAAAGAATAGCTTCGAGGTGGTTTCGTACCCTACAAACAATTCTTCTTATGTTCTCCGCTAGATAGGAACTTTGAAGTGATTCTTCGTTGCACGTTGAGGGATGGTTATATGATCCAATTATACTAGCATTGTTGAGAGATTTCACTAGTGAAAGTACGGACCCTAGGCCTCATTTTCAAGCATTGCAATACCGTTTTTGTGCCAGTTTACTATTTGCTACCTTGCTATTTTTTCAGATTATAAAAATATGTTTCTGCCATCAATATTGTACTTTTATCACCATCTCTTCGCCGAACTAGTGCACCTATACAATTTGCCATTGTATTGGGTGTGTTGGGGGCACAAGAGATTTCTTGTATTTGGTTGCAAGGTTGTTTGAGAGAGACTATCTTCATCCTACGCCTCCCACGGATTGATAAATGTTAGGTCATCCACTTGAGGGGAAATTTCTACCATCCTACAAAACTCTGCGCTTGAAGGCCCAACACATGTCGACAAGAATAAAGTTGCGTAGTAGACATCAGGGGCAAAAAACCAACCATTATGCACTAGTTGTGCCTTAAGCGGTACTACCGCTCGGGCGAGTAGTACTACCGCTTAGCATGGTAGTTTCAATGTTACCCAACGAGCACTAAACTAGTTATGGTAGTTCCGCTGGAGCGGTACTACTGCAAATTGTCGAAGGGCAACAGAGAAACCAATAGTAGTTCGCACGGTGCCAGAGCAAAACTACCGCACGAAGCGGTACTCCCTTTTAGCACCAGCTGTACTACCACGAATTGGCTATCATATAGAAGGCTTCTACACAAGCAGAAGTAGCCACTGTACTAACTAGCGGAAGTATCGCTAGCGGTACTATTGTGAATTGTTGAGGGAGCAACAGAAACCTCAAGCCCAAGCAGAACTAGTTGTGGTACCGACCAGCAGAAGTATCGCCTAAGCGGAACTACCTTAGGTACCAGTGGTACTACCGCTTGGCCTCTGCCAAATAGGCCAATGCACAACAGATGAATGCAAGTAAGACCAACACTGCCACAACTTCTGCAGATGAACTTCTATTTCGACAAACTCAACCTTGATAGAAAGCTAACGACAAGAGTTGACAAATCACAAATACAAAAGATGATATAGAGGTGTGAAACCTCCATGATTGAAGAACCGAAAAAAACACCAACATCGAAAACACAATAGATGACGCATACGAAATCTTTTTTGATAAATTGAGCTTGCCATGAAGATGACCACAAGCCCCAAAACTCACATAGAGAAAAGCCAAACAATAACCAAGAAATATGATGCCAATGGTGCAATGGTTTGAGCTCTCTATGAACGATATGATCAACCTACGCACTCAAGAGCCCCCCTTGATAGTACGGAATCAAACCTATAACCCGGTATGCCAACTAACACCATGAGACCGGTAAAATAGAAAACCTATCAAGGTCAAACCTTTGCCTTGCGCATACTCCACTTGAGCTAGATGATGATGTTGATTGTGATGGCTTGATGAAGACTAGTAGATTGCTTCCCCATACTCCACTATGGGTGAGCCTCTCTTCGGCACATCTTCATAAGTCCATTATCATCATAATAGACGAAAGCTTCAAGCATGTGATCTCTGAAGGAAATATGCCCTAGAGGCAATAATAAAGTTATTATTTATTTCCTCATATCATGATAAAAGTTTATTATTCATGCTAGAATTGTATTAACCGGAAACATAATACATGTGTGAATGCATAGACAAACATATAGTCACTAGTATGCCTCTACTTGACTAGCTCATTAATCAAAGATGGTTATGTTTCCTAACCATAGACATGTGTTGTTATTTGATTAATGGGATCACATCATTAGGAGAATGATGTGATTGACATGACCCATTCCGTTAGCCTAGCACTTGATCGTTTAGTATATTGCTATTGCTTTCTTCATGACTTATACATGTTCCTGTAACTATGAGATTATGCAACTCCGTTTACGGAGGAACACTTTGGTGCTACCAAGCGTCACAACGTAATCGGGTGATTATAAAGGAGTACTACAGGTGTCTCCAAAGGTACATGTTGGGTTGGCGTATTTGAGATTAGGTTTTGTCACTCCGATTGTCGAGAGGTATCTCTAGGCCTTCTCGGTAATACACATCACATAAGCCTTGCAAGCATTGCAACTAATAAGTTAGTTGTGAGATGATGTATTACGGACGAGTAAAGAGACTTGCGATAGCGAGATTGAACTAGGTATTGGATACCGACGATCGAATCTCGGGCAAGTAACATACCGATGACAAAGGGAACAACGTATGTCGTTATGCGGTTTGACCGATAAAGATCTTCGAGAATATGTAGGAACCAATATGGGCATCCAGGTTCCGCTATTGGTTATTGACCGAGAAGAGTTCTAGGTCATGTCTACATAGTTCTCGAACCCGTAGGGTCCGCACGCTTAACGTTACGATGACAGTTTATTATGAGTTTATAAGTTTTGATGTACGAAGTTTGTTCGAGTCCGGATGTGATCACGGACATGACGAGGAGTCTCGAAATGGTCGAGACATAAAGATTGATATATTGGAAGCCTATATTTGGATATCGGAATGGTTCCGGGTGAAATCGGGATTTTTCCTAACAGGGGGTTACTGGAACCCTCCCGGGGATGTTGGGCCTTAGTGGGCCATGAGGGAGAAGAGGAGGGCGGCCAGGGCAGGCCACGCCCTCCCCTAGTCCGAATAGGACAAGGAGAGGGGCGGCGCCCCTTCCTCTTCCCTCCCCCTTTCCTTCTCCAACAAGGCAGAGGGGAGTCCTACTCGGTGGGAGTAGGACTCCTCCAGCGCACCCTATGAGGGCCGGCCGCACCTCCCTCCCTCCTTTATATACAGGGCAGGGGGCACCCCATGAGACACAAGTTGATCTACGGATCGTTCCTTAGCCGTGTCGGTGCCCCCCCCCACCATATTCCACTTCGGTCATATCGTCATGAGCTTAGGCGAAGCCCTGCGCCGTGGAGCATCATCATCGTCCTGCACCGTCGTCTTGACGGAACTCATCTCCGGCGCTTTGCTGGATCGAAGCCGGGGATCGTCATCGAGCTGAGCGTGTGCTGAACTTCGGAGGTGCCGTGCGTTCGGTACTTGGACCGGTCGGATCGTGAAGACGTCGACTACATCAACAGCGTTGTCATAACGCTTCCGCTTCGGTCTCACGAGTGCGTGGACAATACTCTCCCTCTCGTTGCTATGTCATCACCATGATCTTGCGTGTGCGTAGAAAATTTTGTGAAATTACTACGTTCTCCAACGATGGCATCCGAGCCTGGTTTTATCGTCGATGTCATATGCACGAGTAGAACACAAGTGAGTTGTGGGCGATATAAGTCATCTTGCTTACCAAAGATGTCATACTTTGGTTCAGCGGTATTGTGAGATGAAGCGGCCCGGACCGACATTACGCGTACGCTTACGCGAGACTGGTTTCACCGCTTCGAGCACTCGTTGCTTAAAGGTGACTGGCGGGTGTCTGTCTCTCTCACTTTAGTTGAACCGAGTGTGGCTACGTCCGGTCCTTGTGAAGGTTAAAACAGCACCAACTTGACAAACTATCGTTGTGGTTTTGATGCGTAGGTAAGAACGGTTCTTGCTCAGCCCATAGCAGCCACGTAAAAACTTGCAACAACAAAGTAGAGGACGTCTAACTTGTTTTTGCAGGGCATGTTGTGATGTGATATGGTCAAGACGTGATGCTATATTTTATTGTATGAGATGATCATGTTTTGTAACCGAGTTATCGGCAATCGGCGAGAGCCATATGGTTGTCGCTTTATTGTATGAAATGCAAGCGCCATGTAATTTCTTTACTTTATCACTAAGCGGTAGCGATAGTCGTAGAAGCAATAGTTGGCGAGGCGACAACGATGCTACGATGGAGATCAAGGTGTCGCGCCGGTGACAATGGTGATCACGACGGTGCTTGAGATGGATATCACAAGCACAAGATGATGATGGCCATATCATATCACTTATATTGATTGCATGTGATGTTTATCCATTATGCATCTTATCTTGCTTTGATTGACGGTAGCATTTTAAGATGATCTCTCACTAAAATTATCAAGGCGTGTTCTCCCCGAGTATGCACCGTTGCCAAAGTTAAATCGTGCCCGGACACCACGTGATGATCGGGTGTGATAAGCTCTCGTCCATCTACAACGGGTGCAAGCCAGTTTTGCACACGCAGAATACTCAGGTTAAACTTGACGAGCCTAGCATATGCAGATATGGCCTCGGAACACGGAGACCGAAAGGTTGGCGTGAATCATATAGTAGATATGATCAACATAGTGATGTTCACCATTGAAAACTACTCCATCTCACGTGATGATCGGTTATGGTTTAGTTGATTTGGATCACGTGATCACTTAGATGACTAGAGAGATGTCTCTAAGTGGGAGTTCTTAAATAATATGATTAATTGAACTTAAATTTATCATGAACTTAGTACCGATAGTATTTTGCTTGTTTATGTTTCTTGTAGATAGATGGCTCGTCTTTGTTGTTCCGTTGAATTTTAATGCGTTCCTTGAGAAAGCAAAGTTGAAAGATGATGGTAGCAATTACGGACTGGGTCCGTAACTTGAGATTATCCTCATTGCTGCACGGAAGAATTACGTCCTGGAAGCACCGCTGGGTGCGAACTGCTTCTTGAGAGCAAAGCGAAGTTGTGAGCGTCTGGCGAGCAAAGTGATGACTACTCTATAGTTCGAGTGTGCCATGCTTTACGGCTTAGAACCGGGTCTTCAACGACGTTTTGAGCGTCATGGGGCATATGAGATGTTCCAAGAGTTGAAGTTAATATTTCAAGCAAATGCCCGGATTGAAAGATATGAAGTCTCCAATAAGTTCTATAGCTGCAAGATGGAGGAGAATAGTTACATCGGTGAACATATACTCAAAATGTCCGGGTATAATAATCACTTGATTCAAGCTGGAGTTAATCTTCCGGATGATAGTGTCATTGACGAATTCTCCAATCACGCCACCAAGCTACAAGAGCTTCGTGATGAACTATAATATGCAAGGGATGACCAAGACAATTCCGAGCTCTTCGCAATGCTAAAAGCTGCGGAGGTAGAAATCAAGAAAGAGCATCAAGTGTTAATGGTCAACAAAACCACTAGTTTCAAGAAAAGGGCAAAGGGAAGAAGAAGGGAACTTCAAAAGAATAGCAAGAAAGTTGCTGCTCAAGAGAAGAAACCCAAGTCTGGACCTAAGCCTGAAACCGAGTGTTTCTCTTGCAAACAAACTGGTCCTTTGGAAGCGGAACTGCCCCAAGTATTTGGCGGATAAGAAGGATGGCAAGGTGAACAAAGGTATATGTGATATACATGTTATTGATGTGTACCTTACTAGAGCTCGTAGTAGCACCGGGTATTTGATCTTGGTTACATTGCTAATATTTGCAACTCAAAACAGGGACTACGGTATAAGCGAGCACCGGCAAAGGACGAGATGACGATGCGCGTGGAAAGCGGTTCCAAAGTCGATGTGATCGCGGTCGACACGCTACCTCTACATCTACCTTCGGATTAGTTTTAGACCTTAATAATTGTTATTTGGTGCCAGCGTTGAGCATGAACATTATATCTGGATCTTGTTTAATGCGAGGCGGTTATTCATTTAAATCGAGAATAATGGTTGTTCTATTTATATGAGTAATATCTTTTATGGTCATACACCCTTGAAGAATGGTCTATTTTATTAAATCTCGATAGTAGTAATACACATATTCATAATGTCGAAACCAAAAGATGCAAAGTTAATAATGATAGTGCAACTTATTTGTGGCACTTGCCGTTTAGGTCATATCGATTAAAGCGCATGAAGAAACTCCATACTGATGGACTTTTGGAATCACTTGATTATGAATCACTTGGTACTTGCGAACCGTGCCTCATAGGCAAGATGACTAAAACACCGTTCTCCGGTTCTATGGAGAGAGCAACAGATTTGTTGGAAATCATACATACAGATGCATGTGGTCCGATGAATGTTGAAGCTCGTAGCGGATATCGTTATTTTCTCACCTTCACAGATGATTTAAGCAGATATGGGTATATCTTCTTAATGAAGCATAAATCTGAAACATTTGAAAAGTTCAAAGAATTTCAGAGTGAAGTTGAAAATCATCGTAACAAGAAAATAAAATTTCTACGATCTGATCGTGGAGGAGAATATTTGAGTTACGAGTTTGGTCTACATTTGAAAAATTGCGGAATAGTTTCAACTAACGCCACCGAACACCACAGTAATGGTGTGTCCGAACATCGTGTCGTACTTTACTAGATATGGTGCGATCTATGATGTCTCTTACCGATTACCGCTATCGTTGGGGTTATGCTTTAGAGGCGGCCGCATTCACGTTAAATAGGGCACCATCAAAATCCGTTAAGGCGGCACCTTATGAACTATGGTTTGGCAAGAAACCAAAGTTGTCGCTTCGAAAGTTTGGGGCTGCGATGCTTATGTGAAAAAACTTCAACCCGATAAGCTTGAACCCAAATCGGAAAATGTGTCTTCATAGGATACCCAAAAGAAACAGTTGGGTACACCTTCTATCACGAATCTGAAGGCAAGACATTCGTTGCTAAGAATGGATCCTTTCTAGAGAAGGAGTTTCTCTCGAAAGAAGTGAGTGGGAGAAAAGTAGAACTTGATGAGGTAACAGTACAAGCTCCCTTATTGGAAAATGGTTCATCACGAAATCGGTTCTGTGACACCTACACCAATTAGTGAGGAAGTTAATGATGATGATCATGAAACTTGAGATCAAGTTTCTCTTGAACTCGTGGGTCAACTAGAGTAAGATCCGCACTGAGTGGTACGGTAATCCTATTCGGAAGTCATGTTACTTGACCATGGTGAACCTACAAACTATGAAGAAGCGATGGTGAGCCCAGATTCATAAAATGGTGGAAGCCATGAAATCGAGATGGGATCCATGTATGAGAACAAAGTATGGACTTTGGTTGACTTGCCCGATGATCGGCAAGCCATTGAGAATAAATGGATCTTTAAGAAGAAGATCGACGCTGATGGTAATGTAGCTGTCTATAAAGCTCGACTTGTTGCAAAAGGTTTTCGACAAGTTCAAGGGGTTGACTACGATGAGACTTTCTCACCAAGATGGCGATGCTTAAGTCTGTCCGAATCATGTTAGCAATTGCTGCATTTTATGATTATGAAATTTGGCAAATGGATGTAAAACTGCATTCTTGAATGGATTTCTAGAAGAAGAGTTGTATATGATGCAACGAGAAGGTTTTGTTGATCCAAAAGGTGCTAACAAAGTGTGCAAGCTCAATGATCAATTTATGGTGCAGTGCAAGCCTCTCGGAGTTGGAATAAGCGCTTTGATAGTGTGATCAAAGCATATGGTTTTATCTGCACTTTTGGAGAAGCCTGTATTTACAAGAAAGTGAGTGGGAGCTCAGTAGCATTTACGATATTATATGTGGACGACATATTATTAATTGGAAATGATATAGAATTTCTGGATAGCATAAAAGGATACTTGAATAAAAGTTTTTCAATGAAAGACCTCGGTGAAGCTGCTTACATATTGGGCATCAAGATCTATAGAGATAGATCAAGGCGCTTAATTGGACTTTCACAAAGCACATACCTTGATAAAGTTTTGAAAAAGTTCAAAATGGATCGAGCAAAGAAAGTATTTTTACCTGTATTACAAGGTGTGAAATTGAGTCGACTCAATGCCCCACCACAGCAGAAGATAGAGAGAAATGAAAGATGTTCCTATGCTTCAGCCAGTAGGCTCTATCATGTATGCAATGCTGTGTACGGACCGACGTATGCTTAGCAATAAGCTTGGCAGGAAGGTACCAAAGTAATCCAGAGTGGATCATCGGACAGCGGTCAAGAACATCTGAAATACGAAAAGGACTAAGGATATGTTTCTCGTATATGGAGGTGACAAATAGCTAGTCGTAAATGGTTACGTCGATGCAAGCTTTGACACGATCCGGATGATTCTAAATCGCAAACCGGATCGTGTTTTTATTAAGCGGTGGAGCTGTCGGTTGCTGCGCAGTTCTAAACAAAGCGTCGTGGTGGGATCTACATGTGAAGCGGAGTACATAGCTGCTTCGGCGAGCAAATGAAGGAGTCTGGATGAAAGAGTTCATTTCCGATCTAGGTGTCATACCTAGTGCATCGGGACCAATGAAGATCTTCGTGACAATCTGGTGCAATTGCCTTGGCAAAGGAATCCAGATTTCACAAGAGGACCAAGCATATCAAGAGACGCTTCAATTCCATTCGGGACCAAGTCCAAGTGGGAGACATAGAGATTTGCAAGATACATACGGATCTGAATATTGCAGACCGTTGACTAAGCCTCTTCCTCGAGCAAAACATGATCAGCACCAAGACTCCATGGGTGTTAGAATCATTCTTGTGTAATACTAGATTATTGACTCTAGTGCAAGTGGGAGATGAAGGAAATATGCCCTAGAGGCAATAATAAAGTTATTATTTATTTCCTCATATCATGATAAAAGTTTATTATTCATGCTAGAATTGTATTAACCGGAAACATAATACATGTGTGAATGCATAGACAAACATATAGTCACTAGTATGCCTCTACTTGACTAGCTCATTAATCAAAGATGGTTATGTTTCCTAACCATAGACATGTGTTGTTATTTGATTAATGGGATCACATCATTAGGAGAATGATGTGATTGACATGACCCATTCCGTTAGCCTAGCACTTGATCGTTTAGTATATTGCTATTGCTTTCTTCATGACTTATACATGTTCCTGTAACTATGAGATTATGCAACTCCGTTTACGGAGGAACACTTTGGTGCTACCAAACGTCACAACGTAATCGGGTGATTATAAAGGAGTACTACAGGTGTCTCCAAAGGTACATGTTGGGTTGGCGTATTTGAGATTAGGTTTTGTCACTCCGATTGTCGAGAGGTATCTCTAGGCCTTCTCGGTAATACACATCACATAAGCCTTGCAAGCATTGCAACTAATAAGTTAGTTGTGAGATGATGTATTACGGAACGAGTAAAGAGACTTGCCGTAACGAGATTGAACTAGGTATTGGATACCGACGATCGAATCTCGGGCAAGTAACATACCGATGACAAAGGGAACAACGTATGTCGTTATGCGGTTTGACCGATAAAGATCTTCATAGAATATGTAGGAACCAATATGGGCATCCGGTTCCGCTATTGGTTATTGACCGAGAATAGTTCTAGGTCATGTCTACATAGTTCTCGAACCCGTAGGGTCCGCACGCTTAACGTTACGATGACGATTTATTATGAGTTTATAAGTTTTGATGTACGAAGTTTGTTGAGTCCGGATGTGATCACGGACATGACGAGGAGTCTCGAAATGGTCGAGACATAAAGATTGATATATTGGAAGCCTATATTTGGATATCGGAATGGTTCCGGTGAAATCGGGATTTTTCCTAACACCGGGTTACGGAACCCTCCCGGGGATGTTGGGCCTTAGTGGGCCATGAGGGAGAAGAGGAGGGCGGCCAGGGCAGGCGCGCGCCTCCCCCTAGTCCGAATAGGACAAGGAGAGGCGGCGCCCCCTTCCTCTTTCCTCCCCCTTTCCTTCTCCAACAAGGCAGAGGGGGAGTCCTACTCCGGTGGGAGTAGGACTCCTCGGCGCACCCTATGAGGGCGGCCGCACCTCCCCTCCCTCCTTTATATACACAGGGCAGGGGCACCCATGAGACACAAGTTGATCTACGGATCGTTCCTTAGCCGTGTCGCGTGCCCCCCACCACCATATTCCACTTGGTCATATCGTCGCGGAGCTTAGGCGAAGCCTGCGCCGATGGAGCATCATCATCGTCCCACGCCGTCGTCTTGTGGAACTCATCTCCGGCGCTTTCTTTGGATCGAAGCCGGGGATCGTCATCGAGTGAGCGTGTCTTTGAACTCGGAGGTGCCGTGCGTTCGGTACTTGGATCGGTCGGATCGTGAAGACGTCGACTACATCAACAGCGTTGTCATAACGCTTCCGCTTACGGTCTACGAGGGTACGTGGACAATACTCTCCCCTCTCGTTGCTATGTCATCACCATGATCTTGCGTGTGCGTAGGAAAATTTGTGAAATTACTGCGTTCTCCCACAATCTCTTCGTGATACTCCTCTTGAACTTGCACAACACAACACTAATGACGATCACCACTTGATATCATCCTCCATGGATTATATTAGATCTTTCTCTTGGTGCAAGCCCATGGAAAAATACCTAAGCCCACATAGAACCACCCCACAAATAGATCATGGGTTAGTACACAATGTGCAATGGTCAATGCTTACCATGTTGTGTGATCACTTGATCCCACTCAGTATATCTTCAACGCTTTGTATGTTGATCAACTTGAATCCACTATTTGCACTTAGTCTTGGTCAACCTTGTATCTTATATTATCTCTTCATAAAGGTGATGTCTTCAAGGTAGCATGAATGTTCACACAATCTTATTCAAGACATGCTTGCAAGAGGCTCAACTCACACATGACCAATCTTTGGATAACTCCGTGAACAGCACCTTGGTCAACAAATAATCTTCATCTTTCAACCATGAAACCAACATATGGTCTTCAAGCATTGCCTATGGATAACCTTTCAAGTATAACCCAAAGCAACCATTAGTCCATAGGGATTGTCATCAATTAACAAAACCAAACATGAGGGCTCCATGATCCTTCACCTAGGCTTTCACCACGAAATTCGATCGGGTACTCGAGTAGCACCAGCATCAGAGCCACTCATGTACTGTCTCTACCACTTTTCCGTGATCCAAGTAGCTACATATGATGTGCGATCGCTACCACTGTGCAACCATCCTTCTGCGTCAAGGCATCGTCCATAGTTTGCATCTCACCATCGAAAGTTAACCACCGGATCAGGAGAGATGAACCCTTCGGAAGACATTTCAGTGACCACCACCGTTGTGGAGTCGCGGTAGGTCGTTGCAGCACAGTTTGTAGCCACCACCACCCGGGCAACTGGATCTGAATCACCACCACCAAACCGTCCAGATCTGAATCAGGGCAACCACGCATGGGTCAACCATGGACAAAGCCAAGCCGCAGCCTGACTTCAAATCCAACCGCCACACCATCCACATGGTCGAGGACAGTTGTCGTCAAGGTTCCGTACTTTGTCGGCAATGCAGGAGACAATCAGAGGACCCCGTCACCAAGGCAGATGCCGGTGGCAGCACAAACCCGCAGCAAGAACGCCCAGGAATGCCAAATCCTTTTTATGGGACGGTAAAGAGAAACAGAACCCATCCCGTCAAGAATTATCAAGAGAAGCAGAGAAGGAAAAAGGAAAAGTAAAACAAGCATGTCTTCTTCCTTTTCTGAGGTAATAAGAGCATCTACAGCCGGACCCCTTGCTATCTCCCTAAACGGTTGAAATGTCTGCCAGGTCAGTGCCCGGTCAAAAAAGAGTGACCCAACCGGACCCCTCACTTTACCCCTGAAGAGATCCATACTTGAAGAGAAAGCAAGATGGATCCATACCTGAAGAGATCTGCGGCAGATGGATGCCGCTGGAGCTTGAAGGCCGGCTGGTCGGTGGTAGATGCTCTCCAGCTTGCCGATGGTTGCTGCTCGCCGTCCGGATGTGGCCGCTAGCTCGCCATCTGCTGCCGTCCTCGCCGCCGATCGGTCTTCAAGTAGGAGTTGTGGCGTTCTGTGTCAGACGAGGGGATGGATGGATATGGTTCGGTTTTGTTTCTTTTCCCCCCTCTCTATTTCTACGCGGGTGAGCGGCGGGAGCGAGCAAAAAAATGCGGGGGAACAGCTGCCGACACGCGCGTCGTTCGCGCTAGGGAGTTTTCCAAGAGGTCGGACCTCTTTTTTGTTTTCCTATGAAACGTGAAAGGAAGGAAGAAATCCTGTACAGGAATAGGATGCCATTCCTTTAAACCAAAGGCATCTAAAGGATTTTTCCTACAAAAACACTATCCTTTAAAATTCCTTTAAAAATCCTGTGAACCAAATGAGGCCTAAACGTCTGGACTGAGGGTCCGGTCACGTTCGGGCACCCCTCTCAGTCCCACCTGCAGCCACCCAATCTTTCTCTCTCCATCTCTCTCTCTCGCGCGCGGGGAGCACACCATGCCGGCAGGGGAGGAGGTGCCTCGCGACGATGACAAGGTGAGCGGAGGAGGTTGCTGACAATGGTAGGGAGGCGGTCGACGACCTCGTGCAGCCGCGCATGTGCCTGTTGGCCGCAGGCGCGCTGACGGGCCGCCACAGCCGCGTGCTGGCGCATTCGCTGGCCTCCATGCGCAGCAGCGTGCAACGAGCGGGCATGCTGGCGTCGGTGCGTGCAGGACGCCGCCGCAGCCACGTGCTGCGTGCTGTCTAGCCCAGCTGCGGGCCGCGTGCTAGCAGCCGCGCTCTTGCCGCCACGGACGGGCTTGTGTGCGTGCGGGCCGCAGCCGCTGGCTGCCGTGCTCTGGCCGTCATGGTCGAGCTGGCCGTCGTGCTCTTTCCGCCGTGCTAGCGATGGCCGATGCGCTCGAGCTGGCCACCGCCGCAGCCGTGCGTGCTAGCCGACATGCCCGCGTGCCCACGCGGCCGCGCGTGCGTGTGCGTGTGCTGCTCGGCCTCCGCTTGTGCTGTCCGCGCTGTTCCCACGGGTGCGTGTTCGCCGAGCGCTGCAGTGTGCGTCCACGTGTGCTAGGCGAGGCCCTCGCGTCCGCGCCTGTGGAGCTCGCCACGGCCACTACCACCATACTGGTTGAACATTGGAGGGCCGGCCGTCGGTACTTTCCCCGCAGCGTGCTCTGGCCGTGTCGCACGTAACCTGCTTGTCAAAATGTCCCAGTATGAGGAGGCCAATTTGAGAGACGTGGATGTAAACGCGTGCAAATGAGGGCTCAAAGCAGAGGCGTCCGGACACTGATCAGGCGCGTCCGCGGACGTTCAGGGGCTCAAAATAGCTAGTCGCGGGTGTAGATGCTCTTAGAAGGACACGTCTGTGGATAGAAAGGAGCACTTTGAGTGAGCAACTCTGGATTTGATGAGCATTCACTTTGTGACTGATGATTCTTCTATCTCAACGTTCCATAGATAGCAGGGTAGTACTGGCTAGTACCGAGCCGGGACCAAGCCAGCCACCGGGTGTCTATCCTTTGATCGTTACCGTACTACAGGAGAACAGTAGTAGATGCAATTATCGACCCACAGACCACAGTTCTGATGTCGATCCCACTCACTGGGGCTCCACTGTGCAACAACCTGACACGGGACGAAATGACACCGCTGCACAAAGCAGTAACAGCCGTGACATCTCAAACGAATCATATGATCGATCAGAGATTACAACGACACTGCATAAATTTCTGGAGCTTACTGCTAACATGGAACACTTCCAACTTCAGTTTACCAAGAGAGAAGCAAATGAGCTCGCACATCTTTGCGCAAAGCGGGCTAGTCCAGTTAGACGCAGATGTTTATGGATTAACTATGTTCCTGTGTTCCTTAAAGCATATTTAATTTCGGTGAGACAGAATGCATATTTGAAACACTACAACATGGAGTCTAAGGGCCTGTTCGGTAGTCCTCTAGCTTCACTGGATCCGCAAATCTCGTTTCTATTTCCCAATGCCAGCTTCTTCCACGAATTGAAAACCGTTCGGCTGGCTGGCTCCAGCTTCTCGTATGCGTTAGCAGGCCAATAGGTAAGGTGGCTTTAGACCCAGTCGGACACAGGAGGAGAATAGCTGGGCTTGGCCCAGTTAAGGAGACTCTGGAGGTAGTAACGTGTCTGGCGAACCGGTACGTGATCCTCAACTCACTTGGCGGTGGCATTGCTCCGTAATTTAGGCTAGCTCCCGCTTCCGCTTTTCCTGGATCGCCAGAATCGCTGCTCCCTTTTTTGTACGTGGATACTGCTTCAATCTCGGAAGCCAGCTTCCTGGAGCTGGGCCGTTTGGGCCAGCTTCGCTCGCACATTCACGGAAGCTGAGAGCTGGCGAGCTACCGAACAGGCCCTAAGCTCAACCCTAACCACTGGACGGCAATGAGAAGACCGGCACGCGGTGAAGAGCTTGGCATTTTCAGCGAGGGCAGATGCAAGGGCGGAAGAATATTTCCCAAGTGCGGTAGCACGATGGGCAGGCACGCTCGCGGGTTGGTCCCTGAAAGATGCCTCTGCCCGTGCAAACAAGATATGGCAGCTCCTCGATCGTCTTGAAGCGCAGAACCGCCCAAGATCGCATGCAACGATGCTGCCAAGATGGAGCATTCCGCCCGCCTCCAAGGAGAAAAGGTCACACACAGTACGTGTCATCGGTGCTGTCTATCTCCTCTCACGTGTGGCGTCCGCCTCATCAGTGCACACGAATGCCGGCCCACGCCGCGAAATGAAGATGAGCACATCCATATTCAGTACATGTATCTAACGACTTTCATGCTAATGGGGGCCGAAATCACTATTCTGACCTTCTCAACAATCTTTGTCACAAAGTGAACTTAACATAAAAGTATTTTACAATCTAACCCTTTTAAACGTCGCGATCGCGACGTTTACATTTGAATAAACGCAGAAATTGCTAGCGTTGCTGCTCCATACGTAAACGCCGAGATATCTCGCGGATTTGTTCCACGTAGAAACGCCAACATGCCTGGCGTTCCTGCCCAGGCCCAAACGCCATTAACTTTGGCGTTTCTAGCTGGCGAGCTAGCTTGAATAGGACAGGTAGAGAGATGGAGTAGAGTACGGTAAAGAAATCGACCACCTCTGTCCGGTCAATTCAGGCAGCAGTTAGCACTTAACAACCCATCCATGCATGCATGCACTAGCTCCTATACGTCTTCAGACTAGAAGACTGGAGAGTAAGAAAGAGAACTTTGTTAAAAAAAGAAGAGACTGAGCGTGTGGGCTAGTGGCATTGCTGGCCAGGAGGCGCCAGCACACCCATCAACTCGTGCATGCAAGTCCACTACCACTAGCTAGCTACAGGAACCATGCATGCATGCATTCATCAATTCTTGCAGGTAGTTGGTACTATTTTTTTATGCCATATATGAAACGTCAAAGCCAATGGCGTTGCCATGTAGGGAAGAAACGCCAAAGCGGTTGGCGTTTTCATGTGAAGAAGAAACACGAGATACCTCGGTGTTTTCATGTGGAGCAGCAACGCTAGCTAGCTCGGCGTTTTTATGTGAAGCAGAAACGTCGCGTCTATGGCCTTTCTAAAAAGATTAGATTATGAAATACTTTCATGTCGAGTTCAGTTCGTGACAAAGATCATCGAGAGGGTCAGAACAGTGATTTCGGCCGCTACTGGGTTTGCACAGAGACGCTGCTGCCCTGCTGCCATGCCGTCAGGCCGCTCACTTTGACCGACTCTGTAAAAACAACGAAAGCAGAGCAAAACAGAGCACACCCGATACGCCCTGACCCAGCGCTGACACTTTCCTCCTTTCCACGACCGCGTGGGGTGGGGACTGGACCGCACGCTGACCAGTCAGTGCCCCCGTCCCCTAACCGAATAGGGTAAGCAAAGAAAGAGGGCCCGCACGAGGCGTCTCACCTAGCTCGACTCAGCCGCGGCTGACACGAGCCAGAAGACATGGCCCTAACCGCAATAGTGCTGGCCATCGAGAGCATGGCAGCGCCTGCGGTTGGACATGTCGCCAAGACCCATCACGTGATCATAAGATAAATTTGAAATTCGGTGACAAACTTTTCTCTCGGTGGAAAACGAATTGATCCTCGTAGTATATAAACCTATGTTAGGTTTTTTATTTATACTGTACGTATTAGTTTAACAGCACTCCTATTACCGAATCCTTGACCAATTCCTCACCTTGCGTGTGGCATTGGCGCAGATACGGTGCGGCCTCCCGACCCCATCATCATGCACATTAATTACGTATCCGCAGAGAAACCACGCAGTATCAGCTTTTTCTCACCGCGCCTCGTGATATTAGTGCTCTCGCTCGTTTTCTTTTCTTTTTTTCTTCTTTTTTTTTCACCCAAATATCTGGTGTGGAAGGGTGAGGCGAGATCTCCACGGTTTCCTCTCCACCGTCCCGTCCCCCCGTACCCGTTTCCTCCCGCAGTCTTCTTCTTCCTCTCTCGAGTCCTGACCTACCCTACCCCCGCCCCTGGCCCTGCCCTGCCCAAGCAAGCTCCAATCCCGCCCCGATGCGCCTCCGGCGCCCCCGCCCCGCTCCACGGCCCCCGCGCCGCGCCCTCGAGCTAGCTCCCCGCAGCTTGCCAGCGCCCTCCTCCTCTCGCCACGCGCGTCGCGGCCATCGGCCTCATCGCGCGGGTCGCTTGCTGCCTCGACCCCCCGCTCGCAGCCTCGGCCGGTCATCCGTCCATCGGTGAGCTTCCTGCAGTCCGGCGATTGGATGAGCTCAGCCGACCTCAACGAATTCCGGCTGCGCTGACGCACGCGCGCGCGCGCTGCTCGCCGTCTTGATCCGCCCCTGCTTCGAGCTCGGAGTTCGTATTTCGGCCGGGCGGATTCTAGGGTTCCATGCTCGCTTTCCGAATTGGGGCATGTGCTGATTATCCCCTCGATGGTTTCACCGGCTTCGGAATCTGGTAGTTAATTGGCGATTAGTGATTGTGATTTTGGTTCCGCGTGGCTCGGATCATTTTAGGGCTTAATAGTAATCTTTTTGCGTTTTCGTGTCTTATGTGTTAAGGCAGGTGCTGGAAAGGCGATGCGCGCCCTCGTGTTCTTGCTACTCGTTAGGTGCATTGGTGGCCGGCTGCTCTTTTCAGGTATTCTATTCAGGTTTTGGTGCACGATTGGCTTGCTTCCAGTGTTTCGAATATCTGGGTCGCCACTTGTTGATTCTGTTTCATTCATGGGTGTAAATATGCAATACTAGCATTTTATCAAGTAGGATAAATTAAGAGGATAAGAGTTTTATCTTTGAAGGCTTGAAAATGTTAACGAGGTTGATAGTTCATAGGTTCTTAGTTGGTGATCATCCTTTCTGTGTGCTTGCAGTTTTGAACTTTGTGGAGGAAATTTTGTTAGCTTCAGTTTCTTGGGAAGTGGCACGATGAACACCAGATGTGTCAATTGTGGCGCTTATGAAATGTTAGGTTTGGTCTTACTTCTCAGTTGCTGCTGGTCATAAGAGTATAACTGTGGCTAAACGCCGAACAGAGTTCATTTTCAGTGTCGTCATGCCGGTTGAGAACCCTTTGAATGTTTGATGAACACAGATGCTAGCTGTGATCAGCATAGTTTTTTTTAATCCTTGATACGATGCGCGCAGACAAGTGCTATAATATCAATCAACAAGATAACTCTGATTAATCAGTTTTTTCTAGCTCATACCAGAGAATCCAAGATCTTTACTCTGTTCAGGATCTCAGAAGCTGCATGCAGTAAATAAGAGCGTGCTTGCTTTGGAGCCACATTTTGGCTTGCCAATTTTTGGCAAAGCTCAAACTTGCCAACATTTGGCAACTTTGCTAGTGTTTGATTCCAAGAATTGCCAAAAATTGGAGCCCAAACATTCAACTGCCAATTTTTTAGGGTTGCCAAAATTTGGCTCAAACCAAGTAGGCTCTAAATATATATGAAGTCTCATGTCTACAACATCCTTTCTACTTTTCATTATCATATATGGAAAGCATAATTTACTTAGCTATCTGTTGTTATGTATAGTTTGTTCCTTTTGACATTTGCTAAAATTCTGGTGAGCACACATGGGCGTAGCCAGGATTATCAAGCATTGGGTTCAGCTATACTAAACAGTGGGTTCAGTTCTTTGCTTAGTCTTAAGCTAGTATAAATCTGTAAGGGACATGCCAAATTTCATTGGGTTCACTTGAACCCAATGTTAATGAGCTGGCTCTGCCCCTGTGAGCACACACAGTGTAACCATCAATATTTCAAAGAACACATAAAGTGACGCTTTTATGGTTGGATATTCTGTAGTTCTTTCTGCCTTCAGATCTAAGCAACTGATTACACTTATAAATAGATCATTATATGCAGTAGAAGCTTCTAGTACTCTTTCCTTCAACACTAAAATATTGCATTTGTTATGACGATTTCTGAACATACAAGTCTAATCTCCAGAATTGCCATGTTTGTTAAAGGTGATGGCATAATCACCGATATGCCCACTCTACAAACAGCCTTCAAGACATTGCCCAGCACTGCACTATAACCTCACGTTTGTGCTAAGGCTGTTGTTGTGCCTTATGATTCTGATTTATAGAAGTACAAAATGTGTAGAGCGTCCAACTTGGAGTAGCTTTAACATCCTTGACGATAATTGATTTGTAACTACTGCCATCTGCTGTTAGTCCTCATAAATGCAGTTACTTAATCACACTATTTCCTGTGCATATTTCATGTTCGTCGCACACCTGTCTTGTTAATCAATAACCCGAGGAAGCTCTTTTTGCAGCGTAAATAAGGTATAGGTATGCGCCCTTTGTTCTATCTCCACACTTACCATTCGCTAATTGCTCAGTTCGCTAATTGCTCAGTACCTCTGCTTTCATGCCTAAAGTTCTAGTGAATTTTTATTTTATAGGTTTATCATTTCAAACGTCGTCGAGACAAGCTTTAACTTATTATGCAACAAACTTGTGGTAAGTAAGTTCTTTCACATTTAATCTGTTTGGGGTTTGTGCAGTTTTCATTCCAAATAGAACAAAACTAGGACAAACTGAACAGTCTCATCATGGCATCATTTCTTTGTTTAAGCAGTCAGATGATAAATGATAATTAATAGGTACTGCTATGTGTTTTTGGTATTTTGTAATGGAAGTTCCAGCTTTGTCAAGTCTCCATGTCAGTAGTTTCAGTTTTACTATACATTGATATTTTGTGTTTATCATGAAACAATATATCATTTTTATGTTTCAGATGTGCCTAGCTTATGAACATAATAATACTAAATCATAGATTTTCACAGTTAAACACATAACCAGTAGTTACATTTATTTGTCTGCAAGACGTCGATCTTGATAGTTTCACTTAGATTTGTAGTTTTGCTCAATTATGCTTCACTGAATTTAATCTGTCTTGTGAAGTAGAAATATATCTGATATGTTTAAAATGTGTAATTACTGAACCGTCATGGTTTATTTGTGTCACTATTTTTTTTCTCATTGTAATGCAGAACACCAGATGATTCAACAGAAACAGAGGATTACTTAAAAGGGAATAGAAGAAATACTGGTCAAAAGACAAAGATTCCATTAACCACAGGTCCAGAGAGGCCTCAGGCGCTGCTCCCCACTCTCAGTATTTACATTTCACTACATTATGTACAGTCACCCAACAGTTGCTAGGCGCCCAATTTTGCCCGCACCACCAACAGACGATCCTATCTCATCCTTGCACCTCCCGGCAGAAGCCATCTCCATTCTGCCGCCGCCACTGCCACCCCCACCACCACGACCCCCCTTTCCTTTGCGTGGACTGGCACATTTCCTGCAGATGAATTTTTCAGGGACTTCTTCAAAATCACTGATCCCTGAGCATCTTGTGTGCTGCCACACTCCACACGCATCACACGCCATCATCCTCTCTCCGTCATCGTCCTTAGCGCCACAGGTGCAGTCCACCGTCCAGTTCTCCAAGCCCCTCTCCATCCTGAACTGCACAATTCTCCTGTGATCCCCAGTGCACCGTCCTCTCACCCTAACAAGCTGGCTTGGGCCAAGCACGTGCTTCACAGGGGTTGTGTCACTTAAGTTAGGGAATTCAGGGAGCTGTTCAGCCTGGAAGCTATGGAACATGAGGTACGTTTCTTGAAAGACCCTTGCGGCCAGCATTTTCAGTTCACCCAGGGTAGCCGTTGCTGGTAAAAGTACAAGTTCCACCGGAGGTGCAGTGTAGTCCTTTGGGTGATCAAGCAGTTCAATGGAGCACCTCACAGCAAGCAGGATTGGGTTCGGGGGAGATTCTGGAGCACTCTCGTCATAGTGTTTGATGAACTGCTTGCAGTCAAGTATCCTTGCAGCTGCATTGTGTGCCGATGCACCCACCACCTCTGGTTGCGAAGACAGCATTGTTTCTGGGTTCAGCAGAGCATCATAGAGGAAGCGAAGATCATGTGCAAGATGCTCTACAGAGGGTCCAAACACAGTTGCATCAACTGGGGACTGATCGGAATATGCTTCCAGCCTGTTTTGGCATGAAATAAGGGTCAAAGACAAGGCCTGATGAAGTTCTGCAAATTGGAGCAACATACTGGAAACAAGGTTACCTGTATTCAATTGCGCTTGTCTCAGTATTGCAGCGGACAGCAATGAAATGGCCATCGTCCATCAGTTTCCCCCGCAGACCTCGAAGAGAGTAATCAAGCAGTTCCTGTGAATCAACAGCCTTCGATGCAGCTCCCCTCAGTGCACGCCAGGACACCCAGCGCCCAGCTTGGACAGCCCGGAGGACCTTGAGCATTGCAGCTTCTGCTCGGTTGATGTCTTCATTTGTCCACATGCAGAGCACGTTCGATTCAACTTCTCTATGCTCATCCATGGCTGGTTTCGACATCTCAGCGTCCTTACGAGCTTGGTGAAGCAGGTGCATTATGAACCGGAAGAGGTCCCTCACAGTCACAAGCTGTCGATCAGAAAGGGACCAATACAGAGCAATTGTGTTCTGCAAAGGGGTTCTGATGGGGCTGCGATGTGAGGAGTATAACGCCAGGTGTATACCGGAGAGTACATCAACTGCCTCCTGGTAGGTATCTGAGGTATGAGCAAAGCTACCGGCGCCAAACTTGTATCCCCATTCACCATACCATGGATGCCCAGTTGTGATGGCATGCAGAAGCCTGTAGTCCATTCCTTGCTTCTTGGATATGTCCATGACAGTGACCTTCCTGCAAGGGGCCAAATTGAATTCTCAGTGCTATTGCTGGATGGATGGTGTTTGAATAATGGTCAGGTCATGTCACCCTAACTGCACCATCAACAGCAGTGAAAGCGGTTTACCTCACATGCAGCACCTTGCACAGGCGATCCCAGAAGCTCATTATGTCACGGCCAGTAAGGTGCCTCGACCCGCCCTCACGGCCATTTACCCTGAGAAGATGCCCATAGCCGTTTGCATGCACAACTGCGTGCAGCAAGTGAGAGGAATCATCAAGATGCAGGTAGCCGCACTCTTCCAGCTCCTCGCCTTCCATGTCAAAGTTGCACAGGAGGCACCTGGAGAAGAAATTGCATCCAAGGTAAGGATACATCTTTGCACAGAGAAGAATCTTTGAACAGACTGTAAAATAAAATCGCACATGCAGCACATGGGCTGAACAAATTCAAGAACTTCCCAATGGGAAAACAAATTGGGCATGCAGTTCAATCGTTCGGTCATATGTAATTTTTTTCTTCAGACATACATGCAGAAAGGTATTCCCTCCGTTCGGAATTACTTGTCTCGGAAATGGATGTATCTAAAACTAAAATCCGTCTAATACATCTGTTTCTGTGACAAGTAATTCCGAACGGAGGGAGTATGTTCGTTTTGTCCAAGAACTGATATGTATGTTTGTTCTTCCAACCTTGATTCTGCAGCGGCCATGGGAGTGCCGCAGCGCAGGCAGCAGGTGCGACGACGGCCAGCCATCTGGATGCTGTCGTTCTCGATGATGAAATGGTAGCGCTTGCCGCACACTGGGTGCCCACTCCATCCTGCAACAGCGCACGGATGCATTAGAGAATGAGATTCCATCACCACTACTGTATGATTGTGACAATCAGGAGAACGAAAATAATCATGCACATTGTTCGCTCAAAAGCAACACCCCAACAATAAAATTTGGTAACAGTTGGCCTAAAAAAATTCAGGGAAACATGCGATGCCATACAGGCGGCATTTACCCGGCACTCGAAAAAAATTACACACCCGCAAAATAATTTAAAAATGTAACCAATATAAATAATAAAAAGACAAACAGGACATTATCCAACAAAACGTCTTCAAAAAGAAAAAAACACAATTTTATACGGGGAAAACAATGCTCTGAGACAAAAAAAAAAGGGGGAAAGGAAAGCAACTCACCTACGACTCTGCACTGATCGCAATACACAGATCGCGATCTGAGCACATCCTCCTCGACGACGTTGAGCTCCACCCCGCAGCCGCCGGCGTCCTCCTCCGCCCCTTCCTCGCCGACCCGCAGCGACACCCTCCACGTCAGCAGGTGCGGCGGGGCGGCCGCGGCCGCCGGCGAGAAGATGGAGGGCAGCGGCAGCAGCCGCGCGTGCCTCGCGAGGAAGCCCCTCACAGCCTCCCGGAACGTCCCGACCGCCCCGCCGTCCGTGGCCGCCGGGAACCCGGCGAAGTCCCTGGCCTCCGCGCGCGTCCTCGCCTTCTTCAGCGGCCGGCCGTTCACCACCATCTCCGCTCCCCGCTCCGTCGGATCTCGTCAGATCTGGCCGCTCCGCCCCCGTCTCCCTCCTTCCTTCCTCGTCGTCGTCGAACCGGATCGGAACCGAACCGTGGTTAGGGTTTGCGGCGGCGGCCGCTCCGAGATAAAGAGGGGGGAGGTGATGGGGTCGATTCCTTCGAGGTGAAGCACGACCCCGTACGCCCGGTCCTTGTACACCGGCGCGGTGCAATGAATGGCCGGGCCCACGCGCAAGGGGGAGGCCTATGGTGGGACGGGTGTATGTGCCCGCCTGCGGGATCTGATGGGACGGGCGCGTCAGGTCGTGGCAGAGCGCTAACCAGGGTTGGGTGGGTGGGTGGGTGGTTGGGTCTGGTTGGGTTCGGGGGCTTTCCGAAAAGATAGCGGCAGAAATGGGAGGGAATAAAGACTCGGGGCATGATGGTCATTTCCAGCCCCCCGTTTCCGGAGAGGACGATTACGAGAGGAGGACCTGGCCCCACGCACGTGGAATGACCTGACTGCCCCTCTTGGTCTTGGGGCTCGCACTTTTCTGGATCTGTTGGTTGTTGGCGCTTCTGCGTGCTGGCCTACCACGTGGCGATGGCGTCAGCCAAAGGCGTCCAAGAGATCAAAATAGTGGTAAGGATTTTTGGTTGCAGCAAACCATGGACTTCATTCTATATTGGAACAAAAGAAGTGATCATTTTCTTGAGAGAATAATCATGTTTAGAATAAATGTTGTAATCAGAGGGTAAAGTGAACATTTTCTTGAGAGAATGATCATGTGGCGACTGGTTTCTAGAGAATATAATGAACCGATACTCAATAATCTACTGTAATGCTTACTGACGAACGTTCGCGGGAAAGAAACTCTCGGCAAATGCCGTCGCAGCCATTTAATCGAGAGATCAAAGGATGATATTTTTTTATAGTCTTCTCTGGGGAAAATTGTCATGCTAATCTGAAGAAAATGGCATCCCCTAAAACTAAAACGGACATGGAAAACATTCGCAAATTCCCCTCCCTTGCGACCGTTCGCCAGCTAAGAGTGTCTGTACTCTATTGTTTCAAACTTTTGTCTATCTGACGAAGCTTCTAATTTAAATTATCACATATCGCAATTGCACACAAGGATAAAGACTATCTCCAAATGTGAATGTTGTTTGAAGAGAAAAAAGTGGATTACTTGACATGGTGAGGGTCTTTTTGAATTGAAGAAATTTCATAAGAATATTGGAGGATTTCAATCCATATACATTTTTTCGTAAGGAAATACTTTGTACTGTAGGATTTGGGTCAACAATTTTTTTTGTCAGAATACCAAACTCTTTTGGAATCCATTCTTACGCCCTTTATTCCATGGAAATCTCACCTCTTTCTATTTTATTTTATTTGAGAAATCCAATGCACTTGCACTCTATCTTTCTACTTCCTCTGATCCATCATCTAAATTTATGCATTTCCAATGTGCGGCATCCAAAGACCACTCTCTACAAATGCCAATGTTTTGAAAAAAAAATCATTTCTTCTGCTAATGAGTACCCCTCGCGCGCGCATCGGATTTTCTTTGTGTGCCAAACAACGGATTATACGGAAACGAAGCAATATCTTTACAACATTTTCTAACCAATATCTTTGCAGCGTTTTTTAGAATGACTTGCAATTTACAGTCAACATAAGTTGCAAGTACAATATTTTGAATCAAAGGTCCAAGAAATTACAAAGTAACTCCAATAACAAAAAGTATTCCACCACTCATATACTTGCACAAACTTGACTATCTTCATATATTTCCTTAATACTCTTGCGACACCAATCCAAAAGGATGGTACGCCGTGAGGAATGAACGTACTTAGGCGGGGATGATCTTCTATAGGTACATATGTCGTAAAACTAGAACATCTTCATCATAACATCAACTAAGGGACTCCAAACTCACAACGAATCACACCAACAAAAGCGACAGTAAACGCTAACACGTACTCATCAAAATAGGTTTCAAAATCCTCTTGAGCGCCTGTTCAAAAGGATGGGAACCGTGAGTAATCTTTTTTGAATGGAATCAAAAGTTGTCATGCTTGTAGTCGTCGCTAGATGGTCTATGATTTTGGATGTATTTTTTTATAATTTCTGGTGTTCATTGTACTGCCATAATTAAAGATGAATAGATTGGAAGTTTCTAGCAAAAAAAGTTACGGTTTTCTTGGTCTAGTGAATAAATGGATACAACCTGGCTCCAATTCGGGTAAAATAAAAGGCAACAAGATCTTCTTAGTTGGCCTATTTGTATTCTTGGTCGGGTATGATCCCCTAGATGTACATAACCCCAAAAGTTTGACTCTCTAAAGTCACAATGGATCACAAAAATGCGACAAAAGAACACTAACTTAAACTCATCAGATCCATGTGAACGAATCCGCAAGGACGTAAACCTAAAATATGCAAGGTCAGACACACCAAACCCGTAGAGACACAACAAACTCTCTGGCTCTGTGGCACTGCATGATAAGCGACCACCACAACAGCAGAAGACCCATAGTACCTTTATTCTCGATGGTATCAGACCCTCCACCAAGGTGTTACCAATGAAGATTATAGAGATCATGCTAATAAAGCTTCTAAATACGCATACGAAAAACCTACGTCCCTCTCACATCACGACGAGGGGGGGGGGGGAGGGTGTGTGAGGGGAAACGACAAACTACATAGTGGCTGACCTCCTGGACCCCTAATTAATTTCTCTTCTACATATATATTTACATACGCTGTCACTCGACATGGTAGTTGGATATGATTCACAAGAGAAAAGAAGCTCTTATGCTAAACTGAGACCTTAAAATTTGTCCGCCTTAGATAAAATGCATGGCTAGTCAGCCATTCAGATGGCCATTTATGTGAATTTTTACTTATGTGCATGAGAGAGGTAGAGAAAATTTCTGCTCACTAGCTACTTTTCGCAAAATGACTTGACTGTTATCTCGTATCTTTTTGTTACCATGTTTTCATCTTATTAAATCAATGCCCTCCTTTTTGGGGTATTCTTGAGGTGAAGCAATGACTCGAGGGTGGGTGGAGGTCGGAAAGAGGAAAGGCACAACCAATGCCACATACTTTATATGGGACCAATGGGGAAAAGATACATAATGTGATACGGTTTGGGTAGTGACAAAGCTTCAATAAGGCCAACGTGGACCACCACCCTTCGGCCCATGACTTTCTTCTTCTGAAAATCCCTTACTAAATGGCCCATTTATCTAGTGAAATCATCTCAAAACATATTTTGGTTGCCGCCCCACCACACCCAAAGATGATGCCCTTCTGGGTGAATAAGTGTGCATGGCTATGGGTGCGAGAGTTTGTTGGACTATTTTTTAATATTAATAATATTTGTCCTTGAGGTTATTGTTGTGAAGATGTAATTACATGGCGTTTGGTTGCTCCTGGCCTAATGTTATGGTCACCCCTTCTCACTAGTGGTGACCTTACCATATAGTACCTTTCGATCATAGATACTAAACAAATGGAAGCTTATCCTAATTACTAAGAAATGGCAATACGAGACTAACAGGCTACCGAATTTTAGTACCAAATTAACAATCATATGGCTAAATGGGAGAAAGTTCATCAATGTCGATCAAGGGGGATTTCACCATCCACTTATTCTTATTATTCTTCTTCTTTTTCTTCAGATCTTTGTGGTACCACAGCTAGCCCAAATTGTGTTAGGCCACTCCAATATTTTTATTTTCCAAGCTTCATTGTCGCCATGGCCGGACTCAACATCATCAGTTGTCTCATCCACCTCCTCCGGCACATACTCATCAAGGCCCCAGTATAAGATCCAATGAAGAATGCAACATGCCATAACAAGCCTAACTTTGGTGGGGAAAGCATGGAATTCCTTTTGGTCAAGGTAAATATATTCTTCAAAGCACTAAATGCCCTCTCAATCATAACTCTTTGAGATTAAACAATTCATATGCAGGGTTAGGATAATTCCCTAGAGATAACTCATTGAGATGGTACCTGATTTTCTGAAGGGTGGAAGAATCACAGGCCGACATGCACGTCCAACATCTCCTAGGTAGAACTTACCATCGGGGATATTTTTGTTAGTATCATGGGTTGGTCCTTTCCAACCAGCTAACACATATGTGAACTTGAGATAAAAATTAAAAGTAGCAAGCACATTCTGGCATGTGTAGTGCTTTCTACCCCTCTATGTTGCAACCTGTGACCTTGACACTCTAGTAGTCACCTGAGTACCGCGCCAATACAATCATGTGGTGCGTGAAAGAACTATTATGGATCACAACAATGCAATCATGTCATGGCAAGAAGTAATAGGTAGTAGTGTGCACCTTGATATATGGAAACCATCTATAGCTCATGCGTATCTTTGTAGGAGTCTTATCTGTAGGTGCCATGATCATCTCTCTTTGAGCTCTCCAATCACATACTAGACCTGCTTGAAATGCCAAGAAATTATCTCACTGGATCCCTTGAATGTGTTATGAATCAGTGTGAACCTCTGACTATGACCAACAACATGAAGGAATAGTGCTACTTGCTCTTCCACAAAGGTGTGGATGCTATCTTCTAGCAACCCCCTATCCCTAAACGTGTCCACGAGCTTGGCAAAAGGGGTTATTCTCAGTCAGAGCATGTTAACGACCTCTATACACCATTACATTTTGTAGATGTAGTTGAGATTCGCCATCCTCTCCTCATCTCAGGCTAACATTGGACCATATCTGATCCACATGCTTGAAATTGTGATGAAATGCTCTCTTCTGGACCAACATGACCTAGACTTGAATCACAACCATGAGCACTACTATCTGAATGAATAGTTTCATCTGTTCATCCTAATGATGCTGTCGTAAGTAACGACGAAATCGACCCTACACCTTACCTAACGACCTAACAGTGGAGGATGGTTGTATGATGATTACCACCACTAGAGATGGCGGCGATGGCCCTCCCATGCCACAAGCCAGAGACGAGATGGACGATTCGGATGGAGATGAAGGGGGCGAGCAACTCACATGGTAGGGGGGAGCACGTCCCAGTGTCCAAGATCTAAGTCAGTGTAGCCACCGACTCTACCAGCACTTCAGATCTAAGACGTCGCCGCCAGTGCCGAGAATTGAGACTCAATTTGTCCTACCGCTAGAGGTGAGCGAATAAAATGGGGGTGAGACTGATTTTGCGCCATCCCGCGCGTGCAGATTTGTGTCTCCCATTTCCATGCCTGCACCCACACATACACCCCCACCCTCTTGCGCTCATGTGGCTCCATGGAAAACGGTTGATTCGAGCGTTCCTAGCGAGCCAGGATCGGGGACACTTTAATTTTCATGTGCGTGCCAGCCAACGCCTTATGCGGGCAACAAAACAGGCTTTTCTGCATCCACTGGGCTGTTGGAGGGGGCGGAAGGCAACCAACCACGCCCTAGGTGAATGCTCCCCAATCAAGCATCCTTACAAACTAGAAAGTTGATATTTTTAGGCGAAGAATAATGACCTAGATGAATGTGGGGGATGGGGAGTAATAAGAATGCAATGTTTAAGGTCCACTTCCAACAATCGAGAGTTTCTTTTTCTAGGTTTCATAAGAGCATCTCCAACAGGCGCATAAAACTTTGTGCGCTAAAATAGTTTTAGTGCGCCACTGTAGCACTTTTAGTGCGCCGGACCCAACATTGGTTTAGTAGATGCCCAAAAACGCACGCCCAAAAAACATGCAGTGTAAATTGTGAAGTGCGCGCAATCCGGCGCCCTAAATTTGCAGCTTCTGATAGTGCTTTTTAGCACGTGCCCAATCCTTTTTTTGCGCGTGCACTATTTTACAGCTTCTACCGGAGCTGTTCGGCGCCCAAAAAACACGAATTTTAGCGCACGGAGCAGTTTTTGTGCGCTTGTTGGAGATGCTCTAAAAAATGTCCATGTCTAAATACCGAGAAGTGTGTGAAACATATATTTTTTGTAGGAATTTTTTATATATTCATAGTCAATCATGGCAGGACCAAGAACACTAGAGGTAACAAATACTACAACAAGGTGTGTGGACCATCTAGCGACGACTACAAGCACTAAAGCGAGACGGAGGCACACCGCCGTCATAGCCCGTCCTTCACCGGAGTCTGAAAAATCTTGATGTAGAAGACCGTTGGGAATTCGTCTCGCAAAGACCTCATAGGTGCATCTAGTGGCGGAGCTACCGAGGGGCAAAACTTGGCCATGGCCCTCCTAATCTAGGTAGAAAACAATGGATAGTGTTGGCCAAACGGGGACGTCCAGGCACCTTTTGTGTGTTTTCTTCAGATTGGCCTACCTAGGCCCGCCCAACTGCTCGTTTGTAGCTCTGCCATCGGGACTAGCGCACCAGAGTAGTAACCATCACTAATGAAGAAAGTCGTAGGACGAAAGGATCAAACATGAAATAACTAAATGAAGATGAACGAATATTGGATCCAAACAGAATCATCAAAGACTTGCACCAACTGACTCCCGCAAGATCCGACGAAGACACACCTTCACGTACCCTCCCACGATGCTGGACATACCTCCACACGCCTCCTCCCGACGACGCTAGACATACCATTTGGGCGGGGTTTAAACATGCGAGACATTATTTCTCGTGAGAAATAACAACGCCGCCACACATCCACGGCCAAGGTGTTGAACCTAACAAGAACGAGAGTGGACCCCTCTCAATAATGGGGGGAGGACTAATGGCTGTGCCGAGGAGAAAGAAACTTGATCGCATGGGGTCTTTTCTTGGGTTTGTTAATTGAAGCAGCGTGCCGAAAAATATATTTGACTTGTTGAGTTGTGCTTAGGGCATCGCCAACGTCATGCCGCAAAACACACGCAAATGTCCAGACCGATGCGTCTGGACCGTTTTTTCCATCCAATACGGTGTCGCATACGCACGCTCATCCAAATTTTCGCAAACCGAATGCAAAATTGGGGGAGGGGTTTGCGGGAGTCTGGACCTCCGCCACGTAGGACTCCGACAACCCCGGCCCGCTGAAAACACCATCTGGAGCCTGCACATTTGACCACATCCGCAGTGTTTGTGCGCAAAAGCTCACGCATGCCCACCCTTACCAGCCAATCGCCGCCACCCTCCACCTTGTTCTCGCCCTTTTTGTTGTCCGCCACCGCATGAACCCGTTTGGAGTGTCGCCAAAGCCGGAGGAGGAGGATCCAAAGGTGGTTTTAGCCCACAAGATTAACGCGCCGACCCGAAACGCGCGCCGCCGCATCCAAATGAGAAAGAAAAAAGCGACTTTGGTGGTCGGCCACCCACCACCTTGATACGTCTCCAACGTATCTATAATTTTTTATTGTTCCATGCTATATTATATTTTGTTTTGGATGTTTAATGGGATTTATTATACACTTTTATATTATTTTTGGGACTAACCTATTAACCGGAGGCCCAGCCCAAATTGTTGTTTTTTTGCCTATTTCAGTGTTTCGAAGGAAAGGAATATCAAACGGAGTCCAAATGGAATGAAACCTTCGGGAACGTGATTTTCGGAACAAACGTGATCCAGAGGACTTGGAATGGACGTCAAGAAATCACCGAGGAGGCCACGAGGCAGGGGGCGCGCCTACCCCCTGGGCGCGCCCTCCACCCTCGTGGGCCCCTCGTAGCTCCACCGACCTACTTCTTCCTCCTATATATACCCACGTACCCCCAAACCATCAGCAGAGGAGACAAAACCCTATTTTCACCGCCGCAACCTTCTGTACCCGTGAGATCCCATCTTGGGGCCTTTTCCGGCGCTCCGCCGGAGGGGGCATCGATCACGGAGGGCTTCTGCATCAACACCATAGCCTCTCCGGTGATGTGTGAGTAGTTTACCTTAGACCTTCGGGTCCATATTTATTAGCTAGATGGCTTCTTCTCTCTCTTTGGATCTCAATACAAAGTTCTCCACGATTCTCTTGGAGATCTATTTGATGTAACTCTTCTTTTTGCGGTGTGTTTGTCGAGATCCGATGAATTGTGGGTTTATGATCAAGATTATCTATGAACAATATTTGAATCTCCTCTGAATTCTTTTATGTATGATTGGTTATCTTTGCAAGTCTCTTCGAATTATCAGTTTGGTTTGGCCTACTAGATTGATCTTTCTTGCAATGGGAGAAGTGCTTAGCTTTGGGTTCAATCTTGCGGTGCTCGATCCCAAAGTGATGAGGGAAATGACACGTATTGTATTGTTGCCATCAAGGATAAAAAGATGGGGTTTATATCATATTGCATGAGTTTATCCCTCTACATCATGTCATCTTGCTTAAAGCGTTACTCTGTTCTTATGAACTTAATACTCTAGATGCATGCTGGATAGCGGTCAATGTGTGGAGTAATAGTAGTAGATCCAGGCAGGAGTCGGTCTACTTGTCACGGACGTGATGCCTATATACATGATCATACCTAAATATTCTTATAACTATGCTCAATTCTATCAATTGCTCGAAAGTAATTCGTTTACCCACCGTAATACTTATGCTATCTTGAGAGAAGTCACTAGTGAAACCTATGGCCCCCGGGTCTATTTTCCATCATATTAATCTCCCGACAACTAGCTATTTCTGGCACCGTTTATTTTGCTTTCTTTACTTTTACTCTTACCAAAAAATACCAAAAATATTATCTTATCATCTCTATCAGATCGCACTCTCGTAAGTGACCGTGAAGGGATTGACAACCCCTTTATCGCATTGGTTGCGAGATTCTTATTTGTTTGTGTAGGTGCGTGGGACTCGAGCGTGGTCTCCTACTGGATTGATACCTTGGTTCTCAAAAACTGAGGAAAATACTTACGCTACTTTACTGCATCACCCTTTCCTCTTCAAGGGAAAACCAACACAATGCTCAAGAGGTAGCACACCTCTTAAAAAGGACGACCGACTGAGACGGGGGCCGCTGCACTAGCCGGCCTAGTTGGCGAGGATGCAACCATCATAGTACTACTACTCTACGCGGTTCGTCATCATCACTAGTCACCGACCACTTTAGTCACATTCGTGCCATGGGCCATCGACTTGAACGCGCTCCTCCATTTCACCGAGTCCATTGTCGCAGCTTGTCCGGTCGCGGATGTCGGGCGTGGATCAATTGGGTGTCCGCCCTAAGTTTGCCATTGTGTCTCAATAGGGCGCGACGCCGACAGATGACGGGGAGATATTGGACATCATCAACGACGGAGGTGGCTTCGAGGACGGACAAGTGGATGACTTGCACTCAGAGTTGTACACCGAGCAGCCGGGCATGTACACCCAACAGTCGGGCTCATCCACCAAGCAGACGAGACTTGATCCGAACGATTTGTCTGCCGATGCCGACCCAAAGAAAAAGGGGAGGGGAGAAAGTTTCAATTGAGAGAGGGCGAATTGTTGTGTGATGCTTGGTTGGCCACTAGCATCGATCCATTTCAAGGCACAAAGCAAAGATGCTCAACCTTCTGGTCTAATGTTCATACTTTATTTCATGCAAGGATGTTGAAGCGCTTGACGGCAAAGATGAAGGAGGAAGACGTTGCAGAGGAGCCGTTGGCAAAGCGATGAGGGAGGAGGCACGGACAAGCGGTCTAGGAGGGCAAAATTGACCGATTTTTTGCATGAACTGCTGGACTGTAGTTTTTGTGACCGGGCGCATGTAAAAACTTACGAACATTCGTAATTTTTCGGTTGTAGATTGCACACGTATGCACTTTTATTTGTTCATTAAGTTGTTATTGATCAACACTTGTATTTTAATTGCTGTACGCATCGCCCAGATGCAGAGGCCGGGGGTCTTCCTCCTTTTTTAAAAAAAACACCTGTATTTTAATTGTACTTGGATAGGCATGACGTTAAATAACCGACTCTCGTATCCATGTTCGCGAATGGATAATAAGTCTGAATTACGGCAAGGCTCGAAGATACCAAGAGCAAGCAAGAGCAAAGGTGAAAGGATAGGGTTTTTGTGAGAGTGTAACTCGTTCGTCAACAAAAAATTATCTTTGGTTGCACAGAATTTTTTCACTGTTTTGACCCATGTGGCAAACTTTAGCACGATTTGACCCGCTTTTGAAACTTTTTTCGTATCTGACCCAAACCGAGACGCCAACATCCATGGCGTTCTGCTTGCACTGAAGACGCCGCGGACCCTGGCGTTTGGCCCTGGCCCACCTCCCTGGTCAGCCAGTTTGACCGTCCGACGTGGCAAAGGGCTAAACGCCATGGGTCTTGGCGTTTACCCCTGGAGAGCAGAAAACCGGCCCGAGCCGGCTCGGGTGCAGCCAAGCCCATCCAGACGCTCGAGGCGTCTTCCTCCTCGCGGCGGCGGCTACAGAAGCTCCGCTTCTCTCCTCCCCTCACCCAAATCAACCCCAAATCGCTTATTTTCTTCATCAAAAGTGTGGATCTGAGCCTCCCCATCTTCCTTGAGGTATTCTCCACCAGATCCTCCGATTATTTTGGGTTCAAATCTTGTATTTTGGCAGCATTAATTCATACTTGTTAGAACCCTAGGATTAGTATTCTTTGCACTTTTTTGAGAATGGGGAGCCCATGGCTTGGTCATGTAGGTATGTTGTATACTTTAGAAGAGTTGGCATGTGTTTATATGGTAGGATTGGGAAGAGAAGGCATTTTTGATAGGGTTGGGCATTTTAATTTTAGTTGCTATGTATATGGATTTAGATAGATGATTGCTTGAAATATAATTCTAACATATTTGTGTATTTTGTATGCTTGATTCTTATAGAGATATGGTCATATAATTAGGATGTTATATTGAGACTTTGTTATGTTGTGTTGCCATTGAAATTTTGTCATATATAGATAATTGGTCTTGTTATCTTGACATTGAGATATGTTGCCCGTGCATTCAGATTTTGTCATATATAGATAAACAGGTTTTGTTATGTTGCCATTGAGATATGCATTTATGTTGATATTGTTATGCCAAAATATGATATGTAGGATGTTATATAGTGTTATGTATGTTTCATTTGTTCATGCTTGATTTGTAGGATGGCGGGGGAACGGTGGTACGACGGTCTTCATAAAGGGTACGACAAAGACCATCGTGCGCGGGACATTGAGAATAACGGGTAAGACTCAATCTATTTGAATTCTTGATTATTACTTGTCGGTTTTGCTAGGCACTAACCATAATGCAATGCTATTTTGCAGGAACTAACACCTATGCGCATGAGGGGTCATAGTGCCCACGACCGCCATGCGACGAGCGTTATGAGCCATACTTGAGAGATTGGGCCTTCTCCCGTTCGTGCTTCAGTTCAAGCGACACGCTCCGTCGATCAACCATGGGGCGATGACCGCACTTATTGACCGTTGGAGGCCAGAGACACACTCGTTCCACTTGTCATGTGGAGAGATGACCGTGACCTTGGAGGACATGGCGATGATCGGTGGCCTTCAATCAATGGAGAAGCTTTGACCGCACCACCGTAAGTGCTAATTGGCGAGACCGTGTTGGCCAATTGATGTGTGTTTTCCCGAGCCTCTGAAGAAGGCGGCGTGATGATGAAAGTGTTGCATCATTGGCTCCGAGGGAGAGAGGAGTAGTATGCCCTCCGGACGCCAATGAGGTTGTTGTGCAGCAGCACGCCTGAAAGCATATCTGTGGTATCTGCTTACGAGGTAGTGTTTCCAGATTCGACCGGTAATAAAGCCCAGTGGATATTCTTGGACCTACTAAGTGACTGGGACCGTAAAATACAGTTGGGGTTCAGGAGCACTAGCATACTTATATCGTCAGTAATTAGTAACCAAATTGTCAATTTGTTTGCATTTGCAATTTCATGGGCCTCTTATCAACAATTTCTGAATTTGCAGCTCGACGAGGCATGTCGTAGGAAGAAGGGCACATCTGGTATGGGTGGCTTTGTTTGGTGCCTTGAGGTTTGGATGTGGGAGCGGATGCCGTTGGGCGCCCGAGAAAAACAAGACACCTCTGAAGGATGGGTCGCACATGACGGGAGGTATGGAGAAGATCCTTGGCGGTTTCCGATTGTCGCCTCTGTTGGGAGATGGCGAATGTGTACACGAGCAGCTCGGTTCTTGCGATACAAATGCTACATCAACGAGCTGGATATGTTGACTCATAAGCGGTAATGATAACTTACGTAAGAGCACATCAATTGTGATGGAACCGTGTACTTAACTAGTATCATCTTGTGTTGTAGGTCGATTGGATGCCATATGATGCCGATTATGCTTTCCGGCTGAGCGAGATGTGCACACGTGACAGGAATATTTGGCGGCGAGATGCCCACCGATATGCTTCTATGCTGTCGAGTGGCACTACCTGCACCGTGTCGCAAGACAATTTGGGAGAAGGCAAGGGACACCAAGGGATGAGAGTTTGAGACAAGCCAATTTCTGCATCGGTGAGATAGTTGTAGCTTTGGATATATAGTAGAGCATTATGAAATACATTTCTTGCTAATGCTTTCATCTTGTACATAATTTGCAGAATTAGTCGAAAGAATAACCCGGAAACTTCGACTTGGGCCATCAAGCACTCCGAGTGGATAGATTTGTGGAATCAAAGAGTGGCCCTAGTGGAGAAGGAAAGAAGACAACATAGTGATTCAGATCGAAGAGCATCTGAAGTGGCTTGCGGGACGTTACCGGTTGAAGCTAAAGCCCAGTTGGAACCGTTCGGAATTGGAAGAGTTGGATCGTGAAAGCGGGTATATGGACTTCAATGTACAAACGAGAGACAACGAAGGGACACAACTTGACTATGCACAACTACACGACCGAGTGGTATGCTCCACACAATTAGAACCTACTTCGAGTGCATGTAAATGTACTTCAAAGATAATTTTCGTGATCTTCATTTTGCAGGGCATGGAGTTATTGCATTGTGTTAACGAGGCTGGTGTAGCACTTGGTGAATATGAGGAAGTAGATCATCGAGAATTCTCTTAGGAAAACAATGAAGGTATATGTTACCTCTATTCAAAACCTCCATCTTTGCACACTTTTGACTTACTCTAGTATTGCATCTTTGTTATGTTGCGAGTTTCGTGAGTCGATTCCACAAGATGGCAGCTATGCTCTCTTGCCATGGAAGTAAAGCAGTCCTCACGGCTGGAGCTTCTACTAGCCGGGACAATAGGCGTCGTCGTCGTCTTGTCTTGCAACAGGAACAACAAGAGGAGCAACTGCAAGAAGAGCCAGAGCAAGAGGAGGCGCAGCAAGATGAAGAGGAGTACAATCAAGGCGAAGAGGAGGTGCTTGGGATGTCCCAAATGGATGATCTTTGAGCCATCACAGCCCACACAACGCACGCAAGCAAGCAGCAAAGAGGAAGGAAGAAGTGAATTAGTTAATACTAGATTCTCGCGAACTTTGTTATGTTTGATTCGTGAACTTTAGAAGTGGCGTGAACTTTGCTACCGGACTTGTGTTTAATTTGCACTTATGGAGTGCACTTTGCTACCTTTATGTTGTTGTGTTGCTATGATGGCGTGAACTATGGTACCTTATTGCTGTCATCCTGAAAATATTGCTTAGTTTTGCTGTCATTTTTTCTGTTATGTTTAGTTTTGCTGTCATCCTTACATTTTGCTGTTATGTTGAAGTTTACAGACAGGCTAGGCGCCATGGTCTCTGGCGTTTTGACCCTAGACGCCAGAACCTTGGCGTCTGGTATGCGATGAGCCACAAGAACTCCACCTTTCTGGATATGGCCAAAACTTATATCCACGACAAATCCCAAATTAGAACAAACTTTTGGAAACTCATAAATAAGCGGTCTCAAATTCGTGACATATAACATAACTTAGATCCACGACATAAGCATTACATAGTTCAACCGACATACACAGACAAACTTTAATGGACATAGTTCAAATGACATACAACATCACTTAGTTCCATGACATAGAACATCACATAGTTCAACCCTCGAGTTCTTCTTGCGTGAATTCTCTTTCTTATTTTTCTTACGTGAATCATTCTTTTCTTCTTCTTGCTTGCATTGGCCTCATCTAGCACCGAGGAACTTGGGTCGGTAGGTAGCATCGAGGAGCTTGGGTCGATATATAGCAGCGATAAGTCGGGCTCATAATCTAGCGGGATATGTTCCAATTGAATGTCATTGTTTGGTCCAGGTTGCAATACATGACACCCGGTATTTCAAGAACCCAATCCCAACGAGCAGCCTGGGTCCGTGATCGGGGACATAGCTTCATTGATTGCCCAATCAATGATCTGTCGAGCCTATTCAAGTCCATCGGCGATATTCTCGCATAGTTGCATAAAATGCTATTTGCCTACCTAGATCACTTCTACAATCAAGTTCAGCCCTTTCCATCTCGGCAAAATTATTTTGCGTTTCAGCGATGACATTATCTCGAGTCATCGAAAAAATATAACCGTCAGATTTCCTCGCAGCTTCATTCCTTGCATCGCAACTATTCACCCATAGAGTCATCTTTTCTTTAATGAGTTCGCGGTTCTTTTCATCCGCCGCATCCATATATTTCTCAATGAAAACCATCTTTGCATCATTATTAAGTGCCATTCCTACAAGAGTGTCCTAACATTAAAATACAACTCTATAAAGAAGTATGTAACTCTATCACTAATCATAAGCATAACAACTAGGGTAATCCTAATCCTAATCCTAACCCAAATCGTAAGCATAACACTAGGATCGGGCCTAAGCTCCGGGCCATTATAGTCGGGCCACTGCGATGGGTCTAGGAAGGGTTGGAATCTAGGGGCCCATGTCAACCTAGTAGCTTCAAGATCGAACTCATGCATCCTCACGGTTGTCCCATCAGACACATGTATATTTCTTGACGACTTGCCGTCAAAGATGAGAGCATGGCCAATGATACTTACTAGGCCTCTCTTGACCGACACCACCGTCTCTTAAGGTGCACCTCGAATGCACGACCACCATATGACATACCATCTCTTGTTGTCCCACCAGGCTCGTCGATTTGGTAGGTCATATCGTAGGTGTTGAATAGCCTAAGTTTCGTCTTTGAGGACTTGCTTTGTTGTAACATCATCCACTCTTCAACCTTTGGTGGATATTCCATTTTTCACCAATCCACTTCACGGTTTCCTCTGAATGCATCGAAAATACTCATTAAGCTTGAAGAAAGTATATTCCACTATTGCGATGGCGGCAATGGGCGGGCACCTCTGAGCACATTGTTAAAACATTCGACCATATTCTTGGTCATGTCTCCATATCTCCAACCTCCTTCGTCATGAGCGCGCCCACTTGTGTTTCTCCGGAAAATTTCGTGTTAAGAAATCTTTCCCTCCTTCGCTTGCAGCTTCAGAGAGCTTGTCATAGCGAATGGTGAACGACCGTGCTAAAGGCCACGCAAACATGGGTTAGATCCTTGCTCAACTCCTTGCTCTTACATGCCCTATAAAAGTTTGCCACGAAATGCCTCATGCACCATCGATGGTGGAGCTTTGGAAGTCTGGAATAACAATGTCCATGGCTTTCGGTATGCCTTAGTGCCGGTGCGATATAATGCACACTTCTCTATCACCAATGACATTTTCCCTAACATGGCGCATGAACCACTCCCGATTGTCTTGGTGCTCGAAGGGCACCAAACCAAATGCCACCGCAACACATTGTCATTGGAGGAGTGCGCCATTGCTACCATGATTGTGCCCTTGTATCGGCCGGTCAAGAATGTACCATCAATAGACAAAACCGGACGGCAATGCTTAAAGGCCGTGATGCATTGTCCAAACTCCGAAGGCGCGGTGAAACACCCATGACCATCATCCTCGACCACATGGTACATGCCGGGGTTCCTATGGGCAATCGCTCCCAACAACCGCGGGAGGCGATTGTATGCTTCTTCCCAACTACCATACAACATCCTTAAAGCATTTGACTTGGCCTTCCATGTCTTCCCATACTTGACTTTGTATCCAAACATTTTTTTCACCGTCGTCATGAGGAGCTTCACCTTCACGGTTGGATCACTTGATACTTCTTTCATTAATTTAAACCCGAGAAACTCAGACGTGAGTTGACGATGTGTTTTAGGCTTCTTTTTTGACGGTGGCCTGCACGAGTGAGTACACACACAACTTGTTAACAGCCATTGCCCGGTTTTAATTCTTCTTCCATGGACCGCCCATGGGCATCCTTCTTTGTCACAATGGATGGAGTAACGCACTTTTTGGTCCGAGTGCCCAACAAGATATGGTCTATGGTTTCTAATAGCATAGTCACTTAGCCATACTTTAAAGGCACGCAAACTCACAAATTTCAACCCTTTCTTCAAGTAAGCATTCTCGTCTTCACCTTGACCCTTGGTTCGCCTGGTTCCCGCAAGCTCTTAGTTCTATCGCCTTACTCATGCCACCATCAACTACCGCCTTGTGGGCCAGCCTGAGATCACGAAACAATGGAGTTCTTATTTCCAAACCGGTCACCTCTGTGTGTATCGGTTCTCTCTCTCTCGTGAATCCATCCACGTCCAGTTCTTCCTCCGGACCTTCATCATCCGAGTCATATGCATATGCACGACCATAAGGGATCTCACGGTCCATGTCCTGCTTTGCTGACAAACGCTTCCAAGTCACCGATGTCATTGCCATGAATCTCATCCTCTTGCTCATCATCATCACTACATCCATCCTCTAGTGCAAGACGAGCCCTTTCAAGCTTCCTCACTCTCTCCTCCTCTTGAGCCATCTTCTTGTTTTTGCATGCCATGTCCGCCTCACGCTTTAGTCGTTCCTTTTTCTCCTTCTCATTTGCATGAGTCTCATCCTCATGCATGTCATCATCATCATCACCATGACCACATTGGACATCACCATCACCATCAACATATTGTTCATTAACTTTTCAAGAGCATGCCCAACAACTTCATTTTCTTGGCTAGGTGACGGTTGGCTAGAAGTATTGGGGCATACACCTCGGCACTATCCACAACACGAGCCACACTTCTACATGGGGAGGACACTTGGCGGTTCAAGTCAATATCAAGCGCGAACCTTGCCCTTCAGAGCAAACAATTCAAGTGACATGTCTTCCGGCCGCAACTTTACCCTTGTATATCCCCAATGCAACTCGGAGATGATAGGCATATTCTTGATCGAGATTTTGTTCCCACCCCAACATCATACCTTCCAATTAATTCAACTTTATCATTGGGGTCCATCCAATTCAACTTATCTCTTACTTTAATAACAACCTCATCATAACTAGGACTTGTGTCGAATACCACCACTTCCTCGTTGTCACTTGCGCTTTGGTCACAAATGACGCTTTGTCCAAATAATGAACATTAACAAGTCTATCATCCATCTAAAAGGACAACAAACAAGATGAAATGACAATTATAATGCATAGTTACAAAAACTATGCAACTCTAATGAAGCAATGGCAGCTATATATCCTAATGAGTTGTGTATCCAAAACAAATTAAAACTTATGTACTAAATAAATCATGTCATTAGCTTAACACATAACCTAACCATAACCATCATATTTATCAAATCCATCATTTGTACCCACAAAATTCATATCCCATTACTACTACCACAACTACATATTAATTAAAAGCCATCCAATACCAAAGGATTTGAATAAATCTAGAAACTAAGGTGCCACCTAGGGTTACATAATGCCACTAAAATAACAAGAAATTACCAACAAAATTTAGGGAGCCGGGGGAGATTACCACAAACAACAAGGGAGAGAAAGATCCACGGAGGAAAATCAAATTTGGAGTGGGATTTGAGTGAGCCTTGAGGTGGGAGAGAGAGGGGGAGCTCTCCTTTGTTCTTCTTTTTCGGGATGGAAGATTGGGAGAGTGTGGAGAGCCCCACACACTTTTCCCGTGACCACTTATCTCTCAGGGGGGTAGACGCCAAGGTTCACGGCGTCTAGGGTCGGTGTCGACACTTGCCACGTCGGACGGTCAAACTGGCTGACCAGGGAGGTGGGCCAGGGCCAAACGCCAGGGTCCGCGGCGTCTTCAGTGCAAGCAGAACGCCATGGATGTTGGCGTCTCGGTTTGGGTCAGATACGAAAAAAGTTTCAAAAGCGGGTCAAATCGTGCTAAAGTTTGCCACATGGGTCAAAACAGTGAAAAAACCCACTCCAGCAGCGTACACAGTGCCAGTGTGCCTGGCGGCAGCAGAGCAGTCGCCGACAGCCAAACCAACGGCAGCCCGCGGGGGGCAGAAGCGGCAACGCAGTCCGTGAAATCCGTACGCCGATTGACGAAAATGCCCCGGAACTGCAACGGGTCTTCCAGTCTTCGCGAGACATGGCCGGGCGAAGCGTCTGCGTTCGCCCGCCCCAGAAACCTCCGTTTCTTCTTTTCTTTTCCGGGCACTTCCCCTCCGTTCGCCTTCCCTCTCGCGCCTTAATTTTGGAGGGTGGGCACGTGGCGACGTACGGTTGATTAGACGATGGATCGGGATCAGATAATTGCTGCTTGATCCGGATGCGTGGAGGCCTTGATTTGACTTGGTGCTGTCGTTTTGCCGGGTTTGGAGGAGATTGGCTGACGACCGAACCGAACGGAAGGACGTGCGGCGTCGTCATTAGGATGATTGGTGGGGCAATGTGTTGTGGCTAATCCTTTGTTTAAAGACGGAATCGGTTTTATAAGGATAATCTTGACCTTCTTTTCGCGGGAGGACAATCTGGACTGTGCGTTCCTAATGGTAAATGCCTGTGCGTATGTATGGACGTATGCGTCCATACCACGTTCAAAAAAATGTATAGCTAGTATTTTGGCAGGAGAAATGCTCGGGTTTTCCGTCGCAAGAGCGCCCCTCTCATAATAATTCTTCACAAAATCGAGGAGGTGGTGCTTTGGAAATTAGGAGCAATCATACTGGAAGAGTAACGCCTTTTAGTATTGTACTGTATTTTTTGCGAGTTAATGGGCTTTGTTGATCGCTAAAGTGAATTACAATCCTGCTGAAGAGTCTCAACAAGAAAAGGAGGAATAAAATTAAGCAAAAGAGTGGTTTGCCTGCTCTGCACAAATATGTCCTGCTACATTGGCATCCCTCTCAACAAAGCTCAACATAAAACTGGAGAAGTTCCCGCTTATTACCCTAATTTAATGCAAGATACCACCAATGTCTGATATTTCGAAGCCGTCTCCTCCCCAGCTTGACAACTTGTGGGGCATTAGTTTTGATGTAGACATGAGATATGGCCATTTTCACCGCAAAACGAGCGCCATCTCTATCAAACAAAGCTTTCAAAACCATGGGGTTTTGCCGCTCTTTATTCCAGAGGGCCCAAGCACGCAACAAAATAACATTGCTATTCCTACGAACAAATCCGGTTGCCCCCGATCTTGCTTTCTCCCAGAACACCGCATCGACATCTATCTTTGTCCTAGTTGAATTTGCTAGCTTCCACTACCTTTGTCCACTACCTTTGTCCATCTATCTTTGTCCATGTCTTTGTATTGGAGTCCTTTCTCCTTACCTATTGTGGACAAATCCGCGATGTGTCAATGGCCCACTTCACCGAGGTCGTCATTGTCTGGCCCTAGTCCCCAACTCCCCATGGTGTCGAGCATTGCGCTCCATCCAGACCACCCAACATCCGCACATGATGACACACACATCTGAAGGAAATATGCCCTAGAGGCAATAATAAAGTTGTTATTTATATTTTCTTATATCATGATAAATGTTTATTATTCATGCTAGAATTGTATTAACTGGAAACTTAGTACATGTGTGAATACATAGACAAACAGAGTGTCCCTAGTATGCCTCTACTTGACTAGCTCGTTAATCAAAGATGTTTAAGTTTCCTAGACATAGACATATGTTGTCATTTGATGAACGGGATCACATCATTGGAGAATGATGTGATGGACAAGACCCATCCGTTAGCTTAGCACCATGATCGTTTAGTTTATTGCTATTGCTTTATTTATGACTTATACATGTTCCTATGACTATGAGATTATGCAACTCCCGAATACCGGAGGAACACTTAGTGTGCTATCAAACGTCACAACGTAACTGGGTGATTATAAAGATGCTCTACAGGTGTCTCCGATGGTGTTTGTTGAGTTGGCATAGATCGAGATTAGGATTTGTCACTCCGAATGTCGGAGAGATATCTCTGGGCCCTCTCGGTAATGCTCATCACTATAAGCCTTGCAAGCAATGTGACTAATGAGTTAGTTGCGGGATGATGTATTACGGAACGAGTAAAGGGACTTGCCGGTAACGAGATTGAACTAGGTATGGTGATACCGACGATCGAATCTCGGGCAAGTAACATACCGATGACAAAGGGAACAACGTATGTTGTTATGCGGCTTGACCGATAAAGATCTTCATAGAATATGTAGGAGCCAATATGAGCATCCAGGTTTCGCTATTGGTTATTGACCGGAGAGGTGTCTCGGTCATGTCTACATAGTTCTCGAACCCGTAGGGTCCGCACGCTTAACGTTCGATGACGATTTGTATTATGAGTTATGTGATTTGATGAACCGAAGTTTGTTCGAAGTCCTGGATGAGATCACAAACATGACGAGGAGTCTCGAAATGGTCGAGAGGTAAAGATTCATATATTGGAAGGTTGCATTTGGACATCGGAATGGTTCCAAGTGGTTCGTGCATTTTTTCGGAGTACCGGGAGGTTACCGGAACCCCCAGGGAGAAGTTATGGGCCTTATGGGCCATAAGAGGGAAGCACACCAGCCCATGATACGTCTCCAACGTATCTATAATTTTTGATTGTTCCATGCTATTATATTACTTGTTTTGAATGATTATGGGCTTTATTATACACTTTTATATTACTTTTGGGACTAACCTATTAACCGGAGGCCCAGCCCATATTGCCGTTTTATTGCTGTTTGATATTTGAGGAAAAGGAATATCAAACGGAGTCCAAACGGAATGAAACCTTCGCATCGTTATTTTTGGGAAGAATATCATCACGGAGACTTGGAGTTCACGTCGAAAGATCCTCGAGGAGGCCAGAGATAGAGGCGCACCCCTGTCTCGTGGGCCCTCGAGCACCCCCGACCGACTTCTTTCACCTATATATTCCTCGTGCCCTAAAACCATCGAATATGAAGATAGATCGGGAGTTCCGCCGCAAGCCTCTCAGAGCCACCAAAACCTCTCGGGAGCTGTTAGGCACCTGCGGAGGGGGAATCCATCACCGGTGGCCATCTTCATCATCCCGACGCTCTCCATGACGAGGAGGGAGTAGTTCACCCTCGGGGCTGAGGGTATGTACCAGTACCTATGTGTTTGATCTCTCTCTCTCTCTCTCTCGTGTTCTCTCTCGTGCTCCCTCTATGGCACGATCTTGATGTATCCCGAGCTTTGCTATTGTAGTTGGATCTTATGATGTTTCTCCCCCTCTACTCTCTTGTGATGAATTGAGTTTCCCCTTTGAAGTTATCTTATCGGATTGAGTCTTTTATGAGAACACTTGATGTATGTCTTGCCGTGTTTATCTGTGGTGACAATGGGATATCACGTGCCACTTGATGTATGTTTTGGTGACCAACTTGCGGGTTCCGCCCATGAACCTATGCATAGGGGTTGGCACACGTTTTCTTGACTCTCCGGTAGAAACTTTGGGGCATTCTTTGAAGTACTTTGTGTTGGCTGGATGAATCTGAGATTGTGTGATGCATATCGTATAATCATGCCCACGGATACTTGAGGTGACAATGGAGTATCTAGGTGACATTGGGGTTTTGGTTGATTTGTGTCTTAAGGTGTTATTCTAGTACGAACTCTTTTATATATTGATCCGAAGGAATGACTTTGAGGTGGTTTCGTACCCTACCATAATCTCTACATTTGTTCTCCGCTATTAGTGGCTTTGGAGTGACTCTTTGTTGCATGTTGAGAGATTGTTATATGATCTATCTATGTTATTATTGTTGAGAGAACTTGCACTAGTGAAAGTATGAACCCTAGGCCTTGTTTCCTATCATTGCAATACCGTTTACGCTCACGTTTATCATTAGTTACCTTGCTGTTTTTATTATTTCAGATTACAAATACCTATATCTACCATCCATATTGCACTTGTATCACCATCTCTTCGCCGAACTAGTGCACCTATACAATTTACCATTGTATTGGGTGTGTTGGGGACACAAGGGACTCTTTGTTATTTGGTTGCAGGGTTGTTTGAGAGAGACCATCTTCATCCTACGCCTCCCACGGATTGATAAACCTTAGGTCATCCACTTGAGGTAAATTTGCTACTGTCCTACAAACCTGTGCACTTGCAGGCCCAACAACGTCTACAAGAAGATGGTTGTGTAGTAGGCATCAAGCGGTTTCTGGCGCCGTTGCCGGGTAGGTGAGTGCTTGAAGGTATTTCTTTAGATCTTGCAATCGAATCTTTTTGTTGCTTGTTTTATCACTAGTTTAGTTTATAAAAGAAAATTACAAAAAAAATGGAATTGAGTTTGTCTCATACGCTTCGTCTTTTTAATATCTTTCGTGAGTATGATGGAAAGGAAAATTGTGCTCAAGTGCTAGAAGAAGAATGCATTAAAATGCTTGGTACTAAATCTTTGAATGATGAGCATGATTGCAATGTTGTTAGTATGAATTTTTTTAATATCCATGATGCTAATGATATGCAAAGCCACAAGCTTGGGGAAGCTATGTTTGATGAATATGATATGTTTAGTCCCCCAAGTTTTGATGAGAATTTTTATTTTGATGAAAGCATGCCTCCTATTTATGATGATTATATTGATGAAAGTGGGTTTGGAAGAGTGTCAATGTTAGGAAGTAGTGATCCCACTATTTTGGAGGATGTTGAATCTTTATTGTGATGAACATGAAAGTGGACTTGGAAGAGTGTCAACTTTATTTAGTGATGAATCCACTATTTCGGAAGAGGTTCCAATTGATTATGAGAACAAAGTTGCTATCTATGATGATTATTGTGATGACTTGTATGCTATTAAGAATAATGATAATTATGAATCTTGTCATCATGATTTTAGTTTTCATTTGGATTATGCCTCACATGATAATTATTTTGTTGAGTTTGCTCTCACTACTATTCATGAGAAGAATTTTGCTTATGTGGAGAGTAGTAAATTTTCTATGCTTGTAGATCATGAAAAGAATGCTTTAGGTGCTGGTTATATTGTTGAATTCATTCATGATGCTACTGAAAATTATTATGAGGGAGGAATATATGCTTATAGGAATTGCAATAATGTCAAGTTTCCTCTCTATGTGCTTAAAATCTTGAAGTTATGCTTGTGTTACCCTCCTATGCTAGTTGGTTATTGTTCGCATAAGTTGTTTGCTCACAAAATTCCTATGCATAGGAAGTGGGTTAGACTTAAATGTGCTAGTCATATTCTTCATGATGCTCTCTTTATGTTTCAATTCTTATCTCTTATGTGAGCATCATTGAAATCATCATGCCTAGCTAGGGGCGTTAAACGTTAGCTCTTGTTGGGAGGCAACCCAATTTTATTTTAGTTTCTTGATTTTTGGTTCTGTTTAGTAATAAATAATCCATCTAGCTTCTGTTTAGATGTGGTTTTATGTTTTAATTAGTGTTTGTGCCAAGTAGAACCTTTGGGAAGACTTGGGTGAAGTCTTTATGATCATGCTGTAAAAAACAGAAACTTTAGCGCTCATGAGATTAGCTTCAGCTTTTTACTGGAGAGTGCTATTTAGTTGATTCTTTTTGCATATGATTACTAGACAAATTCCTCGGGTCCACCAATTTATTTTAGAATTTTTGGAGTTCCAGAAGTTTGCGTTAGTTACAGATTACTACAGACTGTTCTGTTTTTGACAGATTCTGTTTTTCGTGTGTTGTTTGCTTATTTTGATGACTCTATGGCTAGTAAAATAGTTTATAAACCACAGAAAAGTTGTAATACAGTAGGTTTAACACCAATATAAATAAAGAATGAGTTCATTACAGTACCTTGAAGTGGTGTTTTGTTTTCTTTCGCTAACGGAGCTCACGAGTTTTCTGTTAAGTTTTGTGTTGTGAAGTTTTCAAGTTTTGGGTAAAGATTCGATGGACTATGGAATAAGGTGATAAGGACATGCCAGTTATTCGGAATATTAATTCAATTATTGATCAAGTTGTAAGTGATGTTTCAGTTATGCCAAACCTAAAGATTGATGATAAACAGTACGAAGTTGAGGAAGAGCTGATTAACGTGACATGCGTGTGTGCATGTCTACAAGGATTGCCCGCCATCTATTTTACATGGGAATCAAGGGAAGATGGAGTCCGTGACTGTGCCATGGACCAAAGTAACTTAAAAACGGATTTGTTCTCATTGAGCCAAGTACACGTGCATGCAATCCAAAGTGTACGCACATACAAGGAAAGAAAAGCTTTGCAGCAAAACCGTATATGTGCTAGTGCATGTGGAAATAAAATATGTTACTTCTTCATGTTTCCATTTCCACCAGAGAATAGATACACGGCCAGGATTCTGCTGCCTCAGGAGTTTCTTTCCTTGTGCGCTACTGGATGGGGACCTCCTCGTGTTACCACGTACCCAGGTGCATCCAAAGAGTAACGAGAGTTTAAGTCGGTCCTGTAGTTTAATTAAACAATTGAGATCTTGCCGAGATGTAAAAGGCAAGATTAGATATGGAAAAGAGTAAATTGGTTTTCTTATTTGTTTTAAATCAAGGGTCAAGAGATAAAGGTACGGTCAACTTGAGGGTCAAGTCTAGCTAGGTAGTCCATGGATATAAAAGTCCGTGTGTGCGTCTGCTGTAAAGGAGAGGTTATTTTTTATGAAATAAACACGATGTGTTTTTCAGGGTAGACACTCGTATCAAGTTTTGGAGGGATCTTTAAAAAACCTCTGTGTTGCGATTTCTCTTCGTGGAAATTGTTTTGCACGTGAGTACCTTCGTCGAGATTGGTTTTCTCGTGCTGGGCCGCAAGGTTCAAACCCTCTACTCCGTGTATGTCGCGTGCGCGGGCGAGAGGTTACTACTGGTGGTGGTGGAGTGTCGTGAAAGATCGGGCCGCAACAATAGATCGGATCTCGACATCGAAGGTTCGGTCTACATCAGGTGGTATTCAGAGCAAAGGTTGTTCACGGCACAATTATTTTTCATCGAGTTACTATTGAAGTTCTTTTATCATGAGAAAAGATTGTAGCTCGCAAATGATGTTGGCGGTGGAGAAGGATCCATTGCGTGCCTTACCTTGGTACCAATGCTTTACGCGTGTGTGCGTCGGGCCGGCGAGTTGTGCAACGTTGTTGAATTGCTATTCTAGTATGAATTTGGTGAGTCATACAGTGGTTGATACTTTGAACATGTCGTTGATTGAACATCCAGAACCGTACGAGCTTTGGTGGAAGGACAAGTTTGTCAAGATCATGCATCGCGTTGAGGTACGGTTTATTCTATGTGGATATGTTGATCTGGTCATGTGTGACGTGCTTCCTATGCACATACATACGTGTTCAATACTGCTAGGAAAACCATGGACGGATGAAAGGCAGTTGACATATCATTCGGTTGGTGGTTTTTCTTTTGTTCATGCGGGACAATACATACCACTTGATTCGTACACATCAGAAAAGTATATGGCTGATCGCAAGAAGCGGGATATTGCTCAAGCTGCATCGGAAGTACAGAAGAAGAAGGTTGAAGCTGCTGAAAATTTTCCAGGCGACGTTCAAACTGCAAATAAAAATATAGTTGAAGAGATGGACTCGAAACCGAGGACGGTTTCGTTTCAAGGTGGAGAGGATGACAAGGACATGCCAGTTATTTGGAATATTAATTCAATTATTGATCAAGTTGTAAGTGATGTTTCAGTTATGCCAAACCTAAAGATTGATGATAAACAGTACGAAGTTGAGGAAGAGCTGATTAACGTGACATGCCTGTGTGCATGTCTACAAGGATTTCCCGCCATCTATTTTACATGGGAATCAAGGGAAGATGGAGTCCGTGACTGTGCCATGGACCAAAGTAACTTAAAAACGGATTTGTTCTCATTGAGCCAAGTACACGTGCATGCAATCCAAAGTGTACGTACATACAAGGAAAGAAAAGCTTTGCAGCAAAACCGTACATGTGCTAGTGCACGTGGAAATAAAATATGTTACTTCTTCATGTTTCCACTGTTGGAAATATGCCCTAGAGGCAATAATAAAAGCATTATTATTATATTTCCTTGTTCATGATAATTGTCTTTTATTCATGCTGTAACTGTATTATCCGGAAATCGTAATACACGTGTGAATACATAGACTACAATACGTCCCTAGTAAGCCTCTAGTTGACTAGCTCGTTGGTCAACAGATAGTCATGGTTTCCTGACTATGGACATCAGATGTCATTGACAACGGGATCACATCATTAGGAGAATGACGTGATGGACAAGACCCAATCCTAAGCATAGCACAAAGATCGTGTAGTTCGTTTTGCTAGAGCTTTTCCAATGTCAAGTATCTCTTCCTTAGACCGTGAGATCGTGTAACTCCGGATACCGTAGGAGTGCTTTGGGTGTATCAAACGTCCACAACGTAATCGGGTGACTATAAAGGTGCACTACGGTATCTCCGAAAATGTCTTTTGGGTTGACACGGATCGAGGCGAGGATTTGTCACTCCGTGTTACGGAGAGGTATCACTGGGCCCACTCGGTAGTGCATCATCATAATGAGCTCAAAGTGATCAAGTGTCTGGTCACGGGATCATGCATTACGATGCGAGTAAAGTGACTTGCCGTGCTTGAGACTAAACGAGGTATTGGGATACCGATGATCGAGTCTCGGGCAAGTAACATACCGTCGATAAGGGAATAGAATACGGGGTTGCTTGAACCCTTGACATCGTGGTTCATCCGATGACAACATCGAGGAACATGTGGGAGCCAACATGGGTATCCAGATCCGCTGTTGGTTATTGACCGAGGTCGTCTCGGTCATGTCTGCATGTCTCCCGAACCCGTAGGGTCTACACACTAAGGTTCGGTGGCGCTAGGGTTATTAGGAAGACAAGTATGTGATTACCGAATGTTGTTGGAGTCCGGATGAGATCCCGGACGTCACGAGGAGTTCGGAATGGTCCGGAGGTAAAGATTTATATATGGAAAGTGGTTAAGCGGACTCGGAAAGTTTGGGGTATACTGGTAATGTACTGGGGCCACCGGGAGGGTTCGGAGGTCCACCGGAGGGGCCACCCCTCCGGGGCCACATGGGCTGAGTGGGAGAGGAGCCAGCCCCGGTGGACTGCGCACCTCCCCACCTAGGCCCATGCGGCTAGGGCATGGGGAGGGGAAACCCTAAAGGGGGCGCCCCCCTAGCTTGGGGGGCAAGCCACCCTCCCCTCCTCCCCTTTGGCCGCCGCCCCCATCTAGGGTTTCCCCTAGATGGCCGGCCCCCCTTGCCCTCTCCTCCTATAAATAGAGGGTGGGGGGAGGCTGCACACACCATTGAAGGCGCAGCCCCTCCCCTCCCCAACACCTCTCTTTCTCCACGCGAGCTTGGCGAAGCCCTGGGAGAACTGCCAGTACCAACTGCACCACGCCGTCGTGCTGCCATTGGAGTTGTCTTCCCAACCTCTCCTTCATCCTTGCTGGATCAAGACGGAGGAGACGCCATCGTCCCGTCACGTGTGTTGAACGCGGAGGTGCTGTCCGTTCAGCACTTGGTCATCGGTGATCGGAATCACGTTGGGAACGTCTTCATCATCACCACTCCCTCGAACGCTTCCGCACTCGATCTACAAGTGGTATGTAGATCCAAACTCTCTCTCTTGACTCGTTGCTTAGTAGAACTCATAGATGGATCTTGGTGAAACCGTAGGAAAAATTTTAGTTTTCTGCAACGTTCCCCAACATACACGTCCACCAGAGAATAGATACACGGCCAGGATTCTGCTGCCTCGGGAGTTTCTTTCCTTGTGCTCTACTGGATGGGGACCTCCTCGTGTTACCACGTACCCAGGTGCATCCAAAGAGTAACGAGAGTTTAAGTCGGTCCTGTAGTTTCATTAAACAGTTGAGATCTTGCCGAGATGTAAAAGGCAAGATTAGATATGGAAAAGAGTAAATTGGTTTTCTTATTTGTTTTAAATCAAGGGTCAAGAGATAAAGGTACGGTCAACTTGAGGGTCAAGTCTAGCTAGGTAGTCCATGGATATAAAAGTCCGTGTGTGCGTCTGCTGTAAAGATGAGGTTATTTTTTATGAAATAAACACGATGTGTTTTTCAGGGTAGACACCCGTATCAAGTTTTGGAGGGATCTTTAGAAAACCTATGTGTTGCGATTTCTCTTCGTGGAAACTGTTTTGCGCGTGAGTACCTTCGTCGAGATTGGTTTTCTCGTGCTGTGCCGCAAGGTTCAAACCCTCTACTCTGTGTACATCGCGTGCGCGGGCGAGAGGTTACTACTGGTGGTGGTGGAGTGTCGTGAAAGATCGGGCCGCAATTATAGATCAGATCTCGCCATTGAAGGTTCGGTCTACATCATAAGGAGTGGCAAGAGCCTAAGCTTGGGGATGCCCAAGGAACCCCAAGGTAATATTCAAGGATAACCAAACGTCTAAGCTTGGGGATGCCCCGGAAGGCATCCCCTCTTTCGTCCTCATCCATCGGTAACTTTACTTGGAGCTATATTTTTGTTCACCACATGATATGTGTTTTGCTTGGAGCGTCATGTCATTTTCTTTAGCTTTGCTTGCTGTTTGAATAAAATACCAAGATCTGAAATTATTAAATGGGAGAGTCTTCACATAGTTGTATAATTATTCGACTACTCATTGATCTTCACTTATATCTTTTAGAGCATGGTGGTGGATTTATTTTGTAGAAATTAATGAACTCTCATGCTTCACTTATATTATTTTGAGAGTCTTAAACAACATGGTAATTTGAACAAAAACTATCATAGGAGGTGAATTGGATGCTATGATCAGTTTGATACTTGATAATTGTTTTGGGATATGGAGGTAGTGATATTAAAGTCATGCTAGTTGGGTGATTATGAATTCAAAGAATGCTTGTGTTGAAGTTAGCAAGTCCCGTAGCATGCACATATGGTTAAAGTTGTGTAACCAATTTGAAACATGAAGTGTACCTGGCTTGTGCATCCTTATGAGTGGTGGTCGGGGACGAGCGATGGTCTTTTCCTACCAATCTATCCCCCTAGAAGCATGCGCGTAGTGCTTGATTTTTGATGACTTCTAAAATTTTGCAATAAGTATATGAGTTCTTTTGATTAATGTTGAGTACATGGATTATACGCACTTCTACCTTTCCGCCTTTGCTAGCCTCTTGATGCAGTGCATTGCCCTTTCTCACCTTGAGAGTTGGTGCAAACTTCACGGTGCATCCAAACCCGTGATACGATCGCTCTATCACACATAAACCTCCCTATATGTTCCTCAAAACAGCCACCATACCTATCTATTATGGCATTTCCATAGCCATTCCGAGATATATTGCCATGCAATTTTCCACCGTTCCGTTCATCATCATGACATACTTTACTTTTGTCATATTGCCATTGCATGATCATGTAGTTGACATCGTATTTGTGGCAAAGCCACCATGCATTATTTTTCATACATGTCACTCTTGATTCATTGCACCACCCCTGTACACCGCCGGAGGCATTCATATAGTCATATCTTGTTCTAGTTTCGAGTTGTAATCCTTATGTTGTAATCAATAGAAGTGTGATGATCATCATTATTAGAGCATTGCCCAATCAAAAAAAAAAGAGAAAGGCCAAAAAGAAAAAAAAGGAAAGGCCCCCAAAAAAAGAAAATAAATAAAAAGGGCAATGTTACTATCTCTTTTTCCACACTTGTGCTTCAAAGTAGCACCTTGTTGTTCATGTAGTGAGTCTCATATATTGTGCTTCAAAGTAGCACCATGTTTTTCATATAGCGAGTCTCATAAGTTGTCTTTTTCATACTAGGGGAATTTTTCATTATAGAACTTGGCTTGTATATTCCTACGATGGGCTTCCTCAAATGCCCTAGGTCTTCATGAGCAAGCAAGTTGGATGCACACCCACTAGTTTTCTTTTGTTGAGCATTCATTTATAGCTCTAGTTCATCCGTTGCATGGCAATCCCGACTCCTCATGTTGACATCAATTGATGGGCATCTCCATAGCCCGTTGATTATCCTCGTCAATGTGAGACTTTCTCCTTTTTTGTCTTCTCCACACAATCCCCATCATCATATTCTATTCCACCCATAGTGCTATATCCATGGCTCACGCTCATGTATTGCGTGAAGGTTGAAAAAGTTTGAGATTATTTAAGTATGAAACAATTGCTTGGCTTGTCATCGGGGGTATAGAAGTTGGGAACATCTTTGTGTGACAAAAATGAAGCATAGCCTAACTATATGATTTTGTAGGGATGAACTTTCTTTTGCCATGCTATTTTTAGAAGACATGATTACTTTGATTAGTATGCTTGAAGTATTACTATTTCTTTTATCAATATGAACTTTTATTTTGTATTCATTTGGATCTGAACATTCATGCCACAATAAAGAAAATTACATTATGAATTATGCTAGGTAGCATTCCACATCAAAAAATTTCTTTTTTATCATTTACCTACTCGAGGACGAGCAGGAATTAAGCTCGGGGATGCTTGATACGTCTCCAACGTATCTATAATTTTTGATTGTTCCATGCTATTATATTACTTGTTTTGAATGATTATGGGCTTTATTATACACTTTTATATTACTTTTGGGACTAACCTATTAACCGGAGGCCCAGCCCATATTGCTGTTTTATTGCCTGTTTCAGTATTTCGAGGAAAAGGAATATCAAACGGAGTCCAAAAGGAATGAAACCTTCGGCAGCGTTATTTTTGGGAAGAATATCATCCTGGAGACTTGGAGTTCACGTCAGAAGATCCTCGAGGAGGCCAGGAGATAGGGGGCGCCCCCTACTGGGCGTGCCCCCCTGTCTCGTGGGCCCCTCGAGCACCTCCCGACCGACTTCTTTCGCCTATATATTCCCTCGTACCCTAAAACTATCGAATATGAAGATAGATCGGGAGTTCCGCCGCCGCAAGCCTCTGTAGCCACCAAAAACCTCTCGGGAGCCCGTTCCAGCACCCTGCCGGAGCGGGAACCCATCACCAGTGGCCATCTTCATCATCCAGGCGCTCTCCATGACGAGGAGGGAGTAGTTCACCCTCGGGGCTGAGGGTATGTAGCAGTAGCTATGTGTTTGATCTCTCTCTCTCTCTCTCTCTCTCTCTCTCTCTCTCGTGTTCTCTCTCGTGTTCCCTCTATGGCACGATCTTGATGTATCCCAAGCTTTGCTATTGTAGATGGATCTTATGATGTTTCTCCCCCTGTACTCTCTTGTGATGAATTGAGTTTCCCCTTTGAAGTTATCTTATCAGATTGAGTCTTTTATGGGAACACTTGATGTATGTATTGCCGTGTTTATCTATGGTGACAATGGGATATCACATGCCTCTTGATGTATGTTTTGGTGACCAACTTGCGGGTTCCGCCCATGAACCTATGCATAGGGGTTGGCACACGTTTTCTTGACTCTCCGGTAGAAACTTTGGGGCACTCTTTAAAGTACTTTTATGTTGGTTGGATGAATCTGAGATTGTGTGATGCATATCGTATAATCATGCCCACAGATACTTGAGGTGACAATGGAGTATCTATGTGACATTAGGGTTTTGGTTGATTTGTGTCTTAAGGTGTTATTCTAGTACAAACTCTTTAATAGATCGATCCAAAAGAATAACATTGAGGTGGTTTCGTACCCTACCATAATATCTACGTTTGTTCTCCGCTATTAGTGGCTTTGGAGTGACTCTTTGTTGCATGTTGCGGGATTGTTATATGATCTATCTATGTTATTATTGTTGAGAGAACTTGCACTAGTGAAAGTATGAATCCTAGGCCTTGTTTCCATCATTGCAATACCGTTTACGCTAACTTCTATCATTAGTTACCTTGCTGTTCTTATAATTTCAGATTACAATAACCTATATCTACCATCCATATTGCACTTGTATCACCATCTCTTCGCCGAACTAGTGCACCTATACAATTTACCATTGTATTGGGTGTGTTGGGGACACAAGAGACTCTTTGTTATTTGGTTGCAGGGTTGCTTGAGAGAGACCATCTTCATCCTACGCCTCCTACGGATTGATAAACCTTAGGTCATCCACTTGAGGGAAATTTGCTACTGTCCTACAAACCTATGCACTTGCAGGCCCAACCACGTCTACAAGAAGAAGGTTGCGTAGTAGACATCAGAGGGTGAGCCTTCTCATGTAGCTTTCCTTCGATACAAGCACTGCAAGCACGATCTTTAGCAAAACTAACATTCGTTAGTCCATGGACATGGTCCCCCTTGAGAAGACTTTGCAAAGATCTCATACTGACATGGGCTAAACGGCGATGCCAAAGCCATCCCACGTCAACTTTAGCCATTAGGCATGTCGCGGTCTTAGTGGGTCGCTCCAAAAAGTTAATCACATATAGACCGTTCTCGACATACCCAACAAAGGCTACTTTAAGAGTCTTGCTCCACAAGAGGGCCCTGGTATCAATATCAAAGAAAGTGGCAAAGCCCATGATTGCAAGTTGACGAACGGAAAGTAAATTGTATGCAAGGGAGTCAACAAGCATGACCTTCTCGATCGTGAGATCATGAGAAATGACAACCTTGCCGAGTCCCAATACCTTAGAAGACGAGTCATCACCCCACTCAACATTGGTGGGCATAGATGGAATCTTGTGCACGTCCACCACCAAGTCCTTGCTTCCGGTCATATGATTTGTAGCTCCACTATCGAGCAACCATGATCCCCCACCGGAAGCAAACACCTACAAGAGATCAATGCTTGGTTTTAGGTACCCATTTTGTAATGGGTCCTTTGATGTTAGTAACAAGGGTCTTAGGAACCCAAATAGACCATTCAATATACTCATGAGGAGAACCAACAAATTTGGCATAAACATGCCCATCACTAGCACAACATAACACATAAGAAGGATTAAAGTCGCCGACTTTGTTGGGAGGGGTGGCATTGCCCTTCTTGACACCGCCACCCTTCGCATTGTTCTTCTTCTCCTTGGAGGCACCCTCTCCCTCCTTCACAAAAGTTTGCTTGAGAGGAGGAGGTCGTTTGGTCTCGTCATTCTTCTTCTTGTTCTTGGGCTTGGGTGCGAACCCAATCCCCCCTCCTTGGCCACAACTTCCTTTTGATTGCTCAAAAGGTCGTTGAGGTTCTTCTCTCCTTGTATGCATGACACAAGGCCTTTCTCAAGTTGCTCCTTCAACTTAGCATTCTCCTCAACAAGATGCACATGCTCACAACAAGGGTTAGTAGTATTTGCATTATCAATTAACACCATATGAGGAAAGGTGGTTTTCTCCTTGGTTAGCTTCACTTGGAGTTGATCATGAGACTCCTTGAGGCTAGCATGAACACCCTTCAAGACTTTGTGAGCCTTGTCGAGAATGTCAAACTCCTCTTTGAGTCTAGCAAGATCAACCCCAAGCTTTGCCTTCTCGGAGTTTAGCACACGAGAAACAACAAGAGCATGATCAAGATCTTTCTTTAACTTAGCATGATCATCGTTGTGTGACTCCTCAAGAGCCAAACGAAGACCACACTCTTCGTCAAGAGCATTGGAAAGATCCAAAATCTCATCGGCATAGTCACGACTATGCCCCTCCATCTTAGAGATGGTATCTTCGTGAGCCTCGATCATGTCATTGGCTTCACCAAGTTGTTCCAAGAGAGCAACGAAGTGCTTCTTGGATTTACCCTTGAGTTTACCCATAAAGGTCTCAAACTCATTCTCCTCCACATTTGTCCCCTTAGGGCTGGAAAAAAAGCTCGAAGCTCGCGAGATAAACAAGTAGCTCGTGACTCGGCTTAAATCGACTCGAACTCGAAGAATAACGAGTCGAGCCGAGCTTTAGTTTAAGATCGTTTTTAAACCAAGTTAAACGAGCCAATCTCACGAGTACTCGTGTAACTCGTTAGGCTCAATACAATAGATCAGCCACTCCCAATACAAAGAAAGATCAGCCACTAAACAGCCTACATCCCAGGCGCACAACACAAGGCCCAGCCGTTGAAGGCTTGGCCTCCTAGCGGCCTCCTAGGAGACTCATGTGTTACAAGGAAATTACAATTTTTAGTGATATATATGTTTAATATATACATAATCATCTTTATCATATTTGAGGGCTTTATTTTTTATATCTTTAACGAGCTTAACAAGCTAAACGAGCCAGCTTGCGAGTTATACGAGTCGAGCCAATCTTGGGTTTGAGCTCGTTATAGTAACGAGTCGAGTCGAGCTAGCTCGTTAACGAAATGAGCTCTAGTGAGTCGAGCCGAGCTGGCTCGACTCGGCTCGAATTCCAGCCCTATGTCCCCTCATGTTCATCAATGCTATCCGTCGAAGAAGGATGATTAATGATGGTAGTTTTGATGTTGGGGGTTACATTGTTGGTGGCTTTAGCCATGAGGCACTTGGCGGTGATGCTCTCATCGGGTGAGTCGAAGAGAGACACCCGTGGAGTCGTCGCAATGGCAACGGAGGCCATGGCAACCGACTCACCATCTTCATCATCGTCATCATCCTCATTGTACTCTTCTTGTACCACCAATGCCTTGGGAGGAGTCTTCTGGGTGAAGTTGCTCTTGTTGGGGAACGACTTGGCCTTGTCCTTTCGGATGAGCTTTCCACCATTTTCTTCCCTCTTCTCATAAGGGCACTCCGCAACAAAGTGGCTCACATTGCCACAATTGAAGCAAGTCCTCTCTCTTTGCTTGCCCTTTGCGCCACTTGAATTGTTCTTGTTGAAGTTGGGCCTTGAGTTCTTCTTGCTCCAAAATTGCCTTGAAGCAAGGGCCATGTGTTCATGATAGGCATACTTCGTATCTTCGAGGTTGCTCTCCTCTTCTTCCTGTTCATCCTCTTCCTCCATACTAACCTTGGCCTTTAGAGCAAGGTTGGGCTTCTTTACTCTTTGAGAGCGTAGAACCGCATTGTCGGCGGTCTTGTACAAGATGCTCATAGCAACGAACTCATCCAACACTTCACTTGAGTACAAGGTGTGGAAGTACGGCCTTTGACGAATGACGGAGGACATGGCTTTGTGGTAGGGCATCATTGCCTTGAGGAATTTGCGCATGATCCAATTGTCATCCGTGTCCTTACTTCCATGATCTCGGAGAGAGACCGCGAGTTTGGTTACTCTCCGATAAAGCTCACGAGGTTCTTCATCTTCTTTCATTGCAAACTCATCGGCTTCATCTTGCACCACTTCATAGTTGGAGCGTTGAATGCTTGCGCTTCCCCGATAGAGGGAAACCACTTGGTGCCAAGCATCTTTGGCCATGGAGTAGGGCTGGAGATGAGGAAGATCTTCGGGTGGGATTGCTTCTTGGATGATGAAGAGAGCATTCTCATTGAATTGATTATCCACGACTTCTCTAGGAGTGAAGTTACTTCGGTCATGCGGATAGAAACCTTCTTCAATGATTCTCCAAAGGTTGGTGTTCACATGATTTAAATGACGCTTAAAACGATAGACCCAAGAATCAAATTCTACATTCTTCTCAATCTTAGGGGCTGGGCCGGCATGATTCAAATGAGTGGAAGGAAGCGGTCCACCATAGACAAGTGGAGGTTCCACATGGGCAAAGATGCTGGTGCCATTTTTACCACTAGAAGAAGGAGCTTTCTCGCTAGTAGCTTCCCCCTTGTCGGAGGTAGCATCCGTCACCTAGTTAGCGGGATCACCCACTTTCAACGGTGCGGTGGAAAGTTTAAGCCCTTCTAAGAATTTATTAAACATGCTTTCGACCTCAGTCATCATGGAGGTTTTCAATGTGTCCAACGCCACATTGAATTCCTCACGAGAGACTGCGGTTCCCCCATCTCCCGTGGACGAGACATGATTCACACCGGAGTGCTCCTCCACACCGTCTGCGACGTCAACCATACTCTTCGGACGGTAAATTCCTTAATAAAGAGATGAGGCTCTTATACCAATTGAAAGGGTCAATATAGTTGACTGGAGGGGGGGTGAATAGGCAACTAACAATTTTTAGCTCTTCTTTACCAATTTAAACTTTGCATCAAAGTAGGTTGTCTAGATATGCAACTAGGTGAGCAACCTATATGATGCAACAACAATAAGCACACAAGCAAGCAAGAGATATAGCACAAATAAGCTTGCACAAGTAAAGGCACAAGATAACCAAGAGTGGAGTCGGTGAAGACGGGGATGTGTTACCGAAGTTCCTTCCCTTTGAGGGGAAGTACGTCTCCGTTGGAGCGGTGTGGAGGCACAATGCTCCCCAAGAAGCCACTAGGGCCACCGTATTCTCCTCATGCCCTCACACAATGCGAGATGCCGTGAATCCACTATTGGTGCCCTTGGAGGCGGCGACCGAACCTTTACAAACAAGGTTGGGGCAATCTCCACAACTTAATTGGAGGCTCCCAACGACACCACGAAGCTTCACCACAATGGACTATGGCTCCGCGGTGACCTCAACCGTCTAGGGTGCTCAAACACCCAAGAGTAACAAGATCCGCAAGGGATTAGTGGTGGGAATCAAATTTCTCTTGGTGGAAGTATAGATCGGGGCCTTCTCAACCACTCCCGAGCAAATCAACAAGTTTGATTGGCTAGGGAGTGAGATCGGGCGAAAATGGAGCTTGGAGCAACAATGGAGCTTAGGGTTGGAAGAGGTGAGCAACTCGGGGAAGAAGACACCCCTTATATACTGGAGAGACAAATCCAACCGTTATCCACCAACCCATTTTGCGCAGCACGGTACTACCGCGCCGGAGCTGCAGTACTACCGCAGGCACGTGCGGTACTACCACGGGGCCCTACGGTACTACCGCTGAACAAAGACAGACTGCCAGCCCAACCGCCTTCGAAGCGGAGGCGGTAGAACCGCATAAGCGGTACTACGCATCACCTTGCGGTACTACCGCAAGGCGGGAAGGTCCAGAGAACGGGAGGCACGGACATAAAAATTACATCCGTAGCAACTTCCGCTGAGTTGGAGTTGATGCAAAATCGACACGGTAGTACAATTTGGAGGAGCGGTACTACCGCGCGACGGCCGAGCCAGGCCAGAGGCGCGCGTACTACCGCGCCAGACAAAGCGATAGTACAGCGGGAGGGCGCGGATGTAAAAAATTACATCCGCCCCTACTACCGCAGCACAGCGACACTTGGCCTGGGGGAGCACGGTACTACTGCGCACAGGGTGCGGTACTACCGTTGAGGGCGCAGATGTAAAAAATTACATCCGCCCCTACTACCGCAGCGCAGCGGCACTTGGCCTGGGGGCCACGGTACTACAGCTCCTGGGGAGCGGTACTACCGTGGGCACCTGCGGTACTATCGCACCGAGGTCCGGTACTACCGCGAGTGCCTGCGGTACTACCGCTCCGGGGAGCAGTACTACCGCAAGCCCATGCATAGAGGATAAAACGGAGGATGCTCCAAAGTGCCAGAGGAAAGGCGGTGCAAAGGAGGAGAACATGTACGTGATGATTCCACCCGAACCTTTCCGAAGCGGACCCCCTCTTAATAGTACGGCTTTCCTACGACTCAAACCCATCGAATAGAAACGTATAAAAACGCCGTCTTCAATAGTCTTCGAGGGGCACCAAACGGTCTTGTGCCTAGTGATACAACGTTTGAGAAACTCAAGGCACACGATTAGTCGGCAAAAGCATTGTCATCAATCACCAAAACACTTTAGGGATAAATATGCCCTTACAACGTTAAATAGGGAACCATCTAAATCCGTTGAGACGACACCGTATGAACCGTGGTTAGGCAAGAAAGCTAAGCAGTCGTTTCTTAAAGGTTTGGGGCTGCGATGCTTATGTGAAAAAGCTTCAACCTGATAAGCTCGAACCCAAATCGGAGAAATGCGTCTTCATAGGATACCCAAAGGAAACTATTGGGTACACCTTCTATCACAGATCCGAAGGCAAGATATTCGTTGCTAAGAATGGATCCTTTCTAGAGAAGGAGTCTCTCTCGAAAGAAGTGAGTGGGAGGAATATAGAACTTGATGAGGTAATTGTACCTTCTCCCGAATTGGAAAGTAGTTCATCATAGAAGTCAATTCTAGTGATTCCTACACCAATTAGTGAGGAAGCTAATGATGACGATCATGAAACTTCAGATCAAGTTACTACCGAACTTTGTAGGTCAACCAGAGTATGGTCCGCACCAAAATGGTACGGTAATCCTATTCTAGAAGTCATGTTACTAGACCATGAAGAACCTACGAACTATGAAGAAGCGATGATGAGCCCAGATTCCGCAAAATGGCTTGAGGCCATGAAATCTGAGATGGGATCCATGTATGAGAACACAGTATGGACTTTGGTTGACTTGCTCGATGATCAGCAAGCCATAGAGAATAAATGGATCTTCAAGAGGAAGACGGACGCTGATAGTAATGTTACTATCTACAAAGCTTGAATTTTCGCAAAAAGGTTTTTCGACAAGTTCAAGGTGTTGACTATGATGAGATTTTCTCGCTCGTATCGATGCTTAAAGTCTGTCTGAATCATGTTAGCAATTGCTGCATTTTATGAAATTTGGCAAATGGATGTCAAAACTGCGTTCCTTAATGGATTTCTTAAAGAACAGTTGTATATGATGCAAGCAGAAGGTTTTGTCAATCCTAAAGGTGCTAACAAAGTGTGTAAGCTCCAATGATCCATTTATGGACTGGTGCAAGCATCTCAGAGTTGGAATGTACGCTTTGATAGTGTGATCAAAGCATATAGTTTTATACAGACTTGCGGTGAAGCCTGCATTTACAAGAAAGTGAGTGGGAGCACTACAACCTTTCTGATAAGTATATGTGAATGACATATTGTTGATCGGAAATGATGTAGAATTTTCTGGAAAGCATAAAGGAGTGTTTGAAAGGAGTTTTTGAAGGAAATATGCCCTAGAGGCAATAATAAAGTTATTATTTATTTCCTCATATCATGATAAATGTTTATTATTCATGCTAGAATTGTATTAACCGGAAACATGATACATGTGTGAATACATAGACAAACTTAATGTCACTAGTATGCCTCTACTTGACTAGCTCATTGATCAAAGATGGTTTTGTTTCCTAACCATAGACAAGTGTTGTCATTTGATTAATGGGATCACATCATTAGGAGAATGATGTGATTGACTTGACCCATTCCGTTAGCTTAGCACTTGATCGTTTAGTATATTGCTATTGCTTTCTTCATGACTTATACAAGTTCCTATAACTATGAGATTATGCAACTCCTGTTTACCGGAGGAACACTTTGTGTGCTACCGAACGTCACAACGTAACTGGGTGATTATAAAGGAGCTCTAAGGTGTCTCCAAAGGTACATGTTGAGTTGCCATATTTCGAGATTAGGTTTTCTCACTCCGATTGTCGGAGAGGTATCTCTGGGCCTCTCGGTAATGCACATCACTATAAGCCTTGCAAGCAATGTAACTAATGAGTTAGTTACGGAATGATGCATTACGTAACGAGTAAAGAGACTTGCCGGTAACGAGATTGGACTAGGTATTGAGATACTGACGATCGAATCTCGGGCAAGTAACATACCGATGACAAAGGGAACAACATATGTTATTATGTGGTTTGACCAATAAAGATCTTCGTAGAATATGTAGGAGCCAATATGAGCATCCAGGTCCCGCTATTGTTTATTGACCGGAAACAGTTCTAGGTCATGTCTACATAGTTCTCGAACCCGTAGGGTCCGCACGCTTAATGTTACGATGACAGTTATATTATGAGTTTATAGCTTTTGATGTACCGAAGGTTGTTCGGATCCCGGATGTGATCACGGACATGACGAGGAGTCTCGAAATGGTCGAGACATAAAGATTGATATATTGGAAGCCTATATTTGGATATCGGAATCGTTCCGGGTGAAATCGGGATTTTACCGGAGTACCGGGGGGTTACCAAAACCCCCCGGGGGTTAATGGGCCTACATGGGCCCTAAGGGAGAAGAGGGGAGCCGTCCAGGGCAGGCCGTGCGCCCCCTCCCCCCTAGTCCGAATAGGACAAGGAAGGGGGGGGGCGCCCCCTTTCCTCTTTCCCTCTTCCTCGTTCCTTCTCCAACAAGGCAAGGGGGGGGGGTCCTACTCCCGGTGGGAGTAGGACTCCTCCAGGCGCACCCCTAGGGGCCGGCCGCACCTCCCCCCTCCCTCCTTTATATACGGGGGCAGGGGGCACCCCATGACACACAAGTTGATCTTTGTGAGCGTTCCTTAGCCGTGTGCGGTGCCCCCTTCCACCATATTCCACCTCGGTCATATCGTAGCGGTGCTTAGGCGAAGCCCTGTATCGGTAGAACATCATCACCGTCACCACGCCGCTGTGCTGACGGAACTCTTCCCCGACACTTTGCTGGATCGGAGTCCGGCGAACGTCATCGAGCTTAACGTGTGCTAGAACTCGGAGGTGCCATAGTTTCGATGCTTGATCGGTCGGGCCGTGAGGACGTACGACTACATCAACCGCGTTGTTATAACGCTTCCGCTTTCGGTCTACGAGGGTACGTGGAAAACACTCTCCCCTCTCGTTGCTATGCATCACCATGATCTTGCGTGTGCGTAGGAATTTTTTTGAAATTACTACGTTCCCCAACAGTGGTATCCGAGCCTGGTTTTATGCGTAGATGCTATATGCACGGGTAGAACACAAGTGAGTTGTGGGCGATACACGTCATACTGCTTACCAGCATGTCATACTTTGGTTCGGTAGTATTGTTGGATGAAGCGGCCCGGACCGACATTACACGTGCGCTTCGCGAGACCGGTTCTCCCGGCGTGCTTTGCACGAGAGGTGGCTAGCGGTGTCGGTTTCTCCAACTTTAGTTGAACGAGTGTGTAGCTCGCCCGGTCCTTGCGAAGGTTAAAACAACACTAGCTTGATGAACTATCGTTGTGGTTTTGATGCGTAGGTAAGAACGGTTCTTGCTAAGCCCGTAGCAGCCACGTAAAACTTGCAACAACAAAGTAGAGGACGTCTAACTTGTTTTTGCGTGGCATGTTGTGATGTGATATGGTCAAGACGTGATGCTATATTTTATTGTATGAGATGATCATGTTTTGTAACCGAGTTATCGGCAACTGGCAGGAGCCATATGGTTGTCGCTTTATTGTATGCAATACAATCACCCTATAATGCTTTACTTTATCACTAAGCGGTAGCGATAGTCGTAGAAGCATAAGATTGGCGAGACGACAACGGTGCTACGATGGAGATCAAGGTGTCGCGCCGGTGACGATGGTGATCACGACGGTGCTTCGGAGATGGAGATCACAAGCACAAGATGATGATGGCCATATCGTATCACTTATATTGATTGCATGTGATGTTTATCCTTTATGCATCTTATCTTGCTTTGATTGACGGTAGCATTTTAAGATGATCTCTCACTAATTATCAAGAAGTGTTCTCCCTGAGTATGCACCGTTGCAAAAGTTCTTCGTGCTGAGACACCACGTGATGATCGGGTGTGATAGGCTCTACGTTCAAATACAACGGGTGCAAAACAGTTGCACACGCGGAATACTCAGGTTTAACTTGACGAGCCTAGCATATACATATATGGCCTCGGAACATGGAGACCGAAAGGTCGAACATGAATCATATAGTAGATATGATCAACATAGTGATGTTCACCATTCAAACTACTCCATCTCACGTGATGATCGGACATGGTTTAGTTGATTTGGATCACGTGATCACTTAGATGACTAGAGAGATGTCTGTCTAAGTGGGAGTTCTTAAGTAATATGATTAATTGAACTTAAATTTATCATGAACTTAGTACCGATATTATTTTGCTTGTCTATGTTTGTTGTAGATAGATGGCTCGTCTTTGTTGTTCCGTTGAATTTTAATGCGTTCCTTGAGAAAGCTAAGTTGAAAGATGATGGTAGCAACTACGGACTGGGTCCGTAACGAGGATTATCCTCATTGCTGCACGAAGAATTACGTCCCGAAGCACCGCTGGGTGCCAGGCCTGCTGCAGATGCAATCGACGATGTTAAGAACGTCTGCGCGAGCAAAGTGATGACTACTCAATAGTTCATGTGCCATGCTTTACGGCTTAGAACCGGGTCTTCAACGACGTTTTGAGCGTCATGGAGCATATGAGATGTTCCAGAGTTGAAGTTAATATTTCAAGCAAATGCCCAGATTGAGAGATATGAAGTCTCCAATAAGTTCTATTGCTGTAAGATGGAGGAGAATAGTTACACGGTGAACATATACTCAAAATGTCCGGGTATAATAATGACTTGATTCAAGCTGGGAGTTAATCTTCATGATGATAGTGTCATTGACAGAATTCTTCAATCACTGCCACCAAGCTACAAGAGCTTCGTGATGAACTATAATATGCAAGGGATGGACAAGACTATTCCCAAGCTCTTCGCAATGCTAAAGGTTGCGGAGGTAGAAATCAAGAAGGAGCATCAAGTGTTGATGGTCAATAAGACCACCAGTTTCAAGAAGAAGGGCAAAGGGAAGAAAAAAGGGAACTTCAAGAAGAACAGCAAGCAAGTTGCTGCTCAGGAGAAGAAACCCAAGTCTGGACCTAAGCCCGGCTGAGTGCTTCTCTGCAAGCGGTCGACATTTGAAGCGGAACTGCCCCAAGTATTTGGCGGATAAGAAGGATGGCAAGGTGAACAAAGGTATATGTGATATACATGTTATTGATGTGTACCTCACTAATGCTCGCATAGCACTGGTGTTTGATCTTGGTTACATTGCTAATATTTGCAACTCGAAGCAGGGACTACGGATTAGCGAAGATTGGCTAAGGACGAGGTGACGATGCTGCGCGAAATGGTTCCAAAGTCGATGTGATCGCGGTCGGCACGCTACCTCTACATCTACCATCGGGATTAGTTTTAGACCTAAATAATTGTTATTTGGTGCCAGCGTTAAGCATGAACATTATATCTGGATCTTGTTTGATGCGAGACGGTTATTCATTTAAATCAGAGAATAATGGTTGTTCTATTTATATGAGTAATATCTTTTATGGTCATGCACCCTTGAAGAGTGGACTATTTTTGTTGAATCTCGATAATAGTGATACACATTCATAATGTTGAAGCCAAAAGATGCATAGTTGATAATGATAGTGCAAATTATTTGTGGCACTGCCGTTTGGGTCATATTGGTGTAAAACGCATGAAGAAACTCCATACTGATGGACTTCTGGAATCACTTGATTATGATTTATGAATCACTTGGTACTTGCGAACCGTGCCTCATGGGCAAGATGACTAAAACGCCGTTCTCCGGAACTATGGAGCGAGCAACTGATTTGTTGGAAATCATACATACTGATGTATGTGGTCCAATGAATATTGAGGCTCGAGGCGGGTATCGTTATTTTCTCACCTTCACAGATGATTTGAGCAGATATGGGTATATCTACTTGATGAAACACAAGTCTGAAACATTTGAAAAGTTCAAAGAATTTCAGAATGAGTGGAAAATCATCGTAACAAGAAAATAAAATTTCTACGATCTGATCGTGGAGGAGAATATTTGAGTTACGAGTTTGGTTTACGTTTGAAGCAATGCGGAATAGTTTTGCAACTCACGCCACCCGGAACACCACAACGAAATGGTGTGTCCAAACATCGTAATTGTACTTTACTAGATATGGTGCGATCTATGATGTCTCTTACTGATTTACCGCTATCATTTTGGGGTTATGCTTTAGAGACGGCCGCATTCACGTTAAATAGGGCACCATCAAAATCCGTTGAGATGACGCCTTATGAACTGTGGTTTGGCAAGAAACCAAAGTTGTCGCTTCTTAAAGTTTGGGGCTGGGATGCTTATGTGAAGAAACTTCAACCAGATAAGCTCGAACCCAAATCGGAGAAATGTGTCTTCATAGGATACCCAAAAGAGACTATTGGATACACCTTCTATCACAGATCTGAAGGCAAGATTTTAGTTGCTAAATTCGGATCCTTTCCAGAGAAGGAGTTTCTCTCGAAAGAAGTGAGTGGGAGGAAAGTAGAACTTGATGAGGTAATCAGACCTGCTCCCTTATTGGAAAGTAGTTCATCACAAGAACCGGTTCCTGTGACAACTGCACCAATCAGTGAGGAAGCTAATGATATTGATCATGAAACTTCAGATCAAGTTACTACCGAACTTCGTAGGTCTAACAGAGTAAGGTCCGCACCAGAGTGGTACGGTAATCCTATTCTGGAAGTCATGTTACTTGACCATGGCGAACCTACAAACTATGAGGAAGCGATGATGAGCCCAGATTCCGCAAAATGGCTTGAGGCCATGAAATCTGAGATGGGATCCATGTATGATAACAAAGTTTAGACTTTGGTTGACTTGCCCGATGATCGGCAAGCCATAGAAAATAAATGGATCTTCAAGAAGAAGACTGACGCTGATGGTAATGTAACTGTCTACAAAGCTCGACTTGTGGTGAAAGGTTTTCGACAAGTTCAAGGGGTTGACTACGATGAGACTTTCTCACTCGTAGCGATGCTTAAGTCTGTCCGAATCATGTTAGCAATTGCCGCATTTTATGATTATGAAATTTGGCAAATGGATGTCAAAACTGCATTCCTGAATGGATTTCTGGAAGAAGAGTTGTATATGATGCAACCGGAAGGTTTTGTCGATCTAAAGGTGCTAACAAAGTGTGCAAGCTCCAGTGATCCATTTATGGACTGGTGCAAGCCTCTCGGAGTTGCAATAAACGCTTTGATAGTGTGATCAAAGCATATGATTTTATCTGAGACTTTTGGAGAAGCTTTGTATTTACAAGAAAGTGAGTGGGAGCTCTATAGCATTTCGATATTATATGTAGATGACATATTGTTAATTGGAAATGATATAGAATTTCTGGATGGCATAAAGGGATACTTGAATAAAAGTTTTTCAATGAAAGACCTCGGTGAAGCTGCTTACATATTGGGCATCAAGATCTATAGAGATAGATCAAGACGCTTAATTGGACTTTCACAAAGTACATACCTTGATAAAGTTTTGAAAAAGTTCAAAATGGATCAGGCAAAGAAAGGGTTCTTGCCCGTGTTACAAGATGTGAAGTTGAGTCAGACTCAATGCCCGACCACAGCAGAAGATAGTGAGAAAATGAAAGACGTTCCCTATGCTTCAGCCATAGGCTCTATCATGTATGCAATGTTGTGTACCATACCTGACGTGTGCTTAGCAATAAGCTTGGCAGGTAGGTACCAAAGTAATCCAGGAGTGGATCACTGGGCAGTGGTCAAGAATATCCTAAAATACTTGAAAAGGACTAAGGATATGTTTCTTGTTTATGGAGGTGACAAAGAGCTAGTCGTAAATGGTTACGTCGATGCAAGCTTTGACACTGATCCGGACGATTCTAAATCGCAAACCGGATACGTGTTTATATTGAACGGTGGAGCTGTCAGTTGGTGCAGTTCTAAACAAAGCGTCGTGGCGGGATCTACATGTGAAGCGGAGTACATAGCTGCTTCGGAAGCAGCAAATGAAGGAGTCTGGATGAAAGAGTTCATTTTCGATCTAGGTGTCATACCTAATGCATCGGGACCAATGAAGATCTTCTGTGACAATACTGGTGCAATTGCATTGGCAAAGGAATCCAGATTTCACAAGAGGACCAAGCACATCAAGATACGCTTCAATTCCATCCGGGACCAAGTCCAGGTGGGAGACATAGAGATTTGCAAGATACATACGGATCTGAATGTTGCAGACCCGTTAACTAAGCCTCTTCCACGAGCAAAACATGATCAACACCAAGACTCCATGGGTGTTAGAATCATTATTGTGTAATCTAGATTATTGACTCTAGTGCAAGTTGGAGACTGAAGGAAATATGCCCTAGAGGCAATAATAAAGTTATTATTTATTTCCTCATATCATGATAAATGTTTATTATTCATGCTAGGATTGTATTAACCGGAAACATGATACATGTGTGAATACATAGACAAACTTAATGTCACTAGTATGCCTCTACTTGACTAGCTCATTGATCAAAGATGGTTATGTTTCCTAACCATAGACATGTGTTGTCATTTGATTAATGGGATCACATCATTAGGAGAATGATGTGATTGACTTGACCCATTCCGTTAGCTTAGCACTTGATCGTTTAGTATATTGCTATTGCTTTCTTCATGACTTATACAAGTTCCTATAACTATGAGATTATGCAACTCCCGTTTACCGGAGGAACACTTTGTGCGCTACCAAACGTCATAACGTAACTGGGTGATTATAAAGGAGCTCTACAGGTGTCTCCAAAGGTACATGTTGAGTTGCCATATTTCGAGATTAGGTTTTGTCACTCCGATTGTCGGAGAGGTATCTCTGGGCCCTCTCGGTAATGCACATCACTATAAGCCTTCAAGCAATGTAACTAATGAGTTAGTTACAGAATGATGCATTACGTAACAAGTAAAGAGACTTGCCGGTAACGAGATTGAACTAGGTATTGAGATACCGACGATCGAATCTCGGGCAAGTAACATACCGATGACAAAGGGAACAACGTATGTTGTTATGCGGTTTCACCGATAAAGATCTTCGTAGAATATGTAGGAGCCAATATGAGCGTCCAGGTTCCGCTATTGGTTATTGACCGGAAACAGTTCTAGGTCATGTCTACATAGTTCTCGAACCCGTAGGGTCCGCACGCTTAACGTTACGATGACAATTATATTATGAGTTTATAGTTTTTGATGTACCGAAGGTTGTTCGGAGTCCCGGATGTGATCACGGACATGACGAGGAGTCTCTAAATGGTTGAGACATAAAGATTGATATATTGGAAGCCTATATTTGGATATCAGAATCGTTCCGGGTGAAATCGGGATTTTACCGGAGTACCGGGGGGTTACCGGAACCCCCCCGGGGGTTAATGGGCCTACATGGGCCCTAAGGGAGAAGAGGGGAGCCGGCCAGGGGCAGGCGCGCCCCCCCCCCTAGTCCGAATAGGACAAGGAAGGGGGCCCCCTCCTCTTCCCCTTCCCTTTCCTTCTCCAACAAGGCAGAGGGGAGTCCTACTCCGGTGGGAGTAGGACTCCTCAGCGCACCCCTAGGGGCCGGCCGCACTCCCCCTCCCTCCTTTATATACGAGGCGGGGGGCACCCATGACACACAAGTTGATCTTCGTGATCGTTCCTTAGCCGTGTGCGGTGCCCCCTTCCACCATATTCCACCTCGGTCATATTATAGCGGTGCTTAGGCGAAGCCCTGCGTCGGTAGAACATCATCACCGTCACCACGCCGTCGTGCTGACGGAACTATTCCCCGACACTTTGCTGGATCGGAGTTCGGGGAACGTCATCGAGCTGAACGTGTACTTGAACTCGGAGGTGCCATAGTTTCAGTGCTTGATCTGTCGGGCCGTGAAGACGTACGACTACATCAACCGCGTTGTTATAATGCTTCCGCTTTCGGTCTACGGGGGTACGTGGACAACACTCTCCCCTCTCGTTGCTATGCATCACCATGATCTTGCATGTGCGTAGGAGTTTTTTTGAAATTACTACGTTCCGCAACAGTTTTTTCAAAGAAAGACCTCGGTAAAGTTGCGTACATATTGAGCATCAAGATCTATAGAGATAGATCAAGATGCTTGATAAGATTTTTTCAATGAGTATATACCTTGACAAAATTTTGAAGTAGTTCAAAATGTATCAGTCCAAGAAGGAGTTCTTGCCTGTGTTGCAAGGTGTGAAGTTGAGTAAGACTCAAAACCCGACCACGGCAGAAAATAGAAAGAGAATGAAAGTCATTCCCTATGCCTCAGTCATAGGTTCTATGAAGTATGCTATGTTGTGTACCAGACCTATTGTGTACCTTGCCATGAGTTTGGCAATGGGGTACGATAGTAATCCAGGAATGGATCACTGGACATCGGTCAAAGTTGTCCTTAGTTACCTAAGAGAACTAAGGAAATATTTCTCAGTTATGGAGGTGATAAAGAGTTTGTCGTAAAGAGTTACATCGATGCAAGCTTTTACATCAATCCAGATGACTCTAAGTCTCAATCTGGATACATATTGAAAGTGTAAGCAATTAGCTAGAGTAGTTCTGTGCAGAGCATTGTAGACATAGAAATTTGCAAATATACATACGGATCTGAATATGGCAGACCCGTTGACTAAACCTCTCTCACAAGCAAAACATGATCACACCTTAGTACTCTTTGGGTGTTAATCACATGGTGATGTGAACTAGACTACTGACGCTAGTAAACCCTTTGGGTGTTAATCACATGGTGATGTGAACTATTGGTGTTAAATCACATGACGATGTGAACTAGATTATTGACTCTAGTGCAAGTGGGAGACTGAAGGAATCATGCCCTAGAGGAGATAATAAAGTTGTTATTTATATTTCCTTATAGCATGATAAATGTTTATTATTCATGCTAGAATTGTATTAACCGGAAATGTAGTACATGTGTGAATACATAGACAAACAGAGTGTCCCTAGTATGCCTCTACTTGACTAGCTCGTTAATCAAAGATGGTTAAGTTTCCTAGCCATAGACATGTGTTGTCATTTGATGAATGGGATCACATCATTGGAGCATGATGTGATGGACAAGACCCATCCGTTAGCTTAGCACTATGATCATTTAGTTTATTGCTATTGCTTTCTTCATGACTTATACATGTTCCTATGACTATGAGATTATGCAACTCCCGAATACCGGAGGAACACTTAGTGTGCTATCAAACATCACAACGTAACTGGGTGATTATAAAGATGCTCTACAGGTGTCTCCGATGGTGTTTGTTGAGTTGGCATAGATCGAGATTAGGATTTTTCACTCTGAATGTCAGAGGGGTATCTCTGGGCCCTCTCGGTAATGCTCATCACTATAAGCCTTGCAAGTAATGTGACTAATGAGTTAGTTGTAGGATGATGCATTACGGAACGAGTAAAGAGACTTGCCGGTAATGAGATTGAACTAGGTATGGTGATACCGACGATCGAATCTCGGGCAAGTAACATACCGATGACAAAGGGAACAATGTATGTTGTTATGCGGTTTGAGCGATAAAGATCTTCGTAGGATATGTAGGAGCCAATATGAGCATCCAGGTTCCACTATTGGTTATTGACCGGAGGGGTGTCTCAGTCATGTCTACATAGTTCTCGAACCCCTAGGGTCCGCACGCTTAACGTTCGATGACGATTTGTATTATGAGTTATGTGATTTGATGAACCAAAGTTTGTTCGGAGTCCCGGATGAGATCACGGACATGACGAGGAGTCTCGAAATGGTCGAGAGGTAAATATTCATATATTGAAAGGTTGCATTTGGACATCGGAATGGTTCCGAGTGGTTCGGGCATTTTTCCGGTGTACCGGAGGTTACCGGAACTCCCCGGGAGAAGTTATGGACCTTATGGGCCATAAGAGGGAAGCACACCAGCCCACAAGGGGCTGGTGCGCCCCCCCTTGGGCAGGAGGCCGATTAGGACTAAGAGAAGCCCCCCCTTTACTTCTCCTTCTCCCTTCCCCCTTTCCTACTCCATGTGGGAGGTGGAATCCTACTAGGACTAGGGAGTCCTAGTAGGACTCCACAATTTGGCGCGCCCCCTAGGGACGGCTGCCTCTCCCTCTCCATCCTTTAAATACAGGGACAGGAGGGCACCCTAGAACATACAAGTTGATCTTCAGCCCTGTGCGGTGCCCCCCTCCACAGTTTTCCACCTCAGTCATATTGTCGCAGTCCTTAGGCGAAGCCCTGCGTCAGTAACTTCATCATCATCGCCACCACGCCGTTGTGCTGACGAAACTCTCCCTCGGCCTCAACTGGAGCAAGAGTACGAGGGACGTCATCGAGCTGAACGTGTGCTGAACACGGAGGTGCCGTACGTTTGGTGCTAGGATAGGTCAGATCGTGAAGACGTACGACTACATCAACCGCGTTGATATAACGCTTCCACTTTCGGTCTACGAGGGTACGTGGACACACTCTCCCCACTCGTTGCTATGCTTCTCCTAGATAGATCTTGTGTGATTGTAGGATTTTTTTTTTGAAATACTACGTTCCCCAACAACAACACCTTCCAGCACCCGCTCTCCATGGATCATATCTCCTGCCCACGATTTTGGATGCAGTTGTGGGATTTTTACTCCTATCCTCTCCTTTACATCATACCAAACTTTTTGTGCTCATGTACACCTGAAGAGAGCATGAAATATGGATTTCTCTGCACCACAATCATCACAGAAGTTGATCTTCTCCATATGGCAATCCTTAAGCACAACCTTGCATGGAAGATAGCTATTAATCACCCTTCACCATAGGTTCCGCGCCTTAGGAGGTACAACCATTTTCCATAAATTTTTCTAGTAAGGTTAGTCTCACCCCAAGCCATACGGTGACCTAGTTTGTCTCTCTTTAGCAATTCGTGATTTGTAGGCTGAATGAACAAAATACTTCATGTTCCTCTCAAGGTGCCATGCCCATGTATCTTCAACATCTGTATTGAAAGGAATAGTGCATATTGCTTGTATATCCGGGTGTTCAAAGTTTGCCACCACCTACTCCACATCCCACTCTCCAGATCCTTCATCGACGAGTTCTTCCACTCTGTTGATTGTTGTCCCACTATCCTGATCAGCGGTCTCCAATTGGGATTATCGGGAATCCATGCATCATCCCATGGGTTAATGGCAGAACCAACACCTACTCTCTTAATTAATCCCACATCCAATGTTGAACGTCCATGTAATATAGCTCCCCGTACATGCGAGCCTCTTCCTTCTTGCCTCCATAAAATCACAATCGTTGTAGTACTTTCCTTCAAGAACTCTCGCACAAAGAGATGCTGGGTTTGCCAGTAATCTCCACGCCTGCTTACCTAATAGGGCTTGGTTAAAAGTGAAAAAAATCTCTAAAGCCCACACCCCATCGGCCTTCTGAATTGCAATTTCTTTCCATCTTTTCCTGTGCATTTTATTCTTATTCTCATCTCCACCCCGGAAATTGCGAGCTACAATACTAGTTAACTTCGTGCATGGCTTCTTCAAGAGTTGGAAGCAGCTCATTGAGTATGTTGGAATTGGTTGGCAAACAGATTTCACAATCACCTCCCTTGAAGCCACACTCAGAAGCCTCAGAGCCCAGCCACAAACTAAACTTTTCAATTTTACGAGTATACTCTCCAACTTCTTACGAGTCGATCTACCAAGGGTTGTAGGGAGACCCAGGTACCTTTCCATTAATGCTTCTTCATCTGATTGTCACAATTTCCGCTAAAGAAGATTATTGACTTGTCTCTATTCACTATCTGCTTGGATCCTTGTTGGTACAACTCTAGGATATTTTGCAGTCTCCTAGCACCCTTCTGTTATGCCTGAGAAAAATCATGTAATCGTTGGTGAACAGGAGGTGTAAAACCCATGGAGCACGGATCCCCACAATGATACCTTTGGATATGGTAGGCGCTCATAGTTTTTCACCATACAACTAAAGAGATATGCACATAGTAAAAATATATAAGGTGATATGGGGTCCCCTTGCTGAATACCCCTTGCAGATTAAAAAAAAGTCCAAGAATTGTACATTCCCTCAAAAGGAAACTGATTGACACAGACCATTATGCGATTGATCCATACATCAGCAAAGCCGATCGAGCTTGGTCATGATTGCTCATAGATAATTCTAATCGATTGTATCATATCCTTCAGCCATATATATTTTAACCACACAAGCCCCAAACATACCATGTTCTTCTTGAGATAGTGCATCCATTCATAAGCAGTAAGGATATTATAAGTAATCAGCCGCAGGAACAAATGTTGACTGCTCCTCCGAAATGATTTCCTCCAAGATCGGTCTGGGTCTCAAAGCAAGCACCTTAGAGGCTATTTTATATAAAACACTACATAATGAGATGGTCCTGACCTAACGAAGATTATGTGCTTGTTGCACCTTGGGAATAAGTAGAATAGTACTATTTACCTCAACCGACATCTCTCCTCCATGGAAGCCTCTCACCGCTTTACAAACGACTCATGGTATAGTTATTCAACACCACTCAACATTTACAATTGCAAGTGTTCCATATATCCAGGGAGATCAATGGATTATGTGCTTGTTTCACCTTGAGAATAAGCAGAATAGCATGTCATGCTCACGTCGGAGCAGTTCCTTGAGCTGCTTGAGGAGATCCAAACGTGGCACGCAGCTCGGATCGCAGTCGACCTGCCTCCGGACTCGCCAGAACTAGAGGCGGAGGCGGAGGTGGAGGCACAATAGGAGGTGCGGCAGACGGCCATCCACCCAAAGGTGCGGCAAGCAGATGTGGAGGTGGACGTGAGCATGGAGTCTGTGAGCCGGAGGAGGAGGACGACGACACGGGCGAGGCGGATTGGGCACCTCTCGCTGCGGGTTTCGCCATGACCGGTGCCATAGCAGAGTTCAAGGTGGCCCAAGCGAAGGAGGCGGCGGAGCAGCACACCATCCTCGACTCCATCCAGATGGAAGCAGAGGTGGAGGCCAACAACCGCTTCCTCCGCCAGTGGAACATGGAGCTCGACGAAAGCTTCACTGAGATAGAGTCCGACGAGGAGACGGAGGTGCGGCAGGCGGCCATCCACCAGATGTAGGGTTGTCCGGCACTGCCGACACGGAGGTCGTTGAAATCTTCGACGATGACGAGTAGTGTAGTTTGATGCAACGAAGGAAAAAGACATGAGATCAGTCAAGGGTCGGATTCGTCAAGTCCGACTGTAGATGCTCTTACATTGTTCTGGCTAGGCCGAACATGAGTAATACAAAATTTCTATTGCTCTATAATAACTTGAGCTCATGAAATAAAAAAAGATATGCCTTGACCTATCCATTTCTCCTTTCTTCACAAGATTTACAACCTCCTGCCAATTTGACTCTACAAGCTTAGGTAGGTTGCTCCATTGCAAAGCGAGTGAAAACTCCTCCCATTTAGCATCTAATTCCGATTCTAGGGCATCAAAACAATGATAAATATGGTGACATGCACTGGAAAAAATAGACCCCATATGGTCACGCAAGATAATGCCACTGCCACCAGTGTCATTAGCAGTTGTCTCCATAGCATTGAACCTAGCGCCATGAGCAGCAAATCCAAACCACTCTCTCCCTTCCGCTGTTATCGCCGTCATAAGTCGCGGTGGCAGCAGGACCGGTGCCTAAGGAGCCAGGGTGAGGGACACGGCGGTGAACCTCATGAAGCGGCTAGGACGGGGCCATCAGGGAGCGCACGCAGCGGCCAGGGCGGCATTGATACGTCTCTAACGTATCTATAATTTATGAAGTATTCATGCCATGTTTGCAACAATTTTATATGGTTTTGATATGATTTTATTAGAACTAACCCGGACTGACGCTGTTTTCAGCAGAACTACCATGGTGTCTTTTTTTGTGCAGAAATAAAAGTTCTCGGAATGGGCTGAAAATTTACGGTGATTTTTATGGACCAAAAGAGACCCACGAAGCACCAGAGCTAGACCGGAAGAGTCCCGAGGAGTCCACAAGCCAGGGGCACGCCCTACCCCCCAGGGCACGCCTTGAGGTCTTGTGGGCCCCTCGGCCCCCTCCTTGACTTGTTTCCGACGCCAAAAATTCTCATAAATGTAGAAACCTCCGAAAAGAACCCTAGATCAGAAGTTCCGCAGCCGCAAGCCTCTGTAGCCACAAAAAACCAATAGAGAGCCCGTTCCGGCACCCTGTCGGAGGGGGAAACCATCACTGGGGGCCATCTGTCGGGGAACACATTATTGAATTTTTTTACTTATGATCACACAAGATCTATCTAGGAGATGCATAGCAACGAGATGGGAGAGTGTGTCCACGTACCCTCGTAGACCGAAAGCGGAAGCGTTTAGTAACGTAGTTGATGTAGTCGAACGTCTTCACGATTCAACCGATCCAAGCACCGAACGTACGGCACCTCCGTGTTCAGCACACGTTCAGCACGATGACGTCCCTCGATCTTTTGATCCAGTTGAGGATGAGGAAGAGTTCCGTCAGCACGACGGCGTGGCGACGGTGATGATGAAGTTACCAACGCAGGGTTTTGCCTAAGCACTACGACGATATGACCGAGGTGTGTAACTGTGGAGGGGGGCACCACACACGGCTAAGAGAAGACTTGGTGTGTCTTTGGGGTGCCCCCCTCCCACGTATATAAAGGAGGGGGGAAGAGGAGGCCGACCTTAGAGGGGGCGCACTGAAAGATCGAGGATGTCGCCTAGAGGGGGGTGAATAGGCGTTTTAAAATAATTACGGTATAGGCTTGAACAAATGCAGAATAAACCTAGCGGTTAATTTGTCAAGCACAAAACCTAAAACAACTAGGGTCACCTATGTGCACCAACAACTTATGCTAAGCAATATAAGTAACTATGTGATAGCAAGATATATGACAAAGAACAATATGGTTATCACAAAGTAAAGTGCATAAGTAAAGGGGCTCGGGTAAGAGATAACCGACGCACACAGAGACGACGATGTATCCCGAAGTTCACACCCATGCGGATGCTAATCTCCGTTTGGAGCGGTGTGGAGGCACAATGCTCCCCAAGAAGCCACTAGGGCCACCGTAATCTCCTCATGCCCCCGCATAATGCAAGATGCCGTGATTCCACTAAGGGGCCCTTGAGGGCGGTCACCAAACCCGCACAAATGGCAACCCTTGGGGGCGGTCACCGAACCCGTACACTTTGGCAACCCTTGGGGGCGGTCACCGGAACCCGTCAAATTGCTCGGGGCGATCTCCACAACCTAATTGGAGACCCCGACGCTTGCCCGGAGCTTTACACCACAATGATTGAGCTCCGAACACCATTAACCGACTAGGGCGCCCAAGCACCCAAGAGGAACAAGCTCAAGGGCACCTAGCACCCAAGAGTAATAAGCTTCTCAACTTGTAACTTCCACGTATCACCGTGGAGAACTCAAACCGATGCACAAATGCAATGGCAAGGGCACACATAGTACCCAAGTCCTTCTCTCTCAAATCCCACCAAAGCAACTAATGCTAGGGAGGAAAGTAAGAGGAAGAACAAGAAGGAGAACACAAAGAACTCCAAGATCTAGATCCAAGGGGTTCCCCTCACATAGAGGAGAAAGTGATTGGTGGAAGTGTGGATCTAGATCTCCTCTCTCTTTTCCCTCAAAACTATCAAGAATCCATGGAGGAATTGAGAGTTAGCAAGCTCAAAGAAGGTCAACAATGGGGGCAAAAACGAGCTCAAGAGATAGGGAACCATTGGGGAAGAAGACCCCCTTAAATAGGTCCCCACGAATCTGCCCGTTATGTGCAGAAAGACATAGGAGCGGTACAACCGCTGTGAGCACCGGTACAACCGGTAACAGGCAATAAGCGGAACAACCGGCACACAACCGCCCAACAATCGCACCACAACAGAAGCTAGTCCGGTGGTAGAGCGGTACATGGCCGGTACAACCTCCGGACCAATTCTGGAGCGGTACAACCGCTCCAAACACCGGTTGTACCGGTCAACCGATACAACCTCTCTATGGGGCGGTACAACCTCTCTATGTAAAACAGGCAATATCAAAACAGCCACAACTTTCGCATACCAGCTCCGAATTCGATGAAACCAAGTTTGTTGGAAAGCTAGCAACAAGGGCTAACACAATATTGATAGAAATATCAATAAGAAGCAAATGAGAAATGTCCCATAATAAAATGGTGAGAACCCTTCCTTGGATAAGACCGGTAAAACCTCCAACACCGAAAACATCATAGAAGACGCATGCGAACTCTGTTTTCGATGAACTCGAGCTTGTCATAAAAATGACCATAAGCTCCAAATATCACAAGGATAAGAACCAAACAAGAACAAAAAAGATGATGCAAGGATGCAATGGTTTGAGCTCTCTACGAACGATACGATCAAGCAACTCATCGAGAGCCCCCCTTGATAGTACGGCAATCAATCCTATAACCCGGTCTCCCACAACTACCGTGAGACCAGTAAAATAGAAAACCTATCAAGGGCAAACCTTTGCCTTGCACATGGTCCACTTGAGCTACATGATGACGATCTTGACTCCCTCAAGTTGGACCACCTTTCTTGATTGCATTGGCTCGAAGAAGACTAGTTGATTGCTCCCCCATACTCCACTATGGGTGAGCCACTCTTCTGCACATCTTCACAAGTCCATTGTCGCCACAATGGACGACAAGCTTCAAGCATATGATCTCTTCGTGATGATTCTACTTGAGCTTGCACACCGCAACCTAACCCCACAAAGAACTCGCACGAAGACCATGGGTTAGTACACAAAGCGTAATTGACCATGCTTACCATACCATGGGATCGCTTGATCCCTCTCGGTACATCTTCTATGCTTTGTGTGTTGATCAACTTGATTCATTCTTTGACTTAGTCTTGATCAACCTTGAATCTTTCCAACTCTCTTCATTTGGATGATGTCTTGAAGGTAAACATGAATGATCACATAATCTTCTTCTTCAAGACATGCTTGCAATAAGCTCAACACTCATAAGACCAATCTTTGGATAATTCCTTAATAGCAACTTGGTCATCACAAACTCTCCTTGAAACCAACAAATGGACTCCAAGAAAAGCCTATGGACAAACCCTTCGAATATAACTCAAGGCAACCATTAGTCCATAGAGATTGTCATCAATTACCAAAACCAAACATGGGGGCATCGCATGTTCTTTCAATCTCCCCCATTTTGGTAATTGATGACAATCACTTTAAAGAGAGTTTATATAAGGAATTATGCATCACCATGCAAAACAACAACCAATAGTGCATGCAAATGAGATGCAAATGCTAAGGAACAAAACCAAAGCAAGAGGAGACAACTCTCTAAACTTCTCCACACAACTCTCTGAAACTTCTCCCCCATTGGCATCGATTGCCAAAATGGGCTAAAAGCTTAGAAGGCCAATATAAAATGTGTTCCTCCATAAATTGTGTATTTCTCAACAAGAGAGTGGAATGCAATACACATATCCAACGGTAAATACTTGGAGGAAGACAAACTATATTGAGGCACAAAGATTGCAACAGAAAGATATGCCACAAAAACATAACAAAGAGAGACACAAGCAATCAGAAGATACCAATTGAAGCAAGCAATCAACGGATATCAATTGAACCAAATAGACCAATGATCCTACATGCCACAAGAATAAATACATTATGATAAGCGCAAAGGAGTGTTCTAACCAAACTAGAGAAGCTCCCCATGATTTGTGCACACATAAGAATTTTTGTATTTGAATACAAAGTGCACAAAATAGGATCATAGCTCCCCCAAAATCAATAGAAACTCACATCCAGTGCAGGTGAGCATATAGGAAACAAAGCCTAGCGCTTGCAACAAGCACATGGTTGAGCAACATGTAATAGAGGCAACTTAAGAATAGGCTCAACCAAAATGATGTGTGTGAGTCATGGCGAAGCACTTGAGAAGACTAAAATTAGGATGAGCATTAAGCCTCAACATAGTCTTGAAAGAGTGAGGCACACGGTGCAAGGCCTATCATTCCCACACACAACTGGCAAATGGGTTCACAAGCTTACTAATAAGCAAAAGAGAACCTATGCTTGTGACAACCCGTGGTGAAGATAGATTTAGGAGGCTCATCAAGACGAGGGATACCAATTAAGATGGAAAAACCTCGTAAAGATAAGCAAGAGGAAAATAATCTTCACCACACAAGAGTGCAACAAGATGCAACGACATAGGACACGCACTCAAGGCAAAAGCTTTCACGGAGCCACCAAAGAAATAACAAAAGAGAGACAAGGTGGACGTGGAAGAAAGGATATCATCTAGAGATGTAATTTCTCTCAAGTGTATAATGTTCTAGGTAGACGAAATCATGATGATATATATCTACAAAGAAGGATGTACACCCGAAATAGTTACAACAAGAAGGAATGAGATATCCAAAAGGAAGTCATACATATACCAATAAGATATTTGCTTGAAAGCATAGCACTTGGCTATATATGGTCTTATTGTATATAAATGAAGTCCAAACACACATCCATCAAAGGCATCACAACTAGCAACAAGAGATCATCGTTGGGATGCTTTGAGAAAGGAAACAAGTATCACAAGATATGAAATGAATATCATGCCAAGATGCAACCTACACAAGGTTGAATGCAAGAGGAGAAAGCATGAATAGATACTTGTTACCGAGATATCATTGGAAGGATGTAGTAGATACCAATTGAAGGTAGATAGTAGTTCATTGATCATCCTTGCTTGACACCAATATGCACATGGTGACAACACCTTCCTTGTGAGTGAGCCGAGCATCCAATGCATCTCCAAATGTTCCTAGAAGAACAACACAAACTAAACGTTACCCAAACTCATCGGGACCAAATAGTTAGAAACACCAATACATAGGACAAACTCCACATAAATATGTGCATATAGATATGAAAATGAATTTCATGCACATCTCATCCAAATTGAGACTAGGTGGAGTTTCCCCTATATATTGAGTCAACGAAAGAAAGCAAGCCAAATAGAATACATGAAGTAAATATGCATGCTCAAAACTTTCAAGAACCGATACCAAAAGACAAAGAAATGCCAAGTGAAAAGGATACCAAATGGAGAAATCATCACTTGGAAGATATCATTAAAGATACATCAAGGAATGAGATGTCCATTGAAACACACTAAACTAAAGATGTCAAACTCCCAAAGAGAGGATGGTTCCAAACAAACCAAGCTCTCAACAAAGTTTCATGATGGCACAAAGTACCAAAAAGAAATGGCTTGCCTTCCACCAAAACACACTTGATAAGGATCACAAGAAGAGTGTTCTAAAGAAAATAGGATAGCTCCCCACGAGTTGTGCATTATATAGGATTTGCATTTGAATACAAAATGCACAAGGTGGGATCACTACTTTCACTATATCTAGAAAACACTAGACAAGAACAAGAAATAAATAAGATCCACAAGTGGTAGGGAAGACACCGGGAGTTGACACAAACCTTGGCAAGAGAAAAGGCAAATAAAAACAAAAACCAAAGTAAAGATGATCAACAAATTCTACCACACATAAGGGACTACCAATTGTCAAAAGACAAGAAGTATTTGGAAATAATTCCCGGTGGTAGATAACAAGGACATCCAACATCATCTTCACAGCAAACACAATCAAATTGCAACTTGTAGAGCTAACATGCCACCTAGGAACAAGATAATTTACAATATCAATTCTAGGTGACAATATCTCAAATGTACACATTTTCTAGGCTTGTAATATGCACTTAGCATATTACTCCCCCATAATGTGATACCAATAAGAACTTAACAAGAGGCAATAAGATGATCCAACACGATATAATCAATGGAATTTTTAGAATTTGAATTTCTCATGAGAGATATACCACCTAGCGACTAGATAATCTTGTAATATCAATACTAGATGGTATTACTCATGCACACACATTTATAGGATTGTGAGGTGCACAAAGCACATCACTCCCCCAAAATGGGATGTTCCATTGATCTCTCACACGAGCCAACTAGGATACAAACAGAAAGCAAAAAGGCTCAACGCACGACGCACACGTACATGATGTGCAAACCAACACACACATACTTGATTGCTCAAGATAAGCAAGTTGGAAGCGCAACATATACAAACACATGCAGGGAACAAAACCAAAACATGCAAGGGGGAAAGTAACTTTCAAGGTAAACAATTTAAGTACAAATTACCGCAAGGAGGCACATTGGATATAAGATATAAACTTGATGATTCAATTGACTTGGGTTGAGACAATCAGAGTGATGAAGTCCCCTTAATTCTTCATAAAGTATCCAAGTCTCCAAAGCCCTCCAACAACACCTATTGATCAAGTTTGAGCTAGTTGGTCCCCAACCAAGTTGGGTCCTAAGAGGTTAGTCACAATAGGCTTGGCTACCCAAATGGTTCTTTGCTTCAAACCACTTTGAGTACCAACAAACTTGGCAACCACATTGCCAACCTTATCCTTCCCAAGAGAATAGACATCATCAATAATAATTGGGTTGGATAAGTTACCACTAGTGCATGAAGAAGCGAGGTGACCTTTCTCCGGCATAGGTAGCAACGTCTACTCTTCACTTTCTTCTCACTTGATTTCTCAACTTGAGAAGCATTAACTTGAGTCTTCTTGGGAAGAGGCCTTTCTTCAACTTGAGGTTGAGCATGTGATTGAACTTGTGCCCTCTTCCTTGTTGCTTGACACTAATGGCCTTCTTATTCAATGGGCAAGATCTAACATGATGCCCTTCTTCTTTGCACTTGAAGCAAACAATCTTGGCCGAATTCTTGACTTGTTCTTGGCCCTTCCTTTTGTTCATCTTGGACTTCTTCTTCTTATTGGAGTTGAATCCAAGTCCACCTTTGTCATTGGGGGATTTTTGCACACTCAAGATATTGTTGAGTGTGGATTTCCCTTCATGACACTTTTCCAAGTCTTTCTTCAAAGAAGTGACTTGGGCCTTGAGCTCTTTGATTTCCTCTACACGGTTAGTCTCAACACAAGTACTAGAGGAAGTATAAGCTTCATCGTTAGAGCAACAAGGCAAGGAAAGCAATTCATCACAAGATGTACCAACATTGTGAGTAGATGAATTACAAGGACTAGCACATGGCAATATACTATTTTGACTAGAAGTAGTGCTAGTACCCACATGAGGCTCACTAGATGTTACCTTAGCAATCATGGCCTCATGAGCTATCTTTAGCACACTATGGGATACTAGAAGATCATCATGAGAGCTTGAGAGCTTTTCATGACTTTCTTCCAATTTCCCATAATTGCTAGATAGCACCTCAAGTTGAGCCCGTAGCTCAACATTCTCCTTCAAAATGGATGCTTCACAAGTAATAGAATTAGTAGCACAAGCATCATCATTAACAACAAGAGGAGAAGGCAACTTGGCAAGCTCTTTTAAATAAGAAGCTTCAAGTTGGGCATGAGACTCGGTGAGTTTGATGAGCTCACCCTTGATGACCCTTGAGCCATTTTCGAGGTGCTCAAAATCCTCAAAGAGTCTAGCATGAGAAACTTCAAGCTTAGCATTTTTAGTTTTGAAATCGTTGGCCACCTCAAGAGCTCTATCATGAGATTCCCTCACTCTAGATAATTCTAGAGCAAAAGTCTCCTCAAGAGATTCGGAGGTGGTTTGTTCATGTTCAAGAGCTTGAGATAGCTCCGCGATCTCATCTGCGTAATCACGCCCATGAGCTTCCATTTCTCAATGGTGGCCTCATGCTCCTCTAGATGAGATTCCAACTCCTCAATGTATTTCTTGCCATCAACGGCAATGGACATTATTTCCATGAAGTTGGAACGAGCAATTTTATTTTTATGAAGAGCTTTAAAAATCATTTCCCCCTTAGTTTTTAAGGAGGCAACATTATCATTCTCTTCATCATTATCCTCATCATCATTAGTATCAACTTCATCATCAAGAGACATATTGGAGTACAAAGTAGGAGATACCTTTGACGCCTTAGCCATAAGGCAAAAAGCAATAGATGATGGTGTAGGATCCCTTGAGGCACCATTAAACACCACATCTTGTTCCATGGAGTGTTGGGTTTCCTCTACATTGTTAGCACAACAATTCGAGGAAATAGATGCATTTTTATCATGGCAACAAGACATAGCAAGCATATCATCATGAGATTTAGTCAAGCAATTTCTACATGATATGCAAGGACTATCAACACAAGCATGTGAAACATTTGGAGTGCTCAAAGTGTTAAAGCCCAAAGAAGGAGCATTGCAATAATATAGTGATGAAGGATCATCCACAATAAGCATACTATCATCATTGCAATGACCAACACTACTCACCATATCATTACCTTGTGGCAAACCACATGTAGGTGAAGTAGAAGAAGTTGAGAAGACTATACGACCGGAGATGGAGGGAGAACAATCATCCCCACAAATCTTGGACACACCATATTTATCTTTAAGCTTCGTCCACAACTCATGAGCATCTCGGAACGGCATGAATTGAAATATAACAACATTGCTCAAAGCATCAAAAAGCACATTAGAAGCTTGAGCATTGAGATAAGAGTTTTTCTCATCCTCTAAAGATAATCTTTGGGGATCCTTTGGAGGAGAAAAACCCATATCTACAATTCGCTCTAAATTTGGGTCCATAACCCTAAGGAGATTAAGCATGCGAATTACCCAAACATCAAAATTTGTGCCATCGAAACTAAGAGTGTCAGAGAAACCTAATCCTCTAGTCGACATATTTACTCTCTAGGCGGTAAAGCCTAAAAAAGAGAGACGAGGCTCTGATACCAATTGAAAGATTGAGGATGTCGCCTAGAGGGGGGGGGGGTGAATAGGCGTTTTAAAATAATTACGGTATAGGCTTGAACAAATGCGGAATAAACCTAGCGGTTAATTTGTCAAGCACAAAACCTAAAACAACTAGGCTCACCTATGTGCACCAACAACTTATGCTAAGCAATATAAGTAACTATGTGATAGCAAGATATATGACAAAGAACAATATAGTTATCACAAAGTAAAGTGCATAAGTAAAGGGGCTCGGGTAAGAGATAACCGGGGCACGCAGAGACGACGATGTATCCCGAAGTTCACACCCTTGCGGATGCTAATCTCCGTTTGGAGCTGTGTGGAGGCACAATGCTCCCCAAGAAGCCACTAGGGCCACCGTAATCTCCTCACGCCCTTGCACAATGCAAGATGCCGTGATTCCACTAAGGGACCCTTGAGGGCGGTCACCGAACCCGTACAAATGGCAACCCTTGGGGGCGGTCACCGAACCCGTACACTTTGGCAACCCTTGGGGGCGGTCACCGGAACCCGTCAAATTGCTCGAGGCGATCTCCACAACCTAATTGGAGACCCCGACGCTTGCCCGGAGCTTTACACCACAATGATTGAGTTCCGAACACCACCAACCGACTAGGGCGCCCAAGCACCCAAGAGGAACAAGCCCAAGGGCACCAAGCACCCAAGAGTAATAAGCTTCTCAACTTGTAACTTCCACGTATCACCGTGGAGAACTCAAACCGATGCACAAATGCAATGGCAAGGGCACACAGAGTACCCAAGTCCTTCTCTCTCAAATCCCACCAAAGCAACTAATGCTAGGGAGGAAAGTAAGAGGAAGAACAAGAAGGAGAACACAAAGAACTCCAAGATCTAGATCCAAGGGGTTCCCCTCACATAGAGGAAAAAGTGATTGGTGGAAGTGTGGATCTAGATCTCCTCTCTTTCCCTCAAAACTAGCAAGAATCCATGGAGGAATTGAGAGTTAGCAAGCTCAAAGAAGGTCAACAATGGGGGCAAAAACGAGCTCAAGAGATAGGGAACCATTGGGGAAGAAGACCCCCTTAAATAGGTCCCCACGAATTTGCCCGTTATGTGCAGAAAGACATAGGAGTGGTACAACCGCTATGAGCACCGGTACAACCGGTAACAGGCAATAAGCGGAACAACCGGCCCACAACCGCCCAACAACCACACCACAACAGAAGCTAGTCCGGTGGTAGAGCGGTACATGGCCGGTACAACCTCCGGACCAATTCTGGAGCGGTACAACCGCTCCAAACACCGGTTGTACCGGTCAACCGGTACAACCTCTCTATGGGGCGGTACAACCTCTCTATGTAAAACAGGCAATATGAAAACAGCCACAACTTTCGCATACGAGCTCCGAATCCGATGAAACCAAGTTTGTTGGAAAGCTAGCAACAAGGGCTAACACAATCTTGATATAAATATCAATAAGAAGCAAATGAGAAAAGGCCCATAAGAAAATGGTGAGAACCCTTCCTTGGATAAGACCGGTAAAACCTCCAACACTGAAAACATCATAGAAGACGATGCGAACTCCGTTTCGATGAACTCGAGCTTGTCATAAAATGACCATAAGCTCCAAATCTCACAAGGAGAAGAACCAAACAAGAACCAAAAAGATGATGCAAGGATGCAATGGTTTGAGCTCTCTACGAACGATACGATCAAGCAACTCATCGAGAGCCCCCCTTGATAGTACGGCAATCAATCCTATAACCCGGTCTCCCACAACTACCGTGAGACCGGTAAAATAGAAAACCTATCAAGGGCAAACCTTTGCCTTGCACATGGTCCACTTGAGCTACATGATGACGATCTTGACTCCTCAAGTTGGACCACCTTTCTTGATTGCATTGGCTCAAGAAGACTAGTTGATTGCTCCCCATACTCCACTATGGGTGAGCCACTCTTCTGCACATCTTCACAAGTCCATTGTCGCCACAATGGACGGCAAGCTTCAAGCATATGATCTCTTCGTGATGATTCTACTTGAGCTTGCACACCGCAACCTAACCCCACAAAGAACTCGCACGAAGACCATGGGTTAGTACACAAAGCTTAATTGACCATGCTTACCATACCATGGGATCGCTTGATCCCTCTCGGTACATCTTCTATGCTTTGTGTGTTGATCAACTTGATTCATTCTTTGACTTAGTCTTGATCAACCTTGAATCTTTCCAACTCTCTTCATTTGGATGATGTCTTGAAGGTAAACATGAATGATCACATAATCTTCTTCTTCAAGACATGCTTGCAATAAGCTCAACACTCATAAGACCAATCTTTGGATAATTCCTTAATAGCAACTTGGTCATCACAAACTCTCCTTGAAACCAACAAATGGACTCCAAGAAAAGCCTATGGACAAACCCTTCAAATATAACTCAAGGCAACCATTAGTCCATAGAGATTGTCATCAATTACCAAAACCAAACATGGGGGCATCGCATGTTCTTTCAATCTCCCCCATTTTGGTAATTGATGACAATCACTTTCAAGAGAGTTTATATAAGGAATTATGCATCACCATGCAATACAACAACCAATAGTGCATGCAAATGAGATGCAAATGCTAAGGAACAAAACCAAAACAAGAGGAGACAACTCTCTAAACTTCTCCACACAACTCTCTGAAACTTCTCCCCCATTGGCATCGATTGCCAAAATGGGATAAAAGCTTAAAAGGCCAATATAAAATGTGTTCCTCCATAAATTGTGTATTTCTCAACAAGAGAGTGGAATGCAATACACATATCCAACGGTAAATACTTGGAGGAAGACAAACTATATTGAGGCACAAAGATTGCAACAGAAAGATATGCCACAAAGACATAACAAAGAGAGACACAAGCAATCAGAAGATACCAATTGAAGCAAGCAATCAACAGATATCAATTGAACCAACTAGACCAATGATCCTACATGCCACAAGAATAAATACATTATGATAAGCGCAAAGGAGTGTTCTAACCAAACTAGAGAAGCTCCCCATGATTTGTGCACACATAAGAATTTTTGTATTTGAATACAAAGTGCACAAAATAGGATCATAGCTCCCCCAAAATCAATAGAAACTCACATCCAAAGGCAGGTGAGCATATAGGAAACAAAGCCTAGCGCTTGCAACAAGCACATGGTTGAGCAACATGTAAAAGAGGCAACTTAAGAATAGGCTCAACCAAAATGATGTGTGTGAGTCATGGCGAAGCACTTGAGAAGACTAAAATTAGGATGAGCATTAAGCCTCAACATAGTCTTGAAAGAGTGAGGCACACGGTGCAAGGCCTATCATTCCCACACACAACTGGCAAATGGGTTCACAAGCTTACTAATAAGCAAAAGAGAACCTATGCTTGTGACAACCCGTGGTGAAGATAGACGAGGGGAGGCTCATCAAGACGACGGATACCAATTAAGATGGCAAAACCTCGTAAAGATAAGCAAGAGGAAAATAAAACTTAACGATCATAATGCTAAGCTAACGGATGGGTCTTATCCATCACATCATTCTCTAATGATGTGATCCCGTTCATCAAATGATAACACATGTCTATGGTTAGGAAACTTAACCATCTTTGATTAACGAGCTAGTCTAGTAGAGGCTTACTAGGGACATAGAGTTTTGTCGATGTATCCACACATGTATCAAGTTTCCGGTTAATACAATTCTAGCATGAATAATAAACATTTATCATGATATAAGGAAATATAAAATAACAACTTTATTATTGCCTCTAGGGCATATTTCCTTCACCATCTTCATCATCCCGACGGCCTCCATGACGAGGAGGGAGTAGTTCACCCTTGGGGCTGAGGGTATGTACCAGTAGCTATGTGTTTGATCTCTCTCTCTCTCTCTCTCTCTCTCTCTCTCTCTCTCTCTCTCTCTCTCTCTCGTCTTCTTGATTTGGCACGATCTTGATGTACCGCGAGCTTTGTTACTGTAGTTGGATCATATGTTGTTTCTCCCTCTCTACCTTCTTGTGATGAATTGAGTCTTGCTCTTTGAGGCTTCGTTATGTTGGATTGATTATTGGATTTGAGAACACTTGATGTATGTATTGCGATGGGATATATGTGGTGACAATGGGATGTTCTATTGACTCACTTGATGTATGTTTTGGCACTCAACTCGTGGATTCCCGAGGTGACATAGATGCACGATTTCGTTCTACGTTCTCCGATAGAAACTTTGGAGTGATTCTTTGTCGCATGTTGAGGGATTGCCATATGATCTAATTATGTTATCATTGTTGAGAGACTTTGCACTAGTGAAAGTATGAACCCTAGGTCTTGTTTTCAAGCATTGCAATACCGTTTTTGCTCACTTTTACTACTTGCTACATTGCTGTTTTTATATTTTCAGATTACAAAATCCTATATCTACTATCCATATTACACTTGTATCACCATCTCTTCGCCGAACTAGTGCACCTATACAATTTACCATTGTATTGGGTATGTTGGGGACACAAGAGACTCTTTGTTATTTGGTTGCGGGGTTGTTTGAGAGAGACCATCTTCATCCTACGCCTCCCACGGATTGATAAACCTTAGGTCATCCACTTGAGGGAAAATTGCTACTGTCCTACAAAACTCTGCGCTGGCAGACCCAACACGAGTCTACAAGAAGAAGCTTGCGTAGTAGACATCAAGCTCTTTTCCGTCGCTGTTGCTGGGGAGGTGAGTGCTTGAAGGTATATCTTTAGATCTTGCAATTGAATCTTTTAGTTTCTTGTTTTATCACTAGTTTAGTCTATAAAAGAAAACTACAAAAAAATGGAATTGAGGTTGCCTCATATCATTCATCTTTTTAATGTCTTTCGTGAAAATTATGGAAAGGAAAATTGTGCTCAAGTGTTAGAAGAAGAAGTCAATAAAATGTTTGGCATAAAATCATTGTATGATGAGCATGATTGCAATGTTGTTAGTATGAATTCTGTGTATATCCATGATGCTAATGATATGCAAGGCCATAAGCTTGGGCATGCTATGTTTGATGAAGATGATATTCTTAGTCCCCCCAAGTTTTGATGAGAATATTTACTATGATGAAAGCATGCCTCCTATTTTTGATGATTATGTTGATGAAAATGTGTTCGGAGGAGTGTCAGCTATAGTTAATGGTCCCACTATTTTGGAGGGTGTTGAATCTTTTCACAATATTGATAAAAGTGGATTTGGAGAGGTCATGACTTTATTTAGTGATGAATCCACTATTTTGGAAGAGGTTCCAATTGATTATGGGAACAAAGTTGCTATCTATGATGATTATTGTGATTACATGTATGCTATAAGGAATAATGATAACCATGAAACTTGTCATCATGATTTTAATTTTCAATTGGATTATGCCTCACATGATAGTAATTTTGTTGAGTTTGCTCCCACTACTATTGATGAGAATAAATTTGCTTATGTGGAGAGTAATAAAATTTCTATGCATATGGATCATGAAAAGAATGCTTTATGTGATAGCTATATTGTTGAATTCATTCATGATGCCACTGAAAATTATGATGAGAGGGTAATATATGCTTATATATCACAATAATATCAAGTTTCCTCTCTATGTGTTGAAAGTTTTGAAGTTGCACTTGCTTTTCCTTACTATGCTAGTTGATTCTTGCTCCCAAAAATTATTTGCTAACAAAATCCCTATGCATAGGAAGTGGGTTAGGATTAAATGTGCTATTCATATGTTCCATGATGCTCCCGGTATGTTTCAACTCTTTACTTTTATGTGAGCATCATTGAAATCATCATGCCTAGCTGGAAAGGTATTAAAGAAAAGTGCTTGTTGGAGACAACCCAATATTTAGCCCTAATGTTTTTGTGTGTTCACATGAATAAGATACTGTAGTAATCATGTTTTATAGCTTTTATTTCAATAAAGTGCCAAGTAAATCCTTTGGGGTACTATGGATGATAGTTGACTTGATTCTGTGCAAAAGCAGGAACTTTTTCTTCGAGTAACAGAATTGTTTAAATTCACTGGAGCGTGATAAAATTCTAATTTTTTACACATGATTGATATACAAATTGCATACGTTTTACTATTTTTTCAGAATGTTTGGATTAACAGAAGTATGGTTAACGTTCAGATCATTACAGACTATTCTGTTTTTGACAGATTCTGTTTTCAATGCATAGTTTACTTGTTTTCTAGTTTCTATGGCTTATAATGCTCAATATAAATTTTAGGAATGATATGGTACAGTAGGCATTGTGTGAGAACAATTATGAATCTTATCTTGACAGTACCAAAGTGAATGATTTGTCTTTATCATACTAACCCACCTCACGAAGTTCCGTCAAGTTTTGTGTGATTGAAGTTTTCAAGTTTTGGGTGAGATATCGATATGAGGAGAATAAGGAGTGGAAATCCCGTAAGCTTGGGGATGCCCAAGGCACCCCATGTTATATTCAAGGAAGATACAAGCAACTAAGCTTGGGGATGCCCCAGAAGGCACCCCCTCTTTCGTCTCAAACATTATCGGTAACCTCACTTGGAGCTATATTTTTATTCATCACAAGATATGAGTTTTGCTTGGAGCATCATTTTATTTCAGTTGGATTTGCTTGATATTATTTACAATAATGTTTTCCATCTCTTAGTTCAATAAAAGGGTCAACTATAGCCTTTACCATGCTTATTTTGCAAGTTTTTATGTTGCTGTTTTGAAAACAGAAAGTTTTATATCATTGTCTGAATTCTTTTAGAAATTCAGAATGTGATAAAATATTGAACTTTTTTACAAAATGAGTAACAACAAATTATATATAGTGTTGTAAGTTTTCAGAATTTTTGGAGTTATAGAAGTATGGATTTTCTTGCACTCTTTATAGACTGTTCTGTTTAGACAGATTGCTGTTATGTTTGCATATGTTTGCTTTTTTAATGATTCTATTCGAGGATAGAGTGTTAAATATGCAGAGGCATTTAGTATGCAATGTTAAATAATAATTTTCGTGATTTTCTACTGTAGAGAATGATAAGGTTTTGCATTGATTTATACTAACTTATCTCACGAGTTCTTGTTGAGTATTGTGTGGATGAAGTTTTTAAGATTTAGGGAAACTGTGATATAAAAGTAATTAAGGAGACACAAAAGCTCAAGCTTGGGGATGCCCAAGGCAACCCTGGTTAATATTTCAAGAAGTCTCAAGCATCTAAGCTTGGGGATGCCCCGGTTGGCATCCCACCTTTCTTCATCAATAATTATCGGTTAGCCTCGGTTGAGCCTAAGTTTTTGCTTTTTCACATGATATGTGCTATCCTTGGAATGCCATTTTTGCTTGTTGTTTGAATAAAATACTTAAGATCTGAAACTCTTAGATGAGAGAGTCTTCACATAGTTACTTAATTATTTGACTACTCATTGATCTTCACTTGTACCTTTTTGGAGTAGTTTGTCATGAACTCTTGTGCTTCACTTATATTATTTTGAGAGTCTTATGAATAATATAGCAATTTTCTTAGGTTATGAATTTAATCCTAATATGATGGGTATTCAAGAGGGATATAATAAAAACTTTCATATAGAGCATATTGAATATATGAGAAGTTTGATTCCTTGCATTTGTTTTGAGATATAAAGACGGTGATATTAGAGTCATGCTAGTGAGTAATTGTGGATTGTTAGAAATACTTGTGTTAAGGTTTGTGATTCCCGAAGCATGCACGTATGGTGAACTATTATGTGATGAAGTCGGAGCATGATTTATTTTTTGATTGTCTTCCTTATCAGTGGCGGTCGCGGACGAGCGATGGTATTTCCTACCAATCTATCCCCGTGGGAGCATGTGTGTAGTACTTTGTTTCAATAGGTAATAAATTTTTGCAATAAGCATGTGGGTTCTTTATGACTAATGTTGAGTCCATGGATTATACGCACTCTCACCCTTCCGTCATTGCTAGCCTCTCTAGTAGCGCGTAACTTTCGCCGGTGCATTAAACCCACCATATACCTTCCCTCAAAACAGTCACCATACCTACCTATTATGGCATTTCGATAGACATTCTGAGATATATTGCCATGCAACTTCCACCGTTCCATTTATTATGACACATACCATCATTGTCATATTGCTTGGCATGATCATGTGGTTGTCATAGTATTTGTGGCTTGGCCACCATTCATAATTTTTATATACATGTCACTCTTGATCATTGCACATCCCGGTACACCGCCGGAGGCATTCACATAGAGTCATATCTTTTGTTCTAGTATCGAGTTGTAACTCTTGAGTTGTAAGTAAATAAAAGTGTGATGATCATCATTATTAGAGCATTATCCCATGTGAGGAAAGGATGATGGAAGCTATGATTCCCTCACAAGTTGGGATGAGTCTCCGGACTTAAAAAAGAGAGGCCAAATTAAGCCAAATAAAAAAGAGGCCAAATTAGCCCAAATAAAAAAAGAGGCCAAAGAGCCCAAAAAAAGAGAAAATAAAAAATGAGAGAAAAGAGAGAAGGGACAATGTTACTATCCTTTTTCCACACTTGTGCTTCAGAGTAGCACCATGATCTCCAGGATAGAGAGTCTCCTATTTTTTCACTTTCATATACTAGTGGGAATTTTTCATTATAGAATTTGGCTTGTATATTCCAATGAGGGGCTTCCTCAAATTGACCTAGGTCTTCGTGAGCAAGTAAGTTGGATGCACACCCACTTAGTTTCTTTTTGTGCTTTCATACACTTATAGCTCTAGTGCATCTGTTGCATGGCAATACCTACTCACTTGCATCGATATCAATTGATGGACATCTCCATAGCCCATTAATTTGCCTAGTTGATGTGAGACTTTCTCCCTTTTTTGTCTTCTCCTCACAACCTCCACCATATTCTATTCCACCTATAGTGCTATATCCATGGCTCACGCTCATGTATTGCGTGAAAGTTGAAAAAGCTTGAGAACATTAAAAGTATGAAACAATTGCTTGGCTTGTCATCGGGGTTGTGCACGATGAAATACTTTGTGTGATGAAGATGGAGCATAGCTAGACTATATGATTTTGTAGGGATAACTTTCTTTTGCCATGTTATTTTGAGAAGACATGATTGCTTTATTAGTATGCTTGAAGTATTATTGTTTTTATGTCGATATTAAACTTTTGTTTTGAATCTTATTGTTCTGAATATTCATGCCACAATAAATAAGATTACATTGATAAATATGTTAGGTAGCATTCACATTTCATATCTTTCTTTTATCATTTACCTACTCGAGGACGAGCAGGAATTAAGCTTGGGGATGCTAATATGTCTCCAACGTATCTATAATTTATGAAGTATTCATGCCATGTTTGCAACAAATTTATATGGTTTTGGTATGATTTTATTAGAACTAACCCGGACTGACGCTGTTTTCAGCAGAACTACCATGGTGTCGTTTTTTGTGCAGAAATAGAAGTTCTCGGAATGGGCTAAAAATTTACGATGATTTTTTATGGACCAAAAGAGACCCCAGAAGCACCGGAGTTGGACCAGAAGAGTCCTGAGGATTCCACAAGCCGGGGGGCGCCCTACCCCCAAGGGCGCGCCTTGAGGGCTCACTACAAAAAAAATACACTTCTGTTATGATACGTGTTTGTCACAGTAGGTCATGTTTTTTTGTCATGCATGTACATCCATGACAAATTTATGACAGAATCAAGATTGTCATACCTGTGCTGTCGTAGAAGTGTTCCATGACATTACGAAAATTATCATCACGAAAGTGTCCACTTCCATGACGATAAATCGCGCGTCACAGAAGTGCTTTCGTCAAGGGTGACCGACACGTGGCATCCACCGTAACGGAACGCCGTTAAGAGCCCCGACCAATGGGGACTTTCCACATGTAAAATCATCATTGGCTGGAGGAAACACATGTCGGCTCATCGTTGGGACAGATGTCATCCACCCATTGGACAGAAGGCGCCTATGATACGTCGACACGTGGCACAGCCCATCAAGTTTAAATGGGCTGGCCCAACTAAAGGCCCACAAGATTTTGTGGACCATAATGGGCCGGCCCAGCTAAAGGCCCACAAGATTTTGCGGACCATAGTGGGCTGGCCCAGCTAAAGGCCCACAAGATTTCGCGGGCCATAATAGGCTGGCCCAGGTAAAGGCCCACAAGATTTTTGTGTGCCATAATGGGCCGGCCCAGGTAAAGGCCCACGAAATTCTTGCGGATCATAATGGGCCGGCCCAGCTAAAGGCCCACGAGATTTCGCTGACATTAATGGGCCGGCCCACCTATAGGCCCACAAGATTTTGAGGACCCTAGTAGGCCGGCCCATTAACTGGCTGCCATGTTTTGGGCCAAATGTCGGCCCATATTTGATCCGGTCCATTAATGGCCTGCCATGTTCCGGGCCTAATAATGTCCCAAATAAGATCCGGCCCGTTAAAAGCCTCCCACTTTCTGGGCCAAATCACGGCCCAGATCAGGTCCGGCCCTTTAAGAGGCTTTGGGCTCAATTATGGCCCATATCAGATTCGGCCCGTTAACTGGACGCTATGCTTTTGGGCCCACTTGCTAAAGGCCCATTTAGTAATTCGGCCTGATATTAGTTTCGGCCGTTTAAGGGCCCGTTTAACATTTCGGCCCTATATTAATTTGGGCCTGTTAAAAGCCCGTCATATAGTTGGGCCTAACTACGGCCCGGTTTGCATCCGCTTTGCGCCGCGGCGGATATCTAACTGGGCCAAACAAGGACCGAGACAACTTTGGCCTGTTAAAAGCCCGTGAATTGATTCGCACAATCATGGGTCGGGTCCATTTCGGGCTGCTGCCGGCCCGTGAGGCCCAACCTACTTCTCAGCCTCCTAAAAGCCCATTGAGTTTTCTTGCGAAAAGAGGGTCGGGGGTTACTCGGCCTATTAAAGGCACGAATCTACAAGTGGGCCAGTTTGACGGGGCCCATGATGCGGATCATACATCGTGATTGCATGACGGCCCGATTATGTACCGTAATTTTATGGTTTGGCTGGTTTACTGTGAAGACATGATATATATACAGTAAAATAACTACAGCATCGTGAATAAGAAGAAACCTAGACTATACAATAAAGAAATTACGGCATATTACGTCCACTGGGCATCAAAGTTTTCCACTATGATAATAAAGCACAAGCAGACAACAAATTACATACACTGGGCATCAAAGATCGCCACCAGTGCAAATAAACACGCCGACATAATAATATACAAAACCGACAACACTTCAATAGAGTTCAAGAAAGGTTAGCCCTCTTTGGGGAGCTGCAGCGCAAGCAGTGAGCAAGATGATGAGATCTAGCGCTTGTTCAACACTTATATCTTCCTCACTCTGAAAGATAAACAAGCGAATGATGATGGGTTTTGCACATAAAAGTATCGAGTCTTGACAATTCATCACATTTCTTCTTGAAATAAAGTGACACAGTTTAAAATTGCATTAACACAATATGGTATTGTTCAGGTCAAGACATGGCAGGAAATGACATTGTGAAGGAGTTGGCAGCTTCACGACACCACTTTGGATTACGGATCAAGAACTCATAAGTATCAATGGTTAGCGTCTGTCAATTTATCCCATTTCAGATTGGCAAATAAAGAGATGGTTTAAATAATAGTAGAATGATATGACATTGTTCATAGTTAAGACATTGCAGAATATGACGTTGTCTTTGTAGTGGGTAGGTTCACCACACCACCGGATTATGGATGAAGAACGAAGCATACATGCGAAGGCAAAAGAAGATCACTTGCTCAGATAGTTTAATTTACATGGTATGAAGAAGGAACTTGGTTGTACAACTGAAAACTTAAATTGAGAAGGACAAACTTTTGTTTATGTACATAATAAACTTTAAACATGCAATTTGATGCAAACACCAAAAATAAACAGCTATTGCAGTCATGCCTAACCAAATATACACAACAAAGTTTGAAGGCTTGAGAAGGACAAACTTACATTACTGGTGAAGACAGGCTCTATAAAGCCCTTGTCCATGCTGATGGGGGGCAATTCAACAAGTTTAGCACAAAATCTTCTTCATTAGCATTGCCTTTATTCTACATTTTGTTAAGAGTAAATATAGATGTGATAATATATGAAAAAATGGAGAATATTTAAGATAAGATGAAGAGTGATGCTACATAACCAAGTAGCTATAAATGTATGTGCAACGATACAGGCAAAAGGCACAGCCAAGAGCAATGCACAACTAAACTTCTTCAGTACCAACCTTATGGTAAGAGTAAATATAGATCTGATGTGTAGAAAATGGAGGCCAAAGGAAAATAAGCTGCAGAGTGATGGTACATGAACAACTACCTGTCAATATAAGTACACTGATAAAGGACAACATGTACTTACAAGAACAATGCAGAGCAAAAAAAATTCATTGGCATTGGATATATTCTACACTAATGTAACCATTCATATAGATCAGATAATTTGGAGCGAACAATTGATAACCAAGCTATCATGCATACTGCTGTCACATAATGAACCAGGTATGTATGCAAGTGCAGTGATACAGACAACATGTACTAACAAGAGCAAAGCAGCGGGTAGCATATTTGCGATATCCTGTCGTTCTTTTCAAACCGAATTCTTCTTGAGCAGATTTCCGCAAAAAGATCCGTAAGGCAGATGCGGAAAAGTAGAAGTTCAAATTGTCATGTGATTTCATAGATGATACCTCATCCAGGAACGAGACCAATGCATAACAAGGTTTTTCCATTCAATGTATTCTAAATTTAGCACAGGAGACTTCACCGGAAATTCGTTTATAGACTTGCCACCAAAGTGTGATTTCCTCAGGTAACACCGATACTGCTGCAGTGCTTCCTTGAAAAGCACAAGCAAGCTTTGCTCTTCATGACTATCCAGATTGACCCTCACCTAGTTACAACAATGTAATGTAAAACATTGATGTGTTCGATCAGTAGAAAACAGGAAAATAATAACCATGAATAATAGCACTTACACGTAAGTTGGACAGGAAGATGTGAAGATGGTGTTTGTCTTCACTATAATCTTCCCATGATGGGAATATATGCACGTATTCCCTAACAACACTGAAAGCATTGTCTTTTAAACTGGGAATCAATGGAATGGGGTTCCAATATGCAGGAATTGGCCGTCTCTGCAGTTGGGATAGGTCTTGACGGTGGACTTGCTGTACTTTTTCTTTGGAGTGGGATTTTTCGTGGTACGGCTGGTGCTATGGCAAATGAAATCGGTATACCTTTTCTGGAGTGTAGGTCTTGTGTGGTGGGGCTAGTGGTGTGGCCAGTGAAGTATGGGTACAGTCGGTGGAGTCGGTCCTATGTTTTGTGTCACCGGTTGTACAACCAATATAAGTGGGCGTTGTATGATTTCTCCAGCACCACCACGTTTTTCAAGGACTTTGCTGGTGCTCCTTCAGGTTCGGCAATCACCCTCTTCCTTTTTGATATCTGATGCACAAGAACATCATTTGAGTGGAAAAACAAGGTATGATGACAAATGGAATATGTATTGATAATGGATAGGCATGGCATCTCGAGTTATATGATGAGTAAACTAAACAGATGGCGGTGCAACAAAGTAGAAGAAATGCAAGACAACATATGCAAGATACGCGCAATCAATAAAACCTTGCCAAATTAGAACAGGCACCTTGATGGGTGAACAGGACAGGCCATCTGCCTTTGACTCCTCGAGGTTAGAATAGTCATTAGGATGATATTCGAACAAGAATCAACAGTGGGGAGCATACGAGTTTCATTGCTTCGAATGGCACTCAATGCCTTGGTGCCAATTTTGTAAGTCATTGCGGTGTTCCACAATATTCTTCCGATGCTCGGATTCGATATTCACTTTGTAATTGCGTATAATATCGAGAACCATGAAAACATAAATAGTTGTGAGATTATGTTTGTAGTGCAGATGATATTCTAATATAGGGCGCCCAGTAAACACTTATGTGCTATCACCGGATTACGATGAGAGAGCTCATGTGTGCTGTAATATGGTGCGTGCATTTATATAATCTGCATAAGTACACAAAAATAGGCTCGAGTAAGGATAGCTGGCGGATGATAGGTTCATAATATACTGTATAGAGAATTTATTGCCAAACCATGATAACAAGAGCACACAACAACTAGGCAGATCATAGTGTACATAACATGGGTACACCATAACCACGATATATAAATCGGGAAAGTGGAACTGGCTTGAAAATACGGTGTTGTATTGCCGCTAGTAATTGAAAGCCTATCGATCACGTACAGGCCAGCTCTATCGAACATGGTAAAGAAGAGCAAGCAGATTTTGGATAATAAAATGTTGGTTGCGCAAGGCCCACACATGATGAACCAGAGCGCATTAAGAATGCAACTCCCAGCTGTCTCGACCATTTCAAAGCGGTTGGATGAAGATCATCGTCTCCTAACCCTTCTTCTTCCTCGTCTCGATTCTTCCCATACTGAGAACACAGCACGGGCAGACGCTGGCGGACCACCGCCCCCACCGCTGTGTTCCTCCGCCACCCCACCCGTGCCCCAACCCCACCAGCGTCGAGTTTTCTTCGTTCGGCGAGGCCCCACAACCACCCGAGCCCTTCGATCGCACCGACGAACTCCACCGAGCTCTGAAAAATCGACTGGCCCAATTTTGAAATTTAGTATACTATGATTTAAATAGTGTGGAATATAAAAGGGGAAAACCATAAGCATTGGGAGTATAGTGTTGAGCGTGCCATGGCGGATCTGAAGGTGCAAACCGGACAAAGGCAACCGCGCAACCAAGACAAGAAATCGAGAAAGCGGTGGCGATCTATTTTCTTGCTGTGATAAATAAGTTGAGCAGATCTGAAAGAGTACCGCCTCAGTGCGGCGCGCTGTCACGATCTGCTGAGAATTTGGCGGTGCTGCGGTAGCGATGGCTGTCGGCGGCGTGGAAGCAGATCTAGGAGGGTAGACGGTGGCGGTGGGGCGCGATGGACGAGACGGTCGTAGGAGCGGCGTCAGCAAGGTGGACGACGGCGGGGATGAAGCGAGAGGACGGGATGCAAGGATCCCGGTCCGAAGGCGTGGATGAGAGAGGTCGATCTCTTGTAATGGACGGAGGCGTCAGGGTATCAACTCCGGCATGGTGGAGGAGGACGGCGGTGGATGGGGTGGCGGACGGCAGCGGACGTAGGAGGTGGGGTGGAGAGGGTGTTTTGGCGCCCACGGAGTATGAATGGGGAAAAGGGAGGTAGAGAGGAAGGGGGAACCATGTATTCAGGGCGCGCTTGTCTCAAATGCGAGGAAATTTACAAACTTAGCCGCTGTTTCAAATTTCTACTACATCACAACAACATTAGTCGGTTGGGGATAGGACGGTAATCTCGCATACACCGAATATTTGCCGATGAGAGTTTGTTTTTGGCGCCCACCGTGTATGAATATGAATCGGGGAGGGAGTCGATTTCGGCCGAGGACACACTGTGTTTTGGCGCCCACCGTGTATGAATCCGGGCGAGAGGCGGTTACATCACGTTTGGGTGAAATTACAAACCTACCCCTATAGAAACCTATAGAAATACAACAGATAGGCTTTGCGTGACAGGGATAGGCAGTAGTGATTTCCATCTCGCAGATTTTGGTTTCAAAGTGATTCTGCGACTTTCCCGCTTCGTTCAAATTTTGCGAGTGCACGTTTACCGTGCCAACTCAATTCGAATCCCGTTTGTATTCTACTAGCAAGAGGCCCATGCGTTGCATGGAACATCAAGATGCATTTATACGAGTTGTTTATCTTGTGGGAGACAAAGATGAACGAGGGAAGTCCTTATCTGCAAATGTGGAGAGGGGTGCGGGTATCTTTTAGCAAAATTGTCATAGTTTGCTTTCTATCCGTCAGATATAGATCAGACAGACCATATTGCAGGATGGCAGGCACACCATCATCACCAACTCGGTTTTTTATAAGAGTAGAGATTTTTTTTCGTGCGGGATCCAATTTCAATTGGAATTATATTCTATATACATCATTTTTTTATATATACTTTCAAAAGCACAACACCATTTATACATAAATATGGTTTACAAATGGCATGATCTCAGATTCATAAGGTTGTATCCATCAATTTGGATTTTCAAATATTTGAAACCACTTTATGTTGAAATCCAATGTATGCATTCCTTGCTAACTGTCTCCAATTACTGTGTGTTTCATGCGGGTTTTTTTAACTTCTCAAACATGTATGATGTGTTTCACACACGCAACATATAGTGTAATCCCGTTTAGACACTAATTGCATATAAACCATGCATTGTTTGTAATTGAAAAATCTATGGATCACCAATATTGATAGACTATATAACATTACACGTGTGCCCAAATTCAAATGAATATGCATGTTTGATACACCAATTTGCGTTATGATATTATCGATGTCGTGATCTCCAGTTTAAATATTTGAATCCCCTTTAATCCAGATATTCGTCTCATATAGCAATCACTCATGCTTATATAGGACTATCTATCTGGACCTATACACATACATCGTCTCTCAGGTATCTCTCGTGCTACCTGTATGTCGACAATGATCTTTTTATCTTCGTAACACACTGACGGTCTCCCTCGACCTTCATCACTCTATCTCTCTCTAAGTATATCTCGCTCCCTGTTATGTGTCTCTAACTATGATTCTCCATGTGGAATCTCTTTCTCTCACAAAAACACAAAACTTTGTCTCCCGGGTCTCATTTCTCTCTACTATTCCCATGTGTGCCACTCAGACACCCCTCATACAGAGATGTCTTTCGCTCCTTAGATATGAGAACCTACGACTCTTCCTCTTCAATATCTCTTTATCACACACAAACACAAACTCTGTCTCCCAGGGTCTCCTATTTCTCCATTGTTCTCTTGTATGTCGCTCACACACACCCTCTCTCTCTAGAGATATCTTGGGTTCCCTCATATGTCTCTCTAGCTATCACTCTCGTTGTGAAATATCTTTCTCTCTCGCAGACAGAAAACTCCGTCTCTCTGGATCTCATTTCTCTCTGATATCTGTTTGTATGTGACTCACATGCACCCTCTCTCTATCTCTCTCACACCCACACACATAACCCAGCCTTCTGATCCACTCGACTCCTATCTCTAACGCACACTAGCTAGGATCTTTATCTTTCTATTTATCTGTTTCTCCATCAACCTTCTTTCTCGCCCTCACTCTTGATTCCTATCACGCACACTACATATGTTTCTCTCTACATGCAGTCAAGTGCCCTCTCACACACATATATAACTTCACCCTTTGAACCACCCGATGGTCATCTCCAACACCCAAACTAGCAGATGTCCCTCTAGCTAGCATCTCCATCTCTGTATCTATCTGTAGTTTCTCCGTCAACATTTCTTTCTCGCACGAAGTCTTGCTTTCTATCACCCACACTATATATGTCTCTCCATACATATGCATTTATAGGTTGATCTCTTTTGCACAATCGTTGCGCCTCACCCCCTCTGCTCGCCATATATGCATGCTCCAGCCCATGCCACTATCTCTTAAAGACAAAAACACATGCTCAATTGTCGGGCCTTCTTCCCTGCATTCTCACATGCATGCATATTGTCATACCGATCCATCTCTCCTATGTCGTTGATCTTATGACTTATGTCTTCTTTCTTTTATCTCGATCATGCGCGCGCGCACACACACACATCCCACGTATACATGTATACCTCTCACACATGCACGTTAAGGTCTCTATGTCTCCATACGTAGTTAATTACCGTCAATCCTAACGCCACACCGAATCGTTCTCCTCTTTTGTGCACATAACTTCCGCCTGGATGGGTAAAACACACACTCACACTTAACCATCTCCTTCTAGCTACCCCCCCCCCCCCGCGTGCGCGCCTCTCACTCTTCCCCTATATCCCCGAAACCAATAAGACCATCCCTTTGTTTAATTCCTGCCTACATATGCACCATCGATATATAGTAGTCTTCCTCGGTGTCTCTCAAACAAACACGTTCTCTCGATCTCGACTCCTCTCACACGCACGCACCTTCTCTTCCCCCTCTACGGGCATTTTCTCTCTCGCACCCCATCGTTGGTGGCCTCTGCCATACACATCACCTCTCTATGATGAAGCCATGCACACTTAAATTACATCCGCCACAGAGGACCCCGCAACACACACACACACGCACACCCCCCCACACAGACACTAAGACTCGATCTCTCTCTCTCTCACACACACACACACGCACGCATCCCCCCCACACACACTTAGACTCCATCCCTCTCTCTCTCTCACACACACAAACTAAGACTCCATATCTCTCTCTCCTCTCTCTCTCTCTCTCACACACACACACCCCACACACACTAAGACTCCATCTCACACACACATTCTCTAGGCGGAGCATTTGTTCCTACCACCCTTCATCCAACCTTACCCATATGATAAACAATCACCTTTATTTACTTGCATAACATGGACAAATTCCACTTTACTTTAGTAGTCAGCAAACTTATCATCTGTACCCTTATAAAAAAATGAGTTGGCGATGATGGTGTGCCTTCCATCTTATAATACAGACCGTATGATCTATATCGGCGGATAGAAAGCAAACTATGATAATTTTACAAAAGATACCCGCACCTCTCTCCACATCATTATCTCCATAACCTCATTGCTCAGCAATTAAAAAGGAATAAGTCTCGGAACAATCTAGCATGCATGGTGGCGCTGCCGCTTTGCCGGTGCAAATCCATCCCCATGCCTCCGCCCATTCCGACCACCACCACCACCACGCCCTCCTCCTCGCCTTATCTCTCATCTTTCATTTTTTCGATGACATTCTCGAGATACCAGTTTTTCGATAAAATTCTCGAGATATCATTAGTTTTTACACATGGGATTACTCCTGCAAGGGTCAATCACAACAGGTGTTTTGTAAAAAAAATGCATATTGATGTTCCGTGCAATGCACGAGAATCTTCCTTGTACTCCCTCCGGTCCTTTTTACTCTGCACATTGGATTTGCCAAAAGTCAAACTTTGCTAAGTTTGACCAAATTTATATTGGAAATTATTAGCATCTATAATATCTAATAAATATAATATGAAAATATATTCCAAGATGGATCTATTGATATTGGTGTTGTTATGTGAATGTTAATAATTTTTGTATAAACTTGGTCAAAGTTGGATGAGATTGACTGCAGACAAACCTAATATGCAGAGTAAAAAGGACCGGAGGGAGTAATTATATAACGCAAATCACGAGCAGGAAGTGACATTTTTTTGACACAACCACGTTAACATGGCCACGTAAATCACTAGCTAAAGTAAATACCATTATACTTATATCCCGATGCAAAAGGTTGAGTACATGTCCGAAGAGTAGAGTCGCACACACGCACTCTGTCTCTCAGAATCTCTCTCACACACACACACCAGTTACGTGACGCCCACTTAAGTAGACACGAGTATGTTACAATTTGTGCACCCGCGGGTACACGTGACGCTGTGCATTTATTTAAGCCGGAAGGCGAACCCAAACAGTAGCTGCATTCATTCCCCTCCCGCCGCCTCTTCTCCGGTCGCCGTCGCCCGGTAGCCATGGGCCATCCGAAGGTAACAACATACGTCATACTCCTGCCGGAGCGGCGCTTTAACATGGAAATTTTAGTGGTCATGCATGCATCTTTTTGTGCTAGCACTCCGATATAAGGGTTGACCGGTCGCTTCCAGCAGACGTCTTGCGAAGGTGGAAGAGGAAGGAGAAGGAAGCGGGCTGTGGAGTAACGTTTTTACCACAATTTCTTAGGAAACTGAGTGCAATAATTGAGTAGTTTTGCAAACTACCAGTACTACACCTGAAACGGTTCAAAACCTATACTCCATTGCCAGCACGCGCTTCCCGTGTGAAACGGTCAGCGTCGCCATGGAGCGTCAGTGCCGCATTAATGCCCGGCCAGAGCGGAGGCGACCTATCACTGGCGCCGGCTTTGAAGTGGCGCGACGGCCGAGAGAGCGCTGCTTCCCGGGGCACGCGACTGCTACGTGTCGAGACTGGCCATAGGCCCTATTTGGATCCATGGGTTAGAGTTAGTTTGAGCTAGTTGGGGCTCAAATAGCCCTAAAGTATCCAAGCTTGAGGTTTAAATTGGAGCAAGTTGCACCGAACCCACCAAAAAAAACTATCCCGCCCAAGAGGTGCTAACTAGAGATAGTTCTCGTTGGGACCATTGAAAAATCACTTTTCTCTCTCCATGAAGTGCATTTATTGTCAATCTAACCCTGTCACCCAAACACCTCTTTGGCTACTGTTAGTTCAGGGTTAGTCATGAGTTAGTCTAACCTTTAGCTAAGTTAGAGTATCAAACAGGAGCAGTATAGGACATGCAAGTTGCTCAAAGCATACAGGCAAATTCGTACGTGAAAGGATTTTTTTTAAAAACGGAACATGAAAGGAATTTTTTTAGAATGCTCTTGGCATGTCGCTAACATGTGATAGTTAACCGACCTCAATAGACGGCAGAAACGCCAGCTCGCCGCACTTTGATAGAGACGAGGAGGGAGAAGCGATACGGGCTGCTGGATTACTAGAGGTAGGTGTCGCACAGAAGCCAAGAAATATGGTGATAGCGTGGGTTAGCCATGTACTAGTATGATGTAACTACACTGGGTTGTCGTGTTTCGTACTCTTCCAGTCCACTGTGGAGATGATTGGTTAATTTTATATCGCTGAATAATTTTAAATATTATGAGTGCAGACGCTCCACCACGAGGTTCCTTGCTCCTTCTCGGTCGTCCGGAATCTATGTTCTTCCACTATTTTTTTACGTGAGCTTTGTTCATCCTTTTGCCAACACGCGAGACATCAAGGTGCACGTGTTATGCAAGGATCGTTCCATCTATATGAAGAACACGTGGAATTGGAACTACTGAGACAGACATGTACCCGAGGAGTGGACGTCGAACCTGAGTAATGTAGCGCAGTAAGTGAAGTAGAAAGGCACAAATGGTATGAACATGCGTGGCATATAGGGTGTGTTTGGTTGCGTTCTCAACTCAGCATAGTTGTTCCCTCTTCATGCAAGCTCAACTCAACACCCCTCTTCATGCATGCTCTCTTCATGCATGCTTCTAGTGTATTTGTGCTAAACTAGTGTGGACTCATGCACCCTCCATACACTCTACCAAACACCCAAAAGTAGGTCGAGAAGGGAACTCTTAGGCGGCATTTGTCTCTTACTACGTACTACCACTAAATGTTGTGCGTGCAATGCACGGTGAAGTTATGGAGTACGTGCCTAAGTACTCTACTACTACTATATTAGTTGGAGGCACATATTAACTTTTATATTTGTTTACGTGTATCGAGACCTTCAAACTAGACGTGTCTTTCTCTCTAGGTCTCACTTTGTCTCGTTCATACCATTAAGTACTACTACATGTGGTCTCCGACCCAGAAGTGGAAGAAGTGGAGACGCTCTACCATGCTGTTTTTTATGCTGGGCTCTACCACACTGTTCATGTCCCACTCCTTTCACTGACGTGTGGGACATCCAGCACGTGCCGTGTTTGGCACCCTTCGTCGTAAGAGTTGAAACGCTAGCATTCATCAGAAATAAAAAATAATTATAAATCGGCAGTGATACTATTTTTTTGCGAACCAATCAGCAGTGATACTATACCACGCGGTTTCCTTGCTCCTCGATATCGAAAAGAATACTTTCGTTCGCCAACATGTGGGACGTCGACCATCCTGGTCCACTTGCCATGCACGCAGAACTCCAAGGGAGTCACCCAGGTCGTCGCGCCACAGTAACAATGACTAATGAGCCGTAAAATCACATGTCCACTTCCCACTTTGAAGTTGCTCGGACGAAAGTAGTACTAGTAGTTAGTGTGTGTGTCTGTGTTTGAGTACGAGCATGTACCAATACTAGTACTAGTTAGTACTGTAGTTTTTAGAGCAAATTACCAGTCATTAGCCTAGACTAAATGGAAAAATTCCTATCCTAAGCATCAAATGACATCTCTTTCTCTATAGGAATTGAGATGCATGTCATCTCACTTCCTATGATTTTCATATTCCTATCCTATGAACGAAAGGAGGCCTCTGTTGGAGTAACTACTATAGCTAGCAATACTGCTGGTATAGTAGTTTTCTTCAAGAAGCGGAATTCAACGAAGTCATGATGGTTCCTTTCTTCTCACATGCTGGCCAGACGTCGTCGTTCTCCTTCCCGGCTTTGTCGGTGACACCCCACCGTGCTTGGATCTTCGCCGACCTCTCCGCAGCAGCGCGTGCGTCCTTTTCTTTCTTGCGGTGGCGGGCCTCTCTTGTCTTGAGTGCTTTCTGACTTTTCTGCTCCCTCTGTGCGGCTTTGCCCGCCTCTTGCTCTACCGCCCATTCAGCCTTGGCATCTTCAAATTCCTCCCACATAGTTGTCAGGTCGCGAGCGGCGATGAACTCGGCACGGCGGGATGCCATCGCTTCCCTACCATTTTGTGTGCGGTCGTGGGCGGCGAGGAACTCGGCGCGGCGGAATGCCATCGCTGCCTTACCGGTTAGTGTGCAGCGCGGTAGCATGAACGACGCTTGGTGAGAGCTCTGGGTGGAGTGGCGGACAACCGTATAGTGCATTGGTTTATCAAGAGCTCAAGGACAGAAGACGAAGCAAATTTGGATTCCCCTTCAATCCTGGTCATTTATTACCGAGTAAAATGCATTGGCGGTCATCGAACTTGTCTTGATAGCTCACTTTGATCATTGTATACGAGATATGGTGATTACACGGTCACTGGCTCAGCGTATAGCTCCGTATTTGTCTGGTTGACCAGTCAAACAGTCTGCATGCGCCTCATCAGCTCGTGTTCTTTATCTATCTATCTATGTGGGCCTACCTGTCAGTGAAGAAAGAAATAAAAACCAAAATTATGTGTATGTGACATTACTGTTTAGACGTTTGCTGGAGGCCTCCGCGAACACCGAGCATGTATTCACCTGGCTCAACACCAACGGTCATACTCGTGACTCGGCGTCTTGCTCATGTATATCGTCCATCACAATGACAATCTATAAAACAGCCTAGCTAGAGAGGGTACTATGGTGCGGAGTATGTACTATTGTGAGCAACCGATCATAGTGCCACTGCACACGAGTGTGTGTCTGATCGATTCGTCCATTATTCATAAGTTATGTATGGTTGTGTGGTGTCTAATGGTGGTCATCGAATGCTAGCTGGCGACAAGAGCGGTTGCATGGACGCCTGGTTGTCAATACGTGCCGCATACGCTTCAAAGGCTCGTCATCCATGAGTTCACATTTTACCACCACGCCAGTCGTCGACCGCCTCGCCTACGAAACCCTTCCATCGCTAGCGGCGCTTCCGCTGAAGCGATCACCGTCTCTCGAACATCAATGTCGCATTCACCATCCTTAATCGCAGGTGCGATTGGTGTATCCTTGACATGGGGCCACGATGCCCGTTGGGCCCACATGTTAGTGAGACAACGCACCTGTGATAAGTCACTGAAGCAGCATCCGCATTCACACCCGACGTGACCTCTCACTGGCGCCGACATTGCAGCAGCGCGCCGGCCGAGAGAGCGCCACCCGCGCGGCATCCCGGTGCAAGCGACTGCTCCGCGTCACCACGGCTGCCGACAAACCTACTCTGCTGCCAGCCGTCCATCCGTCTGCCGCGGCTCATTGCCATTTGCCCGCTATATTAACTTGAGCCCCAGCTCCCAGCCATAGCCAAAGACCCACACTCATTCTCCTCCGGTCCCTTCCTTTTGTTGGCACCACTCCAACCATGGCCTCCGGGCACTCCAAAGATCTCTTGGACGTACTGTCGTAGGAGCAGACGAAGGACATAGGTGGCTCCACTCCGGGCGCGCCCCAAAGCTCTCTTGGACGTACTCTCGCAGGAGGAGACGAAGGAGATCGCTGGTTCCGCCCCGGCCGCCCTCCGCCGCCACAACCACGAAGCCGGCGCGCGTGCGCGGGCGCAGCCGGCAGCGAGGAAGAGTAGTACACGGTAGGTCGCCACCGCTCTGGTCCTAGGAAGGCCACCGCTCCTCCACTCAATCGTCGCCAAGCTTGGTGGGATAAAAATCGGCGGCCGATTAACTGCTTGATGGCGATGTGGAGGCGGAAATCTTCATAACCTTCTGCTCCGGAGGAGGAGGTTATCGAGGCGGATAAGGAGGAGGCAAAGGCAATGGCCGACTTTCTTGGGTTCATGGCTGGACATGGTGGTCGGGGCCCGACGATCGTTTAGATTAGGTTTACAGTAGGTTTTAGTACGGTTTGAGCGAAATATATAATGAATTTCATCCAGTTTATAGGAAAAGTTCTTGAAATGTAATGAATTTCATCCGGTCAATTTGACATTTGCTTTGTTTGCACGAATTTCGTCCGGTTAGTTCATATAGTTGTCGAAAGGTATGCAGGCAGCACCAGATGGCATCTATCAGTGTCCTCGGACAGATGCCGGTGTAAATTTGTGGGCCAGCGATAGAGATGACCTAACTATCATGTTATAATTGCTAACAATCCTCCATTATTTGGCAGGGAACAGTTATCCCTTGATCAAAATCAGATCCGCGGTGTTTCGCACTCCTCCCGCGTAAGAGTGTAAACTCTTGCTTACATAAAAATGGAGCAAGTGGACGGCACTGTAGCCGTCATATCACTCGAACTAGCCCGCCTAACGAGTGGGAAAGCACCGCCCTCGTCATTTTGTTCTAGATTTCTATCGATCGATCGCGCGAACATGTTACGCTTCGCAAGTTCTAAAGGAAAAGGCGGCACACTTACGACTCGTACGCGTCGCAACCCCGACAGTCCGGCTCGCACGCCGCTCACCAGAGGGGACACGCGTTTTCTTGCGGTTTCAGCGACATGTGGGACCGTAATTGAATAAACCGTCAATAGCGAAATCTAATCGCTCGTGAGCGTCGGTGAGAAGAGAGAAACGGGGAGGGAGAAGAGATCGCCGCCCGCCAAGCGCACGGACTCAATAAATATATGGTGATAATGTGAGGTGGGCCATCTGGAGTCGGACCGCTTCGAGCCCGCTCTCACCGCCTGCCCCTCAAGGCGCCACTGCCCGCCGCATGCATGCATAGCAAGTAGTACTCCTTATGTGGAGGAGAGAGAGGCATTGACAAAGTCAAGGAGTGGGCTCTGCAAGAGCCCGTCTCTACACGTGCTCCTAGGTATAAAAAAATAATTCTAAAAAAGGCATAAAAAACAATTGTGTCTTAAAAAAGAAAGGTAAAAAACATTTGATAGGAAATAGATAGAGAGAAAGTGAGAAAAAGCTATAACCTGGGCATTACATGAGGAAGGAGGGAGTGGTGCACATGCCAAGTTCACTGGGCTGCCGTGTTTCACACTCCTCCGTCGTAACAGTGGAGACAATAGCTTTCATCAAAAATAAACAATGAATACTCATTGCTCGTCGTCTATATCGAAAAGAATACTTTCATTCGCCGACATGTGGGACGTCGACCATCCTGGTCCACCTGCGATGCACAAAATTATCCTGGTCTACCCCGGTCGTATCGCAGGCCCAACCTTTCCCACTGTAAGTTGTTCAGGCGAAGGAACCATCATGACTTTGTTGAATTCCGCTTCTTCAAGAAAACTTACTGTACCCGCAATACTGCTACCACACGCGAAGACTGGACGGCACTGTACCACGTCATATCACTGAAACCCACTAGGCCAAACTAGCCCGCCTAGGTCATCTATTTTGGAACGGAGGGAGTACGTCTCTGCACTGCTATGATTTTGTGTTGCACGTTCTCTGTACTTTTGCTATGATTTTCCTACCCTATGAACCAAATGAGGCCTGAATGTATGTCGACTATTGTTTGATCAATCGCTAAGCCTACAATTTTAGGAGCTAGGGCTATTGGTCGATCGACGAGGGATAAGTATAAGCGTACCACGAGCTCATCAGCCCCAACGTTTCTCTTCGGTGAGTGTTTTGCAAGTACTATAGCTTGCACAGTAGCTAGCCTACTAACACCAAGAATCATCAAACAAGCCCTGCTGATATGATAAACAGTTCAAACTTATATCTAAGCATGCCATATATTACATCAAAAGCTGGTGAGGATACATCTGTTTCCATAACTCGGAGAGGGTTCGCATGATTCACTATCAAACAAAAGTAGAAAGATCCGCCCACACAAGACAGTGCACTAGCCCTAAGATGGTTTGATAACACGCATCGTTCTGGTAATTAAACACAGGGCAACGCAAACTACCCTGAAGGATTAGCGCGACCAACTATTTCTTGTCATCGATCTCTCGGGCAATGACCACAACATGGGAAGCGGCATGGGAATCGATTTCTGGGGCGATGTCCGCAGGACTGACCGCGACATCGGAATCGATCTCTGGGGTGATGTCCACAGGATGGATAGCGGCATCGGAATCGATCTCTGGGGCGATCCCAACAGGACGGGCCACGACATCGGAATCATCAAGGACGTCCACCGGCACCTGCACAACCCTAACATATTAGCAAGCACATTGCAAATAAACAAAAACCACAACTATGGTAATAAGCCATTATTTTTTACCTTGTGCAGCTCACCGGGGGATCTCATCCCTCCGGGGGCCATCTCCTCGTCCTCGATGGGGGCCATCACCTTGCGAGGGGAATACTGCTTCTCAACGGCAACTATCTCCTCAAACTCGGTCTTGAGCCTCACATAGGTGGCAATCAGAGTTCCTGGGGTAGGCACGGTGGGGCCCTTGCTGTTCTTCCAACTTTCTTTGAGGAGTTCGTCCGCCAACGTCCTCAACTCTTGGGCCATAATAATGAAGAAGGAGCTCCCGAGGACACATTGGGAATTATCGTCAAGCTAGTTTTCATCACGTTCATATGATTCGCGTTCGGTACTTTGATAATTTGATATGTGGGTGGACCGACACTTGGGTACTGTCCTAACTTGGACAAGCATCCCACTTATGATTAACCCCTATTGCAAGCATACGCAACTACAAAAAGGAGTGTTAAGGTAAACCTAACCACAACATTAAACATATGGGTCCATATCAGCCCCTAATGAAGCAACACATAAACTAGGGTTTAAGCTTCTATCACTCTAGCAACCCATCATCTACTTATTACTTCCCTATGCCTTCCTCTAGGCCCAAATAATGGTGAAGTGTCATGTAGTCGACATTCACATAACACCACTAGAGGAAAGACAACATACATCTCATCAAAATATCGAACGAATACCAAATTCACATGACTACTAATAGCAAGACTTCACCCATGTCCTCAGGAACAAACATAACAACTCACAAAGCATATTCATGTTCATAATCAGAGGAGTAATAATATGCATAAAGGATCTGAACATATGATCTTCCACCAAGTAAACCAACTAGCATCAACTACAAGGAGTAATCAACACTACTAGCAACCCACATGTACCAATTTGTGGTTTTAATACAAGATTGGATACAAGAGATGAACTAGTGTTTTGAGAGGAGATGGTGCTGGTGAAGATGTTGATGGAGATTGACCCCCTCTCGATGAGAGGATCGTTGGTGATAGCGTTGGTGATGATTTCCCCTCTGGAGGAAGTGTCCCCGCGAACAGCCTTGCCAGAGCCCTAGATTGATTCCGCCAGGTTCCGCCTCGTGGCGGCGGAGTTTCGTCCGTAAGCTTGCCCATGATTTTTCGAGGTAAAAGTGATGATATAGCTGAAGATGGATGCGGAGGCCACGGGGGCCCAGGAGATAGAGGCGCGCCCTACGGGGCGCGCCTCTGTCTCTGGACAGGTATGGGCCCCCTGGCCTATTTATTTTGCTCATAAATTCTTATAAAATCCAAAAAGTTGTTTCGTGGAGTTTCAGGACTTTTGGAGTTGTGCGGAATAGGCTTCCAACGTCTGCTCCTTTTCCAGCCAGAATTCCACCTGCCGGCATTCCCCCTCTTCATGGTAAACCTTGTAAAATAAGAGAGAATAGCCATAAATATTGAGATATAATGTGTAATAACAGCCCATAATGCAATAAATATTGATATAAAAGCATGATGCAAAATGGACGTATCAACTCCCCCAAGCTTAGACCTGGCTTGTCCTCAAGCGGAAGCCGAAATCAAAAAATATGTCCTCATATTTAGAGATAGAGGTGTCGATAAAAATAAAATACGGACATGAGGGCATCATGATCATTCTAATAACAACAACATACATAGATTTTGTCATGTGATTTCCTATGCTCAAGTAATAAGCAATTCACAATGTCAAGTATGGTTCAAAAACTTCATTGGAAACTAACAAACTATAATCTTAGTCATTGAAGCAATTGCAATTTATCGTAACATCGGGAAAAGTCAATAATAGAGCCTTTCAGCAAGCTCACATACTCAACTATCTCGTAGTCCCCTATAATTGTTAACACTCATGCAATACTTGTGGTTATAGAGTTTCAGCCGGACACTGAGAAAGATAGGGGCTTATTGTGTTGCCTCCCAACGTATTCACCTTTAGGTGATGTCAACAATAATAGCCTATGTCAACTTACATCCAATTGGATATATGTATCATGATCTTTCAAACACGAGGAGCTTGCCAAAGGATAAAAATAAAAAGGGAAAGGTGAGCAACACCTTGACTCAAGCATAAAGTAAAACATAAAGTAAAAGATAGGCCCTTCGCAGAGGGAAGCAGAGGTTGTCATGCGCGTTTAGGGTTGATGCATAAAGTCTTAGTGCAAAAGAATGTCACTTTATATTGCCCCTTGTATGTGGACCTTTATTATGAAGTCTGTCGCTTTTATTACTTCCACAACAAGTTCGTACTAAGTTTACTTTCTCTGCACTAATAAGTCATACATATTTAGAGAGCAATTTTTATTGCTTGCACCGATGACAACTTACTTGAAGGATCTTATTCAATCCATAGGTAGGTATGGTGGACTCTCATGGCAAAACTGGGTTTAAGGATATTTGGAAGCACAAGTAGTATCTCTACTTGGTGCAAGGAATTTGGCTAGCATGAGGGGGAAAGGCAATCTCAACATGTTTGGAAGGTCAATGACAATATACTTTAACTGAGATGCCGGAAAACATAAACCATTACGTTGTCTTCCTTGTCCAACATCAACTCTTTTAGCATGTCATACTTAATTTGTGCTTCACAATCATAAAAGATGTCCAAGATAATATATTTATATGTGAACCCACCTTTCCTTATCACTTCCTATTAATTGCAACGATGACCAACGCTACGTTCATCAACTCTCAACAATTTTATGCCTCATACTTTCTATCTGTGAAGTTATCACTATCCATAAGATCAATATGAACTCTTTTGTTCTTTCTACTTTCTCAAGATCATAGCAACATAGCAAAGCCCTTGACTCAACACTAATCTTTATTATAGATAGCACACAGACTCGCTTACATAAAGAGATCACAATGCAAAACTCAAAACTACTTGATATCAAAACTTCAATCTACTAGATCAAGATACTACTAAAAGGATCGAAATAAATAAAGCGGTAAAAATAGGAGTGTGATGGTGATACGATACCGGGGCACCTCCCCCAAGCTTGGCAGTTGCCAAGGGGAGTGCCCATACCCATGTGATTATTTCTCCTTCTTCACGGTTGGTGTTGTGATCTTCTTGGCGATTATGCCCTTCAAGATACGATTCTCCTCCTCGAGCTTATTAACTTGTTGTTTGAGGTCCGTATTTTCTTTACGGAGCTTGCCCGTAACGGACAAGGCTCCTTTCACCCAAGGATGTTGCATAGCTTCTGGAGAACAAGTGAAACTCTTTTTCATATTTTCAAAAGAAAGAAATCTAGAGTCGGAAGAAGTGACCGAAGTAAGGACAACCAGGCTAGGTATTTCCCCCATAGTGAATTTTGCCCGAAGACGAGAGGTAACTTCTTGATCCTCCTCCATGGCATCTATCCTTTTCAAATCAGCCTCCATCTCATCCTCTGTTGATGGTCCAAACTGATAGGCATCGCTATTTGCTCCTGGACCTGGCGTCGGGTGAGACACCCGACTCTCTCCAATTGACTCCTGAGAAGACATCTTGCTTTATTCTGCAACAGGACAGCTCGAAACGAAAACAGAGGATATTTGCATAATACGGTGGTCAAAACCTTCGGGAGTATATATATTGAATTTTTACCGACCAAAATACGTAACATACAAGAAAACGGAGTCCGGGAGGCACACGAGGTGCCCACGAGACAGGGGGGCGCGCCCTACAGGGGGGGGTCCCTCCTCTCTCGTGGGAGCCTCGTGTCCCTTTCGGACTACTTCTTTCTTCCTAAAATTCTTAAATAATCCAAAAGTGATAAAAATTGCCATTAGAGTTGTTTTGGAGTCGGTTTAATTACCGTACCACGTACCTATGCCTTTTCGGAGTCTGGAACGTTCTGGAAAGTGTATCTTATGTATTCCTCAGGAGTTATGGTTTCAATAATATTAGTTTCAACATTGATAGGATTACCTGAAATATAATGTTTAATTCTTTGACCGTTTACCACCCTCGGTTTGTGCCTTGAAGTTGTTGATTTTATAGCACGAGCGATAGACCTCCTCGATAACGTAGGGACCTTCCCATTTTGAGAGAAGTTTTCCTGCAAAAAATCTTAAACGAGAGTTGAACAATAACACATAATCTCCTACGTTAAACTCACGCTTTTGTATCCTCTTATCATGCCAGCGTTTGACTTTTTCTTTGAAAAGCTTGGCATTCTCATATGCTTGGCTTCTCCATTCATCAAGTGAGCTAATATCAAACAACCTCTTCTCACCGGCAAGTTTGAAGTCATAATTGAGCTCTTTAATAGCCCAATATGCTTTATGTTCAAGTTCAAGAGGTAAATGACATGCTTTTCCATAAACCATCTTATATGGAGACATACCCATTGGATTTTTGTATGCAGTTCTATAGGCCCATAATGCATCATCAAGTTTTTTGGACCAATTCTTTCTAGATCTATTCATAGTCTTTTGCAAAATTAATTTGAGCTCTCTATTGCTGAACTCTACTTGACCACTAGACTGCGGGTGATAAGGAGATGCGATTCTATGATTGACATCATACTTAGCAAGCATCTTACGGAAAGCACCATGAATAAAGTGTGAACCACCATCAGTCATAAGATATCTAGGGACTCCAAACCTCGGAAAAATAACTTCTTTAAGCATTTTAATAGAAGTGTTATGATCAACACTACTAGTTGGAATAGCTTCTACCCACTTAGTAACGTAATCAACAGCATCTAAAATATGTGTATAACCATTGGAGGCAGGAAAAGGTCCCATATAATCAAAGCCCCAAACATCAAACGGTTCAATAACAAGGGAATAATTCATAGGCATTTCTTGACGTCTACTAATGTTACCTATTCTTTGACATTCATCACAAGATAAGACAAACTTACGAGCATCTTTGAAATGAGTAGGCCAATAAAAACCAGATTGTAGTACCTTGTGAACAGTTCTATCTCCAGCGTGGTGTCCTCCATAGGATTCAGAGTGACACTTGCGTAGGATTTGTTCCTGTTCAAGCTCAGGCACACAACGTCCAATAATACCATCTACTCCTTCTTTATAAAGGTGTGGATCATCTCAGAAGTAATGTCTTAAATCATAAAAGAACTTTTTCTTTTGCCGGTATGTGAAACTAGGTGGTATATATTTAGCAACAATGTAATTAGCATAATCAGCATACCAAGGAGCAGTACGAGAAGCATTGACAACTGCTAATTGTTCATCAGGAAAACTATCATCAATAGGCAGTGGGTCATCAAGAACATTCTCTAACCTAGACAAGTTGGCTGCAACGGGGTTCTCAGCTCCGTTTCTATCAATAATATGCAAATCAAATTCTTGGGGCAAGAGAACCCATCTAATGAGTCCAGGCTTAGCATCTTTCTTTTCCATAAGATATTTAATAGCAGCATGATCAGTGTGAATAGTAACTTTGGAATCAACAATATAAGGTCTAAACTTATCACATGCAAACACATTGCTAAGAACTCTTTTTCAGTAGTAGCATAATTTCTCCGGCAGTATCAAGAGTCTTACTAGCATACGGATAACATTCAATTCTTATCAACTCTTTGCCCTAAAACAGCACCTACAAGATAATTACTAGCATCGCACATAATTTCAAAAGGTAAATTCAATCAGGTGGTTGAACAATAGGTGCGATGATCAAGGCTTTCTTAAGTGTTTCAAATGCTTCTACACAATCATCATCAAAGACAAAAGGAATATCTTTTGCAATAAATTAGTCGAGGCCTAGAGATTTTAGAAAAGTCCTTAATGAACCTCCTATAAAAGCCGGCATGACCAAGGAAACTTCTTATACCTTTTATGTCCTTGGGACATGGCATCTTTTCAATAGCATCAACTTTGGCCTTATCAACTTCAATACCTCTCTCGGAGATATTGTGCCCCAAGACAATGCCTTCATTAACCATAAAGTGACACTTTTCCCAATTCAGGGCGAGACTAGTGTCTTCAGCATCTCTGCAAAACTTCGATCAAGGTTGCTCAAACAATCATCAAAAGAGGATCCATGGACGGAGAAGTCATCCATGAATACCTCACAAATCTTTTCACAAAAATCAGAGAATATAGCCATCATGCATCTTTGAAAGGTAGCAGGTGCATTACATAAACCAAAAGGCATACGTCTATAAGCAAAAGTACCAAAAGGGCAAGTAAAAGTAGTTTTAGATTGATCCTTTGCTAACACAGGTATTTGAGAGAAACCAGAATAACCATCTAGAAAGCAAAAATGTGTGTGTTTGGATAGTCTTTCTAGCATTTGATCAATAAAAGGTGAAGGGTAATGATCTTTCTTAGTATCTTTATTTAACTTACGAAAATCAATTACCATCCTATAACCTGTAATAATTCTTTGCGGGGTCAATTCATCTTTATCATTAGGAACAGCGGTAATACCTCCCTTTTTAGGGACACAATGGACAGGGCTTACCCATTTACTATCAGCAATGGGATAAATAATACCTGCCTCAAGGAGTTTTCGAATCTCCTTTCTTACCACCTCCTTAATTTTGGGATTTTTGAGGGTCTCTAACTGGTTTGGCATCTTTCTCCATTGAAATTTTGTGTTGACATAATGTGGGACTAATGCCCTTAAGATCATCCAGAGTATATCCAATAGCAGCTCGGTGCTTCTTCAAAGTTTTCAATAATCTTTCTTCTTCTTTCTCTGAAAGGTTAGCACTAATAATAACAGGATATATTTCTTTTTCATCAAGATAAGCATACTTAAGATTATCAGGTGAAGGTTTGAGTTCAAACACGGGATCACCCTTGGGTGGAGGGGGATCCCCAAGAATTTCAACGGGAAGGTTATGTTTCAGCATAGGTTCTTGTTTAAGGAACACTTCATCTATTTCTTCCCTTTCCTTCATAAACATATCGTTTTCATGGTCTAACAAATAATGTTCTAATGGATCAGTTGGAGGAACAACAATGGAAGCAAGACCAATAATCTCATCCCTACTAGGTAATTCCTCTTCACGGGGTTGTCTACGGAATTTAGAAGAGTTGAACTCATGAGACATATCACCTAGACCAATAGTAACAACATCATTTTCGCAATCTATCTTAGCATTAACGGTGTTCAAGAAGGGTCTACCAAATATAATGGCACAAAAGCTATCTTGTGGGGAGCCAAGAACAAGAAAATCAGCAGGATATTTAGTTTTCCCACACAAGACTTCAACATCTCTAACAATTCCCATTGGTGAAATAGTATCTCTATTGGCAAGTTTAATTGTGACATCAATATCTTCTAACTTAGTAGGTGCAATATCGTGCTTAATTTCTTTGTATAAGTCAATAGGTATTGCACTAGCACTAGCACCCATATCACATAAGCCATGATAACAATGATCTCCTATTTTAACAGAAATAACAAGCATGCCTACCACATGTCTATGTTTATTTTTAGCACAAGGTTTGGCAATTCTAGCAGTTTCATCACAGAAATAAATAACATGCCCATCAATATTATCAGACAAGAGATCTTTAACAATAGTAACATTAGGTTCAACTTTGATTTGCTCAGGAGGTGTATAAGTCCTAGTATTACTCTTATGAACAACAGTCAAAGCTTTAGCATGATCTTTTATCCTAACAGGAAAAGGAGGTTTTTCGACATAAGCAGTAGGAATAATAGGATCACTATATGTAATAGTCTTTTCTTGGACTGTAATAGGTGCAACTACTTTCACTTCAACAGGAGGATTATATTTAAACCACTTCTCTTTAGGGAGATCAACGTGAGTAGCAAAAGATTCACAAAAAGTAGCTACTATCTCAGAGTCAAGTCCATACTTAGCGCTAAATCCACGAAAAGCATCGGTATCCATAAAAGATTTAACACAATCGAACTTAGGTGTCATACCTGACTTCTTACCATCGTCGGAACCCCAATCTTCAGAGTTGCGTTTAATTCTTTCCAATAAGTCCCATTTGAAATCAATAGTCTTCACATATAAGAACCAAAGACAGAAGTATCGAGCAGGTTGCGATTATCAAGAAAAGCCGAGCATAAAAATTCTGAATAATCATTTCCCGAGAGAGCTCATGATTTGGGCATGAATATAACATTGACTTAAGTCTCCCCCAAGCTTGAGCGATGCTTTCTCCTTCACGAGGCCAGAAATTATATGTGTAATTACGATCACGATGAACAAGATTCATAGGATAGAACTTCTGGTGAAATTCCAACTTCAGTCGCTTATAATTCCAAGATCCCGTATCATAGCATAGCCTATACCATGTCTATGCATCTCCCTTCAAAGATAAAGGGAAGACCTTCCTTTTGACAACATCATCGGGAATACATGCAAGCTTAAATAATCCACAAACTTCATCCACAAAGATAAGGTGTAAGTCGGGATGCAATGTTCCGTCTCCTGCAAAAGGATTAGCTAGCAGTTTTTCTATCATACCCGATGGAATCTCAAAGTGAATATTTTCATAAAGTTCAGTAGGTTGAGGAGCATCTCTTTGATCTTCTGGTTGAGGTGAAGATACCCCAAAAAAGCCCCTCAAAGGATTAGTTTCCATAGTGACAAGTAACAGAAAAATTCAGCACACTATATAAATGTTTCCTTACCAGGTTCCACTCACCAAAAGCGCTACACTCCCCGGCAACGGTGCCAGAAAAGAGTCCTGATGACCCACAAGTATAGGGGATCTATCGTAGTCCTTTTGATAAGTAAGAGTGTCGAACCCAACGAGGAGCAGAAGGAAATGATAAGCGGTTTTCATGAGGTTTTCTACAAGCACCAAATAGTAGGTGATAGATAGTTTTGTGACAAGATAAATAGTAACGAGCAAAAAGTAAATAAAGTGCAGCAAGGTGGCCCAATCCTTTATGTAGCAAAGGATAAGCCTGGACAAATTCTAATCATGAAGAAGGAGCTCCCGAGGACACATTGGGAATTATCGTCAAGCTAGTTTTCATCACGTTCATATGATTCGCATTCGGTACTTTGATAATTTGATATGTGGGTGGACCGACACTTGGGTAATGTCCTAACTTGGACAAGCATCCCACTTATGATTAACCCCTATTGCAAGCATACGCAACTACAAAAAGGAGTATTAAGGTAAACCTAACCACAACATTAAACATATGGGTCCATATCAGCCCCTAACGAAGCAACGCATAAACTAGGGTTTAAGCTTCATCACTCTAGCAACCCATCATCTACTTATTACTTCCCTATGCCTTCCTCTAGGCCCAAATAATGGTGAAGTGTCATGTAGTCGACGTTCACATAACACCACTAGAGGAAAGACAACATACATCTCATCAAAATATCGAACGAATACCAAATTCACATGACTACTAATAGCAAGACTTCACCCATGTCCTCAGGAACAAACGTAACTACTCACAAAGCATATTCATGTTCATAATCAGAGGAGTAATAATATGCATAAAGGATCTGAACATATGATCTTCCACCAAGTAAACCAACTAGCATCAACTACAAGGAGTAATCAACACTACTAGCAACCCACAGGTACCAATGTGTAGTTTTAATACAAGATTGGATACAAGAGATGAACTAGGGTTTTGAGAGGAGATGGTGCTGGTGAAGATGTTGATGGAGATTGACCCCCTCTCGATGAGAGGATCGTTGGTGATGATTTCCCCCTCCCGGAGGGAAGTGTCCCCGGCAGAACAGCTCCGCCAGAGCCCTAGATTGATTCCGCCAAGGTTCCGCCTCGTGGCGGCGGAGTTTCGTCCCGTAAGCTTGCCCATGATTTTTTCCAGGGTAAAAGTGATGATATAGCAGAAGATGGACACCGGAGGCCCACCAGGGGGCCCAGGAGATAGGGGCGCGCCTACGAGGGCGCCTCCTGCCTCTGGACAGGTGTGGGCCCCCTGTCCTATTTCTTTTGCTCATAAATTCTTATAAAATCCAAAAAGTTGTTTCGTGGAGTTTCAGGACTTTTGGGGCTGTGCAGAATAGGTTTCCAACATTTGCTCCTTTTCCAGCCAGAATTCCAGCTGTCGGCATTCCCCCTCTTCATGGTAAACCTTGTAAAATAAGGAACTTTTTTCAAAACTGTGATAGATTTTATAGCATTTTTGGAAACTATATGACGTAATGCAAAAAAACCACAACTAGTAGCCCGTCGGCCATCCTCTGGCCGAAGTAGGTCTTTTCGGCCAAAGCTAGGCGGTAGGGCTTCGGCCAAAGCTAGGCGAAGTAGGTGATTCGGCCATCATTAGGCGAAGTAGGTAATTCGGCCATCATTAGGCGAAGTGGAGCATTCGGCCAAAGCTAGGCGAAATAGACTTTTGGTCTAGTCTAGGCGAAAAGTACTACTTGGTCTCATGTAGGCGAAGTTGCATGGCTCGTGCTGAAATGTTCCGCCACCCCTTCCGCCACCCGTTTCCGCCAACCCCTTCCGCCACCCGTTTCCGCCAACCCTTCCGCCATATGTTCCCGCCACCGTTTCCGCCAACCCCTTCCGCCACCCGTTTCCGCCAACTCTTTCCCGCCTTATTTTCTCCTCTCAGATCTATAAAACCCCTTGAGCGAAGGTGGATAAGCATTCGGTGTAGTGTAGTCGAGATGTCCCATTATCCATTCGATCGTAGTTTTCACCACGGGATGAGCACCACTCTTCCGAGTCTAGTTACCGATTTCAGGATGGACAATAGGATAGTTCCATGGGACGAACTCACCGGTAGTGACACCATAATGAATGAGTTGGCTCACCAATTACGTGAGGTGCAGGTGGCCCGAAAGGACCTATGAGGAGGTACGTCAAGAACTTCTTAGGTTGCATGAAAGGTGGAAGAAGGTAGTGGAGCCGAAGAGTGAAACTTTCAGAAGGACTGCAGCAAAGAATACATTTTTATGGACTGAGGAGAGCGAGGACGACGAAGATGTCTTCATGCCGCCGCTTCCGGGTTCTGCATCGTCGAAGGGCAAGAGTTCTGCATCGTCCAAAGGCAAGACTTCTGCATCCTCGAAGGGCAAGAGTTACGCATCCGGCAAGGGCAAGAGTTACGCATCCAGCAAGGGCAAGAGTTACGCATCGACGGAGGGCAAGAGGACCGCATCGTCGAAGGGCAAGAGGGCTGCATCAACAGAGGATGACGATGATGACTTCATGTAGTATGTAAGATGTATTCCAGTTTGTATTGTATTATTGTAGGGCATTATGTTCTATCTGAATTTCATTTTGTAGTATGTAAGATGTATTGCACAAGTTCAGCCGCACCGTTTAATTCAGATGTACTTGTATCTTAATTATCGGTTGTAATCTATTTGGAAATGTAACTGGAATAAGAATGCGAATTAATAGTAATATGTCTCTCGCATACATAAAACAATATATGTCTCTGATCGGATAGAAGGAAGTGCGATAGTAACATAGATAATGAGTCATACATAGATAATAAGCATATGCGAATAGTCTGAAACTAACATAGATAATGAGTCATACATAGATAATAAGCATATCATCTGCGGGGGCGGCGACGAGTCTGGTCTTCCTCGGCGAGGACCGAAGGCGATAAGCGCTGAGGCGGTGGGCGAGGCTCGCGATAACCACGACCATAGTTAACCTCGTGCATCACGGTGCATGTCTCCCTGCGTCGGTGGTGGTGGTGGAGTGTGAAACACTGTCTGCGAGAAGCCATAAATGTTTGTAGCATGGTCATCATCCTCGCGGTCGCCCTCAAAGTAATCAGCACCACCACTAAGGATGGGTGACTGCTCAATGCATGAGCAGTTGCGACAGGTTGCCGCTGCGGTAAAGTAAAAACTTGTAAAATTGATACAAATGCATGTAGGGTTACAGCAGCGTAGTGAGTAGGGTTACCTAGTTCCATCTGCTGATGCCGATGAAACTCCCCGGCTGTGAAGGAGGTGGCTGATGCGATAAGAGCTCCTGCTGTGAAGGAGGTGGCTCATTCGGGAAGAGCTCCTGGCTGTGAAGGAGGTGGCTCATTCGAGAGCAGCTGATGGAACCAAGTAGATCCTTGTTGTATGCCGTAACGCTGCAGATACAACCCGAACATTTGCCGATTAAAGGCCCGACCCTCACCCGGTATTTGTCGCAGCGGTAGTCCATTCACAACGTAAGGGTAATGCTCTTAAGCCAAGAATCCATGGACTTGTTTCCTCCTAGGCGGCTGTCCCTGATATTGACATGCGCGATACAGAATTAGGTATATTATGAATGTATAGTGACAACTAAAATAGTATTAGTACTTACTTGTGCAAGTGCTCGCAATCTGTGGAATTTTTGGAATCTCGGGCTCTTGATATAGACCGAACTGTCTCATTACTCTATGAAGAGACATCTCCTCAACCGTCACATCGAACACCAACTTGGCCTTGGTCATCCAAAATGCCGATCTCTAGTGCACAATCCAGAAATCCCAACTGGGTACCTCGATGATATAGCCTCAGCCAGTATGGCTCCCAGATAACTTGATCCTCGTGCAAACTATCAAACTGCACCGTGAAGGACGGGTAGCATCCCTAACCTGACTATCAAACTGTCTCTGTGCATGACAACAAATAAGCATTAGTAATACTAATGAATGGCAAAAAATAATTAAATTAATTGTTACTTAATATAAATGTACCTCTCGCCGTGCCCAAACAGAACCCATAGTAGGTAAATCGCCGATAGCGAGGCACATAAGCCCCACTAAGTCCTCCAAACCAAAAGGTTTATCAATGTAGACATAGGGTCGTCCAATAGGGAATCTCTCGTATGACCAGAGCTGCAACAATAATGGACATCCAACAACACCAGATTTTCTAGACTTCAACAAGCAAGCTTTGCACGAGGCCTCAGACGTAGCCGCTAACACAGCAGAGAACCAAAACTCCTCTGTAGAATATCCGGCGGGGCGCGTCGTCGGCTATCTCTCGTGCAATACCGATGAGTCGTGCATCGGCGGTGGTCACGTGGTTCTCCGTAAACATCGTCTTGCCGAACAGCCAAAGAATATATGCCTCTAAGGACCGGTCAATCTGCCTCCGACAACTCAACATTGGGATGTCCTAACGAGACAATCTACATAGAAACGTAATAATTGTATGAAAATCGGGCAACTAAAAACAACATTTGTTTACGTGGCCGTGATGGTTACTGAAACTGGCTCAACCATCTAAAAAGAGGTCCATGAGGATCGTTGTCTATGGCCCTAGCAGTCGGGACCGCAGCCAAAAACGGGTCTGCATCGCTGTTTGCCACCCCGATTCTGCCTCTAAGGGACCTATGGCAGCACCGGCGAGGTAATCCCAACAAGTACGACACATCCTGTAAAGTAGGCGCCATCTCTCCCCATGGGAAGTGAAGCGTATGTGTCTCGGCCTCCATCTATCTACTAAGCAGGTAAGGAGTGACTTGTCGAAGAAAACGTCTCACTTGCCTCTTGTGTAACTGCACCGGTTCACCTGCCTCATCTAAGTCCCACCATCAATCCACTCATCCAATGTACCTGAACCAGCCGTGCCAAGGGTAGAAGTCCAGCCCAACAACCTACAAAATAAAAATATTGTTAGCGGCTATAAAAAGTATGTAAAACATATTAAGTCATTATATGGACTCCATTATATGCACACATACCTATCAACCCATGAATCGTGTATCAGCCAGTTAGTCTTTGGGGTACGAGTGACCAACACGTCTAAGTTGTTGCCCGCTTCCAATAGGGCGCCCCGGTGCTTTCTATCGATGTTGCCATTAAGCAACGGATACAAAGACATATCTGCAATTCAAACAACAAATCTCAAAGCAAATAAAAACATAGATCGACATATTACAAATTAAAACAAAGTCGACATATTACAAATTAAAACATAGTCCCGACATATTACAAATTAAAACATAGTCGACATATTACAAATTAAAACATAGTCCTGACATATTACAAATTAAAACATAGTCCTGACATATTACAAATTAAAACATAGTCACGACATATTAAAACCCACTCGACACATTATATAGCTTGTGAGTTATTTCTTCCTCGTCCGCCCCTTGACCTCGACCGCCACGACCACGTCCGCTCTTCCTCTTGTTGTCGCAGCCGTCGATGTGGAAGCACTCGTCGATCTTGAAGCACCATCTTTGTTCAGGTCGGGACAATATTTCATCCTATGCCCATAAGCGCGCATAACAAACATTGCTGGTTGCTCCACCAGCTTCAGACTGTCCATATCGTTCCGGATGCGACGGGCCTTCCGTCTGCCCCTACTTGTTCGCGAAGGTCCGGATGCGGATATATACTCTCTCACCGTCGTTTACCTTGTTGAAATTGCCGACGACTCTAAACCCTGTCATCTCGCCTGTCCAGGTGTTGAGCACTGCCTCTTTTAAATAGTATGGGGACACGAAGGAGATAGCATCCAACTCAATCTGGAGGTTCAACTCCGGTCAGCCCCTAACCTGCTCCTCCTCCTCACCACCTCCTCCTCTGCTTCTACTAGTCACCACCACCTACTACCCGTCCTCCTCTCCACCATGGCTCCTCCTCCCCACCATGGCTGCTCCTCCCCAAACACATCAAAACTATCCCATAGCAAAAAATAACACCATAGGCGGTGGAGATTGCGATGATCTACCGATTCGTGGGTTGGATTTGCAAATGAGTGGCAAATGGAGGAGATCGGCGGGGGCGTTTCTACAGAGAAGAACTGAGAGAGAGAAAGGGAAACGAAGAAGAACAGAGCGCTCGCGTCGGCGACCGGTGCTTATCCGCACCTTTTCGGCCGCAGCCTGGCCGAAAAGCTCCACTTCGGTCACGGTGGGCCGAAAACGGCCCAGTTCGGCCTCTCAGCAGCCGAAGCTACTATTTTCGGTCGGGCCCCACCGACAGCGTGTTTCGGCCCAAGCGCGCGAAAAGCCTACCGCCATGCCTGGCGAAAACCCCTTCGGCCCACCCCTGGCCGACGGGCTACTAGTTTTGCGTTTTTTTCATTCTACACTATAGTTTCCGAAATTGCTACAAAAAACATGATAGTTTTGAAAAAAATTCTAAAATAAGAGAGAATAGCCATAAGTATTGAGATATAATGTGTAATAACAGCCCATAATGCAATAAATATTGATATAAAAGCATGATGCAAAATGGACGTATCAGGCTAGTGCTTGTTTCTTGGAGTTCTTCGTCTCCATGGGTTGGCCCGCCAACATGGTCAACTCATTGGTCGGTGCTCGCTTCCTGGAGATCGCTGTCTCCAGTGGGTTGTTCGCTGGCAACTCTTTGCCTAGTACTCCAGGATCCATCAATGAACTGACAAACAAAATGCAATCGAAAGGAAACCACAATCGCAATGAAAACGGGAAAAGAATAGGATGTGAGAATCGGTCGGTGCTTCGCAAAAAGAAGATAATTGGAATGAAAATATAGTAGCATAACTGATTCGCCCACCTTTCCTTTGTCGGTACAGAAGAAAAATGGCGAAGTGAGTAGCACGGAGGAGGTTTTCTTCAAGAAAGGGAAGAAAGGGCTTGAACGAGCGTTCCAGTGAAATGATGGTTGCTTCGTCCAGTCCAACTTGGAGGCCACCTTACCTCTGCTGGTAAAGGTGTGGGTTTTGTGATATGACGGGTCATGACGGCCACACAGGGGTGATAGGTAAGTCTCGACTGTAGCACCTCGCTGTGATTTGGTGGATGGCACGCGGGCCCAGATGCTTTGAAATGTCCCCCATGTAGGTAGAGCGGCTAGTTATATAGGAGTGCTCAATATTGTGCACCGCGACCAAGGCGGAGAGGAAAACGAGAGAACTATGTAATTAATGCATGAGTTTAATTAGGGTACTTTTGTAAAGTACGAGATACATTTCTCCAATCACAAAATGCCTTGGTTCATGAGATTTGAGATTTGATCCTATAAACCGGAAGGGAGGGGGTACTGCACACGGTGTAGTCTAGTCACTTCTCGAAATCTCTAGAAAGGCAAATACTCCTTTCCGGTTTACAGGTCTATAATACTCCCTCCGTCTAGGTGTGTAAGTCATCTTACGAAAACCAAATAGCACCAAAACACTTAGGCGCGGTGCATTAACTTCTACCTTGTTTCTTGTTTCTTGACATATCAACCAATAAGAGATGAGAGGTGTGCATGCTTTTAATGACTTGCAATGGCTAGTTCATTGCATGCAATGCTATTAATTAGCAAATAAACATTGGTGACCCCAGGAGGAAATGGTGCTAAGCGCGTGGACCTATGCAGAATGAGTATCAACCAATGGATAATGGAGTTTAATTGTTAAACAATACTCCCAGCCTTCGTTGTTGATGTAGATCTTGCCACGACGACTGTTGGTCATCTGGACCACTGCGTATCCCTTGAGCCCTTCGAAGCTGCCCTTCAAGAACTCAAATCCACCGTGCGCTGGCCCCACGGTGGGCGCCAACTGTCATGGAATTGTCACGGCAGATGTCCTCTTGCAAGGACTTAATCGTGGAGCCATCGCAACTAGGAAGCTTAAAGGGGTTAATCGGGACAAAGGACACGAGAGGGTTTATACTAGTTCGGCTCCTTATGGTGAAGGTAAGCCTACGTCTAGTTGGGTTGGTATTGCTTGACGTTTCGATGACCAGGGAGCGAGATACGCTATGCCCGGTTCTCGAAGGGTTGTTTTTCTGCCCTAAGCCGCCGGCGGGTCGTCCCCTTATATACACGGGTTGACGCCCTGCGGCTTACAGAGTCCCGGACGGCTCATAAACAGTGTCCGGCTCGGTGACTAGTCAAGTCTACCTTATGATACAAGTCATGCCATTATGGCGGTTTACTACAACGGGCTTTAAGTCGCCTGTGGGCCTTAGGCCCCTTGTTGAGACGCCATCTTCAGGCTTGGACTTGGGCTTCTGTCTGGTAACTATTTACGTAACCCGGCCCCTCCTGGGCGGCTTACACAAATAGTTATATCCCCAACATTAGGCCCCAGATTGATATGAACCTGCTCATGTCAATCTTAAAATAACTTAAAACATAAATCTTCAGTCTTCGGACTGCGCAAAAAGACTTTCTTTAACCCGGCGTGATGTCACTCTTTGGATCCGTGTTAACCCGTCATAACGTTATCTTTCCTTATATTCCGCCGAATCGGCCCAACGGATCTTTGTCTTTATTGCCCGTTCCGAGAATCGAGGCGTCGGGGCCGCTGGATAGTAATTCTTATCTCCTTGTTTCCCGCGCCGTCTCAGTTATCCTCTCCCTATAAATAGGCACGACTTCAGGTCTTTCATTCTTCTCCTTCCAGTCATCTTCTTCCTCTCTTCTCTGTCACTCAAGCTCTGCCGCCGCCGCCATCGAACCCCTCGTCTTCATCGACTCAGGCCGCTGCATCAACCTGACTCGGACCAGAAATCGACGGCGAACCTCCGCAGCTCGAGTTCATCCGTGAGTTCCTCTCTTTTCCTTTCTTTAGATCTGCATCGGAACTTTCCTGAGTTCGTCGGCGTTCATCACCGCCCGACGCAAACCCTTGCTAGCTTGCACCTCCACAGCCTGCCTAGATCGTAAAAACTGTGCAGAACTGTTGCGGTAGTTGTTTGTGTTGATCTTTTATAAAAAACAGATCTCATCTCCCTTGTTTGGGAACTTTCTTTGAGTGCGTGAACTTCTCTGCTCTATTTTAGGTCTAGAAAGAATTTCTTTCAGAACAATAATTTGATCCAAAATAATAGCTGTCATCTGTGAAACTTGTTTCTATCACCCGGAAAGCTTCTTCTGGTAAATGCCCTTAAACACAACTGTCCAGGTGTCCGGTTTAAATAAGTGATACTGAGCTGTAATCCTTGCCATCTTCTCATGACTTTAAAATTTTTGAATCGCTCTTGATGTTTGTAGCGGCTTAAATATTGTTGCACAATCACCCTTATATCATTAGGCCCCTTTGTAAGCCGCTACCTTCAGTAATTTGGACATTTTCCTCCCGGGTTGAAATTTGAAGCGGAACTTCTTATTTTGTAATAGGCCAACTGTTGTCATGGCACCTAAGGCGGCAAAAGTTCCTGTAACCTGCAACTGGGTCCCATCCACAGCCACTAAGAGTAAACTGGCCAAATTTGTGAAGTCTGGCCATCTGCCAAAAAAGGAGGTCATGTCTTATCGTGTTCCTGACCCATCCGAAGAAAAACCACAACCAAAAGACGGGGAAGTGATAGTTTTCACGGATCACATGAACCAGGGATTTGCCCCTCCCGGCTCAAAAAATTTCAGAGAAGTTCTGAATTTCTTTGACCTTAGACCTCAAGACATCGGGCCCAATTCCGTGTCAAATCTCTGCAATTTTCAAGTTTTCTGCGAAGTGTACCTGGGAGAAGAACCAAATCTGCTCTTGTTCAGAGATCTTTTTTATTTGAACCGGCAAAACGAACGTGCCAACGGGCCTAGTCTTGAACTTGGCGGCATCTCCATCCAGCGGCGAAGAGATTGTCTTTTCCCATATGCTGAGCTGCCAAGTCACCCGAAAGACTGGAACCAGACGTGGTTCTACTGCCAAGATACATCACCGGCTGATGAGAAGCCATTGCCCGGCTTTCGCGCCCTGCGTCTCGAATCCAATCATCCGCTGGCAGATAAGTTATCCGGTGTTGAACGCCTGCCTCTCAACCCCACCATCAAGAAGATCAAAGCTCTTCTAGGGAACTGTTTAAATGGCATCGATCTGGTTCGAGTCTGGGTCACCTGGTGGATACTACCATTAAGCCGCCGCTCCGGCTTAATGTGTACTTATACAGGCGAAAAGGATGACTCGATGCGTCATAGCTCTGATGATTTGTCCGACGATGCGGTAGATGCTATAGTCCAATCTCTATTGAAGGAAGGCACTGTAACCAGTAATGCCTTCGGCTTACTTCCCTTATGCAAGAAGAACCCGGCTCCTGTAGTAAGTTACTAGTCTTCACAAATACTCTTTTATATGTTACCTTCTTATACTTATGATTCTTTATCTGTTTCCACAGGCCGGTGATGACTTCTGGAAGGTCAAGTATGACCATGAGGCTGCTAAACAGGCCAGGGCGGCCAAGAAAACTGAAAGAAAAGCCGCCAGGATGGGCACCCCTAGGAAGAAGAAACCCAGCGCCTCTGACATGTTTAAATTGGATAACTCTTCTTCGGATGAGGAAGAGGTAATCTTTTTCAATTTTCTTTAACTCCTTTGCCATTACTTTACTGACATTTGATCCTTTCAGGAAGATACTGGAAACAGTCAAGCAGCTGGCGAAGAGGTAACTATAATTTCCTCCGACTCAGAGCCTTTGCCAACACAAAAATCCGAAGGGTGACCCGGAAAGTAAGGTTTTCACACCCTCTAGCTTACCAAGATCCTCAATTTCTATTGAAGCAACAACAACTTGAGAACTGGAGGCAAACTCGGGCCACTCAAGACGCAAAACTCTCCTCCGGCTTACCCGATATAACCAGGAAGCGCCGAACCGAGGTTATCTCCAATTTACATTCTGCTTTTCCTTTGGCGGGTCTAATTCGCCGACCCCTCAATTCTTCTGACTCCAATTACCAGGATACCTCTCCGTCTTCCGGCGAGTCGATGCAATCAAACATGCCCGCTTTTAAAACAGCTCCTGGGTAATGCCACCTTTCTTACCGTAAGTTTTTCCATACTTATTCGTTGGTACTCATCCTTCCACTTCGACTGACAGCCTACAAGTGAAGCCTAGCAAGAAGGCCAAAAAGAATAATTTGTCCCGAGACCCAGTGGTCACTGAACCTGCAATTGACTCATCCGTTCCTGATAGCTCCACTCATCAGCCACCGCCTGAACCGGCTTCTGATATTCCGGTGTCAACATCTTGTCACGCCCAATATGCGACCCTATCCAAAAGGAACTCGAAGGTCCCACCAAGGATAGACCCGCATATTGAAACGCTTTTGCAAGGTGGATATCATTACATCAACATTACATAATAGATGGGGATACATACATAAGGCACAAATGCCACAAGAATACATCAACATCATAATACCACATACAAGATCAACATCCGACTACGGATGGAACATAAACAGAAACTCAAACAATATCCACCCTGCTAGCCCAGGCTGCCGACTGAACCTATCCCCGATCGAAGAAGAAGCGTAAGAAGAACTCCAAACAAGCAAACATCGCTCTCGCGTCATGATCATCGCAACCTGTACCTGCAACGGTGGTGTAGTAATCTGTGAGCCACGAGGACTCAAAGAATCCCATTACCATGGGTATCAAGACTAGCAAAGCTTAAAGGGAAAGGAAGGGGTAAAGTGGTGAGGTTGCAGCAGCGACTAAGCATATATGGTGGCTAACATACGCAAAAGAGAGCGAGAAGAGAAACAAAGGAAAGGTCGTCAACTAGTAATGATCAAGAAGTGATCCTGAACTCCTACTTACGTCAAACATAACCCAGAAACCGTGTTCTCCTCTCGATCAACCCCGAAAAGAGACACTCACGGTTACACACACGGTTGGTGTATTTTAATTAAGATCAACTTCGGTTTTCTACAACCGACATTAACAAATTCCCATCTGCCACATAACCGCGGCACGGCTTTGAAAGTTCAAACCCTGCAGGGGTGTCCCAACTTAGCCCATGATAAGCTCTCGCGATCAATCGAAGGATATTCCTTCTCCCGGAAGACCGATCAGTCTCGAATCCGGCTACAAGACATTTCGACAGCAATAAAACAAGACCAGCAAGACCTCCCGGCATGCCGACACCCTGATAGTAGCCGCGCGTATCTCGTCTCAGGCCACGACCGTATGAGCAGTACGTACGGCAACCGACGATACCCCAAGTTGCCTCGGGCGGCACCGCAAGTGGCTCTAGTTTGGACCAACACTTAGACAAGCATTGGCCCGGGGTAAATAAAGATGACCCTCGGGATCGCGACTCCCAAGGGAAAAAGGCTAGGTGAGGCAAATGGTAAAACCAATGTTGGGCCTTCTTGGAAAAGTCTTATTCAAAGCGAACTGTCAAGGGGTCCCATAAATCACCCGACCGCGTTAGGGACGCAAAATCCGGGAACATAACACCGATATGACGGAAACTAGGGCGGCAAGAGTGGAACAAAACACCAGGCATAAGGCCGAGCCTTCCACCCTTTACCAAGTATATAGATGCATTAATTAAATAAGATATATTGTGATATCCCAACAAGTAAACATGTTCCAACAAGGAACAACATCTCCATGTTCAACAAGGAACAAACTTCATCTTCACCTGCAACTAGCAACGCTATAAGAGGGGCTGAGCAAAGCGGTAACATAGCCAAACAATGGTTTGCTAGGAAGGGTGCAAAAGGTTAGAGGCGACATGGCAATTTGGGATGGCTTGATAAGCAGGTAATAGGTAGCGCAGCATAGCGAAAGAACGAAGCAACTAGCATAGCAATGATAGTAGTGAGATCCAGGGTAGCGGTCATCTTGCCTGAAATCCCGCAAGGAAGAAGAACGAGTCCATGAAGAAGACGAACGGATGAAGCCGAACCAAGCGTAGACGAACGAATCCTCACGATCGCATACGAAGCAGAACTAACAAGAAGAAGCACACAACATAGTAAACACACCACACATGAACAAGGCATGATGCACAACAAACATGATGCATGACAAATCTAGATGAAGCTACTCATGGCAAGAGATGATGCAAACAAGAGCAACACATCAAAGCAAGTTTAAACGAGGCCGGGACAACATATAACAAATCCGGTAAGTCCTCATATGCAAATTTCGAAATTGGTCCAGATCTGAATAAACATTATGTTCAAGTTGTTAAACAACAAGTTAAGATGCACCACGATGATCTACACGAAATTCTAGTCAAGTTACATATAAAGTTCATTAGATTCGGAGCTACGGCTTAGAAGATATGAGCAAAACAAGATAAGCATGGCATTGATGCAAAATACATACAAACATCAAGCAAACACCTCAAAACATGGATGCAACATGATAATATGAAGCTACATGCAAAATCAAGCAAGTTTCATATAGAGCACACTCAAAACAGAGCAACGGATCAACACACACACACACTATACAAGTTATAGCAACAATCTGTCCAAAACAGCAACTAGGCATATTGCAAGCATCAAAACAACAAGCTACAGCATCTCAACATAATAACAAAAGGCATGGGCATGACCTACAGGTAAAGCATTACAAAACATGAACACTGAGCTATCTCCAGAAATCACTAGAACATGCTCAAAAACACATGACAAGATTGTAAGTAATAACAGTTTCAGGCATTGGCAGAAATAACATCAGGTTGCAATGTTTAGAGCTATCAAACAACATGTTACAGGAACTCATCATGGCAAACAAAGGCATGGCATGATACTACTAATTGCATATAACAAAAGTCCTTTAGTGACCATGAGTCAAAAAGGATCAGAAAATATGATGGCACCCATGTAAACATGGCAAGTTATATTACAGATTCAAACATGGCAGGAACAACGATAAGTAGGCATGTTGGTGAGCTTGAACCACTCACCACAGAGCAATACATGGAATGGCAAGGCAACCAACAGTAAGAAGACATGGCATAGAAGCTATACATGGCAAGAACAACATCATAGCATGCAAGGATCAACTACAACAACCTTGGCAAAATTGAATAACATGTAAACAATCTGCCAGGAAACATTTTATAGCAAAAGTAGAGCTCGATTGACTCAAGCTATGGCACTCCATAATTGCAAACAAGGGCATGGATGGATAGAGCAAGACATGTATAACAAAACATCATTACTGAAGTATCTCAAAATATGCATTGATCTCTCTGTAGCATCAAGTTAACATGGCATCAAAATAACAGCAAAACAGGGCTGAAATCAGCAACAACAAGACACCTAGTTTTCATGCTTGTGCTAGTCACCACATTGATCACAAAAATACATGTCATACACCCCTGGATAGATGGCATGGCATATTACAAAACACATGTAGGGCTCAAGTCCATAGGATGCACACATCAATCATGGCAAAAATGACAAAAGTGCAAGTTCTGTTAAGAAACAGAAACTAACATCACATAGCACTCTTCTAATAGCATTTCGGGCATCAAGATGAGCTCAAATGAAAATGATGCAATGAGATGAAATGATCTACTCATCGAGACAAACATTTTGACATATTACACGCGCAAAACGGAGCTACATGCATGGAGATATAATAGGTCAAAGTATGCAACATTTTTATGAGTTTTTAAGGACTTAGCCGATTCTGAAAAGAAAAAAAAAGAAAAAAAACAGACGGGCGCTATATAGGTATAACGTGCACTGGTCGGGGGTTTAGGTGGGCTCACCCATGGGCTGAGCCCAGAAGTGGAGAGGAGGCAGGCCGGCTTGGGCTGGGCCTTGGGGAGGCCGAGCTGGCCGGTGGATGGGCTCTTGGCTTTGAGGAGGCTCTGCGTCTTGCAGCCAAGACGCTACCGAAGAGGGAGGCCGGTCGGTGGCGGATTCCGGCGGGGCGGCCGGCGAAGCTCCGGCGACGGAGGGATGGCGAGGAGGCCGGGAACGGATAGATCGGTGCGGGGGCAACCGGATCCGGTGGTTCCCGGCCTGATCTGATGAAGGCGGCGTCGACGGTGAGCTCCACGGGCGGCGGCGGATCACAAGGCGGCGGCGGCGGACCCCTGGGACAGAGAGAGCAAGCTGGTGAGGGAGAGGGAATGCGAGGGGAGGAGGAGAAGAAGGCGGGCGGCGCGGTCTGGCCTGGTCGTCGAGGTCGCCGGGCGGCGATGTGCTGACCTCCGGCAAGGACGAAGGAAGCGGCGGCGGACAGGACGACGAGGAGGTATCGGGTCAGGCGAGGGAGCAGGACGGGCGCGGCTGAGCGCCGGGAGGGCGGCGGCGCGTGGGCTCCCTCCGGGCCCAGATCTGGCCCGGCGGGCTGTTCGGGCCGGAGGGCCATGGGAGGTGGGAGGAAGGCCGAGGCGACGTGGCATGCGGGGGAGTGGAGGAGGTTGGCGGTTCTTGTGGCCAGTGTGGCGGCGCGGCCACTGGACGGCGCCAAGTGGCGGGAGAGGTTGGCCACAAGGAAATCAAGGAGAAGGCGGCGGCTGATGATTGGGGCCTTGAAGCCGAGGAGGGAAGGCTAGAGGTAGGTGGAGGGGGTTAGGCTGCCCAAAATGGACAAGGGTGTCCATTTATAGCACATAGCTAGGGTTTTGGGGGTTTTGGGGCCCTCGATCGCGATCGTCTTGCTCGGACAGAGGGGAACTAGGTGGGCTGTGAAGAGAAGCCTCGGGCTGAGAGGAGAGAAGAGAAGTGAGGCCCGGTGACTGTTCCAGAGACCGAAACGTCCGGCGAGAATACCGGCAACGATGCCGCTATATATATAACGATTGGGCTATCAAACGAGCTCTGAATGACACGAAACTTGACAGACGGTCTACCGGTGGTATACCAAGGCCGCTTGACAAACCTCGGTCCATTCTGAGACCGTTTAACACCCGCACATGAAAAGAGGTAAAAGGGGGCGCCGGGAGACATAGGAGTGCCGGATTGCAAAACGGACAACGGGGAAAATGCTCGGATGCATGAGACGAACACGTATGCAAAATGAAATGCACATGATGACATGGTATGAAATGCAAATGATGACATGGCAAAGTGCAACACGCAAGCAAATGACATGGCAACGACGGAGAATAACTGGCAGACACCTGGCGCATTGAATCCGGGGCGTTACACATCTGACCCGCCTGCAGAAGACGTTGTCCACGATTCTGAACAGCCGGAAATTCCTAGCCCGGTTAAGACGACTGAACCAGAAGTTGAATTTCTGAAAAGCTAATATGTTGAACCGAGCCGGCCTACTGTCCTTGCTCGATGCACTGCCAAGGAGGAGTTTGCCCAACGTCGGAAAACCAAACAAGACATCACTGATTATACTCACCTAAGCATTGGTGATATAGTCTCGGTTATTTGAACCCAAAGCACAATAGCTGTGACTGAAATTGACATGGTGAAGCAAATACAACATAAATCTGAGGTATACCTTTAACTTTTCCTGAACCTTACTTATCAGATCAGCCCCCAAGTCTATTGCTTATGAGTGAATATGCTGTAGACTTAGAAATCTACTTACTGTTAGTTTTATCCGGCTTAAATTGAATATATTTAACTCGGTGATAGCATGAAACTTTGAATTTGGGTTACACATTAGCCCCAAGTGTCAAGTGCCTTTACTTGTAAAGTGCTTGAGACTTAATATACATGGCCCGGTAAAATAGGTTAAGAATTCTTTAAGCATACATTAGCCCCCAAGTGCCAAGTATCTTTACTTGTAAAGTGTTTGGGACTTGAATGTAATCTTACCGTGATTCTTACCATAACCTGATGTTGATGCAGCCGCCATAAGTCAATTTGAGGCGAGATTGCTGATCTGAAGAGTCGATTGAAAACCCAAGAGCTTGAAACTCGAAAGCCAACTCCAAGTTTGAATTCAAAGTCTCCAACAAGAGAAACTCAAGAAAAAATTTGAATCGGAGAAGAAAACTTGGGTTGAGGAGAGGGTTTCACCGATGACTCGTCTTGAAACAGCGAGAGGCATCTCTTGCCGAGGCAACCGCCGAGCTGTCCGCTTAAAGCGCCAGATATCTCAAATGGTCTCAAAGAATCTTCTGAAGTTACTATGTATAACTCTGAATATCACAATGGTTCCTTTGATGTCTATTTTAATTGTCAACTCCGGCTCACCTTATATGTATAAACGCAGGCCCTAGGAGCACGAACCTCAAGCAGAATATGCTGGTCAAGCTTAAGGCAGTGTACACTCTGGTGGAACAACTATACACCGGGTCACAACGTGCTTTAGCCGTTGTGGCTTTATCAAATGACGCTCCTTATCTCCTGCAAGATGTACTCAAGCGGCTTGCCGTGTTACCTCAACGGATTCAGGAGTTAAGGCGAGCATCTGGTAGAGCCGAGGCCATAGCTGCCTTAAGCCGGGCCAAGGCATTGGCTCCAGAGCTAGACTTAAACGATGTTGCTCTTGGATACCCCACTTAAAGGAGGACGGCTCGCATTCATCAATCGACTTCACCACCTGTGAGAGTCATACGTCCTGTGGCCACCATCATCGGCAACGATATTGATCTTACAAAGTACCAGCCGGGTTATGACAACGAGAACCGGAGGATTCCAACTCCGCATTATGATGATGTCATCCTGATCCCTCCAACTCGTATGCATACCTTTGCTCCTGAAGTTGACCCGGCCAGTTTAATAGATGATGAAGCTGAATTTGAAGCCTTAAGCGGCATTGACTGGACCTCGTCAACCTTCCAGGACAAAACCACCGAAGGAGAGGCGGGGAAGGATAACCCGGAGTCATCAAACCAGCCGGAAGAATGAGCCGCCAGATGTGTATGACTTTTATAAAACAATGCTTCACTTAGTTTAGACTCGGGGAGTCTTGTAATAGGATAGAGAAAAATCCTTAACTCTGTCATGCCTTCGCGCATGTTTTGCGGTGCTTAACAATGTCTCAAGCCGCCAGCAATGTGCACTGTCGGCTTGCTTGAATCATCCAAAAGCTTTTTGCTTTACTCTGTGTATAAAACAAAAACTTTCTTTGGCATCTCACCACATCCGGGGTCATGTAATATAACGTTAATCCGGAGTAGGAACCAAGACATCATAAGTATCAGCCGGTTTAAGGCGTACCTTACCGGCTTACTTGATCTCAAAAAAGCAGACAGTCATACTTAACTTCTAAAAATTGGCACATATAATGTTTACCTGGCTCTTAGTATTATTTACTCTTATAGAATAAAGTAAACCTGATTTTCAAAGGCCTCTGATTCAATACGATCGGTAGAACTGCTCGAGAGGGTTAAGCTAAGATTCGGATACGATCATATAGCCCCAATGGCTTTGGCGATGCCGATCAAATGGGTATCGACAGCTATGTTCTCTTTGGTTCGAGTACGACCTATGTTTGAACAGAAGCCCCAAGTGACCATGAGAGTTGTTTAATGACGCTGATTCAATACGATCCACGCCGCACCCAAAGAGGTTAAGCTATGATTCAAATATGATCAAGAAGCCCCCAAGTGGGTTCGGCAGTGTGCCAATCAATTGGGTATCGACAGCTATGTTCTCTTTGGTTCGAATACGACCTATGTTTGAATAGGAAGCCCCCAAATGACCATGGCTTGATTCAGATATGATCATAAGCCGGACCAAAGGGAAAGCCGGATTCAGATATGATCCGCTCCCTGTTAGTCGTTTCCATCACCTGGTAAAGAAGACACATAAACCTTGTAGGATGGAAAAGAAAGAGGTCCCGCTTTATTGCCTTATAATATATACATTGCTAAAAAGAAAAGATAAATATACTCTGAAAGCCAACGGCTTAAGTATAGTAGGGCCGGAGATGCGCTATGTTCCACGGCCGGCGGGTCTCCTCCTCCGACTTACGTGAGTCTTTGTGCTCTCGAACATCGATGAGGTAATATGACCCGTTGTTGAGATTCTTGCTGACCACGAAAGGTCCTTCCCAAGGAGGGGACAGCTTGTGCATATCAGTTTGATCCTGGATGAGCCGGAGCACTAAATCACCTTCCTGGAAAGTTCTGCTTCTAATCCGGCGGTTGTGATAACGGCGCAGGTCTTGCTGGTAAATCGCCGAGCGGGCTATAGCCAAGTCTCGCTCTTCATCCAACAAGTCAAGTGCATCCTGACGAGCTTTTTCATTATCAGCCTCAACGTAAGCCGCCACCCAGGGTGAATCATGCCGGATGTCACTTGGCAGAAACGCCTCTGCTCCGTACACCATGAAGAAGGGTGTATAACCAGTAGACATGTTGGGCATTGTGTTGATGCTCCATAGCACAGAAGGTAATTCCTCCACCCAACAACCCGGAGTTCGATATAAAGGAACTAATAGCCGAGGTTTGATACCTTTCAAGATCTCTTGATTAGCTCTTTCTGCCTGACCATTAGACTGGGGGTAAGCAACAGCCGAAACATCAAGCCGGATGTGCTCTTGTTGACAGAACTCTTCCATGGCACCCTTGGAGAGATTAGTGCCATTATCAGTTATAATACTGTGCGGAAAACCAAAACGAAAGATCACCTTTTTGATGAACTGAACCGTCGTGGCTGCATCACACTTCTTGGACCGCTCGCTTCAACCCACTTGGTGAATTTATCCACTGCTACCAACAGGTGTGTCTTCTTATCTTTAGACCTTTTGAAAGGTCCAACCATATCAAGCCCCTAGACTGCAAACGGCCAAGTAATTGGAATCATCCTCAATTCTTGAGCCGGCACATGAGCTCGTCTTGAGAATTTTTGACATCCGTCACATTTGCTGACCAGATCCTCCGCATCAGCATGAGCCGTCAGCCAATAAAAACCATGACGAAAAGCCTTGGCTACCAGAGACTTTGAACCGGCATGATGACCGCAATCACCTTCATGAATCTCACGAAGTATCTGTCGGCGTTCTGGGAATGGGGGTCCCCAGACTTGCCTGCCTGCGGCCTGCGGCGTGGCTCAAAGGAGGCCCAGGACGGCCCATCTTCATCAACACAAGCTCAAGACCCTCGCGAGGAGCCAAGCCTCGCGGGGCGGACGACAAGGGGCTTCCTCAGGCACAGCCTTGTCAGACTGGCTCACGAGGAGGCGGAGAGTTCAAGGCAGGGTACCTCGCGAGGTGCCCGTGACGCAAGCCATGACGACCAAGGGCGCCAGTCGGGCGCCAGCCCACACAGCGTCCTCCTTTCCTCTTTGGTGCAAAGGGGGCATGCGCAGGCGAGAGCATCAAGCAAAGGCATCCGTTTCGGTGCAACAAGACCAAGACCAGCCCCAACGGCTGGAATGCAGTCATCGTGGAGCCCAAGCCGGCGTCATCACCAGAGCCTTTGGTAGGTGAGGACCAACTTTAGTCAGGATAAGTGTACCCGCTGTTCCCCTTCAAAACAGCCAGTTGTTGGCGCCCTTCCCGCTTAATATTTGGGAAGAGGCCCAGGGCCTTCGTCTATATAAGTAGGGCTAGCCACCATAGAAAGGGGGACGATCGGATAGAAAGGATCTCCGCCCGGGCTGGCATTTTGGAATCCAGAGAGAGAAAGATAGAGACCCGATCCTCAAGCTAGAGCGACGGGACACCACTTAGCAGTTCATCGCTTCCACCAAGAACAGACCCTCGCGAGGTTGTTCTTCCCTGTACTGTTCTTCATCAGCCCCAGAGGCAATCCACCACACCACAAACTAGAGTAGGGTATTACACCACAACGGTGGCCCGAACTAGTATAAATCTTGCGTCTCTTGTGTTGTTCTTGCTAGTAGTTTAGGTCCCTGCGATTCGGCAAGGTACGAGACGGTGGAGGGTTGGATCTCCGCGCGCACCCCAGAGTTTGAACCTTAAGGGTCTGCCGGAACCCGAAATCCGACATTTGGCGCGCCAGGTAGGGGTGCGCCGGAATCTGCCTTTCGTCGCCTCGTTCTTCCCCGACCACCGCAACCATGTCTGACGCCCGCCGGGCCCGCGCCGAGCGCCGAGCCGCCCTCGCCTCCCACGTCGCCCAGACGGCTCCCGTCGGCGGGCGCCCTCGCTGTTCCCGTCACCGCCGTCAACACCGCCACCGACCGTGGGGAACGAGCAGCAAGCGTCGCCCCAAAGCACCCGCCCATGACGGGGGCGGCCGCACCGCCACGCCGCCGCTCACCCGCTGGTTCTTTGTCACGCGCTTCGAAGCGCCATGGAGGCCCGAGCTGCACTCATCGCGCTAACGAGCTCTGCGCTACCGCCCGACGACGTTTCTCGAAGAATGGCTCGACCGAGTCGCCGAGCTCGTCCGCGCTGCAGAGGTAACCCAGCGCCATCCGTCTCGCCAGACCGCGCCCGCCCAGCTGGGCGATGAAGCTCTGGGCGCCTCAGCCTCCTCTCAAGACGGCGCCCACAGCTTAAGCGCGGCCTGGCGCAACCTGTTCGCCAGCGCGCGCGGCAAGAGCAGAGCTGCCAAGAAGTTCTCGCCCGCAGAAGCTGCCCGAGCGCCTCGCTCAAAGACGCCAAGACCTGCGCTGCCCCAGCCAGCGGCGCCGGAGGCCTGCAAGACCAAGCTCTCTGCCGTCCGAGGCCCCATGCCACGGCGGGCTGCCGCGCCTTCACCACCGAGCTGCACAGCGTCGCGTGGCCCGCCAAGTTCAAGCCGGACCTGCCTCCACGCTACGACGGCACGGCTGACCCTACGGAGCTGGGCATCGAGGCTGCCAACGGGGATGAAAAGGTCATGGCAAACTGGTTTCCCATGGTGCTCAAAGATGGAGCCCGCACCTGGCTCCTGAATCTGGCCCCAGGCACGATCTCCTCCTGGGCCGAGATGCGCACCCGCTTCATCGCCAACTTCCAAGGTACTCGCGACCGGCCACCCGCCGTGAGCGACATGCGCTGAATCAAGCAGCAGCCAGGGGAAACCCTGCAAAAGTACATCCAGCGCTTCAACAACACACGCCTCAAGGTCCCCAGGGTAACGGAGGAGGCCATCATCTCGCCTTCTCCGACGGCGTGCGCGACGCCAAGATGAAGGAGGAGTGGCGATGCATGAAGATCTGTGCACCTCCCTGGAGCTGTTCAACTTGGCGACCAAGTGCGCCAGGGCTGAGGAGGGGCGCCTCTCCCTCCTCGAGCTGCCTGCCGTGGATCCCGAAGAGAAGAAGTCCAAGGCGAAGGACGTGAAGCGCAAGGGGGCTGCCGTGCTCGCGCGTCAACCGCATACCAAGCGAGGCGAGATCAGCCCGAGTCCTCTAAGGGCAGCCGGCATCGCGGTACCACGACCTCCACACCCACAAGACCAATGAATGTCAAGAGCCCGGGCCGCGCGCCAAGGAAGGGACCGGGCTACGCCGAGGAGGAGGAAGGAATGCAGGGCGCTGGGAAGATCATGCCCCGCCAAGGGTGGCGCGACCAACCTCGCGAGGATCACTGGCAAGACCCACCTCGCGAGGGGGGCTGGAGGATCAGCCTCATGAGGATCGTCCGCAGGGAACGCAGGCCTCCCTCCGCTGCCGCAACCACCAAGGAGAGTCAAGACCGCCATCGACGAGGGGCTGGGGGCTTCAGAAGCGCGTCGATCGCCAGATCCCGGGCGGAGCTCAAGCCCCAGCCTCTCACCGCATCTTCAAGCAGTTACGCCCGTGAAGTGAATGCAGTCCTCCCTAAGCTCAAGTCCACGCGCCTCTCGTGGTCGGCGTGCGCCATCACGCTCAGCTCAGCGGATCAGCTCAAGTGCACGGCCACACCGAGTCCTCCCGATGCTTTGCTCCCCAATCATCAAGAACGTGCTGGTCACCAAGACCTCATCGACAGCCGGAGCAGGCTCAACGCCATGTCCGTGGGAAACATTCAACAATCTTCAAGTGCCTTATACCGCTTCAGCCAACCAAGCCTTTCTCCGGGTCACCGACGGCTCCACGGTCCCGATCAGGCAGGTTCGCCTTCCGTCCACCTTCGAGGCACGCGACAACTACCACACCGAGCTCATCGACTTTGACGTCGCCCACATTCGCCGCCAGACAACGCCATCCTCGGGTACCCAGCGTTGGCCAAGTTCATGGTCAGAACTCCACCATGGCTACAACATCCTCAAGATGCCAGAAGCGGCGGGGTCATCACGGTGCCCTGTGAAGAGAGAGATGCGCGCGCTCCCCGAGCGAGCTTTTCAGCCGCTTCACCGGAAGACCTGCACTACAAGCAGCAGGATGCCTCCCGAGGCAGCACCCAAGAAGAAGAAGACATCGACCGCCCGGCTCTTCAAGAGACAGCCCCTCAGGCCCGCAGACCGAGCCGGGGGAGCCCATCCATCACATAGGAAGCGTGCGGCTCCTCCTCGAGCAGGCTCGGGGCTCTCCCCGAGGGCCGCCGACCTCGCCAAGGTCTCGAGGGAGGCGCCGGCACCACATGGAGGCGTGTTTCAAGCACGCTTCCAAAGCAGAGCAAGACCAGGAGGACAGGACCTCAAGAGTTCATCAGCAAGGCCATTCAGAGTTACAAGAGTCAAGGGTCATGAGGGCAGCCGCCGCCTACTCGCTATGGCCCCCATCCGCACGAGGATGGTGGGTTGCGCGCCCTGATCGGCATACTCAGGCTCAACCGAGCCGCATCTCAAGAGCGCCTGCCCCTCGCGAGTGGGACGCTGCAGGGTCCGCCCCACCTTCAGACGCATGCCTTATGGCTCGCCAAACGCGGCTGCTGCGCACTGGCGTCTCATGAGGACCATCCCGAGGCTCAAGAGGTCGCACGCCGCAGCCTCTGGCGGAGATGGAGATGGCCCATGAGGAGCCGCTGCACCTCCGGAGCCTCCCGAGGCCCCCGGCCCGGGGCTCGTAAGGATCGGCTCCCGCAGCCCACCGAGTCTGCTACATCAACAACCCTTCACCCCCAACATCACTAGGTGACATCTTTAAGTTTTATTTCCGGCTGGGAGTGCCTTCAGGGCCGCATTATTCCCAGGCGCGTGGGTCCATCCTCATGCATGTATCCCTTTTATTTCATGTCATTAGCTTACCTCATTGGGCGCCTGGGCTGCATCATCCCAAAGCCACTGGCCACCCCAGTGCATGTATTCTTCCCGCCTTTTCCTTAGGGTTATGCTCTCGCTCCACCATGCTTGTTATTTGGTGCCTTCTCACGGGTGGCGAAATCTTGCACGTTAAAGGGGGGGTGCCTGAGCATCACGACTCAGGGCTCCTACCGCTCTCCGCCCTCACCCTCCGGGTCTTGTCCATGGCATCGCGACCTGGCTTGCCACCGACGGCCGAGACCAGCCCGAGAGCCGGACCCGAGGACGAGAGTTGCTCGCGTCGACCCGGCTTAGCGCGCTAAAGGGGGGTGCCCGAGCATCGCGACTGGGCTCCTACCGCCTCCGCCCTCACCCTCTGGTCTTGTCCATGGCATCGCGACTGGCTTGCCAATGACGGCCGAGACCAGCCCGAGAGCTGGGACCCGAGGACGAGAGTTGCGCCATCTAACCTAGCTTGCACGCTAAAAGGGGGTGCCCGAGCATCGCGACTCAGACTCCTACCGCCTCCGCCCTCACCCTCTGGTCTTGTCCATGGCACGCGACCTGGCTTGCCAGCGACGGCTGAGACCAGCCCGAGAGCCGGGACCCGAAGACATAGAGCACCGGCATCTGGCCAAATCTGCAGGAACACACTCGAAGATAAGGCCCAGAGCCTGTGAAGAAGGCAAATGCCTGTGAAGTTCATCTTTTTGGAAAAGGCCCTCAGCCTGTGAAGAAGGCGAATGCCTGTGAAGTCCATCTTTTTGGAAAAGGCCCAGAGCCTGTGAAGAAGGCAAATGCCTGTGAAGTTCATCTTTTTGGAAAAGGCCCAGAGCCTGTGAAGAAGGCGAACACCTGTGAAGCTGTCGCGTTTTGGAAAAGGCCCAGAGCCTATGAAGAGGGCGAACGCCCGTGAAGCTTGTCTCCCAGAAGAAAGGCCCGAAGCCTGTGAAGAAGGCGAACGCCTGTGAAGCTCGCCGCCCGTGACACTCTCACGTAATAATGAGTTGGGGTTGTACACGCCTGAGTCTCGTGGAGTGCCGGCCTCGAGCCACTGGGCTCCCTCCCACGCCAAAGGCAGCACATAGCTCCGCTACGGTGACAAGACGTCAAGACTAGACTAGGTGCCGGACGCGGCTTTTTCATTTGCTTTCTGCAGCTTGGATCTGGTTATTCCCATTTGAATTTTTTATCGAAACTATCGCCTTTTTTGGTCCGTGGTTCTTCGATCTTTTCACCCTCCCGCCTCGATTATTCTTGCGCTGGGACTCGCGAGGCGGAAGCCTGGAGCCCAGCAAGCGCTCCTACCCTATCGCTCAAGTTTTCACGGCCCCGGTCTGCAGCTGAGCACCCTCCGGCCATGCCTCACGGGCAGCACAACGCGAACACGGGCGGGGTCGGTCGCCCCCGGCCACGGCCGGGTACACTTACGAATGGGCGACGGCGTAGGAACGATGTCAGATAACAAAAGCAAGACAATAATTAACGGGTTGTTCCTAAACACGCCCCATCGGGCCACACATTGTTCCTTTTTACGAGGAGAAAAGGAAGGAAAAGGATGTAAGCAGGTGAAGCACGCCTGCGCCGGCTTTCTTGGAAGACACGAGCCGCCTCGAGCTCGGTCGGACTCCATCTCGCCTTCACGGGGCATGGCGGCGAAGGACCCTGCCACCCCCAAGGAGGCGTCGGCCGGGTACTGGCCGCCGCTGCTGGAAGAATCGCCACCAAGAAGAGCTGGTGAAGCGTGAGGAGTCGCGGCATCGCCACGCCGCCACGCTGCCCTCTCGCCCGTCTTGGGCTGAGTCCTCGGCGCGGTCATCGCCCACAGGCAGCACCCCATGCGGCGGCCGTTTTCCCCAAACACCCTCACGTAGAGGGTGGCGTCGCCATCATACTTGAAGTGCAGGAGCACCGGGCGGCGGAGACCACGCAGCAGCGAACGCCTGCCACCAAGGGCCAGAACAGATTCCCTGGCAGTGACCTCCAAAGAAGCCCACGGCCCGGCTGCAGCAGCCATCCGCTCGGAGCCAGAGGCCACTCAGGCGCCATCCGGAGCTCACCCAGAGGAAGCACGGGAGCTGAAGTCGGACGACGGACGGCTCCTCCACCCTCACCATGAACTCCGGCAGCGCTTCAGCAGCATGAAGGCGCGGCCTCGGGGGACGAGCGGTCGGGGCATGCCCTCCGACCATGGCCAGCCGCTCGTCGCCATGCTGAGAGCCTCCCCCACGACAGTGGGGGACCGCCGTGGAGGCCACGGGGAGCTTGCGAGGGCGACCTCTACCACGCTTAGGTGGAGGAGAGGAAGATTCGACCTGGCGGCCCTTCCCCTTCTCTGCGGCCGAGAACTTCCTTGGTGGAGCCATGGAGAAGAAGGAGAGACAAGAAGGATAGACTGGGAGGGCGCACGCTGTTCATATTTATAGCCGGCGAAGGCCAACCGCCGCCTCCACGATCACCAAGAATCATGACCGACCATGCATGCAGGGACTTGTCGAGTCCCAAGGCGTTACCGAGGCGTCGTGGGGATGCAAAGGCGACACGCCCAATCACCCGCCATGCGTCGCCCGAGGCCGCAGGCTGTTAGGGCCTCGCGACGCTCAGACTTGCCCTTTCGCCTCTCTCGCGGCCAAGTTTGGGCGCCAGGCCTGGGCTATTGTCGGCGTTCGGGAACGGGGTCCCAGACTTGCTCGCTCAAGGCCTGCGGTGTGGCTCAAAGGAGGCCCAGGACGGCCCATCTTCATCAACACAAGCTCAAGACCCTCGCGAGGAGCCAAGATTCATGGGCGGACGACAAGGCTTCTCGGCACAGCCTCGTCAGGGCGGGCTCAGAGGAGGCGGAGAGTTCAAGGCAAGGTACTCGCGAGGTGCCCGTGACACAAGCCATGATTTACCAAGGGCGCCATCGGGCGCCACGCCAGCGGCGTCCTCCTTTCCTCTTTGGTGCAAAGGGGCAAGCGCAGGGAGAGCATCAAGCAAAGGCATCCGCTTCGTGCAACAAGACCAAGACCAGCCCCAATGGCTGGAATGCGACCATCGTGGAGCCCAAGCCAGCGTCATCACCAGAGCCTTTGGCAAAGAGGACCAACTTTAGTCGATAAGTGTACCCGCTGTTCCCTTCAAATGGCTAGCTTGTTGGCGCCTTCCCGCTCAATATTTGGGAAGAGGCCCAGGGCCTTCGTCTATATAAGTAGGGCTAGCCACCATAGAAAGGGGGACGATCGGATAGAAAGGATCTTCGCTCGGGCTGGCATTTTGGAATCCAGAGAGAGAAAGATAGAGACCCGATCCTCAAGCTAGAGTGACGGGACACCACTTAGCAGTTCATCGCTTCCACCAAGAACAGACGCGAGGCTGTTCTTCCCTGTACTGTTCTTCATCAGCCCCAGAGGCAATCCACCACACCACAAACTAGAGTAGGGTATTACACCACAACGGTGGCCCGAACTAGTATAAATCTTAAGGCCTCTTGTGTTGTTCTTGCTAGTAGTTTAGGTCCCTGCGATTCGGCGAGGTACGAGACGGTGGAGGGTTGGATCTCCGCGCGCACCCCAGAGTTCGAACCTTAAGGGTCTGCCGGAACCCGAAATCCGACAGTATCTCCTGACCCTCCGTAGGTGATACACAACGCTGAAACGCCCTAGTGACGCTGTGGTGATGCAACTCGCCGTGAACAATCATCATGGATTTGGACCGCCTGATGATTTGTCTTGCCAAGGTCTCGTCCTCAGGCAACTCTCCCCGGGTCATATTGGCTAAGTACGGAACCGTCCAGTCCGGGATGGCATGGAGAGCCGCCACCAGCTGCGCCTCCGGGTCTGGTATGCAAGCTCTTCCTCTGTAGGCACTCTGACAGAAGGGTTATGCAAAACGTCAAGGAAAGTATTAGGCGGCACCGGCTTACGCTGAGACCCCAGCCGGCTTAAAGCATCAGCCGCCTCGTTCTTCCTTCGATCAATGTGCTCTACTTGATAACCCTTGAAGTGCCCAGCCACCGCATCAACTTCACGACGATAAGCCGCCATAAGGGGATCCTTAGAATCCCACGTGCCTGACACCTGTTGAGCAACGAGGTCTGAATCGCCCAAGCATCTTACCTGGCTTAAATTCATCTCCTTGGCCATCCGGAGGCCATGGAGTAAGGCCTCATATTCAGCTGCGTTGTTAGTACAGGGAAACATAAGCCGGAGCACATAACACAATTTTTCACCTCAAGGGGAAGTTAAAACAACTCCAGCCCCCGAGCCTTCCAACTGTGCGGACCCATCAAAGTGAATAGTCCAATACGTGTTATCCGGCTTCTCCTCTGGTGCCTGCAACTCCGTCCAATCATTAATAAAGTCCACTAGGGCTTGAGACTTGATAGCTGTGCGCGGCATATACTGCAAACCGTGAGGCCCAAGCTCGATGGCCCACTTGGCAACTCGTCCCGTGGCTTCCCTATTCTGGATGATGTCTCCCAAGGGGGCTGAACTTACCACAGTTATAGGATGACCCAGGAAGTACTGTTTTAGCATCCGGCTCGCCATGAACACCCCATAAACCAGTTTCTGCCAATGCGGATACCTTTGCTTGGACTCTATGAGCACCTCACTGATGTAATAAACTGGCCGCTGAACCATATGCTCCTTGCCAGTCTCCTTACGCTCCACCACAATAGCCACACTAACAGCACGTGAGTTAGCAGCAACATACAATAGCAATGGCTCTTTATCAATCGGAGCTGCGAGAACCGGCGGCTCAGCCAATTGTCTCTTTAAATCTTCAAAAGCAGCATCAGAGCCTCACCTGCATAAAGGTGTCTCGCTTTCTTCATCATCCGATACAACGGTAAAGCCTTCTCCCCTAGCCGACTTATGAATCGGCTTAAAGCAGCAACGCGACCCGCCAGTCGCTGAACATCATTGATGCACGCCGGCTTAGCCAGAGAGGTAATCGCCTTGATCTTCTCCGGTTAGCTTCAATGCCCTGTTTGAGACCGAGGAATCCCAAAAGTTTGCCTCGCAGTACACCAAATACGCACTTGTCCGGTTAAGCATCATCTTGTAGACCCGGAGATTATCAAAGGTTTCTCTTAAATTAGAGATCAAGGTTTCTTCTTCTCTGGACTTCACCACAATGTCATCCACATAAGCATGAACATTGCGCCCAATCTGATTGTGGAGACAATTTCGCACACACCGCCGATAAGTCGCTGGGCACTCTTGAGCCCAAACGGCATAGACACATAGCGTAAGGCTCCAAGCGGAGTAATGAAAGTCGCCTTCTCCTGGTCCTTAATCGCCATCTTGATCTGATGATAACCAGAGTAAGCATCCAAAAGCTCAACCGCCGCAACCCGCAGCGGCATCGATGATTTGATCAATGCGGGCGAGCAAAGGGATCAGCCGGACAAGCTTTATTTAGGTCCGTAATCGACACACATCCGCCAAGTGCCATTTTTCTTGAGCACAAGCACCGGTTAGCCAACCACTCCGGTGAAAAACTTCCACGATGAACCCTGCCGCTAAGAGCCGAGCGACCTCTTCCCCTATAGCCTTCGCCTTTCCTCATTGAATCGCCGGAGAAATTGCTCGACCGGCTTATACTTTGGATCAATATTAAGAGTGTGCTCAATGAGTTCTCTCGGGACACCCGGCATGTCAGAAGGTTTCCATGCAAAGATGTCCTGTTCTCACGGATGAACTCGATGAGCGCGCTTTCCTATTTGGGATCCAAATTGGTACTGATGCTGAACTGCTTGGAAGAGTCACCTGGAGTGAAGTCAACCAGTTTTGTCTCGGCGGCCGACTTAAATTTCAAAGCCGAGTCTTGCTCTGTGGTTGGCTTCTTCAAAGAGGTCATATCTGCCGGGTCAACATTAGTTTGATAAAACTTCAGCTCCTCTTCAGCACAAACGGATTCAGCATAAGCCGCATCTCCCTCCTCACACTCCAAGGCCACCTTTCGATTCCCATGCACAGTGATGGTGCCCTTGTGACCCGGCATCTTGAGCTGCAGATAAACATAACACGGCCGTGCCATGAACTTGGCATAAGCCGGCGGTCCAAACAGAGCATGATATGGGCTTCTGATTTTGACTACCTCAAACGTCGACTTCTCAGCCACGAATCGTATTCGCTCCAAAAGCCACTTCCAGCTCGATCTTTCCAACAGATACGCCGACTTACCGGGTACCACCCCATGGAAAACAGTCTTGGGCGCCCTCAAGTCCTTATCACCGACCCATACGGCGAAAGGTCTCATAATAGAGAATATTGATGCTGCTTCCGCCGTCCATGAGCACCTTAGTGAATTTATATCCACCAACCCGAGGGGCTACCACCAAGGCTAATCGACCGGGTTATCAACCGGGGGTGATCTTCTACTCCAAATGATAGGCTGTTACGACCACCTCGGATAACGGGAACCGCCGTTCAACCGAATTCACAGCCCTTTTATGAACCTTCTAGTCACGCTTACACAAGTTAGTGGTAAACACATGGTATTGCCCACCGCTTAACTGTTTTGGATGGCTCGATAACTTTGACTGCTGCTGCCGCTGTCCTCCTTGACCGGACTCATCGCTGATTATAGCCACCTTGACCACCTTGAAAACCGAACTTGAGCCGCCACCCGGGCCATGGAAACCACCTGCTCCCGAACCGCCGCCTGATCCGTGATTGCCATCAAACATGTTTGAATTCTTGAAAGCCTTCATGATCGCGCAGTCCTTCCATAAGTGGGTGGCAGGATTTTCTCGAGTACCGTGTCTTGGACAAGGCTCATTCAGAAGCTGCTCAAGAGATGGACCTGAGCCACCAGATCGAGGAGGTCCTCTCCCCTTATGCTTCTTGTTATTACCTTGGGCATTAGCATTGGCCACAAACGTCGGGTTACCCTCCGGCTTACGCTTGTTACCACCTTGATTTACCGGTTGTTGTTGTTGACCCTTTCCGTTGCCGTTCTTCTTTCCCTTCCCTGTCTTTTCCTCCTCAGACACGGGATCCTCAGTAGTATCAGTATCGCCATATTTAACCAAAGCCGCCATCAGTGTACCCATGTCATTGCAATCACGCTTAAGGCGCCCCAGCTTCTACTTCAGCGGCACAAAACGACAATTCTGATGGAGCATAAGTATCGCAGAGACGGCATCCATCTTATCAGATGAATGTATTATTTCTTTGACCCGGCGCACTCAATGAGTTGTGGACTCACCCTCCTCCTGCTTACAATTGGTCAAGTCCACAATGGACATAGATTGCTTGCAAGTATCTTTAAAGTTCTGGATGAACCGGGCCTTTAACTCGGCCCATGAACTGATGGAATTGGGAGGCAAGCTTTTCAACCAAGTTCGGGCCGTTCCATCTAACATCATGGTGAAATACTTAGCCATTGCCGCGTCGCCGACTTCCAATAATTCCATGGCCATCTCGTAACTTTCAACCCATGCCCCGGTCAGTAAGTCGGCCGTGTATTCGGCACCTTTCGAGGACCCTTGAAATCCTTGGGCGGGCGCACATCTCAGAGACCGACACTGCACAAGGGACACCACCGGTTCTAGTGGCCACCCTGCTCCAACGAAGTCATTGGATACTCTGGGAAACCATCATACGCCATCTGCTGAGCCGCTAATTGAGCCGCCTGTTCATCCTCCTGACGCAATCGATCCTGCACCGGGTTATAACCGCCGGGTTGGTTGCGACGCTGGGCATTACTTGATAAAGCCTCTGACTCCATGTGTCTGTTGTAACTCGGACTCCGGTTTGGTCGAGGTGCTACCCAAGGCTGAGGAGTGGAATGAATCATGTCCCTGCTGTAAGAATAGGCCTCTTGCTGTGCCAAGGCCGTCTGAAGAAGCTCCCTAACCCTCCGGGTTTCCACCGCCGTCGGGTCGTCACCATCCACTGGAAGAGCCGCCAGACGCGCCGATGCTGCTATCAGGTTCTCCATGGGGTTGGAAAAGTGGCCCGGAGGTGTTGGTATGTATCGGGGCGGGGCCATGCTCCCGTGAAGAGGTGCCGTCTCTCGAGGCTGAACCGCCCTCCGCCCGGGTGTCATAAATTGATTGGCTTGGTGGATTGCTAGGACCAGCTCGTGTCGTGAAAAGATTACGAGGATCGTAAACCGGAGGCGACGGGACTGGGTTTTCGATGTCTCCTTCTCATCACCTCATTGGGCGATTCAGATTCATATTAAGCTGGAAAGCCTCGATCGAGTCGCTGCGCCCGTGCATCCAAAGCCGCCCGCTCATGCTAGCTTTGGTGTCTCGGCCGCCAAGGCCTCCTTGGCCTGGGCTATCTCCTCACGCACCTTTGCACCTCCGTTATGTTCATCTGGATTTGCAGGAATAACCGTGGAGGTTAACAAGGCCGTCAACTTGTCCATAAGATCTATCGGCACCTGAGCGGCGGTAGCGGGCCTCCCCGACGCTCCTAACCCGGACGTGATTGTTGTCGCAGCCGTCGAGTTTTGACCGGATTGGGTACCAGCCATGAAGACTCCTGCCCAGCTTGGCGGCTCATAGCAATCTCGAACGCTAGAGTCGTCCGAACAGCCCCCTAGCATGCCTTCTTGGACCTGATACAGAGAATCTGTTGAACCGGAGGATGAATCATCATCTGATGGGACGGCCGTCTCTTCGCCATCCTTAGATCCTTCCGAAAGTGCCTCTCCATGAACATAGCCCACAAAGGCACGCTTTATCATAGGTTGAATCTGAGCGGGTCTCGCACGCTGAGCCGTCTCAATGAGGTCGGTACAGCTGTCCGGCTCTGGGCCCGGCTCACCAATCCGGCCGATGAAGACATGAATTCCGCCAAAGGGGACCCGGTACCCGTACTCAATCGAGTTGGCCTCGGGGCCCCAGCCTTCGTTGTTGATGTAGATCTTGCCACGATGACTGTTGGTCATCCGGACCACTGTGTATCCCTTGAGCCCTTCGAAGCTGCCCTTAAAGAACTCAAATCCACCGTGCGCTGGCCCCACGGTGGGCGCCAACTGTCGTGGAATTGTCACGGCAGATGTCCTCTTGCAAGGACTTAATCGTGGAGCCATCGCAACTAGGAAGCTTAAAGGGGTTAATCGGGACAAAGGACACGAGAGGGTTTATACTAGTTCGGCTCCTTACGGTGAAGGTAAGCCTACGTCTAGTTGGGTTGGTATTGCTTGAGGTTTCGATGACCAGGGAGCGAGATACGCTATGCCCGGTTCTCGAAGGGTTGTTTTTCTGCCCTAAGCCGCCGGCGGGTCGTCCCCTTATATACACGGGTTGACGCCCTACGGCTTACAGAGTGCCGGCTCGGTCATGCCATTATGATACAAGTGTCCGGCTCGGTGACTAGTGTCCGGCTCGGTGACTAGTCAAGTCTACCTTATGATACAAGTCATGCCATTATGGCGGTTTACTACAACGGGCTTTAAGTCGCCTGTGGGCCTTAGGCCCCTTGTTGAGACGCCATCTTCAGGCTTGGACTTGGGCTTCTGTCTGGTAACTATTTACGTAACCCGGCCCCTCCTGGGCGGCTTACACAAATAGTTATATCCCCAACAGGAGGGATAGCGTGTACCGAAAGATTCTACTTACTGCTCCTGCCTTTGCGTCTATGACAGGTGGGCCCAACAGGTGGTTGGCCCTCCTGTCATGCAGCCAAAGGCAGGTCCAAGCAAACACCGGAGCTCGACCAGCGAGAGAGGGCGTCGTAGTAATCAAATTTCTCGGTCTTATACGAGTTGACACAACACATCAAAGCACTTTTCGATAAAAGTCTTTTACACATTTCAAATGGGCTACTTGTATGTAGGAGTAGACATATTCTGCTTCGTATGTAGTCACTTGTTGCAATCTCTAAAAAGACTTATATTTGGAAACGAGGGAGTACAACGCATGCATGCATGCCGTGACTTTCCTTTTGATACTTGTACGTGTTGATTTGATGCACCTTGCCAAATTTTGACTATAAATTTAACTAACCAAATTTTCATGCATGTCACAAAATTACGGGGCTGTTTGGATTGTGACTATGTTTGTCTTATGTTGCCACATTATTTTTCCCACACTTGCCTAACCTGAGTTGCTCAAATTGTTAGACACACTTTGGCTTGCCTAAGGGAATCTTGCCACAATTTTTGTGTCTATGACATGTGGGGTTCACTGCTGATAAAAAAAATCTTGTCTTAGGTGTGGCTAATAAAAAAGACTTATATTTAGGAACGGAGGGAGTAGAAAATATAAATAATAATGCATGTTGGGGCAACCCACGTTTCTGCTAATTTTAGCCGTGGGCTTGTTCACAATTTTTACGAGGGGGTGGTTGGGACTTGTAGTACCAGACTTGAACGATACAAAGTGCGACCTGGCACACCATAACACCGCTTGGAACAAGCGGGTAGCTATCTCAAAAAACAATCAACAACTAAAAAAAACTACGACCTGGCATGTAGTAGTACACAATTTTAAACGATTGTTTTGATGAAGTGAAAAAGGAAAACTACCCCACTACTTATATATAGGCCGGAGCCTCCGCGCTTGCTTGCTAGGGTTGCTCTATTCACATACTCTCATCCTCTCCAGATCTAAACAAGATAGGGGTAGTAACAATGTCTTTCTCCCTTCAAAAAACACTGGCTTTCTATCCTCACCACTGGTTACAGATCCGGACGTATCCCCCTCCGCCGGTGAAGGGGAGGAGGGGCAGCATTTAGGCCGTCGTCGACAGCGAGGGAGGAGACCCGCTGCCGGCCGCACAGTTATCTCTGGCCGAGCGCCGGCGCCGGAGGTCCTCCGATCCCTTCGCTGCTGCTCGTGGGCAGATCCGGCCTCCCGCCGCCCACCTATCCACATCCCGACGACCTTCAGGTATATCTTCGTTTGAAACCGCCTTAGCTCTACTTCCCCAGCTTGCTACGTCGCTGCATGTGCATCATTTTCTACCTCTCAGCCCCTCTCGATCGGATGGTCCAACGTCACCTTTTTTTTCTTCTATTGTTAGAGGTAAAGCTACTTCATGGAGTCAAATCCTGTACTCCCTCCGTCCAAAAATACTTGTCATTGAAATGGATGTATCTATATGTATTTTAGTTCTAGACACATCCATTTTGATGACAAGTAATTCCGGACGGAGGGAGTACTTGGTTCAAACAAGAAATAAAGTGGGGGTGGGGGAATTTAGTATGTACATCGGACTTGGTACAAACAGGAAGGAAAGGGGGTGAAAGTAGTACAGACTGGTCATCCAACCGGTCTCTTGGTCGAAAAGGGAAATATTGGGGTAACGCTGTACACAGTGGTATGACCAGGACTAGATTTGCTATCCACACATAGGAGTAGGTGGCTAGAGTGAACAAAAATGGGACCAACCCAGATATGTTTCTTGGATGTTTGTTTCTCGGGGCAACAAACTATGAATCACCACTTTATGCCCCTGTTTACGTACATGGTGCTGTACTGCTGGTGCACCCACTGTCCCATGCCCTTATACCAAATATTTAGGCTTCGGTCAGAATAAAGGGGCAGAAAACATAGATCTTGATGAAAATAGAGGAATAGGAAAGGAATGTAGGTATAAAACTATGGAACAGCGAACCAGAGGAAACTCCAAAGAGAATGTGTTCGGATGGACTACGAAATGTACTGATTTGTTTTTTTAGAGTAGCATGATTGGTAGTATGAGCTGCTATTTGTTTATTCAGTTGCACAGTGACTACTCTTGTCCTCACCTCACGTACCACACATAGGTTGATTTTTTTACTCCGGCAAACACAGCACAGCAACCTGTCTAACGCATGGCAGCGAGCGCCTGCCTCGGGCTTCCGCTCAAAAAATGAGCAGCGCGTGGATGTTTCTAATCCTATGGAATCAGTACTACCAGACCAGCTTTCCTATGAAACACTATTCACCTTTCTCGTGTTCCGAATGGTTGGAAGGAAAAGAATACAGTAGGAATTGTGTTCCTACGAAAATCCTGCACCAAACCTGTGAACCGAACGCAACCTTAGCTGTTCTTAATATAATGTCACTGGTAAAAATGAAGCCATGCCACTGTTTTTGCCTGTAATTGTTTGAGACTCTGACAAGTTTAACCAAATGTTTTTGCCTATAATTGTTTGAGACTCTGACTGTTTCCTCTGTGCCTTTTTGTGCAAACAGGGATATCCAATTCACCTGGTTGCTATTGTGACCTTTTGGTGCACTGCACAAAACTCTTCTTAAAAGAAGTGACTTTTGTGTTGTTTAACTAGAATGTCAGAATGGCCCAGTTGGTTCATTTTGGTGGAACTGCACAAAGGGAGATCTGTGTTCCAATCCTCATCATCCATATTGGCGCCATAACCTTCCTTTAGGTAAGAATGATATTTAATGCATGTGTTCATCTCTATTTTCCGACTGCCATGAGAAAATAATGCTGTTTTTTACTAGTACACTTGTACTCCCTCACTGACAAAACCAATTCTGAATTAGAAGGCCAATCATGTACTTGGTTTCACCAACTGGTGAGGAGAAAGAGAAATAGAGCATGAAGAGGAAGAAGAAGAAGAATAAACAGTGCCAAGGTGATCTTGCTGAAACCAGAGGCCTCAGTCGAGGCCATTCAAGGGCTCCGGCAACGACTACCTTACATGTGAGACGATCCTCCAGGGAGCTATTCCACTTCTGCTGTCTCACTTAATTAATTAGGAGTACTTAAGTACCACTAATTTATTACTGCCTAATTTTCCTGTTGGAGTTAAACAAATCTTTAATAGGACCCTATGCTGAATCATGTACGTGTGAATGTTTGTCTATGGAGGTGAATCATGTGGTGGAGCAGGGAGGGAATATTGTGTCATGACATAATAGTGCTATTGTTTTGCATGTCAATTTATTGCGATTGGTTCAATGAGGCAATGTTTTGCGTATTGTCCATCATGAATTTGATGCTACTGTTTGAGTAATATGCTAATGTCTTCCTATCCTTTCTCACTGAGCTAATGAAGGTTTCACCTTGTTCCTACTTGTGCAAACAGGGATCATGTTGTGCCAATCATACATTTTAGTGGAACTACACAAGACAATACAATAAACTCTATCCCAACCAGTGCTTTAACTCTGCTGGAAGTTCTTGATAATCTTTCGATATAATCTCAGCACTGGTAAACAAGGGTGATTTCAACCATACATTTGAAGTGCACAAAATATATACTATTGTGTGATTCCAAGTGAGTGCTTTATCATCTCTTATGGGACTACATGAATAAGTTTTTTCTCAGTTGGTACAGGGCCTAAGGCCTTCATCCATATTAGTTTGTTGTCATCTCTATTTGTATCGTACTCTCATCATGAGAAACTCCTTTATCTTTGCACATTTAAGTTTTGCAACCTATGATAAATGGCAATGCTTTGAGTGTTGAGTTGAGCTAATTGGCACCGATTAAATAAACTAATACCTCTCTTTAAGCAAGACTACTATGTTGCTAACTTTACCCATTAAGATAATGAGGGTGCTTCTATTTGTTAGTGTATGTTTCATCAACTAGTCCCACTATTACAGTAATCTCACTCTCTCAATATATGTGCCAATAGGATGCTCGATTTTGGTGGAACTGCACAAAAACTTTGGGTGCTTCATTGCCTCGACAGCTTCCGTCCTTTCCCTCGTCACGCTAATCTCCGCTTGCTTTCTTCCTTTGATGTCATTCGCTTGGCTTATCTCGGCTTCCAAACAAAGGAAATAGTAATTGATATGCTACCTCACACAGGTTGGTACTGGTCTTTATCCCGATTATTGTGCCTGTCATATGTATTGGTAATTTGGTATTGTGCTACTGTTTGCCGATTTCATAAAGGAGTAATTTGGAGCCCGAACTCGCAGCAAATCATTACATCGGGTGATTTCAGAGAACTGCACAAAATGATCGATGGCAGTACTTATGCTGCTGCTATGTACTCCAAAGTTCACTCGCACAAGCATCGATGTTGACAAGAAGTGCCTATATTCATTCGAGTATCAACCGGCGCCAACCAATTGTCAAACTCAAGTATTAGGAGAGTGAACGCCAAAAATATTGCTTGGTGCATAGCCCGAAAAACGCAGTCCAGTCTTTGGTCCCAACTTGTGCCTTTTGGTTATCGGCACATATGGTAGGAACTATATGGCATGGAGTCTAAAGATTCCGCAAGTTGGTTGACACGTATATTCATCGGGCACTTAATCACCGCACGCCAAGGATGCTCCATTTCGGTTAAACTGCACAAAAATTTGGGTGGTTCATTTTCTCAACCGCCTCCTTTCTCGCTCCGCAATGTAGAATTTTGGCGAGATACAGGACCAAGATGAGCCAAGAAACTAGTTGGATGAAAGTAGTGGCCAAGTTGCTCAAACCTCCCTCGCACGAGGCCACTATTTGAGGATAAACCTACAAGCAAAGTTCAAATTGTCTGTCTTGCCTCTTATGTACTCAAAAGTTTACTCGTTACAAGAACTAATTTTAGCAAGAAGTGCCTCCGATTGAACACCATTTACCAATCTGCACCCTAGGTAATTAAATTTCGTCCATGGATCATATTGGATGTGATCTCAATCATTTGGATGCATAAACATACTTGAACATGTGTATATCTGAATCTTTTGTGAATTATGTATGAATATTGTCGTGTGATCTATCAATCATTTGGATGCATAGATATGTTGAGCTTGTGTATATATGAATCTTTTGAGTTGTTGATAGTGAATGTTGGCTATGAATATGAATGTGTCCTGTGAACCTGAGTTTGATATGAATGTTTACCTTTTCTATTGTATTTGTGTGTGAACTTGTTAGTATGCCTACTGTGGGGTATTTATCAATCATTTGGATGCATAGATATGTTGACCTTGTGTATATATGAATCTTTTGAGTTGTTGATAGTGAATGTTGGCTATGAATATGAACGTGTCCTGTGAACCTGAGTTTGATATGAATGTTTACCTTTTCTGTTGTATTTGTGTGTGAACTTGTTAGTATGCCTACTGTGGGGCATAAAATGCAGGTCTCTTATAAAAGTAATGTTGTGTCCAATTTATGTTTTCCCTTCTAACCACATATATATTTATATTATTACTATTATCTTATATTTTATAGAGACTTATATATACATTATAAAAACATCCCACGTGTTATTAACTTATAAAAGTAAATGTTTAACGGAAAATCCTGGTTGTTTTTGACTCACGTGCAAGGAAAATCATGGTGATTATGCATAAAAGCTTCGAAGATTTTGAGGACCAATTTAATAATAACGCGCTCATTTTTATTTTGAGCAATAACTCGCTAATTTCTTAATTATATATATATATAATGTGCCTCTCCGGTTTATTCTTTGATATTAATTGCTCCTTCTAACATAACATTATGTATATAACGAGCCCACCTAATACGTGTATTTCAAGGAAGTGCAAATGGGCTGGGATTTCTTAGAAAATATAAATTGGTCTGATTGACGCGAAATTATTTGTTCACCCAGCCCAGCAAATGGACTGTACATTCTAGAAAACATGGGTTAAATATATGCCACATTTTTGCACGCTGACATGTGGGCCAATATGTCGAAGCCTACGCAGGGCGTTGTCAACTTGGTCAACAAATGATTGCGTCATCCACAGCCATTGGATTTATATCCAACGGCCGGCATGCACCTTCAATCTCTTGTCTTCTTCCTCCAGCGTCGCCGGGACCGCCTTGTCCGGCCTCCGACGGCTAGCGGCTCTGCTTAGCACGCATCGCTGCGAAGCGCTACCCCACCGTCGGCCAGGCTATCCCTCCACCCCTCGACACCTCCTGTTATTCTCCATAGACTACAGCCCCACGCCGCAACAGAACCAGTTATAACCCTTCTCCTCCTCTCAATCTGCGACTCCACTGCCGCATTTTCCCATCTCCGAGTCATTCCCGTCCGGGGCCTCGCCGTCGTCCACCGCCTCGCTGTGTTCGGTGCGGCGTGGTCAACAAACGAGATTCATCGGAAGAGGACTGTACATGGAGAGCCTGACGGCTGGGACCCACGAGGTCCATGGTCGCACGCAAGGAAAGTTCCTCCTTATTAAGCTGAAAAAATGTTTCCTCCACCTAACAGCTGGGACCCGCCGGCTGTATCTTTGCATGGAAGGAAGTGCCTCCTTGTTTTGCGAAAAAATTATTCATCCGTTGATACCGGAACCCGTCGACGGTGACCGACTTGTGGGCCTACTAAGCGGGCGGTACGCACGGCTTTGTCAACTTAATCAACAAATGATTCTAGCAGCTGGACCCTTGGATGTTAATCCAACAGCCATGCTCCTTCTTCAACCTCTGTTCTTTGCTCCTGCCTCCCGTGGGCGGCACTGCCGTGGCCGCCAAGACCAACCAAAGATGAAGTTTCCCACTCCTCTCCATCTGCGACTCCACCGCCCGCCTTCCCCATCTCCGGTCGTTCCATGCAGCGCGCTCGCACGGTGTGGTCAACGTGGTCAACAACCGAGAGTCATCGGAAGATGACTATACGTGAGAGGCTGACAGTGGGGACGCACCACGCCCATGGACGCATGCATGCAACGGAACGCGGCGAGGTCAACGTGGTCAAGGAACGACTTCCATCGAAAGTATACTATACATGGAGAGTCCCAGCTGGGTCCACGGCCGCAGCAAGTAAGTGCCTCCTTATTACGCGGAAAATAATGATTCCTCTAACTGACAGCAGGGACCCACTGGACGGGCCACCATATTTTGCGAAAAAAACGTTTGCCCCCTGACTGCTGGGACCCACCTGACGGGCCACCGTATTTCGCGAAAAAAACGTTCCCCCTGCTGTCAGCTCGGACCCACCAGAAGTGCCTCCTTATTACGCATAAAAACATGAATACGCCCCCTGCTAGCTGGGACCTACCTTGGTGGGAGGCTGACTTATGGGCCTACTAAGTTGACGGGGACGAAGGGCTTTGTCAACTTAGTCAATATGAACGATTCTAGCTCCAAAGGACCGTCGATGACCATCCAATGGCCGTAGTGCTTCTTCAACCTCTGGTCTTCTTGCTCCAAATTACCCAAACCAGCGCCGGTCGTGCCTCATGCTCCTGCCTCCGTGGCGGCTGTCTTGCCAGCGGAGGCCTCACCGCCTCTACTATTTCCACCGCTGGTCAGGCCACGTGGCGACGGCAGCCTCACACCGCAGCCGAACCAGTGAACCCTCGTACTCCTCTCCGCGCGGGCTTCCACTGCCGCGTCTTCCCCGGCTCCGCGTCGTCCCCTTCCTAGGCATCGCCGTCGTCCACCGCCGTGGTGCTCTCCGCGTGGCGTGGTCAACGTGGTCAAGGAATGACTTCCATCGGAAGAGTACTGTACATGGAGAGGCTGACAGCTGGGTCCACGGACACAGCCCAGTTTTTTTGTGATTTGCCAACTAAGTCGCTTTGTCAGGCCTGTTGGGCTGCAAATCTTTCAAGACGAGGAGAGCTTTCATTCGCCTGGCCGAGAAAATGGCCCATCAGTAATGAGAAATGGGTTGTACATTTTTAAAACACATCAAACCTGCAATTAGTTTCAAATATCTTTTTCATTTCGAGATTTTAAATTACATTAATTTTTATGCGTGGAGAATTTGTTGGATTTTATATTGATATACATTTATTTTTAAATTCAATTTGACTGTGAGTCGAAATTTTGGGATTAAAAACAGTTCGGAACGCACCGAAATATGCAAAATTTGTATAATTTTTTAACCGTGGCCACAATATGGGTTGTAATGCTAACAAAAAGAATATGGGCTCCAAAAAAACCTTAAGAATTAGCAAATGGGCTGTAAATTATTAAAAATAATGGCAGATGGGATGTATGTTGTTTTCCACAGATTTGAGGCTTTCCTAAAAAAAGGTTGACGCACAAGCAGTGATTGTTGGATGGCCATCCAACGGCCGTCGTGCTTCTTCAATCTCTGCTCTTCCTGCTCTAGCACCTCAAACAAGCGCCGGCGGGACTGCCTGCTCCCTCCTCCCCGCGGTCGTCTCTGCTGCCACGCAGGCCTCACCGCCCCACCGTACTCCCATCACTGGCCTAGCCATCCCTCTACTCACCCACACCTGCTGTTATTCTCCGGCGACGGCAGATTTAACGAGTAAACCTCAGACAACAGACTCCCCTCCGCGTGGGAAACAATCGCCGAGTCTTCCCTACCTCCGTGTCGTTCCCTTCCTAGGCCTCGCCGTCGTCCACCGCCCTGGTGCTCTCGACGCAGCCTGGTCAACGTGGTCAACGACCGACATGCATCTGAAGTGGACTTTACGTGGAGAGGCCGACAGCTGGGTCCATGGCCGCACGCAAGGAAATGCCTCCTTATTACACGCAAAATAATGATTCCTCCCCTGACATCAGGGACCCACCGAAAGGGCCTCTGTATTTCGCGAAAAAAACGTTACCGCCGCTGACAGCTCGGACTCACCAGCTATATCTTCGCACGCAAGGAAGTGCCTCCTTATTACGCACAAAAAAAATGAATACTCCGCCTGTTAGCTGGGACCCAGTATAGTGGCACGCTGACTCGTGGGCCTACTAAGTTGACGGGGACGGAGGGATTTGTCAACTTAGTCAATATGCATGATTCTAGCTCCAGTGACTGTACGATGTCCATCCAACGGTTGTAGTGCTTCTTCAACCTCTGGTCTTCTTGCTCCAGCCGCCCAAACCAGCGCCGGTCGTGCCTCGTGCTCCTGCCTCCCGTGGCTGGCTGCGATGCGGCGGAGGCCTCACCGCCCCCTACTACTCCCACCGCTGGCCAGGCCATCCCTCTACTCACCCACACCCCCTGTTATTCTGTGGCGACGGCAGCCTCACCCTCGTACTCCTCTTCACATGGGCATCAACTGCTGCGTCTTCCCCGGCTCCACATCGTCCCCTTCCCAGGCCTCGCTGTCGTCCACCGCCGTGGTGCTCTCGGCTCGGCGTGGTCAATGTGGTCAACGACCGACTTCCATCGGAAGAGTACTGTGCGTGGAGAGGCTGACAGCTGGGTCCAGGACGGCCGCAAGGAAGTGCCTCCTTATTACGCGCAAAATAATTATTCCTCCACCTGACAGCAAGGACCCACCGGACGGGCCACCGTATTTCGCGAAAAAAACGTTTCCCCCCTGACTTCTGGGACCCACCAGCTACATCTTCGCACGCAAGGAAGTGCATCTGAAAAAAAAACGATTCGCCCCCCTGACTGCTGGGACCCACCAGCTACATCTTCGCAGGCAAGGAAGTGCCTGATAGTCGGGACCCACCTGGTCGAAGCGTACGTAGCGTTGTCATTCTGGTCGCGGACGTGTACGTACATGTATACTGATCGATGTAGAGGCACGCCCGTAGCATGTACACGTACGTACAGCGGCCAGGGTGCAAGAAAGAAAATACGGCCACGTATGTGTACATACGGGCGGGGTCTCGAACGCCTACTCGCGCATACGTACATGGCTGGGTCGGAACGGAGAAACAGCGTCGTCGTCGTGTTCATGGGGAGCCAACCGGCTGGGTCGGAACGGAATGCGTGGTCGTGTTCATCGGGAGGGCTTGGACGGAACAGGCGATGGAACGAGGCTGGCGTCCGCACAACGGAGGAAACGAGCCTCCCACGCTCGAACGGGTCCTGTTGATCGGGAGGGTGTGGCGTGCGCGCAAACGGAGGAAACGGACCTCCTACGGTCAAAACGGGGTCCTATTGATCGGGAGGGGTGTGGCGTACCGCAAAACGGAGGAAAGACCTCCTACGGTCAAAACGGGGGTCCTGTTGATCGGGAGGGGTGTGGCGTCAGTAAAAGATTTAAACGGACCTCCTACGGTCGAAACGGGGTCCTGTTCGCCGGGAGGGTGTGGCGTGCAAAACGGACTCCACGGATACTGTTCATCTCCACCGTCGACCTCCTCCAGCCACCACGGGCTACCGTCGACCTCCTCCGGCCTCCACGGGCTCCTGCTCATCCAAATTCCCATCGCGCTACTCCACCGGCCACTTGCTCAACCACCCTCCACCGCTCACTGCTCATCCAGCCCTCCACACCACGGGTCCTGTTCAACCACCCTCCACGGGCACCCTCCACCGCTCATCTGTTCATCCAGCCCTCCACACCACGGGTCTTGTTCAACCACCCTCCACGGGCACCCTCCACCGTCTCATGCTCATCCAGCCCTCCACCCGCCACGGGTCCCGTTCTTCCAGAGGCAACGCCACCGCCACTTGCTCATCCAAACCCCCCGCAACGCTCATTTGCTCATCCCAGAGGCGGCATCGATCGGCTTCGCTTAGCGGCGATGCGAAGAATCGCCGATCGGGTTCGCCAACGACCATCGATCGATCGCTTCGGGTTCGATGAACGCGTAGCTGCGCAAAGCTGTCGCCGGGTTCGATTAGAGCCCAATGCCTCGCTTCGGGTTCGATTAGAGCCAACGCCTCGGACACACGCAGCGTACGTGTACGAGAGAAACGCGCATCGCTCGGCCCCCGACCTCCCATCGTAACCGGGAACTCCCTGAGATTTTCCTCCCCCTCGCTTCTACCACTATTTTTTCCGTCATGGACGGCCCAAAGAATGTCATGCAGCTGCGTCTCCGGCCCGCCCAGGACGAAAAGCCCATTTTCTGTCATGATTTTTTGTCATAGAAGTAGGACCCCACCACATCTATGATGATACCGGGTTTTGTCACAATTATCGTCATAGAAGTGTCATATGTATGACATAAAAAAAATTCATTTGGCCCAAAATGTCACGGATGTGTCTTTTTTTTGTAGTGGCTTGTGGGCCCCTCGGGCACCTCCTTGACTTACTTTTGACGCCTAAAATTCTTATAAATATAGAAACCTCCAAAACGAACCCTAGATCATAAGTTCCGCCGATGCAAGCCTCTGTAGCCACGAAAAACCAACCGGGAGCCTGTTCCGACACCCTGTCGGAGGGGGAAACCATCACCGGAGGCCATCTTCATCATCCCGGTGGTCTCCATGATGAGGAGGGAGCAGTTCACCCTCGGGGCTGAGGGTATGTACCAGTAGCTATGTGCTTGATCTCTCTCTCTCTCTCTCTCTCTCTCTCGTGTTCTTGATTTGGCACGATCTTGATGTACCGCGAGCTTTGTTACTATAGTTGGATCATATGGTGTTTCTCCCTCTCTACCTTCTTGTGATGAATTGATTCTTGCTCTTTTAGGCTTTCGTTATGTTGGATTGAGTGTTGGATTTGAGAACACTTGATGTATGTCTTGTGATGGGATATCTGTGGTGACAATGGGATGTTCTATTGATTCACTTGATGTATGTTTTGGCACTCAACTCACGGATTCCCGAGGTGACATTGGGGTAATCTATGCATAGGGGTTGATACATGTTTTCGTCCTACGTTCTCTGATAGAAACTTTGGAGTGATTCTTTGTCGCACGTCGAGGGATTGCCATATGATTTAACGAAATATGTATTTGGCAATTGTGTGGCAGATTGCCAAAACGACCTAACCACCTGGCTGCCCTTCGATCTCGATCGCTCGATGGAGAGGAACCTCGTGACCTCCTCCATCCACGACCTCTGATATATAGTACCGCTGCTTCCCATCCTTGTCGCGCTCTAGCGGCAACCTCCTCGGGTGTTGCTTCCGCAGGCTGACCGTGTCGCAGCATGCCGCCGCCGTCGCGCATCCTGATCATTCCACCGCCGGCAACCTTCCCCTGTCCGGCTGTGGAGAGGAACAACGCGTGCTCCAGTCCAATGTGTCATCGACCAGCTGGACAGCTGGTGCCCTCTCCTCTCGCGTGATGGTGTGCTCCAGTCCAGTGAGTCGCCGGCTGGCCGGCGCCCTCTCCTCTCGCACGATGGCATGCTCTAGTCCAGTATGCCCCTAGTCGTTAGGCGTCCTCTTCTCTCGCGTGATGGCGTGCTCCAGCTCAGTTCGCCCTCGGCCGGTTGGCGTGCTCTCCTCTTGCGCGATGGAATTGGAGGCAAGTGCACTTCCAGCACCCACCACCAGGCTAGTTCATGTCCGCCTACATGCCTGCGAGCTGCTTGTGTTTATGCCAATATGGTTTCCTTGTTCACCGACAGCCCCTAGTGGCAGTTTACATCATCTGTCCATCTCCTCATCGTTTAATGCTCACCAACTAACCCACATTGAACGATCACAATCGATGAATGAACGCATCTGAATGTTCCAGCCACACCACCAACTAGTGCAGAGCAGAGCATCCAACGTGTTTCTCCCATTAGTTTGGCTTGCTTGTTTGTTTGTGTTCAACTTCAGCACTGGCTTGCTTCAAGTAACATAATATGATCAAGTCAAGCCATTGGATGCTAGTCCTAGGTTAAAGAGGACTTTGTTCGGTCAAGTCTCAAGTCAAGCAAAATTAGTGCTCTCTCTTGCACTTTTTTTATCTACTCTAGTGGCCTCTGGTTGGTCAAGTCAAGCTCTACAGTCAATCACTCTAGCAGGCTCAACTCCCCCCGGCCGGCACTCACCTCTACCATCCTGCTGCTCCGCCTCGCCGATCGGTAACGCTACTGGTTTTTTTTTCATCGCTACTGTTTTTTCCATGTGTGAAGATGGAAAGGGAAAAAGTTATTATGGTGTTTTGCAGTGGTAGTTTTGATCCGGATAAAAGCTATTGAAAACATAGTGCGGTAAGTTATGCGTAAACAACATGGTAGTATACACACCGTATACCTGATTACTTATGTACACAAACCGTAGACCTGATAACTTCATACAAACAGCACAGTAAGTTTGACCAGAGAAAAATTTGTTCAAAAATGTGCACCCAAAAACTTCTGTTTAAATAACATGGTGATCTATGCACCAAAGAACTGATAACTTAGATACAAATACCGTGGTAACAATGACCTTGAGGAAAAAAACTTGTTGAAAACAACTCCGGTAACATCAGTGTAAAGAACATGATAATATATGAACCGCAGAGTTGACAACTCCGCAGTAACTTTGAAAGGGGGGGAGTTGTTAAAAACATGCACTCGATAACTTCTGTAAATAGGAGGGTAATATACAAATTGTAGGTCTGATAACTTGGGTAGAAACACCACGATAACATTGACCAAAGAGGAAAAAAGTTATTGAAAACATACCACCGGTAACTTTTCGTGTAAATACCATGGTAACTTACATGCCACATACATGGGTAAATTATGCAGCCCATGCGAGATAACTTTTGATAAAAGAAGTGTCAAAACATATCAACATGACATGAAAATTGGGGATCATTTGATTTTAGCCATGAAGACGAACGAAGGCGAGGAGAGGAAGGGTGGGAGTGGCGGCAGCGACATCGATGACCAGGTGGCCGTGGGAGGAGGCTATGTAGGCGGAGACAAGACCGGGAAAAAAAATACTACTTACAAACACCACGGTAATATTGACCAAGGAGGAAAAATGTGTTGAAAAATATGTCAGCGGTAGCTTCTATGTAAAGAGAAAAATTGAAAAACACACCCCGGTAACTTCTATTCAAATAGCACGGTAGTATACACACTGCAGACATGATAACTTATGCAAAAACACCGTGTAACTTTGATCCAGGGAAAAAGTTATTGGAAACGTACCCTCAGTAAATTTTGTGTAAACATCATGGTAATATACGCAACACAAACTTGACAACTTAAGCACAAACACCATGATAACTCTGACCTGGATGAAGTTGTTGAAAAGCATACCCTCGGTAATTTGTGTGTAAATAACATGATAATTTACCCACCGAAGACCTGATAACTCTCGTTCAAACAACATGGTAACTTTTTGACCCTGAATTTTTTCCGTCGAAGTACATTAACCCCAATAAGTTCTAGGTAAATAGCAGGGTAATGTACTTACTGTAGACACAATAACTTACGCAAAAAAAGTATGGTAGCTTTGACCCACGAAAAAAGTTGTCGGGAACATATCGTTGGTAAATTTTGTATAAATAGTATGATAATATACGCACCGCAGTCCTGATAAGTTACGCACAAAGACCATGATAAGTTTGATTCGGGTGGATGAAGTTGTCGAAAATATACCCCGAAAACTAATGTGTAAATAGCACGATAATAGTCTTGATTTGAGGAAGAGTAGTAAAAAGTGGTCGAAAAATACACCGGTAAATTTCGTATGTAAATAGCATAGTAAATTACGCACCACAACCTTGATAATTTAGGTACAAACACCGCGGTAAATTTGATCTGGAGAATTTTTTTGTTGAAAAGATACCCCGGCAACTTCTGGTGTAAATAGCATAGTAATATACCCATCACATACCTAATAACTTAGGTACAAATATCATGGTAATATTTGACTCTGTGGGGAAATTGTTGAAAAAATACCCCCGCAAATTTTGTGTAAATAGCATGGTTACATACGCATCACATACCTACGTACAACCACCACGGTAACTTTGATCAAGCGGAAGAAAATGTTTAAAACATACCCCCCCCCCCACCCTCCCGGTAACTTATATGAAAACATCGTGGTAATATACGAACCGCGGCTGATAACTCATGTACAAGCACCGATATAACGATGACCAAAGAGCATGGTAATATATGAACCGCGGACCTAAAAACAACATCGTAATATAAGAACCGCAGGCCCGATAACTTATATGAATACATCATGGTAATATATGAACTACAGGGTCGGCGAACCATTTTTATGAGTTTGATAACTTATGTGAAAATAGCACGGTAACTTGCATATAATGGGCATGGTAACTTATGTAGCCTAGGCGTGGTAAATTTTGGCTGAAAAAAGTCATCAGAACATGCCAACATGGGATCTAGTTTCGAAGATCTCGCCGCGACGAATCTTTTATGTAAAAACGGTTTTTACATCGGACCGATAGATTGAGCTACAAAACATTTTAAATTTTGGAAATAAAGAGAATCTAGAATGACATCAACTTTTTTGTCCTCTAGTGTATGTATATAATTAGAAGGAGAAATGCACGTGAAAGGAGAAAGAATGCTAATGTATGCATGTATCTATAGTGAAGGAAATAGAGGTGTGACAGTTTTGCTTATATGGTACACATGTGCCAAATATCACAGTTCATGATTTAATTATGTTACCATTGTTGAGAGACTTTGCACTAGTGAAAGTATGAACCCTAGGCTTTGTTTTCAAGCATTGCAATACCGTTTTTGCTCACTTTGACTACTTGCTACCTTGCTGTTTTTGTTGGGTTCTACGGGAGGGTGCGTCGACTGCAAATTAAAAAATTCCTACGCGCAGAACATCCAGGAACATGCTACGGGAGATGGATCACAGATCATTACCACTAGACGCGCAGTGCCGTGCAGCGGAAGAAGAGTTGGAGCAGCGCGTCCGCGTGGATCGTCTCCTCCTCGTCCGATCTCCCTCGAACAGCCAGTCGTCCGATCCCACGTACGAGTTCGCGGGAGCGGCGCAAGTCCACCGCCTCTAATGGTATTCGCGCGTGCAGGAGGAACACCGTGCGGCGGACTGCTAGGTCCGATCACACAATCGGTAGCGAGTGGAGGTGGCTATTCGCAACACATGCAAACCCTGGTCGCAACGCCGAAGTGATCAACCACATGAGTGTGCCACACCTCCACTTTATATAGGCATCCGTCGCAGGCTCAACACTTGGGCCTTGCACGGACCCTAAAGCCCAAAGTCTACTCGGTCACGTTCCTAGTCCAGTTCGGATCACATCCGACCAAAGGTCCTCTGAACCGACCTCGTAGGTTCCTTCCCTTAAGCGCGCGACCCCTTAGGTTCAAGTCGGCTTGGTCACAGTTCGGATCACCTCCGACCTGCACGGTTGGTAGCGACCTCTAGCAAGGCGTGCCGACCACCAATCAGACTATGAAGCTGGTTAGGCGAACCTGTACAACGTGTCACACTTATGTTCCCTTTGCCACACGATATATGTTGTCGGGCTCAAGGCGAGACTGTCATCCTTATGCTAGCCCGACCTCTTTCTCGTTCCAGTGATACCGACCGCAATCTGGATTATCTCATAATCCTTGTCGCATGGCCATGCTTATCCTGGTTGGATCACACGAGGGGCCCAGAGTATATTTCTCCTGATCGGAGGGGCAATCCCATCTTGCTCGACCATGTCTCGCAAAGATGGGACCGGACAAACTCGAAACCTACCTTTGTAACTACCCGATCCGCGGAGTAGCATTTGGTCGGCCCACAGCAAGTCTGTCACCATCCAGTACATGCGTCCACTCAGGTCTTAGGACATAGAACGATGTTGTACTAGAGACTCACAGATGACATATCGTTGCGTCTCATAGTTGGGTCTGTCCGACTCGGACCTTATCTCGACTCGGATCCGACTACGTCGAATCCGACCAGACCTTTCCAAGTCCATATTATCCGGTTAGCATCCAATGCTCCATGGCTAGTGAGACCAAGCCATCGACCGTGTTATATGCCAGTCTAGTCGGTTGCACGTCCACACAGCCCTTTCGACTAGGGACCTTTTAGGACAGTCATCATACAATGCATAGTCCCACAAATAAGTCACGTACTTGCTGATACACATCATTGATAATGTCCAAGGACTATCTTTATTCATAAACACATAGGAAATATCATCATACATGATTGCGTCTAGGGCATATCTCCAACAGTCTCCCACTTGCACTAGAGTCAATCAAATAGACATCGAATGCCCATAGCTCTAACGTGCCCCTCATGCTTGGGTTGTGGAAGCGGCTTAGTCAATGGATCTGCAACATTTGCATCCGTGTGAATCTTGCATAACTCTACATCACCATTCTTACGATCTTTCGTATCGGTGATATTTCGGTCTATGTGTCCGACCTTGTGGTGATTCCTCGGCTCCTTGGCTTGTGCGATGGCACCAAATTATCACAATAAAGGTCCAACGGTTTCACCGAGGCTGGGAAAATACCAAGATCATCCGAAAATGCGGATCCAAACACCTTCCTTTGCAGCTTCACAAGTCGCAATGTATTCGGCTTATGTGGTAGAATCGGCCACCGTATCCTGCTTGGAACTCATCCATTAATCGCTCCTCCATTCAGGGCGTACACGAATCCGTCTCGTGATCGACAATCATCTCTGCCGGTTTGGAAACTAGCATCAACGTAACCCCTTCGACGAGCTCTTCCTCACCTCCATAAACTAGGAACATCTCTTTAGTCCTTTTCAGGTACTTCAAAATAGTCTTTACCGCTGCCCAGTGACTCTCACCTGGGTTGGCCTGGTATCTGCTTGTTAGGTTTATTGCAAAAGCAACATCAGGCCTTGTACATATCATGGCATACATGATGGATCCAATTGCCGAGGCATACGGAATCCTACTCATCCTGCTTCGCTCATCAGATGTCGAAGGACTCTGAGTGTCGCTTAGCCTTATACGATGTGAGAGCGGCAAGAACCCTTTCTTCGCCTCACTCATGTTGAACCGCTTCAACACTTTCTCTATGTACGTGCTCTGGCTTAGGCCGAGCAGCCTCCTCGATCTATCTCTATAGATCTTAATGCCTAAAATATAGACTGCCTCACCAAGGTCCTTCATCGAAAACTTGCCATTCAATGATCCCTTGACCGAGTTTAACATCGAAACATCGTTCCCGATAAGTAGTATGTCGTCCACATACAAGATCAAAAACACTATCGAGCTCCCACTTAACTTCTTGTGTAAACAAGAGTCCTCTTCGCTTTTGATGAAACCGAGACCAGTGACGACCTCATCAAAACGAATGTTCCAACTCCGAGATGCTTGCTTCAGCCCATAAATGGATCTCTTGAGCTTGCATACCTTACTAGTGCTAGTCGGATCGACAAAACCCTCGGGTTGTATCATATACACGTCCTCGGTTAAATTTCCGTTAAAGAAAGGCGTTTTGACATCCATCTGCCATATCTCGTAATCGAAATATGCAGCTATAGCTAGTATGATCCTCACCGATTTCAACATCGCTACCGGCGAGTAAGTCTCGTCGTAGTCAATTCCTTGAACCTGTCCATAACCTTTAGCAACAAGCCGAGCTTTGTGGATATGAAAATTTCCATCCACATCGGTTTTCTTCTTAAAGACCCATTTGCAACCAATGGCAGTTACGCCAGGTGGCGGATCAACCAAGTCCCAGACTTGATTCTCATCCATGGACTTTAACTCGGATCTCATGGCCTCCAGCCATGCCTCGGAATCTGGGCTCACCATCGCTTTCGCGTACGTGGCCGGCTCGTCGCTTTCTAGCAACAATACATCACGCACTCTGCGCAATCTTTCCGACCTCCGTGGTTCCGGTGCCGCTTCCACTACAGGTTCCCTGACTGACTCCGGTATGATCTCATCAACAGCCGAGCCGTCCCCGAGTGGTCCTCGAATTTCATCGAGTCGAACCGTCCTCCCACTGGCCTCCCGACTGAGAAACTCTTTCTCAAGGAAAACCCCGTTCCGAGCAACAAACACTTTGTTCTCTTCCCTGTTGTAGAAGCTATATCCCAAGGTTTCCCTCGGATATCCCACGAATATGCATTTATCCGACTTAGGTGTAAGCTTTTCTGACATAAGTCGCTTGACAAATGCTTCACAACCCCAAATCTTTAGAAAAGACAAACTGGGACTCTTCCGGTCCACATCTCATGTGGTGTCTTGTCTCTGATTTTGATGGTACCCTATTAAGTGTAAAGCTGCAATTTCTAGGCGTATCCCCAAAATGACAAGGGTAAATCCGATTTTCTCATCATAGACCGGACCATGTCCAACAAGGTCCTATTCCTCCGTTCCGACACGCCGTTTCTCTGTGGCGTACCAGGAGGTGTGAGCTGAGGTACTATACCTCAAATTTTTAGATGATCATCAAACTCCTGGCTCATGTACTCACCTCCACGATCAGATCGCAGAAGCTTTATATTCTTGCCGAGCTGATTCTCAACCTCGTTCTGAAACTCTTTGAACTTTTCAAAAGTCTCCGACTTGTGCCTCATCAAATAGATATATCCATATCTACTTAAGTCATCGGTAAAAGTCACGGCATCTTGATAGCCACCTCTGGCGGTTGTGCTCATTGGACCACACACATCACTATGTATAAGTTCCAATAGCTCGGACGCCTCTCGCAACTCTTTGCGAAAGGAGACTTAGTCATCTTGCCGAGCAAGCATGATTCACATGTCTCGACGACCAAGTCGGACGAAGTTAGGAGCCCATCATCATGGAGCTTCTTCATGCGTTTCAGACTAATGTGTCCAAGCCGGCAATGCCAGAAGTATGTCGGATTTATCTCATTAGGCTTATGCCTCTTGATATTCATATTATAGACCGGTTCCTGTTCTAGATTCAATATAAATAGCCCATCAACAATGGGTGCATATCCGTGGAACATACCATTCAAAAATATCGAACAATCATTGTCCTTTAAATTGAATTCATAACCTTGACTCATCAAACATGAGGCAGAAATAATGTTCCGACTAAGTGCAGGAATGTAATAACAATTATTCAATTCCATAATGAATCCGGAAGGAAGTCGGAGCTGCATCGTGCCGACCTCCAACACAGCAACTCTTGCTTTGTTGCCGACCACGATGTCAATCTCCCTTGTGCCACACGCCTAGTTCTTACCAGCCCCCGCATCGAGTTGCAAATATGAACAACAGATCTGGTATCAAATACCCAAGAGCTATTGGGTATGTCAGCAAGGTAAATGTCTATAACATATGCAACAAGTGTACCTTTGCCTGAAGAAGCATTTCCGGCCTTCTTGCCATGCTCTGCAAGCCACTTGCTACAGTTCCTCTTCCAGTGACCAGTTTCCTTGCAGTGATAGCAAACGGTCTTTGAGTCCGGTCCAGACTTCGGCACCGCGGCGGAGGTTACCGTCTCCGTGCCCTTTGCCTTAGCCTTTTTCTTGGACCAACTCTTCTTGAACTTAGCGATTTCGCACCATCAACACTTGATGTGTGCCTTTCTTAATATCCTGCTCGCCACCTTGAGCATCCCATGCAATTCGGTGAGCTTCTTATCCATGCCATGCATATGATAGTTCGAGATGAATGTCCCATAGCTGGGCGGAAGAGAACCCGAAATCTGCATCATGAGCCAGCTCATCCAAGAGCGGGAAGCCCAAACGACCCAAAGCTTGCACATATCGATCATCTTGATCACATGTGGGCTAAGTGGATCACCTTCCTTCACTTGCAATCCATCAAGGATCGCCAGACGTTGAACCTTTCGGTCCTAGCACGTGTTCGAAACATCCTCTTGAGACTCTCGATCATATCGTAAGCCTCAACATTTTGAAATGATGTTGCAAATCGGGCTCCATACAAGCCAAACATCGACGGTGATCTCCGTTGATTCATCAACGAGTTTCGTAGGCATTCTTAGCTGTGGCACTAGCATTACCGGCAGGTTCCTCTGGAAGTGGATCCTCTAGAACATGTTCCTTTTTATCATGCTTGAGAACAATTCTCAGATTTCTATACCAGGTGGTAAAGTTTGTTCCACTCAGTTTATCCTTTTCTATAATTGATTTCAATGCAAAGTTGGATTGAGCAGGTGGTGCCATTGATCTACAACAGAAAATATGCAATCACTAAGCAATGTGTTTATGTAGAGTAATTCTAGCCTAAATGAAATGCTCCCGATGAAGTCGACATCCTCCGCAAACTCTCGGTGATTCAGGATCCGACTAGCGCATGCGACTAGTGAGCTTTAGCATCACTGCTAGCCAACATACCTATCCGTAAGCAACTCCTTGCTAATCGTATCTCTATCGACTCACAGCCGGTTGGGAAGATATCTCATACCCGGCTCCCAACCTTCTTTGCCACAAGGCCCGAAACCGTTTTGATAGCCTTGTCAAGTTAACTTTGATGCAGTGCATGTCCGTGTCCGACACGAACCCTTGATTCAAGGACACCCAGCAGCACCCCAATTTTATGAGCCCACTACTAGGCGTGCTTGGCGTGCGAAGGTGCAACATCGGGGATGGCAATTAAGCTTGATATTCATGAGGATCATTCTATCATTCTAACATGCATAGAAACAAAGAAGCATAACAATCACAAATATAATACATATTGTGAAATAGTATGGCTCCTTCATGGGCGTTCTTCTAGGTCGGCTCCGACTCGATGACCATCTCGAACTCCATCTTGTTTGTCACGCCGGGGCGCCAAGCCGCCAACCTGATCTCTATTATCCAACTACTACAACTAGTAATGAATTTACATAAAGTCACAAGTCGACACGCAGGTCGTTATACAATATAATGACAGACTTTGGCTCACATCGGTGACAAACATGACACGAGCCACGTATAAATTACACACATGCATCACATACACATGAGCCATACTATTCACATCAAACCTGCAAAACAAAGTTATGCATAGAATCGCATTGTACCGGTTTGTGTGTCGGTACGAAATACGGCGCTACACAACACGTTTTGAAATCACAGATCACATCGAACTCCGATCACGCCAATTCTCCGATCGACCGATCTTATCGATCATCGCGAATCCGATTCGGTTTACGTTTCACCGTTAACCCGATGGCGGATAACCGATCGGTAGGGTAGATCGTATCACGACCTCATCGATCCCGATTCTGAAAACATCGCCTCAATGATCCCCATGTGCGCTTGATCACATCAACCGTGCACATAGCCGATCTTATCAACGACAACAGATCTCATCGCCACCTCCACATATCTAATATGCATACGATCGAAACCAAATCCTATAGCGAGGCTCGATACCACCGTTGGGTTCTACGGAGGGTGCGTCGATCGCAAATTAAAAAAATCCTACGCGCGAACATCCGGGAACATGCTACGGAGATGGATCACGATCATTACCACTAGGCAGCGCAGATGCCGCAGCGAAGAAGAGTTGGGGCAGCTCGTCCGCGTGGATCGTCTCCTCCTCGTCCGATCTCCCTCGAACAGCCGGTCATCCGATCCCACGTACGAGTTCGCGGGAAGCGCGCAAGTGCACCGCCTCTAACGGTATCTCAGCGTGCGGGAGGAACACCGTGCGGCGGACTGCTAGGTCCGATCACACAGTCGGTGGCGAGTGGAGGTGGCTATTCACAACACATGCAAACCCTAGTCGCAGCGCCGAAGCGATCAACCACATGAGTGTGCCGCACCTCCACTTTATATAGGCGTCCGTCGCGGGCTCAACACTTGGGCCTTGCACGGACCCTAAAGCAAAGTCTACTCGGTCACGTTCCTAGTCGATTCGGATCACATCCGACCGGTGTCCTGAACCGACCTCGTAGGTTCCTTCCGTTAAGCGCGACCCCTTAGGTTCAAGTCGGCAGCCACGATTCGGATCACCTCCGACCATGCGGTTAGTAGCGACCTCTAGCAAGGCGTGCCGACCACCAAGCGAACTATGAAGCTGGTTAGGCGAACACAGCCTGGCGTGTCACACTTATGTTCCCTTTGCCACACGATATATGTTGTCGGGCTCAAGGCGAGATGTCATCCTTGTGCTAGCCCGACCTCTTTCTTGTTCGGTGATCTGACCACAATCCGGATTATCTCATAATCCTTGTCGCATGGCCATGCTTATCTGGTCGGACCACACGAGGGCCCAGTATATCTCTCCGATCGGAGGGCAAATCCCATCTTGCTCGACCATGTCTCGCAAACATGGGACCGGACAAACCCGAAACCTACCTTTGTAACTACCCGATCCGGAGTAGCGTTTGGTCGGCCCAAAGCAAGTCTGTCACCATCCAGTACATCGTCACTCGGTCTTAGGACATAGAACGTATGTTGTACTAGAGACTCACAGATGACATATCGTTGCGTCTCATAGTTGGGTCCGTCCGACTCGGACCTTATCTCGACTTCGGATCCGACTACGTCGAATCCGACCGACCTTTCAAGTCCATATTATCCGGTTAGCATCCAATGCTCCATGGCTAGTGAGACCAAGCCATCGACCGTGTCATATGCCAGTCTAGTCGGCTACGCATCCACACAGCCCTTTCGACTAGGGACCTTTTAGAACAGTTATCATACAATGCATAGTCCCACAAACAAGTCACGTACTTGCTGATACACATCATTGATAATGTCAAAGAACTATCTTTATTTATAAACACATAGGAAATATCATCATACATGATTGCCTCTAGGGCATATCTCCAACAGTTTTTATATTTTCAGATTACATAAACCTATATATACTATCCATATTACACTTGTATCACCATCTCTTCGCCGAACTAGTGCACCTATACAATTTACCATTGAATTGGGTGTGTTGGGGACACAAGATACTCTTTGTTATTTGGTTGCAGAGTTGTTTGAGAGAGACCATCTTAATCATACGCCCTCCACGGATTGATAAATCTTAGGTCATCCACTTGAGAGAAAATTGCTACTGTCCTACAAAACTCTGTGCTTGGAGGCCCAACACGAGTATACAAGAAGAAGGTTGCGTAATAGACATCAGGCATCCCTGTTCGTGCAGCGACGGAGCTCGCCCCAATTGCTGGAAGGAACCTGCACGCTCTCTAGCAATGGTGGATGTGGCGGTGGTTGTGGATCTGGATCCCACCCAGATCCGTTGTCGGTTCTTCACGTGGGCGGCCGGGCGGCGCAATGAGGGGTCGGCAAGGGATGTTGGTTCCTTGCCGGCAATTCGGCAGACGGGGCGACTCGTCGCGGATCCAGACAGCTGCTGGTTCGGGGTGGGCGAATGCCGATGAAATCCGTGTCGACCTCGGTCATGGCAGGCGATGGTAGCTTCTTGGGCGTCGTTTCCTTGTTGAAGGCATAATCAATTGCATTCGTCGTCATCTGGTTCTGGCTGCTCCAGGTAAAACCCTAGATCTAGGTCTCTTGAATCGGATGATGACGGGGCCTTCGGGACAGTCCTCCCTCTTGGGGGCGTCATCTTGGAGCAGGTGCCGGCTGGAGGGGACGAGAGGAGGGGCGGTGTTGCATTTATTGCAACGGCGACAATGGGTCTTGGTTGCGTGGCACAGGGGAGCCTCGGCGACGAACGCGTGTTGATGAACTCACGTAGGTGGTGGCGTTGTCTGGCATCCTGGTGGTATCGACGACTGAATGGCCTGGCAAGATAAATGTGTTGATCGCTCCTGAAGGTGGGACGGTGGAAGATGGCGGCGGCTGGTTCTAGATCATATGCATGTGATGCGCGCAGGGAGTCTGCTAGACCGGTTGATGCTCTCGGCTTACCAGCTCGCGGCTTGTGAGACCAATAAATTAATGGTGTATGTTGATGTGAGGTCAGGACACATCATAAAATGTGGACCGTGATTGTCAAAAAGTTGACTTTGGATTGATCTTTGTATTTGTTTTATCAGGTCTATTGAATGATATAATAAAATGGCTATGTGGCCGGTATCTTCTTTCGGAAAAAATAGCATTGGACCAGGTGATCGGATTCCAAATCAAGCTCTAGCTACATTAAACAGCACGCCCAGCCAGTCGATGCGCTACTCCCACCACGACTCCAGATCACGTGGCGACGCCCCAGACCGCCGCCTGGTCTTCGCCGCAGGCGTCGTGGATGAGCTTCATCCTGTCCACGGACCTGCAGACCCCGCTGCAGGACCAGTCGAAGGACGCTACGCACACGTTCCCGGCCCGCTTCTTCCACTCGCAGTCTGCAAAACGCACGGCTGTTGTTCTTGTTAGATGAAACTCGTATGGGCGAAGAAAGACCGATGTGTTCGTACGGACCTGGTGGCGTGGCGCAGCACATGCTCCGGTCGTCCACGTGCTCCACCTCCAGCCCGATCAGCCACGCGCCGACCGAGACGTCCTCGTTCGCGAACCTGTGCAAGATCGGCCTGAAAATAGTCGATCGCAGATGCAAACATCGTCAGAATGTCTCGCAGATTGCCTTCCAAAGAAAAGAAAAGCTTACTGGTTGACGGAGATGTAGGCGGCGAGGTCCTTGGAGACGGCGTAGATCTGGCCGGTGGCGTGCCGGAAGTACTTGTTCCCGACGTCCCCGAACTTCCAGTACTCCGGCTCGTGGTACTTCACCCCTCTGCGACCAACAAGAACAAGGCGGATGGAAGGAAATTCAGCAGCAATTTTCATCGGGTTCCGAGTTTTTGGCACGTGATCTCGCTCGGATTATTATACCTTTGTGACAGGACAGGGCCGGACTTCATGCAGCCGACGTACACCCTGGGCCGCGCCCTGTACTTGGCCAGCCTGGTTGCCAGCATCCCTGCCAGATTAAAGAGCAGAAACGGTCAGAAATTTGCAGAAATGTGAAGGAACACAAAGCTGCATGCACGTGTGCGTGGCGTAGGACGTACCGAGGTTGAGGTGGACGTCGTCGTCGACCTTGACGTAGAAGTCGGCGTCCCAGGTGGCGACGGCGGTAGCGAAGTAGATCCTGGTCTTGGAGGACAGCTCGTGGTAGCCCTCCACGTGGTCCAGCCGCAGGAAGTCCTTGTGCTCCGCCTCCTCCGCGTCCAGGGCGCGGTCCGCCGCCCCGCCGCCCTCCGCCGCCCCGCTCCGCCCGATCACGAACCGGACCACGATCCCCTTCTCCTTCTCCAGCCGCCTCAGCTTCTCCCCTGCGCCCGCGCACAACCATCAACAAATCAATTAACATATGGTAATAATTCATTGCTGCATTGCACCGGTGCCGACGCCAAGTGCATGACATGTACATGCATGTTACCTGAGGGCACCCAGGTCTCGCGGAGGGAGTCGCGGCGCTTCTTGCTGCTGAAGGCCGTGTTGATGCCGACCACGACGAAGGCCTTCTGAAGAGCCTTGGACGAGCCCGCGGCGCCGGCGCCGGCGCTCCGGGCGCGCTCCACGGCCAGCTCCATCTCCAGGGAAGACACCGCATTGTCCAGCGACCTGGGGAAGTGTGGATTCATCAGAAACGTGCAATTAACCCACACGTACTGCACTCATGGTGGACGGCGCGTATGCTTACCGGATAGCGTGGTGCGTCCTGGACACCTCGCTCATGATACCCTTGGGGTCATGCCTCTCCCCGGCTATGGCTAGCTCCTGGCAGGTTCAGTTCAGAGCAAGCAGCTCCCGTAGTCAATTAACACGTACCAAGAATCGCTTGATGCACCGGCATGTGTATGTGTGTACTTACGCGGTTGTCGTCGCAGCCGCGGGGAGCAGAGGTCTTCTTCACCGTGCCGATCGGCGCCGACAGGAGCGGCACCCAGCCGCTGAGCAGCAGGCCGACGGCGAAGCTGGCCACGCAGAGCGCGGCCACGACCTTCCCCGTCAGCGGCGGCCTCGCCCGCGGGGGCACCTTCTTCTCCAGCTGCGGCTGCGCCTGCATCATCATCAAAATTTCACACGCATAATGATCAGTTTCGCTGCACAGAACCAGCATTATTCCAGCAACTAGCTAGGATAGGATCGATCGCACGGCCGGACACGCACCATCATTGCGCCAGAAGCAGCTAGCAGGCTTGCTACTCGAAACTCCAGAAGGATGGAAACGAGTGGCTTGGGCTGGGCACCAGCTGAACGAGGTGATTTATTTGTGTGCAGTCGCGTTATGAAAAGCGCCGGTTATCTGCCCATCCCTGGCCCCGGGCACCTGCGGATGCACCGCGAGGGGGTTCAGTTTGCGTGACGCGCCTCATGCCGACAGTGTGAGAACCAGACCGGCTGGCTCACCCAGTTCGCGGTAAGAACGCCACGCCTATGTTGCATTTCAAACTGTGCCATGACTGTGGAGTTCTTGGCCAGGAAGCACGGGTTTACGTTACGGCTGCCGGCTTATGGTGATAGGCATGGCTTAGCCGGTAGTATGTTCCACGTGAGGATAACCATGCTTTTTTTATTGAAAGGGTAATAACCATGCTTTCAATAGAGCAAAGAGTTACAACGGCTGGTCCAGCACGCATAAGAAACCGTGGATGATCGTAGCACGCCACGGATAGAACTAGCTCAATGGATAGCGATTCACTGAAGTAACTGACTGCGGTGCGTTATCATAGGGGAAAAAAACTGCACGGTACGTTTGATGCTTTTTCCCCACACAGAAGATGTGATATTATCAAGTTGCTAGTTCACCAAACTCACAGGGATTACATTGTATGCGCTCGTATTTACATTGTTCGAACTAGAATGGCATCCATCTGATAGTACCATACCGCCAGCACCAGCCTTCCACTCAACTTCATCTGCTGGAATTTGAATGAGTCATTCCACATACGACTGCAAGTAATCCCTCCCCAAAAAAGATGATCTGATAGGTTTCGTGAGCACACTTCAGTTAACCGCCAATCCATTGCAAGTTGACAGGCATGGTGAGAGAATGTAAAGATAACACGCAAGTTTTGAGTTTCTGCAAGGGGATATTCTTTTCCATCTACGGATAAAGCATCATACCTACAAACATTTTTTAGATGGAAGCATACCTACAAACATAATAGAGGAATATGACTTCTCACTCATTTTGGCCCTCAACATATACTTCTCTTGTTGAAGGATTCCATTGTCAGGTTAGCAGTGAAGGCTGGGATGGAATTCATCTTTCTTATGAAAATATCAACCTGAAAAGTATGGTTAGATCATCAAAATCAGTAAATCAAACTCTGGTTCAATACCAAGCTAAAAACAATTCGAGACTTTCCTTTACTTAATTATACTTGCAGGAGTTTTAACTTCACCGTACCCGTAACTGTATGACTGGATACTTTCTGTCTAATACCTAGATTAGTTTATTACACAGTAATTTGTATCACACAACATACTTTGGTGAACATCCCATTTAAGAACGCTCGAGATCTAAATACACCAACTGGACTAAATCTGTTAAGCCTCTTACACACTCTTATAAACTGTAACAGCACTACAGGTTATTTGTAGAACATTTCAGAAAGGGAAACGCTTCAATGTAATGGATAAGTTGAATACCTGCTGAGCAATCTCATGTTGAGAAGTGTAGCCATTGATCTGTATTTGAGATCAAATAAATGTTCCGTTAAACTACACAAAAGAACATTTCAACAATGTAATAAACCTACCACTATATTGGTGCTTCCTGATTCATAGAGAAACTCGAGTTTTTCATCATCGGTTTGAGCATATACTGATTGCAGAGTAAATCGTGTTACATGAATCCCATTTGGCTGCTGCTCATCATTCATCACTATCTAAAAACACAAAATAAGAAAAATGGTGTTTAACAGCTGAGAATAGTTAGAACTTAGAACCAAGTAACTAGATAAAATTGGACGAAATGTTGAAGCCGGAAAATAATGAGAATTGTGGTATAATAGAGTAGTTGGCATATGAGATTACATGGCTTGATAATTCAAAATGTGCAAAATAACTGAACCCATCAATCCGACACCTTCCCCTTCCATTTCTAAACCCACCAAACATCTACTGCTGTATCCAACTCCTCTTCGTTCATCAAAGCACTTCTTTCCCAATACAAAGCTCTTTTCCACATCCTTGCTAACATGGCTGTGTTTCTATCACCAGCCTTCAGCCAGTCAACCCTGGGCTGCTATCTCACCAAGATCCCCTCCCGGTGTAACAGCTCTGACAGACGCCCAAGCCAAACCAAGCTCGGCTTGCTGGAGCTCCTCTGGACTCCACTGCCTCAGCCCCCTTGCATATGGCATGAACTGACACGGCTCCCGATTCATGTTAAATTTTTTGGATTTTAGGTTGCAGTGGATTTTCCGTTTTGCCAATTGGTATTGACATGAATCAGATGTATGGACAGATGAGGAGGTAACTGTTATGACCGGCACATTAGGGGCTTAGCCCAGTGGGTTGTGGCCCAAGTTATCTTATCGTTATTAGGGGCTTAGCCCAATTATCTTATCGTTATTAGGATTGTTTGCTTAGGAGTCAAGTAAACCTCTCTATATAAGGAGGAGATGTATCAATCTAATGAAGAAAGAAGCAATCATTATTTGCTCGGCTTCCCGAAGGGAGCCGGGAGACCTAACTCTAGCCGCCTCTTGCGCCGCCGCCTCTCCTCTCTCGCGCACGACGGCGCCCTGCCGCCGGCAGCCGCGATCGCATCTCCGTCAACCCTCCCCCTTCCCGTACAACCTACGCCCTAGACCAGGTAGGATCCTAGCTCCTACCAATTTGGTATCAGGTAGATCGGTTCCGATCATGTCTGCACCACCACCCAAACCGCCGCTGCCCGTCACCACCGCGCCGCTGCCTCTCTCCACTGCGCCGCTGCCTCTCCCCACCGCGCCGTTGGACTCCACCGCCGGCGCCTCCACCGGCCACCTCCACCGCGCCGCCCATCGCCATCTACTCGCCGGTGGAGATGACCGGGGTCCTCAACGACCTCGTCACCGCCGTCCAGGGCATACGCCTCTACCTTGCCGGGCCCTACGGGCAGCCGCCGCCTTGCAGCCGCCGCGCGGCCGGGCCAGCCAGATTGCTGCAATGCGCAGCCACCACGCGCCGATCGGGCCTCTACACCACCATTGGCCCGGTCACCGCCGCCCGCAGCAGCGCCTCAATAGCGCGATGGCGGCTCCGACGATCGCCGCGCCCCGGCGTCTCCGGGTCCCGGCAGCCACAACCCCACTGCCGGCCCGCGCCGCCCGCTGCCGCGCCTCAATAGCCCACGATGGCGGCCCGACCCTCGCCGCACGCGCTCCGTGTTGGGCAGCCGCAGCCAGTGTCGGCCCCACCGCCGCCCATGCCGCGCCTCAATAGCCCGATGGCGGCCCGGCCCTCGTTCGCCCCACGCCACCGGTTCTATACCGCCGCAGCTGCCGGCCCCGCCACCGCCAAAGACGGGCACAGGTCACCTCGCGAGGCGTACCGATCCGGCAAGTGCGCTTCACGCCGTCACCGTCCCCATACCGCTGGCTGGCCGGATCATCGCCGCCACCCGTCTACATCGGTGCCGAGACCCGCCGGCACCTCTCTGCGATTCGGCGATCCCTCGGCTCGGCGAGGTACTCCACGGCGCAGCCATCTTGACCGGCGCCCGATCCTCGCTGCCGCACCTCCGAAAGGTCGACCTGGCGCTCCGACTTCGAACACCGCCGCGGTTTGCCAAATCGACTTCGCCACTTATGACGGCACGGAGGACCCTCAATCAGCTCAACCAATGCGGCGATTCTTTCGCGGACAGCGCACCCTCGCCTCGAGCGTACTGCTCGCCTCTTACCACCTCCAGCGACGCAGCACAGACACTGTACTACGCCTCGGCGGGGCGAGGCAGCACGCCCTTGGGGCGCTTCGCGAGCTCTGCCTCCTTTGTTTTGGGCCACCGATCCGCGGAGCCGCTGGCGAGCTAGGCCGCCTTCCCTTCCCTCCACGGTTCGAGACTTCGCCGACCATTTCGAGCCTCGCATGCCACGCGTCGGGCGTGACGGCGCAGCAGCGGGCCGACCTCTTCGTCGGTGGACTTCCGGATCACATCCGCATGGGCGTGGAGCCGGGGACCCAAGGATCTCGAGCGGCCATGTACTACGCCCGCTGCGTTGGCGCGCCGCGGTGGCCATCCAAGAGAATCACCGTCCGGGCGGCTGGGCGCTACCACGCCGGATGTTCCCGCGCAGGTCGGCTCCTTTCGAGCTTCATGGCACCTCGCCGTGATCATGGCGCGCCCGTTCCACCGACTCACCTCGGCCGAGCTACTCGAGCGTCGCCGCTAAGGGTTGTGCTTCAACTGCGACGAGCCCTACACACCCGGCCACGTCTGCCTGCGACTCTTCTACCTGGAGGCTGCCGACTACATTCCGAAGGACGCCGTCGCCGCCGATCTGGCCGCCCCAGCTGTCGCGAAGGTGTTTGATGCTAGTTGATCACCTCGAGGAGTTCAGCAAGCGCTTCCCCACCTTACAGCTCGAGGACGAGCTGTTTGTGCAGGCGGGGAGAAGTGTTATGACCGGCACATTAGGGGCTTAGCCCAGTGGGTTGTGGCCCAAGTTATCTTATCGTTATTAGGGGCTTAGCCCAATTATCTTATCCTTATTAGGATCGTTTGCTTAGGAGTCAAGTAAACCTCTCTATATAAGGAGAGGAGATGTATCAATCTAATGAAGAAATAAGCAATCATTATTTGCTCGGCTTCCCGAAGGGAGCCGGGAGACCTAACCCTAGCCGCCTCTTGCGCCGCCGCCGCCTCTCCTCTCTCGTCACGACGGCGCCCTGCCGCCGGCAGCCGCGATCGCATCTCCGTCAACCCTCCCCCTTCCCGTACAACCTACGCCCTAGACCAGGTAGGATCCTAGCTCCTACCAGTAACTCAGTACTGAATGCTTGTCCTGTACCCATGATGCAAGAGATTGCAGGATCAAGAAGCTGCCTAACTGGCATATGGGACCTACAGCCACGTTGACAAATTTGGCATATAATTTCTAAACCGCTTTCAAATTAGGGGTGGAAGTTACTCTCCAGATAATTGGGGGATGCCAGCTGGACTTTTTTTTCCTTATCTCAATGCATGACTCTTTTAAGCTTAACTCTCAAAAGCCATATATGTAGCTTCCTTTGTCAAAAAGCTGCTAGTCTATCAAGAGAAGCTCACAACTGGAGAACAGTTGACTTGATTTGGGAACAGTACATGTGAAAATACTGCTACTAAAAGTAGCTTGAACAGTAAGATGTCTCAGCTGCTAAAATAAAGCTCTAAGGCTACTGCACAAGTACGCATTGCTTCTTGAGATTCAGACAGCTAACAGAAAAATTAATAGAGTTGAACGCATCACACCTGATAACCAAAAAGCGAGCAGCAAGCCTTTCGGAAGACTGAGATCCTCTCCAGAAACACTGCCTTGTATCTGTTTCGAGGCAGGTGTAAGGTCCTCTCCAACAAATCAGTATACAGAAGCTTATACAGATATAAATTAATAAACTAGACTACCTTTCTTCACGTTTCTCTAGTGTGGCAACTTGATTTTTAAGCTGTGCTAGCTTTTCAGCAACATTTGCATCTACTACAGTTCCAGCATCTGCAAGTAAAATAAATATTCCAGCATAAATGCATTCAAAGCAAAACCAGACAAGGTCTCAGAGCTTGAACATATGGAGCACATGATATATTGACAAACAAGTTATTCGGCAGAAAATGCAGATGTCTATTTTTGATAGAAATGCAACTACACCAAAGAGCAAGCTATCAGAAATTGTACAATGACAAATTTACTAAGGAAAAAAACAAAACTAACTATTGCATGCTACTCAGTGGATATTATGCTCACATGAAATTTTGAATTGAAAAATTGGTAAGCAAACGATAAAATCAAACACTCAAACAACATGTGGAGATCATAGTAGTAAAAAGAATTCATAAGATCACTTACCAGCTTGCCCTTTTAGTTCTTCGATTGCCTGCAGCCTCTCTTTTGTTTTCTTTAACTCAGCTTGCAGTGCTTCTATTGTCTGCTTTGCTTCACTATCCATTGCAAGAGTATTCACCATACGAAGTACTTTTGTGCTTGAGGCAGAGTAATCCCCATGACCCAGCTGTCAAATATAACAAGAATTTTCATGGCGTTGACACATAATACACAAAGCAAATAACTATAGGTTAAATTAGTACACTTCATAGCATAATTCATAGTTGCACCCACAACTAGCTCTGTTGTTGAAGGAAGATGACATGCCTAGTTAAAACTTCGGCGGCACAGCACCGTACTATAACAAACTATAACACATATGAACACAACAGTCATTCAGCATAACATTCACCGCTGCCTCATTGAAATTCAAAATTAGATAACAATTCTACACGTGTTTTATTTGCAGGCAGCATATGATCAAGCTCCCACAGCCAGAGTAGCTCAGGCCTGCTAACGAGAGAAGCTAGATTGGCCACTGGCTATTAAACATTGATCGTGTTCTGTAAACATTGATCCTTAGTCCATACCTTAGACTCGAGTAATGCCACCTGAGAGCGCAGTTGATCTCCCTCTCGCTCCAATGATTTTGCTTTTCTTGCTTCAATGCTCAATTTCTCATTCATTAGATTGAGCTCCGCATGTTGTTGACTAATTAGTTCTCTCTGCTCGTGTAGAGTGGTCTCTAGTTCTCTTACTACCTTTTCCATTTGAGATAGATCTGACTCCATTTTCTGCATTGTTTCCCGGAAGAGGCATTATAAATTAAGAAAGTTGTAACGGCACATACCACCAATGTTAAGAATACAGAACCTGCTAACCTTGGATGACATGTCATCTCCATCCCTAGTTTTTTGGTTAGATAACATATTATGATCTTTTCGTAATCTATCTCTTTCTTCACTCACTGCAGTAAGCTGTTCAAATGAAATAAGTCATAAAGGGAAAGTAAAACATGCCAATGTGAATTATTGACATATAAATGGATGATCGCTCAATGTAATACAGAATGTATTATTATAGAAGATTCATAACTGCAAGTACTACCTCTTTCCAGTTTGTAATGCCTATGTGTATCCCTAGATCGATAATTTAACCAATATAATATGATTTATCTATTATAAAATATATACCATCATAAAGTTCAAATGTTATATTTTCAAATGGTATAACTTTTGTGATATACAACTCACATTACAGTAGTAAAATCAACAACCTAGAGATATGTGCAGGACCTATAAAGCGGAAAGAAGGGAGTATCTCTTAATAAGATAGCTTACACAGCATAAGTTCAATGGGAGTATGGGACTACAAGTGTATTTATGGTATACATTGCAAACACGGAAAAAATGGAAACCTAGGCCGCAGTTGTAGCAGGGGACAGCAGACAATACCAGAAGTTCAAGCCGCTTGACCTCCCTGCTAGCACTTTCAGCTCTCTCTTTGGCAAGGGTAGCTTCACCTTCTGCACGTTGCTTGCTGATCTCAGCAAATTCCAACGTAACCTCCAATTCTTTCAACCGTGATGTTACTTCACCCAATTTATTCAAGTCTGTCAATGCTTGCCTGTCAACAGTTCAAATAACAATAAAAATCTTAATGGGGAAGGAGTAAAAAGTTACACGTCCTTGCCAACAATATCATTCTTTCTCACAACTTTCAAGCAAAAGTCATCCTGAATTTATCAAATCTACTAGTTGCGCAGTTTTGTTTATGATCATAAAAAAGGATAGTACTCTGAATAATGTTTAATAACGATGAGTTATAGCAGAATTTTTCTTTGGTAAAGTGATGATGGACTCATACCTTTGCAAATCTGCAATGTTGCTGTAAGAAGACACATCAGGTATGTTGCCAAGTAATGATGTACATGACGCTAATTCCAGCTCCAACTTCTGTGCTTTAGCTTCGATTTCTTGCAGCTTAGATAGTTCTGTTTCGGCTCGTTTCCTTCGACTCTGCTCCTCCAACAGCTTTTCATTTAGCAGCTCAACATTTGTGTGGGAAGATTTTAATCTTCTAGCTTCGTGCACTTCTTTTTCCTGGATATACAGAAATCATATAGATACAGCACTTTATTATTCTAGAATTTTACATGGCAGGTTATTATTGAAAAGCTGTATAATAACAGGAAAAAAAACTCAGATATGTCTAGAATTGAAGGGTACAAAATGCACTACCAAAATGCTTTAGGGTGTACAGCCACCCATAAAAGAAACCATTCATTCATTCAAACACACTTGTTTTAAGATTAGAGCTTCCTACATAGCTTCAACTTTTTTATTTCTATGGCAGTTCAGAGAGCCACACATAGGGCAGCAAAACGCTCTCCTAGATCAGTGCTTAATGCTAAGCATGTTGTAAGCTTACAGCAATGTGCAACACTGATGTTTACATAATTCTGACAGTCATAAAATTGGCTTTCCTTATCAAGGAGTAAATGAAACAAGCATGCAATCAAATATTCACATAACATCAGCTATCATCATCAAGGCTAAATGCTCACATAGTTCCGGAGTTCCTCTTGCAAAAGTTTTATTAACTTCTGATCATCTGTTGGGTTACGCTGAACAGACAAAGGAGCAGAATCCAGTAGCCTGAGCTCGGTTTCGTTCTTTTCGCGAAGACACTGACAAAGAACATAATGTTAATCACTGTATCTGCTGTACCAAGATGTAAAACCAAAACCAATGAGCACAAGTTTGAGCATCTGATGAGGGCTCTCACGGCAGGAAAAAAAGGGGTGGGACATATTGATCAGCGATGATCATGTGAATCACATTACTTTACCTCATTTAATTGCTTTTTCAAGTCCTCCAACTGCTCATTTAACATCTTTGCTTCCTTCTCAGAGTTTTGCGCCCTGAGGCTCATCCTTTCAAGCTACGCCCAGGCATGTTCCGATAGATAAGCCAACATGCAGTGAAGAATCAATGTTCACAAGAATTTAACAATACAAACCTCAGCATTAAGTTTAGAGATGGATAGTTTTGAGTCATCTTGCATGTATGAAAGTTCCTTCTGAAGGGCTTTCTTCTCCCTTTCTGAATTTTCTGATGACCGCTGCATAGCCCGTTCCAACTCCTTGACCGACTCCTTTGCAGATGCTGAAGATGATTCGGCGCTAATTCGAGAATCAATCTCTTTATTGAGTTTAACCTGCAGCACCAGCAAGCCTATGATTAGTTATGTCAATTAATAAACATGGATATGATAAGGCACACAAAAATGTGACTGTGTGACTAGCTTGTCACAACGGTGATGAGATGGAATGCATGTGCCAAAGGGGAAAAAATGTATACCTCAAGTTCCCCTATCTTCTTGACTTGCTGCCGGTATCGCTCCTGATACTCGCCCAGCTCCTTCAATAACCGTTCTTGCAATGCAGTCTCCCGCCCTTTTGTTGCTGCTAGTTCTTGTTCAACATAGTTCAGTTTATCATGATATGTAGTCCTTTCATCCTCTGAAGTATAAAGAACAAGTAAGTTTATCAGTTTGTAAGTAAATGCATCAAATGGCTTGCAACAGGATAATGCTAACATCCAAATTCTAGCCTCGGATAGCTTCGAGCATCAAGCAGAACCTACATGTTCTTCCTAGAATGGAGTTCCTATTCCCAACAAATGTTAACTTATTACTATGATATACTGTAACTTGGAGTATAGTATATTATTTGGCCTCCACGTCCATGCATATTTCAAACACTTATTCCCTGCGACAGATATAATTACCTAACAGCTTAATGAACTGTATTCATAAAAAACTCAGAACAAAATCATGTAAACAAAAGCATACCACTCCTGGATAACTGTTTCTCCAATGTGTCAAGCTTTACTCGATACTCCTGAACCGCCTTCTCCGCGGTGTCCAGTGCCACCACGAACTCCGATTTCACCTATCAGAAATGTACACATGTAAAAAACATCAGTACGTATACAAAATGGCATACAACTAATCACACTAGGGATCTCCATTTCACAGCGTGTACTTCGCTGCAGATCCTTAAAATATAACCAACTGAGAGCTTATCAATGTAGCGTGCGTGACCAAATATAACTTTAACTATAACAAACTTGGTAATACATGGCACTGAGTGACAGCAGGTCAAGTAACACAAATTGCATAACTCATATGCTTACACAGGGCTAGACCGTAAACAGTTGGAGACAGGGACGACGCGATCTCACCATCTGACGGCAGTGGTACGTGCAGACCATGTCGTCGGAGGGCTCCTCGGCGCCGGAGGCGGACACGAGGGCCGTGGGGCGGTCGTAGGGCACGAGGCGGCGGTCGGAGACGGGGGTCCGCCCGGTGGCGAGGGCGACGGCGGCGGCGAGGTCGAGGTCGAGGTTGGCGTCGGGGTCGGCGTCGGAGACGGCCCGCCGCTTCCGCTGCGGTGGAGTCCGGAGTAGCATCTCGCTGGCCTCGCAGGGGTTCTAGAAGCTTCCTAGGGTTCTGGCGGCGAGGGATTCGTGAGTGGCGATTGCTGAAAAGGTTTCAGGAGGAGGGATTTGGTTTGAAATCGCGCCGCCGATGGTCCTAGTGCTTGATGGGGAAAGAGCGACTAGCGAATGGTTGTTTCTTTTTTCTTTTTCTTTTTGTCAAAAAACAATGAGGGTCTCTTTGATTTATAGGATTTTTAAAATGTAGGAATAGGAAAAGTATAGGGTTGAAGTGGCATGCCCACTTGAATCCTATAGGATTAGCAATGAGTATTTGATGCTACAGGAAAAACAAAAGAATTGTAAAAAGAGGCTGGCGTGGATGTGACATTTTCTATGAAATGTAGTACAAAAAAGTCCATAGGAAAAATTCCTATGGAATCCAATCCTATAAATCAAAGGACCAACATAAGAAAAAATCCTAAGAATTTCAATCCTCCAAAAATCTTATAAAATTCCTTTGAATCAAAGGAGCCCTGAGCTTTGTTGAAACTTGTGGAGAATTTTAGCAAGAAAAAGTAGGAATGTAATTGAGCCAAACACATAAATACCACTGGCCTCACTGGCGAGAAAAGGAGACAATGAACGAACTTAAGAGGCAAGTCGACGGTGAACTCCCTTGGCGCAACAATGGAGGGTGTCACGCAAGATGGCGATGTGCGTGCTACATGCGGCGGTGAGGTGCGTGGAAAGCGGGAACGAGTCTGCGGTGGTGTCCAATGCCAGACCGCGGTGGTCTGGTGGCCGAAGTTGGTCGGAAACGAAGGTGATGCGGGATGGAAAGTTGCGCGCATCTTGAAATGTCTTGTTTCATTAACACTGAGTGAGACCAAACATGCCCGCCAAGATTAGCATCCACTGAATGCATAGAAGGGTAAATAAAATGAAAAATAACACCACCCTTCCAAAGAATATGACCTAATCTGTGTAAGGGAGAAGGCACATGTAGAAAAACTCATGGGGATGCCATGCAGCCTGCCGGCATGCCTTGCCACCGGTCCCCTCGTGAGGATCCCCGTCAGCCTTTTGATGCGGGGCTAGTCACCATCTTGGCCAATGCAATGATCGCATTCGCCAATGATGTTGAACGGTTAAAGAAGTATTCGCAAAAAAAGGTTAAATAAGAACAACCACACAAGAGCATCATACATGTTCGAACGCATGTTCCACGAAAATCATCTTTTTTCTCAAAATATGTTGAATTAACTCATTCCAAACATTCGAACTCCGCTCCAATATAGGCCGCCCAAATGTGACGTTTAATGGGACGTTCTCACAACCTTGGCCTATACGGCATGCTTGTTGCAGGTGAAGTTGTAGGTCGTGGGGGGAATGATCGCTGAAGGTCATTTTGAATTCCATTTATAGAGCTCAATTCAATGTTTGCATTTGGCCGAATTTGGATCAAAGTTTGTCAAACATAACGCACTTGTTTCAACCTCGCTTGAATTCAAAGACCATTAGCTTACCAGGTGTTCTTTGTCGGATCGCATAACTGGAAGTGGACGGCGACTGAGGTATATTCTGTGACCTCGGCTTGCCATGTGTTCTTTGCTTGCCTCGAGAGGTTCCCGTGCAGTCGAGCCCTTTGGAAGTCTTGGGCTTTGACCAAGTGCAAGCTTCACTTCTGGCTAGCGATGAGGCGTCGGATTTGGACGGCGGACATAAGATCAACTGCAAACGAACACAAAATCGGTTGCAAACGGACATTAACAAACTTTGCAACATCCAAAAGATAATCTTAGTTCGTCAGCAGACAAGTTCTTAAACTTCTACAACTAAAAACGATATAAACATAAGAGAAGGGGGCAGGATCACCAATTCCTTGTCGGGCCATTGCCCTTCCGGTCACCGGCGCAGCTGTAGGCGTCCGTGGCTAGTGGAGGGTCTTGGTCGTCCAAGGAGGAGGTGCAGTTGTCGTCGTCGGAGTAGGAGAGGAAGATTAGCCCCTTCATCCGATGGACCGCCCTGTCTTGCTCCCGCTTCAACTTAGCGACCCGACCGCCTCCGCTGCTGCCTCCTTCGCCTCCCGCTCTGACTGCTCAATAGCAAGCCGGAGCGCCTTGGCGTCCTTCAGCCGGAGGTGGCGAGCGTCTGTCTTCGTCGTCATGAGTGCCCGATGGTACACCCATGCGAGGAGCCACTCCTCCTCGTGGGGCTGCTCACTTTGCATCCATGCGGGCGGCGCGAATCTGCCACGTTAAGTCCCGAGGAGTCTGGACTAGGGGGTCCTCGGGCGTCCGACCTGTTATACGTGGGCCGGACTAATGGGTTGTGCAGATACAAGACCAAAGACTCTACCCGTGTCCGGATGGGACTCTCCTTGGCGTGGCAGGCAAGCTTGGCGATCAAATATGAAGATTTTCTTCTTTGTAACCGACTTGATGTAACCCTAGATCCCTCTGGTGTCTATATAAACCGGAGGGCTTAGCCCGGATGAGGAGATATTCAATCATAGTCATACAGGCTAGACTTCTAGGGTTTTAGCCATTACGATCTCGTGGTAGATCAACTCTTGTAATACTCATATTCATCAAGATCAATCAAGCAGGAAGTAGGGTATTACCTCCATAGAGAGGGCCCGAACCTGGGCAAACATTGTGTCCCCCATCTCCTGTTACCATCGATCCTAGACCCACAGTTCAGGACCCCTACCCGAGATCCGCCGGTTTTGACACCGACATTGGTGCTTTCATTGAGAGTTCCACTGTGCCGTCCCCAAAAGGTTCGATGGCTCCTTCGATCGTCAACGACGATGCTGTCCAAAGGGAAACCTTCCTCCCCGGACAGATCTTCGTATTCGGCGGCTTCGCACTGCGGACCAACTCGCTCGGCCATCTGGAGCAGATCGAAAGCTACGCCCCTGGCCATCAGGTCAGATTTGGGAGCTTGAATTACGTAGCGGACATCCGCGGAGACTTGATCTTCAACGGATTCGAGACCGCGGCAGCCGCTCCCCGCCACCATGATGAACATGATGTAAATCTGTCATCGGACCACGCCCAGGAGATAGTACCTGTAACTGCTCTGGCCTTAGATCCGGAGCAGATCGTGTCGTCCGACGACGGGAAGCTCAACCCCGCCACTGATGTCGCAGTCCCAGCGGCGTCGGAGCCGCACATAGACCCAACCTCAAGTGGAGTCTGTGTCATCGGAGCCCCGGACTCGTCTCCAGCTACAGATTCCGAACTATACGCGTCCACATGCGTCGAGCTCGATCGGTCATCGATCGTCGAATTCAGTTCTGCAGACATCTTCCGGCACTCACCTTTAGGCAACATGCTCAACTCATTAAAAAATCTATCCCTAGCGGGGGACTCTCAGCCGAATTATATCCGTTTTGAACTGGAGGCTGATGATGGAGAATTTTGTTTCCCACCCACCGCCCACTTCATAGCCACTATTGAAGACCTAACCGACACGCTCGATTATGACTCCAAAGACATCGACGGTATGGACGAGGATGCCTGAGAAGAAGAGGCCCAAACCACGCCGTTCACCGGACGATGGACGGCCACTTCCTCACATGACGTATACATGGTGGATACGCCAAAAGATAATAGCGGCGATGACAAATAAAACCCAGTGGAGGATGACCCCCTAAGACACAACCAAAGCGCTGGCGTCAGCGGCGCCGCTCTAAATCGCGTCGCGGCAAAGACAGCAACACTGGCACAGGAGACGACAACACTCCGGACGGTGCCGAAGACATAGAAGACCCCGACGAACAAACTGCCGAACAGGACAATCAGGAAGATGGGCAAGCCAGGCCTGATGAATAGCCATAAATGAAGACTCAGAGGACGGTAGTTATCATCCGCTCACTGAGGAGGAGGTGAGCCTCGGCAACGAGGACTTCATCGTGCCTGAGGAACCCCTCGAGCAGGAGCGCTTTAAGCGCCAGCTAATAGCCGCTGCAAGGAGCCTGAAAAAGAAGCAGCAATAGCTTCAAGATGATCAAGATCTGCTCAACGATAGATGGACTGATGTCCTGGCGGCCGACGAATACGGCCTTAAGCGCCCAGCCAAAAGCTACCCGCAGCGTAAATTGCTACCACAGTTCGATGATGAGGCGTTGGAGCCTATACCATCATCGCACAATGCGGCTGACCAACCACCACATGGTCAGGACAAGGCAGCAATTCAAGCCGAACAGCAGCCCGCTTCACCTCACCGTAAAGGCAGAGATAAAACAGCTCGGGGACATACCTACGACATGCGGCAAAAACTGGACAATAATGCAGGACATACTAGATCGATCTACGGATCACGAGGACGTGCCCCGACACGAGACGACGGCCACCTATTCGGATATAACAAGCCTAGTCACGCCCGGGCCGAACACCGCAGACGGACTCCATCGAAGCTACGTCGCGATGTGGCCCAATATAGAGGCACCGCACACCCACTCTGCTTCACTGATGAAGTAATGGAACATGATTTCCGAGAAGGGTTTAAACCCGTGAATATTGAATCATACGATGGAACAACTAATCCTGTGGTGTGGATCGAGGATTTTCTTCTCCATATACATATGGCCCGCGGAGATGACCTCCATGCCATCAAATACCTACCGTTAAAACTCAAAGGACCAGCTCGGTACTGGTTAAACAGTCTGTCGGAACTCTATTGGCAGCTGGGAGGACTTGGAGGACGCCTTCCGTGACAACTTCCAAGATACATATGTCCGGCCACCAGATGCCGATGACTTAAGTCACATTGTTCAGAAGCCCGGAGAGTCAGCCAGAAAGCTCTGGACTAGGTTCTTAGTTAAAAAGAACCAAATCATCGACTGTCCGGACGTGAAAGCCCTAGCGGCCTTCAAACACAGCGTCCGGGACGAGTGGCTCACCCGCCACCTCGGTCAAGAAAAACCAAAATCCATGACAACCCTTACCGCTCTGATGACCCGCTTTTGCGCGGGAGAAGACAGCTGGCTCGCTCGTAGAAGCACCAGCGCCAACGATCCGGACACTTCCGAAGTCCGAGACGGTAATGGCAAGCCGTGACGCAGCAAGCACGAGCGTCGCAATAATAATGAACAAACGCACGAAACAGCGGTCAACGCTGGATTTAGCGGGCCCAAACCCGGTCAACGGAAAAAGCCATTCAAGGCAAACAGAGATGGACCATCCAATTTAGACAAGATACTGGATAGGCCATGCCAGATTCACGGCCACCCCAATAAACCAGCTAATCACACCAACAAAAGTTGTTGGGTCTTCAAGCAGGCCGGCAAGTTAAATGCCGAACACAAGGGGAAGAGGCCGCCCGGCGACAGCGACGACGAAGAGACCCGCCAACCAAACACTGGGGGTCAGAAGCAATTTCCCTCCGATGTAAAAACAGTGGACATGGTATATGTGACACACAACTCTAAAGGGGAGCAGGAGAAGCACTCCCTCCAAACTGAGGATCATACTACGGCAACCTCATCCGAAGCACAAAGCGGTCTTATTAAACCGCATACCTTGTCGGCCATTAAGCCACCGGTCTCCATTCAACAGGATCGACCAATTTCGGAGCTGGACTAACAGTTCGGCTTCCACCGTACTCCTCATATATCTGCGAAATCAGTACCGCACATACATAACTATGCACTTAAGATACCCTGGGCATCGGCGGAAGCATTTTACGGGCGAGCCTGCAAGTACTCCCATAAACCTCTTTTTCTTCTCTAACTACTCTTTCCTTTTTATTATCCTTTACCACAGGTGGTTCAAAGGCGGGTCATCCCACGGACTCTATTGAAGTTCGGGTTCATATACTCATCCAAAGGCTATCCCGTCAAGGAACCCGTTCACCAAGGACATGCGGCGCAGACGTGCGACAGGAGGTCCAAAATAACTTTTTGTAGACCACACTCTCTATCTTGAGCCTGTAAGGTGCCTTTTTCCTTAGCCTTCGACCCCTGGCATGTCAAATAGCCGGGGTTGCGGCTTTGTCATCTATACAATAACGATTGGCATGTCACTCAGGTCCCAACGAACATAATCCATATTCGGTATTTGTTTTTTCTAAAAAAAACTAAATTTTGCCTCCTTGGTTGTTTCACACACACCTCGGCATAACCTGCCAGGGGCTCGATATGGGAACAAATGAGTTGCCAACAAAGTCCGAACAGCTTTATAGCATACTTCGGCGTCGCGAGTTTGGCCTTATATGCATCAGCTCCGAATCATGTCTTGGGTCAATAGTTGGGTTGCCCGGCTCATGTGCTTGCTACCTTACGTTCCGCTCTATCGGCTAAGGTAGCAAAGGGAGAACTACTGCGATTGTGCTTCCGATTCATCTGGTCAAGCACCTCATTAGAGAAAGCCGAAAACTGACTGTCATGATGCGGCGAGAGTTGGTCAACCACTCGACGATTTATTGGAATCTTTCATGATTCCCTCCGTATTACACGAAGGACCTTATCTTCAGGTCATACATGTAACGCACCGTATTGGGATAACCACGTACATACCAGGGGCTATATCGTAGACCCACCGTAAAACTCCTATGGCTAAGTGAAAGTGTTAACGCCCTATAGTCCTATTGCCTCGTTCGCCGCATTGACACCTCCTTCATGGACCAAGACTTTGGATTAAGAGTGATCAAATGCTTTTCCAAACACCCCCGTACTTCCTACGAGGGGGCTGAAGCCGACGACTGGAAAACTTTCAGATTATACAAAAACGGCCGCACAGGAGGAACCAAAGCTTTTAGGCAACACTAAAATGAAAATAGCTTTATCATCTTATAATATTGTCTCTTACAATTTCCATACACTTCATTCGAATATTATGTCTTTCGAGCATTGACCCTCTATTAAGCGGGCAGCCTCTAAAACATCATCAAAATAATGCTCTGGTGCGTAGTGGTCCTTGCCCTTGGGTGGACTCTTCACTGCAACATCGACGGCCTTCATCTTCGTCCAGTATGTCTTAACACGGGCAAAGGCCATCCGTGCACCTTCAATGCATGTTGATCGCTTAACAGCGTCGATACGCGGCACCGCGTCAGCAAGTCGCCGCACTAGACCAAAATAACTATCCGGAGTTGGCTCGGTCGGCCACAGCCGGACCACGACATCCTACATGGCAACACTGGATACCCGGTGAAGCTCGGCCCATTGGATCATCTGTTCGTTCAGCAACAGTGGGTGCCTTGACGCACCGAATTGTGCCCAGAAAAGCTTCTCTGTTGCATGCCCATCTTTCGCTTGGTAAAACTGTGCGGCATCAGCAACACTCTTCGGCAAATCCAATAAAGCGTCTGGAGAACTCCACACTTGATTAAGCGGGGCACAATTCGGATCGCCGAACTTAGTTTGTAATAAAAATGGCTTACCAGCCGCGATTTCCCCAGCTTGCCGGATCTCCTCCCGGGCAGCTCTAGATTCGGACCGCGCTTCTTTCGCCTCTCGTAAGGCCTTGGCAAGATCAACCATTTTGGCTTTATTACCCTTCTCAAGGAATTCACAACGGCCAGCGGCAGCCTCCATTTCACGCGCCATCATAGATATTTTCTCCTCGTTTTGGCGCCGAGCAGCCTGTTCGACCTTTAACTCGGCAGACGCCTTTTCGGCAGCCGCATTACTAAACCGGGCCTGCTCCTTGGCCCGGACTAGCTCCGCCCGAAGAATCTCAACTGCGACAGCACCATCTGCAACCATGCATATCTCAGTCTTCAGAGTCACGCGTATAATATAAGCACATGCATGTAATGACTACCCCCAAGACATACCTTGCGCCTCGTCAAGCCGCCTGTTGATAAGCGTGATGTCATCATCCGCCACATCGAGCTTTCGCTGTAGATCGGCAACCTCTGTAGTTCGGGCAGTCGCCAGGGAGGTAACAGCCTGTGTTTCAGTTAATTAGATTACTTCCTGGGCATATCTTTTTGATCCTCTGATCGCCTCCCTTGGGAAGCCAATCAGAATCCCAGGGGCTACTACCTATACACAGGCGCAGTTTGTGAATAAAACACAATCAAAAAATTTATAGTACAAACCTCGAAGCCTCTTAGTAGGCTCGTGCAGGCTTCAGTCAATCCGCTTTTCGCGGACATAACTTTTTCAACCACCATACCCATCAAGTTACGATGTTCCTCCTAGACGGACGACTGTCGCAGCATGTTCGTCAACATATCCGGTGCTTCAGGACCTCCGGAAGCTGCCGTAGGAGTATGGCCTCCCTTTGAAGGGATCCGTTTGTTCGTCCCTAGAGTTGTCTCCGGCCATAGGCCGGACAGTTCGGGGCGTTCGTCGTTGGCCCCGGACCCTGGGCTACCGAAGTATCACCTTCAGGTTGTGTCTTCATCACCCCTCGCACCACTTGTTGATCGGGAGAGACCCTCCGGGACGACACCTCAAGGTCGTCCGCCCTATTGGGCTAGGAGACTGGCGGAGGTGTCTCGCTTTCCATCATCTCCGGGAGAAGATCCCCCGAGGAAGAGGATTGGTGAAGAAGGTTGTGTGCGAGCTGCAAAAACATATATTCTGGATGTTACCTTGGTAACAGGAAAGGAGTGGGATATGTTCAAAAACATCCTTGTTCACCTACGATTCGGCTAGAGGCTTGTCCTCATCGTGGGACTGTGCGGGGACGCCATCCTCCAAGCCCGAGCCGCCCGACTGGGGCACCTTGCCTCGCTTGGAAGCCCTTTCCTCCCAATCTTCGGAGTCAGCCCTTTTCTTACCCTGGGAGGACGAGACCTTGATTGCTCCTTCAATTTTGTCTTCGGACGATGGAATTTTGATTCCCCCGGACGTAATGTCTGATATACCTTCAGGATGGAGGCCGCTTTTGGTCCTCCCGCTTCCCGCCTTGTTCTCCTCCACAGGCACCTGGTACGGTGCCGGGGCCAGCATCCTTGTTAGTACGGAATCCGCCGAGTCTTCGGGGAGGCGGGCCGAACACCTGATTCACTCCGCTTTCTTTATCCAGCCCTGGAAGAAGACATTCTGCTCGATAACATATTATGGCATACTTAACTACAAAGTGTTCGGGAGCTGAGCGCTTACCGGGGTATCCGGGTGGTTGCAGTCGAGGCCGACGTCCTCGGTGGTGTCCAGCCACTGTTTTCGCTTCCCGAAAAACAACTTCCACATCCCTTTGTGCGTAGTGCCGAAGAAGTGTTGGAGGGTTCGTGGTCCTTCTGGATTAAACTCCCACATGCGAAGAGACCTACGCTGGCATGGTAGGACTCGGCGGACTAGCATTACTTGAATCACGTTGACAAGATCGATATCCTTCTCAAGGAGGGTTGGATGCGGCTCTGTAGTCTCGCACTTCATCAAGCGATCCCCACCCAGCCCTTATTAATCCATGATGCAAGCTGTGGCGGAGGGCGAGCGGGCGCAGGTGTAGCTGCCCACTTGGTACCACCCGCGAGGCTCGTGATGTAAAACCACTCCCGCTGCCATTGGTGGAGGTTTGGTGAAAGAACACGAGGGAGTTCCGGACTAGGGGTGTCCGGATAGCCAAACTATCATCATCGGCGGACTCCAAGACTATGAAGATAGAAGATTGAAGACTTCGTCCGTGTCCGGATGGGACTTTCCTTGGCGTGGAAGGCAAGCTTGGCGATCTGGATATGTAGATCTCCTACCTTTGTAACCGACTTTGTGTAACCCTAGCCCTCTCGGTGCCTATATAAACCGAGCGGTCAGTAGTCCATAGGACGAACAACAATCATACCATAGGCTAGCTTCTAGGGTTTAGCCTCTTTGATCTCGTGGTAGATCCACTCTTGCAACACACATCATCAATATTAATCAAGCGGGGCGTGGGTTTTACCTCCATCAAGAGGGCCCGAACACAGGTAAAACATCGTGTCCCTTGTCTCCTGTTACCATCTGCCTAGACGCACGATTCGGGACCCCCTACCGAGATCCGCCGGTTTGACACCGACATTGGTGCTTTCATTGAGAGTTCCTCGGTGCCGTCACCATCGGGAAGGATGCCTTTTCCGTCTTTAAAAGGCGGCGCCGTCGTCAAGGAGCTTTGGCGCGGCCGAACTATCCGGCTAAGCGGTTTTCTCATGACCGCTGTTCGCCACCGTCCGACAATGACCTCTCAAGTCATTAAAAGTGATCTTCACGTCAGCTCGAATTCGCCGAGCAGCTAGATCGATTGAGCTCTCCTCCGTAAGCGAGCTCTTGGATCGCATCGCCGCCGAGAGTCGCTACCGACTACGATCGATTGGGCTTAAAACCGATCGAGAGAAATTAACTCTTCCTGGTTACCCACCACGTTGTTGTGGTAGAGGAACAATGCAGCGACTCTTCTTCTATGTTAAAATCCAACTATGTCCGGATTACGGATCCCTCCATGCGGATTCCAGCGGAGGATGGACACTAATCAAATCTTGAACCTAAAGTCGGGCATCGGACCAGATTTGTTGGAAAGCGCTCAGCAAACCAAGCTTCGAATCCGGAAGCTTCTTGGCCTGAGCCTCGGACCAGGCGGGTTTCAAACTTAATTCCACCGCCCACCCAAACATAAGCGATCTATCTCAAATCGGCAAGAGCCCGATAAAGCGATTACATCATTCTTGGGCGATTCCTCCGGTTATGAACAAGATAAAGGATTGCCGTGAAGAAAGCACGATTTCAATCTTCGCAACAATTGCGGGACAAGGGAATCATAAGCGCCATCGATCGTCGCGAAATTTCACGCCTCGCCGACCCAGCGACCATCGTACAAAAATCTTTGCGCGATGGAGAGTGCACCGAAAACCAAACTAGGTTTTGGGACAATCCGACCACGAATACAAACCCAGTCCGAAATAAAGGGTGCTTCATACTCAAGCACAGGGTTAAAACCAAAAAGCAAAAACCCCTAAAGTGCGGAACGTCTTGGAGGGATGGCTCAATGGACCTGCAAAATCCACGATGCGGGCGCCACTCCAACACACAGCCTTGGCGTGTTGGATACTACGACAGTGGCCAAAAGTGGCGTAGGCTTTTTAGCCCCGCAACCAACCCAAAGCGATACCGATGCGGTATTAACAGTCTTGAGACTTTCGCATCAAATAACATGCGAAGCGAACAATCCGCGGCCTCGCCGAAGTCTACCAAGTAGCAACAACAAATCCATGGGCGACACGGCTATCACCTTCAACGCCAGCGATGAACCTAAATTCGAACAGCTAGAGCACCGGCCGCATTGGTCCTCGGTCCGATAGTGGGCGGTTTTCGTCTTACTAAGGTACTCATGGATGGCGGCAGTGATTAAACCTCATCTATGAGGAAACCCTTCAAAAATGGAAATTGATTGGAGCCGCATTGAGCGAAGCAGCACAACCTTGAGAGGATAATCCCTAGTCGAGAAATCGCTGCACGGAAAAATCACACTAGATGTTGTGTTGGCTCACCGGACAATTACAGGTCCGAGGAGGTCACGTTCCAAGTGGCCCCATTCGGCAGCGGATATCACGCTTTGTTAGGGCGAGAGGCATTCACAATCTTCAAGCTATACCCCCTCGGGTACATGAAGCTCAAAATGCCCGACCCAATGGGATAATCACTCTGCCGATGATCCGGATACAACACTCGCGCTGAAAATAAGACAGCCACACCGCCCTAGAGGCATTGTCCAAGCCCTAGCGGCGGAGGAACTAACTACGCTGCGCTCCACGGTGGATAGGGACGATGTGATACTCGATAAGAGGTCCAAGTCCACCTCTTTTAAACCAGCGAGCGAAATAGTCAAAATTCAGGTCCATCCAACGGACCCCACAAAGACGGCCTCCATTGGGGCACAATTAACTCGATGTCGAAACCGACTTCGAGAATTCCTTCGGAAAATTGGGACATTTTGCACGCACCCTTGAGACATGCCAGGAATCCCACGTGAAATTTGGCGAGCACAGCCTAAATATCCTAAAAGGATTCAAGCCGATCAAACAAGCTCTTGGCGATTCTCCGAACCCAAAAGACAGGCAATGGGAGAGGAGCTAGCCAAACTCTTAGAAGCGGATTCATCGGAGATATAAAACATCCGGTGGCTAGCCAATCTAGTAATGGTACCAAAAAGGATAAATCCAGGCGCCTCTGCGTCGATTTTAAAGACCTTAACAAGGCCTGTCCAAGGACCCTTTCCCCTCCCTCGCATCGACCAAATCATCGATGCTACCGCGAAACACGATTCATTGTGCTTCCTCGGCGCATACTCCGGATACCATCAAATCAAGATGGCGGAGAAAGATCGAGGCATAGCGGCATTCATTACTCCATATGGGCCATTACGCTTCAACACAATGCCCTTCGGACTCAAAAGCGCCGCGCAACATATCGGCGCATGATTCAAACATGTCGGCTACCGGATAGGCAAAACAGTAGAGGCATCGTGAGCGATGTGGTCGTCAAGACCAAACACGTCGGAGCTCTAGTAGAAGACTTGAGGTGACATTCGACAACCTCCGAGCATATGACATTAAGCTCAATCCGGAAAAATCGTCTTGGCGTACCGGTAGGAAAGCTCTTGGGCTTCATCATATCCGGTAGAGGAATTGAAGCAAACCGGCCAAAATCCGAGCTCTGTCACAATTGGATATTCCAAAAGACCTCAGCGGATACAAAAACTAACCGGATGCGTGGCGGCCTTAAGTCGCTTCATCTCCCGTTTGGGAGAAAAGGCTCGCCCTCTCATCGCCTCCTCCGGCGCACGAACATTTCGAATGGGCGGATTACGCCACACCGGACTCGAAGAAATAAAGGCCATCACGGCAACAAATCCGGTTCGGCGCGCCCAACCCGGGCGAACCTATGTTATTATATATCGCAGCAACACATCAAGTTGTCGGTAGCGGTACTTTCGTCGTTGACGAGAAAGCGAAGAACACAATTCCCTCTTCAAAAACCGAGGTACTACGTATCCTTGTTCTAACTCCATGCAAATCCGGTACCCACATTATCAAAAGATAGCGTATCACGGTGTTCATAGCATCCGGAAGCTGCGACACTACTTTCAAGAGTGTTCAATAACGGTGGCCTCAAGTACCTCTCAACAATATTATAAACAATCGCGACCTTAGCAGGCAGGATTGCAAAATGGGCTATCGAGCTCTTACCATTTGACATAACCTACAAACCACGGCGAGCTATAAAATCGCGAGTTACGGCTGACTTAAATGCGCGAATGGACGGCGAACTCCCTAAAAAGCAGTAGCGTACTCAACTGGATCATGCATTTCGATGGATCCAAAATGTTGGCTGGCTTGGGGCTGGCGTCGTCTGGCGTCCCCAGCGGAGACACAATCAATCGTACTTCAAATAATGTACATGGACTCCAAAACGCGGCGAATCTGAGGCCCTTCTACATGGCCTCCGGATGGCAATCTCCATGGGCATTCAGCGCCTAGAGGTGCGAGGATTCAAACCTCGCAATATCCCAAGTAAATGGAGACTTTGGCGTAAAGATCCAAAATGGCAGCTTACATAGCGCCGTCCTAAAATGTCAGCTCGGTTGAAGGACTAGAATTCCACCATGTAGCAGGGATAATAACCAGCGGTAGATGTGTTAGCACGCATCGGTAGCGAAATGAGACGCCGTCCCTCAAACATCTTCTGGAGCGGCTCTTTAAGCCATCCGTATTATGGGAAGAGGAGTCCGGAAATAACTATCCGGAGCCACCGCATCACCTAACTCGAGACCATTACGACACAATCGGTGGCTCGGCCAATGAAATAACACCTTGACTCATGAAATAATGGCAGTACTTGCCCGTGGGCAGAACCATTCCTAGCCTACTTAATGCGGCAGAACTTCCGAAGACCAAAATGAGGCCCATTGCATAGTTCGGCGATCTAAAGCCTACAAGGTCCATGAGGAGAGCTTTATAAGAAAAGCACAACCGAGTCCTTCAAAGGTGTATCTCCGAAGAGGAAGGCGAAATCTCTGGCTGAAATTCACGCCGACTCGGCGGGCACCACCTGCAGCCGGGCCCTTGTAGGCAAGGCCTTCCGTGCAGGATTTTATTGGCCGACAGCCGGGCGGATGCTCGGGACTTAGTCCAACGATCGTCGGTTGCCGGCTCTTTGCTAATCGAGCCACATGCCACCCACCCCTCAAAACTATACCCATTACCTGGCGTTCGCGGTGCAGGGGCTTGACATGGTTGGACCCCTTAAAGGGGGAACCCACAAGCACAAATACTTATTGGTCATGGTGGACAAATTCACCAAATGGATTGAGGCCAAGGCGGTTAAAGCGGCATAATCCGGACGGTGATAGACTTCATATCCGGGGTAGTACACCGTTTTGGCGTCCCCACAGCATCATCACGATAACGACCACGAACTTCACGGCCAGCGAGGCTAAACTCTGGTGCAAAAACATGGGCATCAAGCTTGATTACGCAGGTCTATCACCCCAAACTAACGGTCAAGTTGAGCGAGCAAATGGTCTAATCATGGCGGCATCAAACCCGGACTAGTGCGGTCCCTCAAGGAATCTAACACGCCTTGGGTAGAGGAGCTTCGACTCCGTACTCAGGGGGCTGCGGACCACGCCAAACCGAACTCTTGGATTCACACCATTTTTCATGGTATCTGGCGCAGAGGCGTTACGCCTGCGATATAATTCATGACTCACCTGGTGTGCGCATATACGAAGAAAGAAAGCCGAGTTGGATCGGCGGGACAGTTTGGCGCCTTAGAGGAGGCGGGGCGTGGCAAAGGCTCGTTCCGCATTTTATCGGCGATGGCTCGAAGATATCAAAGCGAGAATGCGGGCCAAAACTTACAATGTTGGCGAACTTGTTCTCGCTGCCGGACAAGAAAAAGGACAAACTTCAGCCCAAGTGGGAAGGTCCTTCATCATCGACCAAGTCGACCGGTAGACATACCGTCTCACGTAACGCATCGACAACCGACTCGAGCGAACCCATGGAGCAGCCCGTCTCCAAAGATTCTCGCCCTAACGCCGGACTCGAGTTCGTCTCACTCCCGTCCACCTTTTTATATTTTTACTGTCTCTCGTCCCCTCCTTCTTCCCACTTTTTTTCAATACCTTTTATAGGCTGATTTGCGCTTTGTTACTTTTACTTGATGTGCTCCTCGCACTCATTATACACAGGGCTTCTTCAGCGAAGCTTATTCATCTGGGCTTCATGCCCAATACATGTGTCATACTTCGCATGTACCTTTTATTCACCATTGTATGCATCGATATGACTTAAGTTTTGGCCAAGCTGGGTTGCTGGCTCTGTGCTTACCCCTCGTTCCCGATTGTTCGGCTAGGAGGTAAAGGAGCACCTCTGCGATTACTCTTGCCGGGTCGGCGGATGTGTACCTTAGGCTGGTGAAGCGAAAGCTAAGCGTTCTTAAGAGAATACTCGGTCGGTGACTTGAAAGATGATTTATTACTTACTTATTTATCTGCCCCGGATGCTTTTTTTTGCCATTTTCACGGTCCGGCATTGCACTTTAGGGCATGCCTCCCGAGAAAAAACCCTTAGCGGAACTATTCTCCACGGAAGATGTTTCTTACTAACCATGTAATATAACATAACTAGTTGGGCACTTGTGCGATAAAGCAATTATGACCCCGACGCCTTGTCTCCATGCATGCCCGGTTCTTTTATAACCGTAAGGGTATTCGGACACACTCGGACTGTTGGGTCCGAGGTTGAAGCGAAACAGTCCATAAAGACAAGCGATCTACAATCCGGCTAGAAGGCATTTTACATGTCATTTCAAATTACATCATCAAACCGGTGATTGTACTCCTCCTCAATCCCATCTAATAGGCTGTCTAATTTATAGTCTGTTGGGAATATTTGGCGGCCAGTTCTACTTGGCCGTACATCAAGCTCACATGGATCTCCTTCCCATCGGGCCCTTGAGTCCGACCTCGGCCATGTGGTTTGGGTCAGCCTTCGGTGCGTGTCTTCACCATGGCCCGAGCCTCCTGGCGCCTGACGGCGAGCCGATATCTTCCACAAGCGGGCGTCGCCGTGCTCCTGAAGCTTCTCAGCAAGCTCACCAAGGCCCTCGGGTAGGGAGGCGGATGGCCATAAAGCATGAGCAGCGCCACTCGCCGCTGCCGAACACGTTCGAGCAATTGCACCAGCTCGGGAAGTTGGTCACCCGTTGACCCGAGCATTTCCTCCATGAGGCGACTGTGAGCACACCTAAAGACATATTTCTATTAATCGACTTCCTCGCGAATTCTTCTTTTCAAAGGAATTTGTTCAAGCACTTACTATAAATGCGCGACGAAGCGCTGATTCTCCTTCACGGGCAGACAGTGGGCGAACACCTTTCAGCTCTTCTCCTCATTGGGTGTGGGCATCTTGGAGCTTGTTTCTCTCTGCTGCACCTTCATAAGCACCCTCTCGCTGACCTTTAGGCTGGCGATGGCTGTTGCTTGTCGGATCTAGTCCGCGCCCTCTGCAATATTATTGTCGATTCACGCCGCACTTTGTTAAATAATTATCTTTTCAAAGTATGTCTTACCGGTGGGGGTCTCTGTGGCTCCCCACATGGCGGCTTGATCTTGACCTCAAGTTGGGCCTTGCACTCTTGGAGCTCTGGGACAGATGGGTATTCTTCTCCGTAAGATCTGCATAATAATTGATCCTTAAATCACTTATTTCAACTATTTTAAGTCTCGGGACTCTTGGCATATATAACTATTAAAATTACTCACTCGTATGTCTTTCACATCTTGCTCGTGGCTCTGGTTAACCCATCTTGGCGGCGCGGAGTGCGTGTTTCCGCATCAAAGGCATTTACGCCTCGGGGAGAAACACGCATCACGAAGAACTGTCCGGCGGCCTTTGTGATTCATGGCGCTCTCCACCTCGGACCGGGTGGCGGACAGCTGTCGGCATCCTCCGTCGGAGGCGTCCGCTCATGCCTTGTATTCGCCTCCCTCCCGGACCATGCGTTGGAGCATGGTGGCGGAGGCTTGATTGGCAACCTCTCCGGACCTTTGTCCGGCGAGTGCTCTTCTGGAAAAGTTATGAGCATTAATATACCTCCTAGGGATCCTTCCCTTAAAAATAGCGGTGCTCCGTGCCGTTCTTGGCGATGTTTGGTTCGCGTCGCACTCCTCTTCCTTTCTTTGGGCGGATGACCCTTGTTGGTCGGCGCGCGAGTTGACTTCACGCCTTAAAGGCACCTCTGCGATGCACCATCGGTATGGGATGGTCGAATTGGCCTGCGGATCAAATGATGGTGTCAAGACCTCGGTCGTAGTCACAGGGAGGCGAAACAAACCGGGGTAGTCAGCCATAATGGCGACTAGGGCATTGTCTATGCTACGTTGGTGGAACACCCGTCAATCAGCTCCACCTTTATGTCGGATCCTCTTGGAGGTCGGATCAAGGGATCGTTCGGATCCTCGGGCTGTGGAGTTGGGCCGTATGCCCTCCACGTCCGGCGCAGCTCTGCGTCAAAATCACGAGTAAGATACTTGACTTTAAAAGTATGGATCGGGTAGATGAACATCCGCTTACCCAGCTCAGGGTTATTCATAGAAAATCCATTCAGCGGATTAGATGCGGAGAAGTCCTCCTCCTCTCCCTTGTACAAGCGGACGGGATCTTTGCGGATCGGCTGCCGAGCCTGGCCCTTTGCGGCCATGGCGGGTGGCGTCATCTTCCCGTTGAAATCCCACATAGGGTGGCCCCTATATTGGGTGGCTGCACCCTCGCATAATGCTGCGTGACCATGACTCCGATCATGGTCAATCGAATGGGCGATAACCTAATCCGGCCCATCGGATAATGGGCGCTTCTATCATCTTCCGTTGAGGCTCATGAGCGCCAACTAAGCGTTTCTTCAAGGGAGCATTGTTGAACTCCGGAGGCCGATCGAACTGGATCCGGAGGGCGTCCTCCATGTAGAACCATTCGAAGGCCGGTCTTGGGCGCCTTCTTCGGGTGGCGGATAGATATCCGGTCCGGCGATCGCCATATTTCGGCTCCGCCACTTGATATATCGACCCCTCATGAGGGCGAGTGCGAGACAAAACAATCTCTTCCACAGCGCAAAATGGGGCTCGATGCCCAGAACAGCTCATAAAAAGCTCTGAAGCCCGCGATGTGCAAAATGGGGCGGGCGTGAGGTGGTGAAGTGGAGTCCGTAGAACTCTAGGAGCCCGGAGAAGCGGATGTATGGGAAATCCGAGTCCCCTTATTAGATGGGGACAAAGCATACCGCTCCCCTTTGGAAGGGTTGGGGATGCTCTCCGCTTGCTTTCCACCCTTGTAGGTGGCTAGTCCGGCTCGAACCGGAACCATGAAAGCTGGGAGAAGATATCCCTCGGTTTGGAGTGCCACTAGCTCATTGTGTGGGCCAGAGCATCTCCCCAATCTCTGGCTTAGGGCTGGGGGCGCGAGAGGAGGAGCGCGTCGGCTATCCATGATGGAATGGATTTTTGTCGAGGCGCTTGATGAGAACTTGCGGATGGAGGATGGTGTGAGCTAGATGTAGATCCTCGCCTCTCTTATAGGCGGCTCATTCACACGGCTAGGGGTAAAATGTAAAATACCCCAGCCTTTCGCATTAAATGCGACACGTGGAAGAAGGCCATTATTAGGCGTAGAAGCCAAGGGCGCAACATTTATAAGGAAGCGGACACTATTCGGCGGGAACATGAAGTTTGAAGGAGAACCCGCCTTACAGCGCCGAAGACAATATCTGCGCCCGGACTCGTCGTCATTGAAGCCAGTTCGAGACTCTTGAGGAGTTCGGACTAGGGGTGTCCGGATAGTCGAACTATCATCATCGGCGGACTCCAAGACTATGAAGATAGAAGATTGAAGACTTCGTCCGTGTCCGGATGGGACTTTCCTTGGTGTGGAAGGCAAGCTTGGCGTCTGGATATGTAGATCTCCTACCTTTGTAACCGACTTTTTGTAACCCTAGCCCTCTCGGTGCCTATATAAACCGGACGGTTGTAGTCCATAGGATGAACAACAATCATACCATAGGCTAGCTTCTAGGGTTTAGCCTCTTTGATCTCGTGGTAGATCCACTCTTGTAACACACATCATCAATATTAATCAAGCGGGGCGTGGGTTTTACCTCCATCAAGAGGGCCGAACACAGGTAAAACATCGTGTCCCTTGTCTCCTGTTACCATCCGCCTAGACACAGTTGGGACCCCCTACCGAGATCCGCGGTTTGACACCAGCCAGAACCTTTGGCGAAGAGTATTAGTAAGCTTGCTCACTCTGACACCACCGCACTCCACTGTTTCCGTCGATCACCTTTGGCTTCACACTAAGGTCTTGAGCCATAAGCGAAGTGTGGGGAATTGAGAGGAAGGCCTCTGCGTGATGATAAACGCCGAGATGTGGAGGAAAGGATTTGGGGCTAGATCGTGAAAATCTAGTCCGTAATAAAACATGAGTCCCCGGACGAAGGGGTGAAGAGCGAATCCTAGCCCTCGGAGGAGGTGAGAGATGAAAACTACCCTCTTGCCGGATCTGGGAGTCGGAATAACCTGTCCTTGAGCAGGAAGCCTGTGGAGGATCTCCGCGGTCAGGTATCTGGCCACCCGAAGCTTCACAATGTCCTCCTCATGTGAGAGGAGGCCACCCATCGACCACAATGGGCTGGTCTGACACATGATTGGGGAGCTTGGAGCAATGAAGGCGAACCTGGGATGCTAGACCTCGAGGTTGGAAAAGCTGGGGAGAAGTTTGGCATAAATAGAGACGGCCCTTGGCTCCTTTATAAAGGCAACGGGTATCGAACGCCTCCTCCTAAGCCTGAAAACATGCTCATTCCTAAGGAATCTTTTCAGTGGAACGGTTGGGTTACCCACGCTCACATTAATGAGAATCCTGCGATAAGGGGGACGCGATCTCTGCTTCGACAAGACGTGCCAATAAAAATGACGCCTCGAAACATGGAACGGCAGGACAAGAAACGGTTCGAAATAATGACCGGACAAGCGTGATGTTACGTCACAAAAAGTTGTCAGCAGATTGGACTCGTAAAATATTATGTTCTCTACGGTTGTGTGTGGTACTTGTGTTGCAGATCCGGACACGTTCGTTTCATCCGAAGACTATCTTGGAGTATTCGGAAAAGGGAACCCGCCTTGCAATGCCGAAGACAATCTGCTGCGGACACCTCGTCATTGAAGCACTGGTTAGAGACTCTTTATAACGCCCGGATACAACTTTCCATATTAAGTAACTCCAACTCTTGCCTTTTACGGAATGATATATTATTTCCTTAAATGGTTGGGTTTTTTCTTCGTTTTGCTTTTGTTCATGTCATGCATTCATCATTGCATCTTTTGCATTGCATCATGTCATCATGCAACCCTTTTAAAACTCAACTAAATAAATCAGTGGATCCTCGGTCCATTTAAATTGAGGATATTCACAATGGTGATTTCTCTTTATAACATATCCTCCCATATTAGGGAGCTATATTAAAAATATTCCATTAACTTTGGAATTAACCATAACACACTTGCAAAAATAAATCCCAATGCCTTTGTTATCATAATTCTTGGTCTCTAACTTTGCCATATATCATTTCATCTTTTTCCAAGCTCCACCAAAAATCTGAACATTTTGGACCTTCCAAACCCACTCCTATTTAAACTCTTTTGAATGTAATTCAAATGAGGTTGTATTCAAACCCTTGACCGTCTCTTTGCAATTTTTACGGATCAAGACCATTTTGGTGAGCCGGAAAATTATCCGTATCAACATCTTCCCTAACCTCCTTTCTTTTCCTTCTTATCTCTGTTTTCTTTTAATTTTCTTTAGAGTGAGAGAGAGAGAGCCCAACAACTAGGCCAAGCACTGCTTCCTCCTTGCCCAAGGCCCGGCCGCCCTCCTAACCCTAACCCGATCGATCCCCTGCTCGATCCCTCGAGCGCCACCAGGAGCCCGATCCCATCGCTCGATCCCCATCTCCCTCGCAGCCTCACTCTCCCGATCCCATCGCCCCTCCTCTCGATCCCCTCTCCCCATCATCCTCCTCCTCCGCTGCCACCTTGAGAGAGTAAACACCAGCCCGGCCTCCATAACACCACCAGGCGGCCAACTCCGGCGGCCCTCCGTCGTCTGCGCCCGTGCCCCCCCCTCTGCCTCCTCCTCATCGCGAGTCCGATCGCTGCGACCAGGGCGCCGCCGCCCTTGACCCACCTCGCCGTCGTCCATGGCCGCGCCGCCAAGTGCCGGTGCAGGCTCGCCGCATCTGCCGTTCTCCGTCGTCGCGGACCAGCGCCGTCCTCTGCTTCCTCTCTGGCGACCGAGGCCACCTGGCCCGCGCATCTCCTCCACCGGCGATGCACGCTTGCTGGGGAGCGAGCTCCTCCCGTCCCCATGGTGGTTGCTTCCCTGCAGCCGGCGTCCAAGTCCCGCGCCCATGACCTCTTTGCATCTCGCGGCTGCTTTGCTGCCTTTCGCCACCCTCCTTCCACGCCCAAGCTCCACCCGCGATCCGTGGCTGTCCTCCCCCGCCGTTGCCAATCTTGAAACCCACAGCTGCGGCTTGTCCTCTGCCGCTGGTTTACGTGCACCTCCGCTGCGGTTGCATGGGCGCCAAGATCCCTTCGATTTGCCAAGGCGCGCAACCAGAGGCATGGGGCGCCGTGGATTTCGCCAAGTTCACCGGATGCCTAAATGCGACTACGGGACGGGCGCCAATTACATGGATCGCCAAGTTACGCTTGAGCGTGTACGACTACACCCGGTGATCGACAAGTACCCGACACCGTGTACATCTACACCGCCAAGACCGGACCGACAAGTACCTCGATGTCGTGTGTACCACTACCGTCGCCCCGAAGACGTTGGATTCTTCAAGTACCTCCCTGAAAACAATGTGTACCACTACTTCCCCTATGACCCGTGAATGACTACTTCCCTCGACGATTTTGAACCGCCCTGAAATGCAGGCTTCGAAGGTATAACACCGAGACAATCTTATGAGACCGTATGCATGTTGTATGAGATGCTCATGTTCAAACCGTGTCCAGACGTTGGATTCTTCAAGTACCTCCCTGAAAACAACGTGTACCACTACTTCCCCTACGACCCGTGAACGACTACTTCCCTCGGCGATTTTGAACCACCACAGAAATGCAGCTTGAAGGTATAACACGAGACAATCTTATGAGACCGTATGCATGTTGTATGAGATGCTCATGTTCAAACCGTGTCCAAGATTGGTCCTTCCACGTTCCTCCTCGTTTCCATGCCACTAACCGTGGGAACCCGGTGATCGGAGCACCCACCATCTCTAGCATGTTACGCACATCCATGCGCTTCCTTTTGCACGGTATCTCCATGAGCTACGGAACCGATATCATTGCCGTGGCATCATTTTCGGATTCGTCCCCGTGACACCCTTTCTTTCCGCCACGGTGACAAATGCCTCGTATCTTGCTCATGTCAACATTTTCATAAAATTGCTTAAAACTTGCATATGTAATCCGCATCATGATAACAACAATTAAAATGTTTAAAATTGTTGTTTGCGTTAAATTGCTAAATAACATATGGGGATTTCCGGAATTGTTGTTTGTTGTTCCGGCCTCATTTAAATTTGCCTAAATAGTTAGTTTATTTATGCTTCACCTCTTGGCATGTTTAACAACATTTAACATTGTTTGGTAGCTTAAACGAGATTAAACTAAATATGTCAATGTGGTGTTTTGTCAATATGCAACTCGTTGCATATTGAGCTCCACTATCTTGTAGCATTGTTTGTTGCACTTTGCCATGCCATGCCTCATTAAACGGACATGCATCATACTTGATTGTGCATCATGCCATGTTTATGCTTGTGCATTTACCATGTTGTTTGTTTGTTTCGGGTTGCTTCTCTCGTTAACCGGTTTAGTTCGGAGTTGTGAGGATTAGATTCGACTACATCCGTTTGTCTTCTTCATGGACTCGTTCTTCTTCCTAAGCGGGATTTCAGGCAAGATGACCGTCACCTTGGATCTCATTACTATCATTGCTATGCTAGTTGCTTCGTTCTATCGCTTTGCTGCGTTACCTACCACTTCTGCTCAAGCCTCCCAAACTGCCATGAAACTCTAACCTTTGTCACCCTTCCTAGCAAACCGTTGTTTGGCTATGTCCTTCTTTTTGCTCAGCCCCTCTTATAGCGCTGCTAGTTGCGGTGAAGATGAAGATGCTCCATGTTGGATTATGTTTATGTTGGGATATCACAATATCTCTTATATTTAATGCATCTATATACTTGGTAAAGGGTGGGCAGCTTCGGCCTTATGCACAGTGTTTTGTTCCTCTTGCCGCCTAGTTCTGTCATATCGGTATTATGTTCCCGGTTTTGCGTCCCTAACGTGGTTGGGTGATTTATGGGACCCCCTTGACAGTTCGCTTTGAATAAGACTCCTCGGCAAGGCCCAACCTTGGTTTTCCATTTGCCTCACCACCACCTACTTTTCCCTTGGGAGTCGCGCTCTCGAGGTCATCTTTATTTATACCCCCGGGCGGTGCTCCTCAGTGTTGGTCCAAACTAGAAACACCGTCTTGGGACCATTCCTTGGCAACTTGGGTTCGTCGGTTCTGTCGCTCGCTCATCCGGTGTGCCACGAGCGAGATATGTGCAGCTCCTATCGGGATTTGTCGGCTGTCAGGGCGGCTTTGCTGGTCTTGTTTTATTCTTTGTCGAAATGTCTTGTGGCGGGATTCGAGACTGATCGGGTCTTCGGGGAGAAGAATATCCTTAGTTGATCGCGAGAGCTTATCATGGGGTAAGTTGGGACACCCTGCGGGTTTGAACTTTGAAAGCCGTGCAGCGGTTATGTGGCGGATGGGAATTTGTTAATATCCGGTTGTAGTAAACTTGAAGTAAACTCTTCTAAAATACACCAACCGTGTGCGTAACCGTGAGTGTCTCTTTTGGGGTTGATCGAGAGGAGAACACGGTTTACGGGTTATGTTTGGCGTAAGTAGGAGTTCAGGATCACTTCTTGATCATTGCTAGCTTCACGACCGTTCCGCTTGCTCTCTTCTCGCTCTTATTTGCGTTGGTTAGCCACGGATATGCGTGGCGCTCTGCAACCTCATCACTTTACCCCTTCCTTTCCCATTTAGCTTTGCTAGTCTTGATACCCATGGTAATGGGATTCTTTGAGTCCTCGTGGCTCCTGATTACTACAACAACGATTGCGGTGCAGGTTGTGCGATGATCATGGCCTTGAGCGATGTTTATTTGTGTTGGAGTTCTTCATACGCTTCTTGATCGGGGAATAGGTTCGAGTCGGCGGCTGGGCTAGCGAGGTGGATATTGTTTGAGTTTACATTTATGTTTCATCCGTAGTCGGATGTTGATCTTATATATGATGTGATGTTGTATTTGTGTGGCATTGTATGCCTTATGTATGTATCCCCACTATTATGTAATGTTGATGTAATGATATCCACCTTACAAGCGTCTTCAAGATCTTTGCTATCCTTAGTGGGACCTTGAGTTCCTTTAGGATAGGAATTAGCATCTTAGGCGTGACGACCTCTTGAGGAGTCTGGACTAGGGGGTCCTCGGGCGTCCGACCTGTTATCGTGGGCCGGACTAATGGGTTGTGCAGATACAAGACCAAAGACTCTACCCGTGTCCGGATGGGACTCTCCTTGGCGCGGCAGACATGCTTGGCGATCAAATATGAAGATTTCCTTCTCTGTAACCGAATTGATGTAACCCTAGATCCCTCCGGTGTCTATATAAACCGGAGGGCTTAGCCCGGATGAGGAGATATTCAATCATAGTCATACATGCTAGACTTCTGGGGTTTTAGCCATTGCGATCTCGTGATAGATCAACTCTTGTAATACTCATATTCATCAAGATCAATCAAGCAGGAAGTAGGGTATTATCTCCATAGAGAGGGCCCGAACCTGGATAAACATTGTGTCCCCCGTCTCCTGTTACCATCGATCCTACACACACAGTTCGGGACCCCCTACCCGAGATCCGCCAGTTTTGACACCGACGACGTCCCTCTCCCGTCCTCGCTGACTATTGCGACGCTTGGCACGCGCCTCTGATTTCGGAGTGCGTGTGCGGGTAGGCGGCGCTGGCACTAGCACCCACTGTTGCCCGCATGGAGGAGGGGCCGACGGGGTAAGGAGATGGCGTGTGTCGGTGTCAAAACCGGCGGATCTCGGGTAGGGGTCCCGGCTATGCGTCTAAGCGGATGGTAGCGAGGAGACAAGAACACGATGTTTACCGAGTTCGGGCCCTCTTGATGGAGGTAAAACCGTCTGCTAGATTAATATTGATGATGTGTGTTACAAGAGTGGATCTACGAATCAAAAGAAAACTAAACCTAGAAGCTAGCCTATGGTATGATTGTTGTTAGATCCTCGGACTAAAACCCTCCGGTTTATATAGACACGGATAGGGTTAGGGTTACAGTCGGTTACAATGGTAGGAGATCTACATATCCGTATCGCCAAGCTTGCCTTCACGCCAAGGAAAGTCCCATCCGGACACGGGCAATCTTCAATCTTCTATCTTCATAGTCTTGGAGTCGGCCGATGATGATAGTTTGGCTATCCGGACACCCCTAGTCCGAACTCCTCGATAGCCCTGAACCAGGCTTCAATGACGGCGAGTCCGGCGCGCATGTTTTCTTCGGCATTGCAAGGCGGGTTCTCCTTGATCTTCATGTTCCCGTCGAATAGTGTCGGCTTCTTTATAAATGTTGCGCTCCTTGGCTTCTCGCCCAATAATGGCCTTCTTCCACGTGTCGTATGCATTGCGAAAGGCTGGGATATTTTACATTTTACCCCTAGCCGTGCGAACAAGCCGCCTACAAGAGGCGAGGATCTAGATCCAGCTCACCATCCTCCATCCGCAAGTTCTCATCAGCGCCTCGACAAAAATCCATTCCATCATGGAAAGGCGAGCGGCTCCTCCTCTCGCGCTCCCAGCCCTAAGCCGGAGATTGGGAGATGCTCGATTCCACAGCGAGCTAGTGGTGCTTCAAACCGAGGATATCTTCCCCAGCTTTCATGGTTCGGTTCGAGCGGATGGCCACCTACAAGGGTGGAAAGCCGTGGAGGCGTCCCAACCCTTCAAGGGGGCGGGTATGCTTTGTCCCCTATCTAATAAGGGGACTCGGTTTCCATACATCCGTTTCTCAGGGGCTCCTAGAGTTCTAAGGACTCCAACTTCACCACCTTATGCCGCCTCCATTTTGCACATCGCGGGCTTCGTAGCTTTGCGAGCTGTTCTTGGGCATCGAGCCCCATTTTACCACAATGGAAGAGATTGTTTTGTCTCGTACCCGTTCTCATGAGGGTCGATATACCAAGTGGCGGGCGAAATATGGCGCATCGCCGGGGCGGATATCTATCCGGCACCCGAAGAAGCGTCCTAAGACTGGCCTTGAATGGTTCTATATGGAGGGCGCCCTCTGCGGATCGGTCCGGATTGGCCTCCGGAGTTCAACAATGCTCCCTTGAAGAAGCGCTGAGTTGGCGCCCGGAGCCCTCAGCGGGAAGATGACGGGGCATCCATTATCGATGGGCGGATTAGGTTCTTGGCCCATTCGGATTGACCATGATTGGAGTCATGGCCACGTGCATTATCGAGGGTGCAGCCACTCCAATATAGGGGCCACCCTATGTGGGATTTCAGCGGGAAGATGGCGCCACCCGTCATGGCATAAAGGGCTAGGCTCGGCAGCCGATCGGCAAAGATCTGTCCGGCTTGTACAAGGGAGAGGAGGAGGACTTCCTCCGCAGAATCCGTTGAATGGATTTTCTATGCATAACCCTCGGGCTGGGTAGCGGATGTTCATCTACCGATCCATACCTTTTTAAAGTCAAGTATCTTACTCTGTGATTTCGATCGCGGGGCTGTCTTGCGGGACATGGAGGGTATCTGAAGCCTAGCTCCACAGCCGAGGATCCGGAGCGATCCTTGATCCGACCTCGAAGAGGATCCGGACATAAAGGTGGAGCTGATTGGCGGGGTGTTCCACCAGCGTAGCATAGACAACGCCCTAGTCGCCATTACGGCTAACTACCCGGTTTGTTCCGGCTTCCCGGTGACTGTGACCAAGGTCTTGACACCATCATTTGATCCGCGCTCAATTCTAACCATCCCATCTTGATGGTGCATCGCGGGAGGTGCCTTTAAGGTGGGAAGCGAACCAGCGGCCGGGACAACAAGGTCGATCCGGCCCGGCGGAAGAAGAAGGGCGCCGCGAACAAAAGCGTCGCCACAGCGATGCGAACACCGCTATTTTTAAGGAAGGATCCCGAAGGTATATTAATGCTCATAACTTTTCGAGAAGAGCACTTTCGGGGGGCGGTGTCCGGGAGGTTGCCAATCAAGCCTCTGCCGGCCATGCTCCAACGCATGGTCGGGAGGAAGTGAATACTGGCGTAAACGGACGCTCCTCCGACGGAGGATGCCGATAAGGCTGTCCGCCACCGATGCGAGGTGGAGGCGCCATGAATCCACGGCGTCGCCGGACAGTTCTTCGTGGCGTGTTTCTCCCGAAGGCGTTAAATGCCTTTAAAGCGGGGCAGCACCTCCGTGCCGCTCAAGATGGGTTAACGAGCCACGGAGCGGTATGTGAAAGACATACGGGTAAGTAATTTTAATAGTTATATATGCGGTAGCCCCGAGACTTAAAATAGTTGAAATAACTGATTTAAGGATCAATTATTATCTTGGTCTTCGGAGAAGAATACCCAGCTGTCCCGGGAGCTCAAGAGTGCAAGGCCCAACTTGAAGCCGCCTTGGCATACGAGGGAGCCACGAGACCCCCTACGGTAAGGCGTGCTTTGAAAAGATAATTATTTAGCAAAGTGTGGCGTGAATCGACAATAATATTGCGAGGCGCGGACTAGATCGGACAAGCAACAGCTACTGCGTCGACTAAAGGCGGCGAGAGGATGCTTATGAAGGTGCGGCGGGAGAGAAACAAGCTCCAAGATGCCCACACCCGGCAAGGAGAAGAGCTGAAAGGTGTTCGGGCCCGGTATGCAGCTCCGTGAAGGAGAATCAGCGGCTTCGTCGCGACATTTATAGTAAGTGCTTGAACAAATTCCTTTGAAAAGAAGAATTGGCGAGGAAGTCGATTGGCGAAATATGTCTTTAGGTGTGCTCACAGTTAGCCTGCGGAGAAATGCACAGGTCAGCGGGTGACCAACTTCGAGCTGGTGCAATTGCTCGAGCGTGTTCGGCGAGGCGATGAGTGGCGTCGTTCATGCTTTATGGCCATCCGTCTCCCTACCCGAGGGCCTTGGTGAGCTTCTTTGAGAAGCTTGAGAACGCAGCGGCGCCTCCGTTTGTGGAAGATATCGGCTGCCGTCGAGCGCCGAGGAGGCTGGGCCATGGTGAAGACACGTTACCAGTCGACCCAAACCACATGGCGAGGTCGGACTGCGGGGCTGATGGGAAGGAGATCCTGTGAGCTTGATGTGCGGCCAAGTAGAACGGCGCGAAATATTCCCAACAGGGTATGTAAATTAGACAGCTTTGTTAGATGGGATTGAAGAGGAGTACAATCGGTCGGTTTGCGATGTAATTTGAAATGACATGTAAAATGCCTTCTAGCGGATTGTAGATCGTTTGTCTTTGCGGACGTTTAGCTTCAACCTCTGGACCCAACAGTCCGGAGTGTGTCGAATACCCTTACGGTTATAAAAGAACCGGGGCATGCATGGAGACAAGGCGTCGGGGTCATAATTGCTTTATCGGACAAGTACCCAACTAGTTATGTTATATTACATGGTTAGTAAGAAACATCTTCGGGGAGAATAGTTCCGTTAAGGGTTCCTTTCCTGGGAGGCATGCCCTAAAGTGCAATGCGGACTGCGAAAATAGCGAGAAAAAAGCATCAGAGGGCAGATAAATAAGTAAGTAATAAATCATCTTTCAAGTCACCGACCGAATATTCTCTTAAAACGCTAGCTTTCGGCTTCACCCAGTCGAGGTACACATCCGGTGACCGGCATTAACAATCGTAGAGGTGCTCCCTTTACCTCCTAGCCGAACAATCGGGAGCGTGGGGGTAAGCACAGGGCGAACAACCCAGCTTGGCCAAAACTTAAGTCATATCGATGCATATAATGGTGAATAAAAGGTACATGCGGAAGTATGACACATGTGTTGGGCATGAAGCCCGTATAAATAAACACATTTAAAAAGCCCCGGTATAATGAGTGCGAGGGCACATCAAGTGTGTGCGAACAAAGCGCGAATCAGCCCATAAAAGGTGAAAAAAAAGTGGGAAGAAGGAGGAGGAGGAGGCGGTAAAAAACAAGGAGTGGGCGGGGAGTGGGGCGAACCCGGAGTCCGGCGTTAAGCGTAGAATCTTGGAGGCGGGCTGCGTTCCATGGGTTCGGCTCGATCCGTTGTCCAATGTGTTACGTGGGCAGTGCGCTCCGCGGTCGGGGACTTGGTCGATGATGAAGGACCTTCCACTTGGGCTTGAGTTTGTCCTTTTTCTTGTCCGTGAGGCGTAGAACAAGTTCGCCAACATTGTAGGTTTTGGCCCGTACTTCTGCTTTGATATCTTGAGCCTGCTGGCGATAAAATGCGGAGCGAGCCTTTGCCACGTCCGCTCCTCCTCTAAAGCGTCTAGACTGTCTTGCCGATCTAGCTCGGCTTCTCTTTCTTCGTACATGCGCTTTGAGGTGAGTCATGAATTAGATCGCGAGGCGGGACTGCCTCTGCGCCGCCTACCATGAAAAATGGTGTGAATCGGGTAGTTCGGTTTGGCGTGGTCCGTAGCCCCAGTCTGGTCGAGCTCCTCTACCCAGTGCATGTTAGATTCCTTGAGGACCGCACTAGTGCGGGTTTGATGCCGCTCATGATTAGACCATTTGCTCGCTCAACTTGCACCGTTAGTTTGGGTTGTTAGGCTGAGCGTGTCGAGCTTAATGCCCATGTTTTGCACGAGTTTAACCTCGTCGGCCGTGAAGTTCGTGCCGTTGTCGTGATGATCTTTGTGGGGACACGAAGCGGTGTACTACCCGGATATGAAGTCTATCACGGTCCGGATTCTGCCGTTTTAACGGCTTGGCCTCAATCCATTTGGTGAATTTATCCACCATGACCAATAAGTATTTGTGCTTGTGGGTTCCCCCTTTAAGGGGTCCGACCATGTCAAGTCCCTAGACATAAGCGGCGGGTAATGGGTATAGTTTTGAGGCGGTGGGTGGCATATGGCTCGATTAGCAAAGAGGCGGCAACCGGCGCATCGTTGGACTAAATCTGAGCATCTGCCGGGCTGTCGGCCAATAAAATCCTGTCTGGAAGGCCTTGCCTACAAGGGCCGGGCTGCAGCGTGGTGCCCGCCTAGTCGGCGTGAATTTCAGCCAGGAGATTTCGCCCTTCCTCTTTGGAGATACACCTTTGAAGGACTCGGTTGTGCTTTTCTTATAAAGCTCTCCCTCATGGACCTTGTAGGCTTTAGATCGCGAACTATGCGATGGGCCTCATTTTGGTCTTGGGAAGTTCTGCCGCATTAAGTAGGCTAGGAATGGTTACATCCGCAGGGCAATGACTGCCATTATTTCGTGAGTGAAGGTGTTATTTCATTGGTGAGCCGCCGATTGTGTCGAGAATAGTGCGAGTTAGGTGATGCGATTGGCTCGGTTATTATTTCGGACTCCTCTTCCCATATCTGGATGGCTTAAAGAGCCGTTCGAGAAGATGTTAGGAGGGGCGGCGTCTCGTTTAGCGCCGATCGTGCTAACACGTCTGCTTTGCTGGTTATTATCCGGGCTACATGATGGAATTCTAGTCCTTGAACCGGTGACATTTTAGGGCGGCGTTGCGATAAGCTGCCATTTTGGATCTTTGGCGTCAAAGTCTCCATTTACTTGGGATATTGCGAGGTTTGAATCCCGCACCTCTAGGCGTTGAATGCCCATGGAATTGCCATCCGGAGGCCATGTAGAAGGGCCTCGTGTTAATTGCGTTGTTGGAGTCCATGTACATTATTTGAAATGCGTATTGGATTGTGTCTCCGTTTGGGACGTCGAGGCGACACCAGCCCCAAGCCAGCCAACATTTTGGATCCGTCGAAATGCATGATCCGGTTAGATGCGCGTCGTACTCTTTAGGGAGTTAAACTTGGTCCATTCGGCGATGAAGTCCGCGAAACCTGCGACTTTGTAGCTCGCCGTGGTTTGTAGGTTATGTCAAATGGTAAGAGCTCGATAGCCCATTTTGCAATCCTGCCCGTTCGCGTCGCGATTGTTTATAATATCGTTGAGAGGTACTTGAGGCCACCGTTATTGAACACTCTTGAAAGTAGTGGCGCAGCTTCGGGATGCCATGAACACCGCATACACTATCTTTTGATAATGTGGGTGCAGGGATTTGCATGGAGTTAGAGCGGTGGATCGTAGTACCTGGTTTTTGAAGAGAATTTGTGCCCTTACATTTCTCGTTCAACGACAAGTACCGCGCTAACAACTTGATGTGTTGCTGCGATATATAATAAAATAGGCTCGCCCGGGTTGGGCGCGGCCGGAACAGTTGTTGCCAGTATGGCCTTTATTTCTTGAGTCCGGCTGTGGCGACATCCGTCCATTGAAATGTTGATTGCCGGAGGAGGCGGTAGAGGCGAGCCTTTTCTCCCAAGCGGAGATGAAGCGACTTAAGGCCGCTCGCATCCGGTTAGTTTTGTATCTGCTTGAGGTCTTTTGGAGTATCAATTGTGACAGAGCTCGGATTTTGGCGGGTTTGCTTCAATTCCTCGACGGATCTGATGAAGCCCAAGAGCTTTCGGTGATGCGCGAAGACGCATTTTCGGATTGAGCTTAATGTCATATGCGGAGGTTGTCGAATGTCACCCTCAAGTCTTCTACTAGAGTTCCGGCGTGTTTGGTCTTGGCGACCACATCGTCTCGTATGCCTCTCTGTTTTGTCTATCTGGGTAGCGGACATGTTTGAATCATGCGCTGATATGTTGCTTGGCGTTTTTGAGTCCGAAGGGCATTATGTTAAGAAGAATGGCCCATATGGAGTAATGAATGCCGTTGCGGCCTGGTCTTTCTCCGCCATCTTGATTTGATGGTATCCGGAGTATGTCGAGGAAGCACAATGAATCGTGCCTGCGGTAGCGTCGATGATTTAATCGATCACGAGGGAGGAAAGGGTCCTTTGGACGAGGCCTTATTAAGGTCTTTAAAATCGGCGAGAGGCACCGAGTTTGTCCTTTTTGGTACCATTACTAGATTGGCTAGCCAGTCCGGATGCTTTATATCTCGATGAATCCGGCTTCTAAGAGTTTGGCTAGCTCTTCTCCCATTGCTGTCTTTTGGGCTCGGAAAATCGCCGAAGAGCTTGTTTGGTGGCTTGAATCCTTTTAGGATATTTAGGCTATGCTCTGCCCGACTGCGTGGGATTCTGGCATGTCGAAGGATGCCGGGCAAAAATGTCCCAATTTTCGGAGGAATTCTTGTAGTCTTGACCTCGACATCGGGACTTAATTGTGCCCCAATGGAGCCGTCTTTGTGGGGTCCGTTGGATGGACCTGAAATTTGACTATCTCGTCTGCTGGTTTAAAAGAGGTGGATTTGGACCTCTTATCGAGTATCACATCGTCCCTATCCACCGTGGAGCACAGCGTAGCTAGTTCCTCTGCCGCTAGGGCTTTGGACAATGCCTCTAGGGCGGTCTGGCTGTCTTATTTTCGGTGTGGTGTCAGTGTCTGAATCCTTGGCGAGTGATCATCCCATTGGGTCCGGGCATTTTGAGCTTCATGTACCCGTAGTGGGGTATAGCTTGGAAGATTGTGAATGCCTCTCGCCCTAACAAAGCGTGATATCCGCTGCCGAATGGGGCCACTTGAAGCGTGACCTCCTCGGACTGTAATTGTCCGGTGGGCGAACACTACATCTAGTGTGATTTTTCCTGCTTGGCGTACTTCTCGACTAGGGATTATCCCTCGAAGGTTGTCTGCTTCGCTCAATGCGGCTCGATCAATTTCCATTTTTGAAGGGTTTCCTCATAGATGAGGTTTAATCCGCTGCCGCCATCCATGAGTACCTTAGTAAGGCGAAAACCGTCCACTATCGGATGAGGACCAATGCGGTTTGGTGCTCTAGCTGTTGAATTTAGGTTAAATCATTTGGCGTTGAAGGTGATAGCCGTGTCGCTCCATGGATTTGTTGTTGCTACTTGGTAGACTTGGCGAGGCTGCGGTTGTTCGTTTCCGCATGTTATTTGATCACGAAAGTCTCGAAGACTATTAATACCGTCTTGGTGCTTCTTTGGGTTGGTTGCGGGGCTAAAAAGCCTCGCCACTTTTGGCCACTGCCGTAGTATCCAACACGCTCAAAGGCTGTGTGTTGGAGTGGCGTCCTCCGTCTTTGTGGATTTTGCGAGGTCCGTTGAGCCAACCCTCGATCTGGTTCCGTACCCTTTAGGGGTTTTGGTTTTTGGTATTCAACCGGGTGCTTGATAATGATGCACCCTTTTGTTTCGGACTAGGGATGTATTGGGGCGGATTATCCCAAAATGTACTTCGGTTTTCGAGCGCTCTCCATCGCACAGTACTTTTGTACTATGGTGCCAAGTCGATAAAGCGTGTAATTTATGACGACTTATGGCGTTTAGGATTCCTTGTCCGTGCAATTATTGCAGAAAATTGGGATTCGTCCTCCTCTCGGCGATCCTTTATCTGTTCTTAACGGGAGGAATCGTGATAATGATGTCTTGTTTCAGCGGGCTCTTGCGAATTCGAGAGATCGCTAATGTTTGGGTGGGCGGGTGGAGCTAGATCCGGAACCTGTCAATTCAGGACTCAAGGGCGAGGAGTTTACGAACTTGGAAGTTTGGATTTTGAGTGTTATCAATGAGTCTAACCCGCCGCTGACTTTAAGTTCAGGATTTGGTCGACGTCCGCCCTCTGCGGGAATCCGGCATGGAGGGATCGGGAATCCGGACGCAACTAGTCTTTAAGATACAAGAAGAATCGCGCATTCTGCTCTATCACAGCAACATGATGGGTAGCACAGGGAGAGTTGATCTCTCTCGGATCGGTTTAGGCCCGATCCGGTCGTAGTCTGTGGCGACTCGAGGCAGCGATGCGATCAAGAGCTCGTTTATGGAGGAGAGCTCGATCGGATCTAACTGTTCGGCAAGTTCGAACTAACACGAAGATTGGTTTCGATGACTCGAGAGGTCATCGTCGGTGTGATGGCGGATGGCGGTCATAAGAAAACCACCTAGCGAAGAGTCTTGCCGGTGACCAAGGCTCCTTTGGCGATAATATCGTCTCTAAAGGCGAGATGAGGCATCCTACGGCGGCGGCGACACGGAGGAACTCTCAATGAAAGCACCAATGTCGGTGTCAAAACGGCGGATCTCGGGTAAGAGGGCGAACACAGGTAAAACATCGTGTCCCTTGTCTCCTGTTACCATCCGCCTAGGCGCCTGATTCGGGACCCCCTACCGAGATCCGCGGTTTGACACCGGCAGGCCTTGAAGCGGTGTGGGCTGCGATCTGGCGGAGGTCTTGTAGCGGGCTGGGAAGGTCCACTCGGCGTCCATGCTGCTAAGGCCAACTTGAGGAGCTTGGCGGACGCTCGGATCTGGGCTGCCGCGGTGTCCATGGACCGCTCCAACGCGATGCGGAGGGCCATCTCCTTCTCGTAGTCGAGGTCGGAGCCGGAGTCGCTGCCGGAGCTGGACATCAGGGTGGATGGGATCGGAATCGGAGAGGGGGTGAGAGGACGGAGCTAGAGAGAGTGAGCTAGGGTTCGGAGCAAAGCGTCCGGATTGAGATTTTTGTGGAACACCCGCGGGGCCTGTCGGACGGGCATGCCCGAGCCGCCCCATATCCGCCCTAGATTTCGGCTGGATATGAGGGATGCCGGTCAGCCGTGTGTTTGTCCGTGGTTTGAGAGATTCGGTTGGGTCTTTTTTTCTTTGACCGGTTGACCAGGTGTCCGGGTGTTTGAGACGGATATGAGAGGGCTCGGTGTAGATGCTAGAAAGCTTCCCTGAATGGTGCGGCCGTGCGGGTGACAACAGCTAAGAGCATACCCGAGAATGACCGATGAAGAAATGTGGAACACAGGACAAAACCGACGTGCTTTCGGTCTTAAAAAATAAGAATTGTCACGGGGAAACGAGGTACGTATGCTAACGTAAGAAGAGCATAGCACATGAGGCAAAGAACTAGCCGGCCAATGCTTCACAGACCACACACATAAAGTGCGGAGGAGATAAGCGCCATCCATCTCATCCGGACCACAAAACTTAACCTAACGAGGATATACTTTGCCGAAAGGCCAATCTGATCGCACAGCCTGCTGCTCTAGCTGTGCTGTATAGCTCATTCGACGTTGGCACGGATGGAGCTTGCAGGTGTCTCGTGCCCACGTCAATCTGGCAGACGTTCCTACAGCATGCAATAGTTTAGTCAGAAAATTACAGCAGGAACACAACTGCTTCAACCGGCTCTTCCCATTTGGATTTGGAAGGCCAGAATCCACAGCAATGCTCAGCGCGGGATCGTGGAACCGGTGCTCGGACGGCACGCGCGCGCATGCAAACACACCGATCGCGTGCGTGCGTGCGTGCGTGTGCGTGCGTCCGTCGCCGGCGCCTGCCGCTACGGGCTAACCTGTGAAGGCTGGCGCCGACAAAACTCCCTGTCTGTTCGGAACCCCCACTTCCCGGCACGCCGCACGCACGTCCGCGCCCCAGCCGTCGGCAGGCTACACGAGATCCCACCCGCGCGCAAGGCACGTCTCTCCCGTTGGCCGAACGCGCCCGGCCCGGCCCGTCGGGCTGTCACGGCGTCACTTTCGCCATGGCCAAACAGGGAAGACACGACAAGGCATCAGCGCGTTGTGCACGCAGCACGCCTATAAACAAACAACTCTTGGTCGCATTGCTAGCCATCGCATTCCCGCTCGGCCTCTGGAGTCTGGGGAGGAGATTGTTCGACCTCCGGCCGCTTGTGGAGTTGTGGTTACGCTAGCTACTCCGGCTGTCGACCGAGAGGCCAGGAAAATGCAGACCACCGTGGAGGACCTGCCCGCCGACGTGCTGGCCTGCGCGCTGCGCCGCCTCGACGGCCCGTCCCTGGCCGCCGCTAGCTGCGCCACGGCAGGCCTCCGCGCCCTCGCCGCGGATCCGGAGACGTGGGGCGCGCTCTGCGTCGCACGGTGGCCGTCGCTGCTGCAGACCCAGCAGTGCGACATCCTCGGCTCCGCGGCCGTCTCTCCGCAGCGCCTCTTCGCCGACGCCTTCCCCTTCCCGTCCAGTTCCACGGATGCTGCTCCCGTGACCGCGGCTTGTCAATGTCTGCCCGGAGAGCTGATCTCCGCCGTGGACGTGTACCACAAGGGAGCGCCCCTCTTCTCTCGGGTCGTGGAGACGTCCACGTCGTCCTCGTGGTTCCTGACCTCGCCGTTCCGCGTGGACGCCGTCGAGTGCAAGGACCCGGTGCCGGCGGCCTCGTTCTCTCCGTCGGATTTGGAGCTCAGCTGGATCGTCGTGGACCCCCGAAGCGGCCGGGCGGTGAACGTGTCGAGCCGGCGGGCGGTGGCCGTGGATAGACACTGGTACACCGGCGAGACGTTGGTGCGGTTCGCGGTGGTGCTCGGCGGGAGCAAGTTCGAGGCCACAGTCACCTGCTCGGAGGAGGCCGGATACCTTAGGGAGGTCAGCCTCACCGTCGAGGACGCCGAAAACGCGGCGGTGAGCGGCGAAGGCAGCCTGCGGCTTCTTGCAGCCGCAATGGAAGGACCGAGGAAAGGAGGGGAGAAGGAAAGAGAGGAGGCCAAGAGGAGGTACGAGGAATTCGTGAGGAGCAAGAGGGGGCGGAAGGAGTCCAAGGCAAGGCGGGAGGTGCTCGTCGACTTGTGCTGCTCCGCCGTCGGCGCCTTCGCCGTGCTCAGCTTCCTCGCCTCCGTCGTGCTACGGTAGAATCTACCGTACGGGCGATCTCATCCCTCAGTGCAGAGAAAAAAAAACATCAAAACACATCCTTTATTCTTTTTTGCCGATGAAATTTTTTTGGGGCATATGGACGAACTTTTTTTTTGCATTTTTTAGACAATTTTTTTTTGCATGGATGGATAAACGTTTTTGCTCTTCGTACATGCCCGTGGGCCGGAGAGCGGTTTTTTCAGTATATACCATTGTATCAATAGAGATACACAAGTTGATAGATTGTTTATTCTTACCATGCATTTTTTTTGTTTATTCTTCTATTTAATCAGGGGCTGGATATTTGTACCTTGTGAAACATGTACAATCGTTTTTCCACTGCTTATCGGCTGTAATAACCTCTCATATTCATATTATGGGACGAAGGAAGTATATGAGAAAAAATACGAAGAATCGTCTACCAGCACTAAATTTACTCTTGACAACCAATATATAGTTGAATGACTAAGAGCATCTTCAATAAATGGTCCAAAATTTGGCGGTCCAAAATCGGAGATGTAAAATTTGAACCGCCAAAAAGTGTGTTTTATAGCTTCGAAAAAAACTCAACTCCAACAGATGGTCCAAAAGAGCAACTCCAGTAGATGGTCCAAAATAAAGATATAAATTTCTTAAAAGGACAAACTACTAGTCCATTCAACATAGTTTCATACCTGAACTTCAACTACTACTTATTCAAACTACTAGATAAACTACTCCTCATCGTCGGAGCTGTGGAACTGCACCCAGAACTCCTCCTTCTCCGGGTCGTCGTACCCCTCCTCCTCCGAGAAGTCTGCCCGGCCCTCCTCGGAAGAGGACTCGATGGGGATCACCGTCGAGTGACCGGCCTCGTCCTCCTTCTTCGCCCCCTTCTTCTTCTGCTCCACCTCACGCTTCCAGTAGTGCTCCAGCTCGGCCTGGACGTACCCCGGATGCTCCCGAGCAAACCTCGCCATCGCCTCCTCGTCGGTCTCGCCGGCATTGACGACAACCGACGGCTTCTTCGTCGGGATCTCCTTCATCTTGATGCCCTGCGTCACAAGCATCTCCGCTTCCGCCCGACTCTCGATCTCTGGGAAGTTGAGGTGCTCTCTGCTACCTCTTGAGCACTGCGTTGGTTTTCCCTTGAAGAGAAAAGGGTGATGCAGCAAAGTAGCGTAAGTATTTTCCTCAGTTTTTGAGAACCAAGGTATCAATCACTGTAGGAGGCTACTGTGAGTCCCTCGCACCTACACAAACAAATAAATCCTCCCAACCAACGCGATAAGGGTTGTCAATCCCTACGGTCACTTACGAGTGAGATCGATAGATATGATAAGATAATATTTTTGGTATTTTTATAATAAAGATGCAAAGTAAAATAAAAGCAACGGAAATAACTAAGTGTTAGAAGATTAATATGATGGAAGATAGACCCAGGGGCCATAGGTTTCACTAGTGGCTTCTCTCAAGAGCATAAGTATTTTACGGTGGGTGAACAGATTACTGTTGAGCAATTAACAGAATTGAGCATAGTTATGAGAATATCTAGGCATGATCATGTATATAGGCATCACGTCCGAGACAAGTAGACCGACTCCTGCCTGCATCTACTACTATTACTCCACACATCGACCGCTATCTAGCATGCATCTAGAGTATTAAGTTCATAAGAACGAGTAGCGCTTTAAGCAAGATGACATGATGTAGAGGATAAATTCATGCAATATGATAAAACCCCATCTTGTTATCCTCGATGGCAACAATACAATCGTGCCTTGCTGCCCCTCATCCTTTGGGAAAGGACACCACAAGATTGAACCCAAAGCTAAGCACTTCTCCCATTGCAAGAAATATCAATCTAGTAGGCGAACCAAACGATAATTGAAGAGACTTGCAAAGATAACCAATCATACATAAAAGAATTCAGAAGATTCAAATATTGTTCATAGATAAACTTGATCATAAACCCACAATTCATCGGTCTCAACAAACACACATAAAGAAGATTACATCGAATAGATCTCCACGAGAGAGGGAGAACATTGTATTGAGATCCAAAAGAGAGAGAAGCCATCTAGCTAATAACTATGGACCCGAAGGCTGAGGTAAACTACTCACACTTCATCGGAGGCTATGGTGTTGATGTAGAAGCCCTCGTGATCGAGGCCCCCTCGGTGGAGCTCGGAACAAGCCCCAAGATGGGATCTTGTGGAGTGCAGAAGGTTCTTGGCGGTGGAATTAGGTTTTTGGCTCCGTATCTGATCGTTTGGAGGTACGTAGGTATATATAGGAGGAAGGAGTATGTCGGTGGAGCAACGTGGGGCCCATGAGGGTGGAAGGCGCGCCCCCCTACCTCGTGGCTTCCTGCTTGATTTCTTGACGTAGGGTCCAAGCCCGTTGGATCATGTTTGTTCCGAAAATCACGTTCCCGAAGGTTTTATTCCGTTTGGACTCCGTTTGATATTCTTTTCTGCGAAACTCTGAAATATGCAAAAAAAAAACAGCAATGCTGGGCTGGGCCTCCGGTTAATAGGTTAGTCCCAAAAATAATATAAAAGTGAATAAGAAAGCCCAATAATGTCCAAAACAGAAGATAATATAACATGGAGCAATCAAAAATTATAGATACGTTGGAGACGTATCAAGCATCCCCAAGCTTAATTCCTGCTCGTCCTCGAGTAGGTAAATGATAAAAACATTTTTTTTATGTGGAATGCTACTTGGCATAATTTCAATATAATTCTTCTTAATTATGGTATGAATATTCAGATCCGAAAAATTCAAGATAAAAGTTCAATATTGACATAAAAATAATAATACTTCAAGCATACTAACTAAGCAATTATGTCCTCTCAAAATAACATGGCCAAAGAAAGTTCATCCCTACAAAATCATATAGTTTAGTCATGCTCCATTTTCGTCACACAAGAATGCTCTCATCATGCACAACCCCGATGACAAGCCAAGCAATTGTTTCATACTTTAGTAATCTCAAACTTTTTCAACCTTCACGCAATACATGAGCATGAGCCATGAATATAGCACTATGGGTGGAATAGAATATGATGATGGGGGTTATGTGGAGAAGACAAAAAATAAGAAAGTCTCACATCAACGAGGCTAATCAACGGGCTATGGAGATGCCCATCGATTGATGTCAATGCAAGGAGTAGGGATTGCCATGCAACGGATGCACTAGAGCTATAAATATATGAAAGGTCAACAAAAGAAACTAAGTGGGTGTGCATCCAACTTCCTTGCTCACGAAGACCTAGGGCACTTGAGGAGGCCCATTGTTGGAATATACAAGCCAAGTTCTATAATGAAAAATTCCCACTAGTATATGAAAGTGACAAAACAAGAGACTCTCTATCATGAAGATTATGGTGCTACTTTGAAGCACAAGTGTGGTAAAAGGATAGTAACATTGTCCCTTCTCTCTTTTTCTCTCATTTTTTGGGGCCTTCTCTTTTTTTTTTATTCCTCACTTGGGACAATGCTCTAGAAAAATGATGATCATCACACTTCTATTTATTTACAACTCAATGATTACAATTCGATACTAGAACAAAGTATGACCCTATATGAATGCCTCCGGCGGTGTACCGGGATATGCAATGAACCAAGAATGACATGTATGAAAGAATTATGAATGGTGACTTTGCCACAAATACTATGTCAACTACATGATCATGCAAAGCAATATGACAATGATGAACGTGTCATGATAAACGGGATGGTGGAAAGTTGCATGGCAATATATCTCGGAATGGCTTTGGAAATGCCATAATAGGTAGGTATGGTGGCTGTTTTGAGGAAGATATAAGGAGGTTTATGTGTGAAAGGCGTATCATATCACGGGGTTTGGATGCCGTGAAGTTTGCACCAACTCTCATTGTGAGAAAGGGCAATGCACGGTACCGAAGAGGCTAGCAATGATGGAAAGGTGAGAGTCGCGTATAATCCATGGACTCAACATTAGTCATAAAGAACTCACATACTTTTGCAAAAATCTACAAGTCATAAAAACCAAGCACTACGCATGCTCCTAGGGGATAGATTGGTAGGAAAAGACCATCGCTCGTCCCCGACCGCCACTCATAAGGAGGACAATCAAAGAACACCTCATGTTTCAAATTTGTTACTAGCGTTTACCATACGTGCATGCTACGGGACTTGCAAACTTCAACACAAGTATTTCTCAAATTCACAACTATTCAACTAGCACAACTTTGATATCACTACCTCCATGTCTCAAAACAATCATCAAGCATCAAACTTCTCTTAGTATTCAACACACTCATAAGAAAGTTTTACTATTCTTGAATACCTAGCATATTAGGATTATTTAAGCAAATTACCATGCTATTTAAGACTCTCGAAATAATCTAAGTGAATGCAAGGAGTTTATGAGTTTTGATGCAGTTATATTATGAGTTTTGATGTACGAAGGAGTTAGTCCGGATGAGATCGGGGACATGGCGAAGTCTCGAAATGGTCGAGGCGTAAAGATCGATATATTGGACGACTTTATTCGGACATCGGAAAGGTTTCGAGTGATTCGGGTATTTTTCGGAGTACTGGAGAGTTACGGGAATTCGTATTGGGCCTTCATGGGCCATACGGGAAAGGAAAGAAAGGCCCCAAAGGGTGGCTGCACCCCTCCCCATGGACTAGTCCGAATTGGACTAGGGAGGGGGGGGCGCCCCCTTCCTTCCTTCTCCTTCTCCCTTCCCTTTCCTTCTCTCCTACTCCTATTACTTGGAAGGTCTCCTAGTTCTACTAGGAAGGGAATCCTACTCCCGTGGGAGTAGGACTCCCCTAAGGCGCGCCATAGAGAGGTCGGCCTCCCCTCCTCCACTCCTTTATATCACGGAGGAGGGGCACCCCATAGACACAAGTTGATCTTCGTGATCGTTCCTTAGCCGTGTCTGGTGCCCCCTCCACCATATTCCACCTCGGTCATATCGTTGCGGTGCTTAGGCGAAGCCTGCGTCGATAGAACATCATCATCGTCACCACGCCGTCGTCTTGTGGAACTCATCCCGACACCTGCTGGATCGGTCAGGGATCGTCATCGAGCTGAACATGTGCTGAACTTGGAGGTGCCGTGCGTTCGGTACTTGGATTGGTCGGATCGTGAAGGCGTCGACTACATCAACAGCGTTGTCATAGCGCTTCTTCTTCACGGTCTCACAGTGCGTGGACAACACTCTCCCTCTCGTTGCTATGCATCACCATGATCTTGCATGTGCGTAGGAATTTTTGAAATTACTCGTTCCCCAACGATGGCATCCGTGTTGGGGAGCGTGGCAAAATTCAAAATTTTCCTCGTGTCACCAGATCTATCTATGGAGAAACTAGCAGCGAGGGAAGGAGAGTGCATCTACATACCCTTGTAGATCGTTAAGCGAAGCGTTCATGTGAACGGGGTTGAAGAGTCGTACTCGTCGTGATTCAGATCACCGATGATCAAGTGCGAGCAGACGGCACCTCGCGTTCAACACTGCGTACAGCCGGTGGCGTCTCCCGCCTTGATCCAGCAAGGAGAGAGGAGAGGTTGAGAAGACTCCATCCAACAGCAGCATAGCGGCATGGTGGTGATGGAGGCGTGGCAATCCCGAGGCCGCCCAAGCACCAAGGGAGAGGAGGAGGAGGAGGCGGGCTGCGCTGGAGAGGAGGCTCTCGTGTGTTATGGGCAGCCCCGGGCCTCATATATATAGGGGAAGGGAGGCTGCGCCCTTCTAGGGTTTCCACCCCTAGGGGTGGCGGCCAGCCCTAGATGGGTTTGGGGCGGCCAGAGAGGAGGGAGAGGGGCGCCCACTAGATGGGCCTTAGGGCCCATCTGGACTAGGTTGCCCTCCCACCCATCCTTGCGCCTTGGGCCCCTTGTGGGGCGCACCAGCCCCTTTGGGGCTGGTTCCCTCCACACTTGGCCCACATAACCTTCCGGGGCAGGTGGCCCCACTTGGTGGACCCAGGACCCTCCAGTGGTCCCATTACATTACCGATATCGCTGAAACTTTTCGGTTACCAAAACAGGACTTCCCATATATAAATCTTTACCTCCGGACCATTCCGGAACTCCTCGTGACGTCAGGGATCTCATCAGGACTCGAACAACATTCGGTAACCACATACAAGCTTCCTATATAACCCTAAGCGTCACCGAACCTTAAGTGTGTAGACCCTACGGGTTCGGAGACAAGCGATCATGGCCAGGGCGTTCTCGGTCAATAACCAACAGCGGGATCTGGATACCCATGTTGGCTCCCACATGTTCCACGATGATCTCATCGGACGAACCACGATGTCAAGGACTCAATCGATCCGTATTCAATTCCCTTTGTCTAGCGGTATTGTACTTGCGAGATTCGATCGTCGGTATACGATACCTTGTTCAATCTCGTTACGGCAAGTCTCTTTACTCGTTCCGTAACACATCATCCGTGATCAACCCCTTGGTCACATTGTGCACATATGATGATGTCCTACCGAGTGGGCCCAGAGATACCTCTCCGTTTACGGAGTGACAAATCGATCTCGATCCGTGTCAACCCAATGGTCACTTTCGGAGATACATGTAGTGCACCTTTATAGTCACCCGATTCGTTGTGACGTTTGATACACCAAAGCACTCCTCGGTATCCGGGAATTGCACGATCTCATGGTCTAAGGAAGAGATACTTGACATTGGAAAAGCTCTAGCAAAAGCGAACTACGATCTTGTGCTATGCTTAGGATTGGGTCTTGTCCATCACATCATTCTCCTAATGATGTGATCCGTTATCAATGACATCCAATGTCCATGGTCGAAACCGTAACCATCTATTGATCAACGAGCTAGTCAACTAGAGGCTTACTAGGGACATGGTGTTGTCTATGTATCCACACATGTATTCTGTTTCCGGTCAATACAATTATAGCATGAATAATAAGCGATTATCATGAACAAGGAAATATAATAATAACTTATTTATTATTGCCTCTAGGGCATATTTCCAACAGTCTCCCACTTGCACTAGAGTCAATAATCTAGTTCACATCGCCATGTGATTAACAGCGATAGGTCACATCGCCATGTGACCAACATCCAAAGAGGTTACTAGTGTCTTAAACTAGTTCACATCACCATGTGATTAAGTCTCAATGAGTTACGGGGTTTGATCATGTTTTGCTTGTGAGAGAGGTTTTAGTCAGCGAGTGCGAACCTTTCAGATCCGTGTGTACTCATAATTCTCTATGTCATATTGTAAATGCTGCTTTCATGCTCCACTTGGAGCTATTCCAAATAGTTGCTCCACTATCGTATCCGGTTTGCTTCTCGAGTCACTTTCGGATAGGTGTTAAAGCTTACATCGGCGTAACCCTTCGCCGAACTCATTATCACCTCCATAATCGAGAAACATGTCCTTATTTACTCCAAGGACAATTTTGACCGCTGTCAATGATCCATTCTGGATCATTCTTGTACCTTAGTGACTCATGGCAAGGCACACTTCGGTGCGGTACACGGCATAGCATACTATAGAGCCTATATACGAAGCATAGGGGCGACCTTCATCCTTTCTCTCTTTTACGCCGTGGTCGAGCTTTAACTCTTAACTTCATACCTTACATCTCGAGGCAAGAACTCCTTCTTTGGTGATCCATCTTGAACACTTTCAAGATTATGTCAAGGTATGTGCTCATTTGAAAGTACTATTGGCGTTTTGATCTATCCTCATAGATCTTGATGCTCAATGTTCAAGTAACAATCAGGTTTTCTATTGAAAACATCTTTCAAATAACCCTATATGCTTTCGGAAATTCTACATCATTTCGATCATCCATATGTCAACAACATATACTCATCAAAAATTCTATAGTGCTCCCACTCACTTCTTTGGAAATACAAGTTTCTCATAAACTTTGTATAAACCCAAAATCTTTGATCATCTCATCAAAGTGCACATTCCAACTCGAGATGCTTACTCCGGTCCTTAGAAGGATCGCTGGAGCTAGCATACCTTTAGCATCCTTAGGATCGACAAAACTTTTACGATTGTATCACATACAACCTTTCCTTACGAAAACTGGTAAGGAAACTCATTTTGACATCCATCGCGGATTTCATAAATGCAGCTTATGCTAACATGATTCAAGCGGACTTAAGCATCGCTCTGAATGAGAAAATCTCATCGTAGTCAACTCCTTGAACTTGTGAAAAATTCTTACGCCACAAGTAGAGCTTCATAGAGCGGTGACATTACCGTCCACGTCCGTCTTCTTCTTAAAGATCCATTTATCTCAATGGCTTCCGATCATCGGGCAAGTCCACCAAAGTCCATGCTTTGTTACGATACATGGATCCTATCTCGGATTTCATGGCTTCTAACCATTTGTGGAATCTGGGCCCACCATCGCTTCTCCATAGCTCGTGGGTTCATTGTTGTCTAGCAACATGACCTTCAAGACATGATTCTTGTACCACTCTGAGTAGTACGCATCCTTGTCACCCTCACGAGGTGCGTCGGTGACTTGATCCGAAACTTCATGATCACTATCATAAGCTTCTACTTCAATTGGTGTAGGTGCCACGGAACAACTTCACGTGCCTGCTACACACTTGTTGAAGTGACGGTTCAATGACCTCATCAAGTCTCCACCATCCTCCCACTCAACTTTTGAGGCGAACTTTTCCTCGAAAGGACCCGATTCAAGAAACAATCCCTATTGCTTTCGGATCTGAATTAGGAGGTATACCCAACCGTTTTGGGTGTCCTATGAAGATGCATTTTGTCCGCTTTGGGTTCGAGCTTATCAACACGAAACTTTTCCACATAAGCATCGCAGCCCCAAACCTTTAAGAAATGACAGCTTAGGTTTCTCTAAACCATAGTTCATACGGTGTCATCTCAGCGAATTACGTGGTGCCCTATTAAAGTGAGTGCGGTTGTCTCTAACGCCTAACCCATGAGCGATAATGGTAATTCGATAAGAGACATCATAGTGCGCACCATATCCAATAGGGTGCAACTATGATGTTCGGACACACCATCACACTATGGTGTTCTAAGCGGTATTTATTGTGAAACAATTTGCACAATGTCTTAATTGTGTGCCAAAACTCGTAACTCAGATATTCATCTCTATGATCATATCATAGACATTCTATCCTCTTGTCACGAAGATCTTAAACTTCACTCTGAAATTGCTTGAACCATTCAATAATTCAGACTTGTGTTTCATCAAGTAAATATACTCAACATCTACTCGAATCATCTGTGAAGTAAGTACATAGCGATATTCCTTTGCATGCCTCAGCACTCATTGGACTGCACACATCAAAATGTGTTACTTCCAACAAGTTGCTATCTTGTTCCATCTTACTGAAACCAAGGCTTTTCAGTCATCTTGCCCATGTGGTATGATTTGCATGTCTCAAGTGATCCAAAATCAAGTGAGTCCAAACGGTCCATTTGCATGGAGTTTCTTCATGCATATACACCAATAGACATGGTTAGCATGTCTCAAACTTTTCAAAAAGCGAGTGAGTCAAAGATCCATCAACATGGAGCTTCTTCATGCGTTTTACACCAATATGACTTACATGGCGATTGCCACAAGTAAGTGGTACTATCATTACTATCTTATATCTTTTGGCATGAAAATGTGTATCACTACGATCGAGATTCAATAAACCATTTTTAGGTGCAAGACCATGAAGGTATTATTCAAATAAATAGAGTAACCATTATTCTCCTTAAATGAATAACCGTATTGCGATAGACATAATCCAATCATGTCTATGCTCAACACCAAATGATAATTATTCGGTTTAATACTAATCTTGATGGTAGAGGGGCGTGCGATGTTTGATCATATCAACCTTGGAAACAATTCCAACACATATCGTCGACTCACCTTTAGCTAGTCTCCTTTTATTCCGTAGCTTTTATTTGAGTTACCAACATTTAGCAACCGAACGGTATCTAATACCACTGGTGCTACTAGGAGTACTAGTAAAGTACACATTAACATAATGTATATCAAATATACTTCTATCGACCTTGCCTGCCTTCTTATCTACCAAGTATCTAGGGTAATTCTACTCCGGTGGCTGTTCCCTTATCTAAAAAACACTTAGTCTCGGGTTTGGGTTCAACCTCGGGTTTCTTCCTTTGGAGCAGCAGCTGATTTGCCATTTCGTGAAGTATCCCTTATTGCCCTTGCCCTTCTTGAAACTAGTGGTTTCACCAACCATCAACAATTGATGCTCCTTCTTGATTTCTACTTTCGCGATGTCAAACAACGCGAATACCTCAAGATCATCATATCTATCCTGACATGTTATAGTTCATCACGAAGCTCTAGCAGCTTGGTGGCAATGACTATGGAGAAACATCACTATCTCATCGGAAGATCAACTCCCTCGATTCAAGTGATTGTTGCACTCGGACAATCTGAGCACAAGCTCAATGATATGAGCTTTTCTCCCTTAGTTTGCAGGCTAAGAAAATGCGTCGGAGGTCTCATACCTCTTGGCGTGGGCACGAGCCTGAAATCCCAATTTCAGCCATCGAAACATCTCATATGTTCCGTGGCGTTTGAAAACGTCTTTGGTGCCTCAACTCTAAACCGTTTAAGCGAACTATCATGTAGTTATCAAAAGCGTGTATGTCGATGTTACGCAACATCCACAAGCGGCGTTTGGGGTTCATCACCTTGGCGGTGCATTAAGGACATAAGCTTTCTCTGTCGCATAATCGCTACTTTCAACTTTCAACTATATTTTCTCTAGGAACATATCTAAACAGTGGAACTAAAGCGCGAGCTTTCGACATAATTTGCAAAAGGTCTTTTGACTATGTTCAGGATAATTAAGTTCATCTTATGAACTCCCACTCGAGATAGACATCCCTCTGGTCATCTAAGTGATTACATGATCCGAATCAACTAGGCGTGTCCGATCAACACGTGAGACGGACTAGTCATCATCGATGAACATCTTCATGTTGATCGTATCTACTATCGACTCATGCTCGACCTTCGGTCTCCGTGTTCGAGGCCATGTCTTCACATGCTAGGCTCGTCAAGTTAACCCTAAGTGTTTACTGCGTGTGTAAATCTTGCTTACACCGTTGTATGTGAGCGTAAGAATCCATCACACCCGATTAACACGTGGTGCTTAGAAGCGACGAACTGTAGCAGCGGTGCAGATTAGGGAGAACACTTCTTGAAATTTGTGTAAGGATCATCTTATTTACTACCGTCGTTCTAAGTAAACAAGATGCATAAACATAATAAACATCACATGCAATTATATAGTAGTGACATGATATGGCCAATATCATATTGCTCCTTTGATCTCCATCTTGAGGGCTCCATGATCATCATTGTCACCGGCATGACACCATGATCTCCATCATCATGATCTCCATCATCGTGTCTTCATGAAGTTGTCTAGCCAACTATTACTTCTACTACTATGGCTACGGTTAGCAATAAAGTAAAGTAATTACATGGCGTTGTTCAATGACACGCAGGTCATACAATAAATAAAGACAACTCCTATGGCTCCTGCGGTTGTCATACTCATCGACATGCAAGTCGTGAATCCTATTACAAGAACATGATCAATCTCATACATCACATATCATTCATCACATTCTTCTTGGCCATATCACATCACATAGCATACCCTGCAAAAACAAGTTAGGCGTCCTCTAATTGTTGTTTGCATGTTTTACGTGGCTGCTTTGGGTTTCTAGCAAAACGTTTCCTACCTCATAAAACCACAGCGTGATATGCCAATTGCTATTTACCCTTCATAAGGACCCTTTTCATCGAATCCGTTTAGACTAAAGTGGGAGGCGGCACCGCTAGCCACCTTATGCACCAAGTGCATGTCGATCGGTGGAACTTGTCTCACGTGAAATGCGTGTAAGGTCGGTCCGGGCGCTTCATCCCACAATACCGTCGAAACAAGATTGGACTAATAACGGTAAGCATATTGAACATCATCAACGCCCACAACTACTTTGTGTTCTACTCGTGCAAAGAATCTACGCAATAGACCTAGCTCATGATGCCCTTTGTTGGGGAGCGTGGCGAGAAATTCAAAATTTTCCTCGTGTCACCAAGATCTATCTATGGAGAAACTAGCAGCGAGGGAAAGGAGAGTGCATCTACATACCCTTGTAGATCGTTAAGCGGAAGCGTTCATGTGAACAGGGTTGAAGGAGTCGTGCTAAATCGTGATTCAGATCACCGATGATCAAGTGCGAGCAGACGGCACCTCCGCGTTCAACACACGTACAGCCGGTGGCGTCTCACGCCTTGATCCAGCAAGGAGAGAGGAGAGGTTGAGAAGACTCCATCCAACAGCAGCATAGCGGCATGGTGGTGATGGAGGCGTGGCAATCCGCAGGCTTCGCCCAAGCACCAAGGGAGAGGAGGAGGAGGAGGCGGGGCTGCGCTGGAGAGGAGGCTCTCGTGTGTTATGGGCAGCCCAGGGCCTCATATATATAGGGAAGGGAGGGCTGCGCCCTTCTAGGGTTTCCACCCCTAGGGGTGGCGGCCAGCCCTAGATGGGTTTGGGGGGGCGGCCAAGAGAGGAGGGAGAGGGAGGCGCCCACTAGATGGGCCTTAGGGCCCATCTGGACTAGGGTTGGCCCCCTCCCACCCATCCTTGCGCCTTGGGCCCCTTGTGGGGGGCGCACCAGCCCCTTTGGGGCTGGTTCCTCCACACTGGCCCACGCAACCTTCCGGGGCAGGTGGCCCCACTTGGTGGACCCAGGGACCCTCCGGTGGTCCGTACATTACCGATATCATGAAACTTTTCCGGTTACCAAAACAGGACTTCCCATATATAAATCTTTACCTCCGGACCATTCCGAACTCCTCGTGACGTCCGGGATCTCATCCGGGACTCGAACAACATTCGGTAACCACATACAAGCTTCCTATATAACCCTAAGCGTCACAGAACCTTAAGTGTGTAGACCCTACGGGTTCGGAGACAAGCATGTTGGAAATATGCCTAGAGGCAATAATAAAAGCATTATTATTATATTTCCTTGTTCATGATAATTGTCTTTATTCATGCTATAAGCTGTATTATCCGGAAATCGTAATACCGTGTGAATACATAGACTACAATCGTCCCTAGTAAGCCTCTAGTTGACTAGCTCGTTGGTCAGCGAGATAGTCATGGTTTCGACTATGGACATCGAGATGTCATTGACAACGGGATCACGTCATTAGGAGAATGGCGTGATGGATAAGACAATCTAATCATAGCACAAGATCGTGTAGTTCGTTTTCTTGGAGCTTTTCCAATGTCAAGTATCTCTTCCTTAGACCATGAGATCGTGCAATTCCGGATCCGTAGGAGTGCTTTGGGTGTATCAAGCGTCTGGCGTAACTGGGTGACTATAAAGGTGCACTCTGGTATCTCGAAAGTGACCATTGGGTTGACACGGATCGAGGCTGGGATTTGTCACTCCGTGTGGCGGAGAGGTATCACTTGGGCCCACTTTCGGTAATGCATCATCATAATGAGCTCAAAGTGACCAAGTGTGCAGTCACGGGATCATGCATTCTTGATGCGAGTAAAGTGACTTGCGATAGCGAGACTAACGAGGTATTGGGATACCGACGATCGAGTCTCGGGCAAGTAACATACCGTCGACAAAGGGAATAGAATCGGGGTTGCTTGAACCCTTGACATCGTGGTTCATCCGATGACAACATCGAGGAGCATGTAGGAGCCAACATGGGTATCCAGATCCGCTGTTGGTTATTGACTTGAGGTAGTCTCGGTCATATGCGCATGTCTCCCGAACCGTAGGGTCTACACATAAGGTTCGGTGGCGCTAGGGTTAATAGGAAGACAAGTATGTGATTACGAATGTTGTTGGAGTCCGGATGAGATCCGGGACGTCACGAGGAGTTCGGAATGGTCGGGAGGTAAAGATTTATATATGGAAAGTGGTTAAGCGGACTCGGGAAGTTTGATGGTATCTGGGTAAAATCAGGGGCCCCGGGAGGGGTTCGGAGGTCCAGGAGGGCCACCTCTCGGGGGCCACATGGGCTAAGTGGGAGGGAACCAGCCCCTGGTGGGCTGGGTGCGCCTCCCACCTGAGCCCATGCGCCTAGGGTTTGGGGAGGAGGAAGCCTAAAGGCGCCCCCTGGCTTGGGGCAAGCCACCCTCCTCCCTCCTCCTTGGCCGCCGCCCCCTAGGGTTTGCCCTAGAGGGCGGCCCCCTTGACCCTCTCCTCCTATAAATAGAGGGGTGGGGGAGGGCTGCCAACATAGTTGTGGCGCAGCCCTCCCTCCCAACACCTCTCTTTCTCCATAAGCTTGGCGAAGCCTGCGGAGAACTACCGTACCAGTGCACCACGCCGTCGTGCTGCCATTGGGATTGTCTTCTTCAACCTCTCCTTCACTCTTGCTGGATCAAGGCGGAGGAGGCGCCATAAATCCGTCGTGTGTTGAACAGGAGGAGGTGCTGTCCTTCAGTACTTTGGTCATCGGTGATCGGAATCACGTTGGGAACGTCTTCGTCATCACCACTCTCAAGAACGCTTCCGTATTCGATCTACAAGTGGTATGTAGATGCAAACTCTCTCTCGTTACTCGTTGCATGGTAGAACTCATAGATGGATCTTGGTGAAACCGTAGGAAAAATTTTAATTTTCTGCAACGTTCCCCAACAAAGCAGTCATGACCGAGACGTTCTCCGGTCAATAACCAACAGCGGGATCTGGATACCCATGTTGGCTCCCACATGTTCCACGATGATCTCATCGGACGAACCACGATGTCAAGGACTCAATCGATCCCGTATTCAATTCCCTTTGTCTAGCGGTATTGTACTTGCCCGAGATTGATCGTCGGTATACCGATACCTTGTTCAATCTCGTTACCGGCAAGTCTCTTTACTCGTTCCGTAACACATCATCCGTGATCAACCCCTTGGTCACATTGTGCACATATGATGATGTCCTACCGAGTGGGCCGAGATACCTCTCCGTTTACATGGGTGACAAATCCAGTCTCGATCCGTGTCAACCCAATGGTCACTTCGGAGATACCTGTAGTGCACCTTTATAGTCACCCGATTCGTTGTGACGTTTGATACACCAAAGCACTCCCTACGGTGTCCAAGGAATTGCACGATCTCATGGTCTAAGGAAGAGATACTTGACATTGGAAAAGCTCTAGCAAAGCGAACTACGATCTTGTGCTATGCTTAGGATTGGGTCTTGTCCATCACATCATTCTCCTAATGATGTGATCCGTTATCAATGACATCCAATGTCCATGGTCGAGAAACCGTAACCATCTATTGATCAACGAGCTAGTCAACTAGAGGCTTACTAGGGACATGGTGTTGTCTATGTATCCACACATGTATTGCTGTTTCCGGTCAATACAATTATAGCATGAATAATAAGCGATTATCATGAACAAGGAAATATAATAATAACTTATTTATTATTGCCTCTAGGGCATATTTCCAACAATCCGAGCCTAGGTTTTATCGTTGATGTTATATGCAGAGTAGAACACAAGTGAGTTGTGGGCGATACAAGTCATCTTGCTTACCGGCATGTCATACTTTGGTTGGTATTGTTGGATGAAGCGGCCTGGACCGACATTACAGCGTCACGCTTATGCGAGCCTGGTTCTCTGGCGTGCTTTGCACACAATGGCTGGCGGGTGTCGGTTTCTCAACTTTAGTTGAGCAAGAGTGTGGCTACGCCCGGTCCTTGCGAAGGTTAAAACAGCACTAACTTGCGAACTATCGTTGTGGTTTTGATGCGTAGGTAAAGCGGTTCTTGCTAAGCCCGTAGCAGCCACGTAAAACTTGCAACAACAAAGTAGAGGGCGTCTAACTTGTTTTTGCGGGGCATGTTGTGATATGATATGGTCAAGATGTGATGCTATATTTTATTGTATGAGATGATCATGTTTTGTAACGAGTTATCGACAACTGGCGAGGAGCATATGGTTGTCGCTTTATTGTATGCAATGCAATGCATACTGTAATGCTTTACTTTATCACTAAGCGGTAGCGATAATCGTAGAAGCATAAGTTTGGCGAGGCGACAGCGATGCTACGATGGAGATCAAGGTGTCGCGCCGGTGGCGATGGTGATCACGGCGGTGCTTGGAGATGGAATCACAAGCACAAGATGATGATGGACATATCATATCACTTATATTGATTGCATGTGATGTTTATCCTTTATGCATCTTATCTTGCTTTGATTGGCGGTAGCATTTTAAGATGATCTCTCACTAATTATCAAGAAGTGTTCTCCACAGTATGCACCGTTCTGAAAGTTCTTCGTCTTTGAGACACCACGTGATGATCGGGTGTGATAGGCTCTCGTTCAAATACAGCGGGTGCAAAACAGTTGCACACGCGGAATACTCGAGTTAAACTTGGCGAGCCTAGCATATACACATATGGCCTCGGAACACGGAGACCGAAAGGTCGAGTGTCGGTGTCAAAACCGGCGGATCTCGGGTAGGGGGTCCCGAACTATGCGTCTAGGCGGATGGTAACAGGAGACAAGGGACACGATGTTTTTACCCAGGTTCGGGCCCTCTCGATGGAGGTAAAACCATACTCCTGCTTGATTAATATTGATGATATGGGTAGTACAAGAGTGGATCTACCACGAGATCAGAGAGGCTAAACCCTAGAAGCTAGTCTATGGTATGATTGTTGTTAGTCCTCGGACTAAAACCCTTCGGTTTATATAGACACGAGGATAGGGTTAGGGTTACAGAGTCGGTTACAATGGTAGGAGATCTACATATCCGTATCGCCAAGCTTGCCTTCCACGCCAAGGAAAGTCCCATCCGGACACGGGGCGAAGTCTTCAATCTTGTATCTTCATAGTCCGAGTCCGGCCAGCGGTGATAGTTGACTATCTGGACACCCCTAATCCAGGACTCCTCGGTAGCCCCGAACCAGGCTTCAATGGCGATGAGTCCGTAGCGTGGGTGTCTTGGCATTGCGGCGGGTTCTTCTCCAAATTCCATATACTTGTCGAATAGTGTCCGCTTCGATAAATGTTGCGCTCCTTGGCTTCCGCCCAATAATGGCCATCTTGCGTGTTTGAATGAATCTGAAAAGCCAGGTATTTTGCACTTATCCCCTAGCTGCGCAAATGAGCCGCCTATAAAATGGGCGAGGATCTAGATCTGAGTTACACCATCCCCTCATGAGCTTTCATCGAGCGCCTCGACAAAAATCCATTCCATCATGGACGATTGTGCGGCTCCTCCTCTCGCGCTCCCTTCCCTCGGCACAGAAATTGGGAGAGATGCTCGGTCCGCATAGCGAGCTAGTGACACTCCAAACCAAGGGATTTCTTCCCCGGCCTTCATGGTTCGGTTCGAGCGGACTCGCCACCTATAAGGCGGAAAGCAAGCGGAGAGTGTCCCGATCCCTCAAAGGAGGCGGGTATGCTTTGTCTCTTATCTAGTAAGAGGACTCGGATTTCAATTCATCCGTTTCTCAGGGGCTCTTGGAGTTTAAGGCCTCGGTTGTACCACCTTCGCTTTGCCTCCATTTTGCACATCACGGGCTTCGTGGCCCTTTGCGAACTGTTCTTGGGCGTCGAGGCTCATTTTGCTTGTGTGGAAGAGATTATTCGCCTTGTACCCCGTTCTCATGAGGGGTCAATATATCAAGTGGGCGGAGCCGAGCTATAGCGCATCGTCGGGACGGATATCTATCAGGAAGCCCGAAGCGTCCGGCTAGCCTTGAATGGTTTTATATAGAAGGCGTCCCACTGGGATCTGTTACGATCGGTCTCCCGAGTTCAGCAATGCTCCTTTGAAGAAAGCGCTGAGTTGGCGCCATGAGCTCGGAGGAAGGCAGCGGGGCGTCCTTTACGATGAGCGAATAAGATTGTTAGCTCATTCCGGATGACCATGATCGGTGTCATGGCCACATGTATTATCTTGAAGTGCAGCCGCTCCGATATAGGGGCCACCCATGTGGGATTTCAATGGGGAGGGCGATGCCACCCGTCATGGCCGTAAGGGGCGGGATCGGTCACCGATCTGGTGAAGACCTTGTCCGCTGTACAAGGGAGAAGAGGAAGATTTTCTCGTGTCGGTCCATTGAGCGGATTTTCTATGAACAATCCTCGAAGCTGGGTAGCGAACATTTCTTTTTGCACATCCGATCCGTATTCCCATGGTTAGGTATCCCATTTTGTGATTTTGGCGAGGAACTGCGCCGGGCCGTAAAGACATAAACAGCCGCCTCCACAACCGAGGATCCGAAAAGGCTCCTCGATCCGGCCTCCCAAGAGGATCCGGACATATTGGTGGAGCTGATTGATGGGGTATTTCACCAATTGAGCATCGATAATGCCTTGGTTGCCATTCGGCCGATTACCCCGAATACTTCCACCTCACGAGTGGCGAGACCGAGGCCCCAATACTCGATAATGACCCATCCGTGCTTATTTTTTATCACCGTATACCAATGGTGTTTGCAGAGGTGCCTTGAGGCGGGAGGCCGAGCAGCGGCTAGGCTAGCCAACAAGGCGCGTCTGACCCGCAGATCTAAAAAGTGAGGTCGGATCGAAGCGCCGCCCGCAGCGGTATGGCGCGTCACCATATTCCAGGATTGATTCTGGAAGGCGTACTAACGCTAGTGCTCTTTTAAGGAAAAAGCTCGCGGTATGTGTCCGGAGAGGTTGCCAATCGAGCCTCCGCCAGCCCGGGCTCAAAGCCGGGTCGAGGCGGAGGCGAGCACGAGGCGTCGCGGGACGCTCCTCCGACGAGAGGATGCCGACAGTTGTCCGCCACCAACTCCGAGGTGGGGGCGCCATGAATCACGAGGCAGCCGGGACAGTTCTTCGTGGCGCATGTTTCTCCCAAGAGGCATTGAATGCCTTCAATTCGGAGATCGCACCTCCGTGCCGCTCAAGATGGTCTAGCGAGCCACGAGCGCGGTATGTAAAGGACATCTGGGTGAGGAAATTTGTGATTATATATGCCAATAGCCCCGAGACTTAAAATAGTTAGAATAACTGATTTAAGGATCATTTATTATCTGAGGATCTTACAAAAAGAATACCCGATTGTCGGGGCTTGAAGAATGCAAGGCCCAACTTGAGGCTGCACTAGCACGCTCTGAGAACCACGAGACCCCCTCGGTAATATATGCTTCAAAAGATAAGTAGTTTGTGAAGTGCGGTGTGTGTGTAAATCGACAATAATATTGCGAGATGGCGTCGGACTAGATCCGGACAAGCAACAGCTCTTCGCCGGTTGAAGGCTGGCGAGAATGTGCTTACAAGGGTGAGGCAAGAGAAAATAATCTCAAGATGCCAACACCCAGTGGGTGAGGAACTAAGGATGTTCATGCCCGGTATCGACTCCGTGAAGGAGAATCGGCGACTTCGTCGCGGCATTTATAGTAAGTGCTTGGCGAACTTTGAAAAAGAGTTGGCGAGGAAGTCAATTAACGAGTTATATGCGTAGGTATGCTCATGGGTGCGTCTTGTAGAGAAATGCCGGTTCTCGGATGACCTTCTTCGAGCTATTGCAACTGCGAACGAGTTGGCGGTGATGAAAACGTGCCCAGCCTTGTGGCCATCTATCTCCCTGCCGAAGGCCTTGGAAACTTGCGAGAAGCTTGAGGGAACGCAGGGCGCTTCCGACTATCGAAGATATCGGCCTATCGTCAAGCGCCGAGGAGGCTGGGCCATGGTGAAGGCGTGGTACCGGCGGACCCAAACCACATGGCGAGGTCGGACTGTGGGGCCCGACGGAAGGAGATCCTGTGAGCTTAGTGTGCGGCTAAGTAGAGTTGGCATAAAGTATTCCCAGCGGGGCGTAAACTAGACAGCCTATTAGATGGCATTGAAGAGAATACAATCAGTCAATTTGACTATGTAATTTAAAATGACATGTAAAATGCCTTCTAGCCGGATTGTAAATCGTTTGTCGTAGCGGACCTTTTCGCTTCAAGCTCGGGACCCAATAGTCCGGAGTGTGTCCGAATACCCTCACGGTTATGTAAAAACCGGGGCATGCGTGGAGACCAGGCGTAGGGGTCATGAGTGCTTTATCAGACAAGTGCCCAACTAGTTATGTTATATTACATGGTTAGTAAGAAACATCTTTTAGGGAGAATAGTTCCGTTAGGGGTTCCTTTCCCTGGGAGGCATGCCCTAAAGTGCATGTCCGGACTGCGAAAAAAGCAGAAAAGCATCTGGGGGCAGATAAATGAAAAATAAAAAATCGTCTTTTAGTTCACCGACCGAATATTCCCTTAAGAACGCTAGCTTTCGGCTTCACCCAGTCTGAGGTACACGTCCGGCTGACTGGCGGTAAAAATCGCGAGGTGCTCCTTTACCACCTAGCCGAACAATCGGGAGCGTGGGGTAAGCACGAGGCCGAGCAGCCCAGCTTGGCCAAAACTTAAGTCATATCGATGCATATAATGGTGAATAAAAGGTACATGCGGAAGTGTGACCGTGTGTTGGGCATAAAGCCCGTATAAATAAGCTTCATTAAAGAAGCCCCGAGGTATAATGGCGCGGATAGCGCGTCAAGTGTGTGCGAACAATGCATAAGCGAGCCTTTAGCGGCCGGAAAAAGGAGGAGAAGGAGAGAAATAAAGACAGCTTAAAGTATAAAATATAGGCGGAGGAAGGAGGCGAACTCGAGAATCCGGCGCTAAGCGTAGAATCTTGGAGATGGGCTGCGTTCCATGGGTTCGGCTCGAGTCGGTTATCCGATCGTTTAGCGAGCAGTGCGCTCCGCCGATCGGGACTTGGTCGATGATGAAGGACCCTCCCATTTGGGCTTGAGTTTGTCCTTTTCTTGTCGGTGAGCGTAGAACTTGTTACGCCAACATTGTAGCTTTGCCCGTACTTCCTGCTTTGATATCTTGAGCTGCTTTGTTGATAGAATGCGGAGCGAGCTTTGCCACGTCATGCTCCTCCTCCAAAGGCGTCCAAGCTATCCTGCCGATCGAGCTCGGCTTCTCTTTCTTCGTACATGCGCCTTGAGGTGAGTCATGAATTATGTCGCGAGGCAAAACTGCCTCTGCGCCGTATACCATAAAAATGGTGTGAATCCGGTAGTGTGATTCAGCGTGGTCCGCAGCCCCAGTCTGGTCGAGCTCCTCTACCCAATGCGTGTTAGATTCCTTGAGGACCGCACTAGTGCGGGTTTAATGCCGCTCATGATTAGACCGTTTGCTCGCTCGACTTGACCATTAGTTTGGGGTGATAGGTAGGCGTGGTCGAGCTTGATGCCCATGTTTTTGCACGAGTTTAACCTCGTCGGCCGTGAAGTTCGTGCCGTTATCGGTGATGATGCTATGGGGGCGCCGTAGCGGTGTACTACCCCGATATGAAGTCTATCACGGTCCGGATTGACCGTTTTACGAGCTTGGCCTCTATCCATTTGGTGAATTTATCCACCATGACCAATAGGTATTTTTGCTTGTGGGTTCCTCCTTTAAGGGGTCCAACCATGTCAAGCCCCGGACATGAAGGGCGGTGATGGGTATAGTTTTGAGGGTGGTGGGTGGCATGTGGCTTTGATTAGCAAAGGGCTGGCAACCGACACATCGTTGGACTAAGTCTGAGCATCTGCCGGGCCGTCGGCCAATAAAATCCTGTCTGGAAGGCCTTGCCTACAAGGGCCGGGCTGCGGCATGGTGCCCACCGTGCAGCATGAATTTCAGCCAGGAGATTCCGCCCTTCCTCTTGAATACACCTTTGAAGGACTCGGTTGTGCTTTTCTTATAAAGCTCTCCCTCATGGACCTTATAGGCTTTAGACCGCCGCACTATGCAGCGGGCCTCGTTTTAGTCCTCGGGAAGTTCCTGCCTAGTTAGGTAGGCTAGGAATGGTTACATCCGCAGGCGATGACTGCCATTATTGCATGGGGTGGCGGTGTTATTTAGTTGGCGGGACCACCAACTATGTCGGAATGTTGGTGTGGGGCGGTGTGGTTGGGTCCGGTTTGTTATTTCGGACTCTCCCTCCCATAATGCGGATGGCTTGAAAAGCCTCTCTAGGAAGATGTTGGGGGGCGGCATCGCGCTTTGCAATGTCGTGCCAACACGTCTGCTGCCTTGTTGTGATCCGGGCTATATGGTGAAATTGAGCCCCTCAAACCGAGCTGACATTTTAGGAGGGCATTGCGATAAGGTGCCATTTTGGATCCTTGGCATCAAAGTCCCCATTTATTTGGGATATCGCGAGGTTGAATCCCGCACCTCTAGGCGTTGAATGCCCATGGAGCGCCATCCGGAGACCATGTAGAAGGGCCTCGTATTCGCTGCGTTGTTGGAGTCCGTGTACATTATTTGAAATGCGTATTGGACTGTATCTCCGGTTGGGGGCGTCGAGCAGCGCTTGACCCCGAGCCACCAACATTTTGGAGCCGTCGAAGTGCATGATCCGGTTGGAATATCGGCGTACTCTTTAGGGAGTTAAACTTGATCCATTCGGCGATGAAGTCAGCCAAAACTTGCGACTTAATAGCTCACCGTGGCTTGTAGGTTATGTCGAACGGGAGGAGCTCAATGGCCCGTTTAGCAATCCGACCCGTTGCGTCGCGGTTGTTTATAATGTCATTAAGAGGTACTTGGAGGCTCTTGTTATCGAACACTCTTGGAAGTAGTGTCGCAGCTTCCGGGATGCCATGAACACCGTGTATGCTATCTTTTGATAATGCGAGTACCGTGACTTGCATGGAGTTAGGACAGTGGACACGTAGTAAAGTGGTTTTGGAGAGGAACTTGTGTCGTCCGTTTCTCGTTCGACAACGAGCACCGCGCTTACAACTTGATGGGTTGCTGCGATGTATAATAGCATTGGTTCGCCCATGTTGGTAGCGGCCAGACTGGATTTGTTGCCAATATGGCTTTGATTTCTTGAGTCCGGCCGTGGCGACATCCGTCCACTCGAAGTGTTGATTGCCGGAGGAGGCGATAAAGGGTAATGCCTTTTCTCCTAAGCGGAAGATAAAGCGGCTTAGAGCCGCCACGCATCGATCAATTTTGTATTTGTTTGAGGTCTTTGGGGATATCCAATTGTGAGAGCTCGGATCTTGGCTGGGTTTGCTTCAATTCCTCTCTTGGATACAATGAAGCCCAAGAGCTTTCCGGTGATGCGCGAAAACGCATTTTCGGGTTGAGCGATGTCATATGTTTGGAGATTATCGAATGTGAGCCTCAAGTGAAATCGACTAGGGTTTCGACATGCTTGGATTTGGCGACCACATCGTCTCGTATGCCTCCACTATTTTGCCGATCTGGTTTGCGGCCATGTACGAATCATGCGCTGATATGTTGCGCCGGCGTTTTTGAGCCCAAAGGGCATTGTGTTGAAGCAGAATGGGTTGTATGGAGTGATGAATCTTTGTTGCGGCTTGGTGCAGCTCTGCCATCTTAATTTGGTGGTAGCGGAGTTTGCGTCGAGAAACACAATGAATCGTGTCCTGCGGTAGCGTCGATAATTTGATCGATGCGGGGAGGAAGGATCCTTTGGGCAAGCCTTGTTAAGGTCCTTAAAATTGACACATAGGCGCCGAGTTTGTCCTTCTTTGGTACCATTACCAGGTTTGCTAGCCATCCGGATGTTTAATATCTCGATGAATCCGGCCTCCAATAGTTTAGCTAGCTCCTCTCCCATGGCATGTCTCTTGGGTTGGGAGAAACGCCAAGAGCTTGTTTGGTAGCTTGAATCCTTTTAGGATATTTAGGCTGTGCTCTGCCGGCCGGCGTGGGATTCTGGCATGTCGAAGGGTGCCGAGCAAAAATGTCCAATTTTCGTAGGAATTCTCTTAGTCGGCGTCCACATCAGGGTTTAATTGTGCCCGATGGAGGCCGTTTTGTAAGGTCCGTTGGATGGACTTGGAATTTGACTATTTCATCTGCGGTTTAAAGAGGTGGACTTGGATCTCTTATCGAGTATCACATCGTCCCTGTTCACCGTGGGCCTTGTGCGATGAGTTCCTCTGCCGCTAGGGCTTCGGATAGTGCCTCAACGGCAAGTGCGGCTGTTTTATTTTCGACGCGGAGCGCTATGTCCGGGTCACTAGCGAGAGTGATAATTCTGTTGGGTCCGGGCATTTTGAGCTTCATGTACCCGTAATGGGGTATAGCTTGAAAAATTGTGAATGCCTCTCGCCCTAATAGGCGTGGTATCCGCTGCTGAGCAGGGCCACTTGGAATGTGACCTCCTCGGACCTATAATTGTCCGGCGTGCGAACACCACATCTAGTGTGATCTTTCTGTCAGCATGCTTCCCGACTAGGGATTATTCCTCTAAAGGTTGTGCTGCTTTGCTCAATCGGCTCCAGTCTATTTCCATTTTTGAAGGGTTTCCTTGTAGATGAGGTTTAATCCGCTGCCGCCGTCCATGAGTACCTTGGTAAGCGGCAGAATCCACTATTGGACTAAGGACCAATGCGGTGGTGCTCGGGCTGTTGAATTTAGGTTAAATCCTTGGCGTTAAAGGTAATAGCCGTGTCCTCCATGGATTTATTGTTGCTATCTGGTAGACTTGGCAAGGATGCGGAGTGTTCGTTTCGCATATTATTTGATCACGAAAGTCTTGAAGACTATTAATACCATCTTGGTTTCTTTGGGCTGGTGCTCTGGAGCTAAGAGCTCTTCGCCACTTTTGCTTTTGCCGTAGTATCCAACATGCTCTAAGGCTATGAGTTGGAGTGGCGCCCTACGTGCTATGAATTTTGCAGGGTCCATTGAGCCATCCCTCGATGCGGTTCCGTGCCCTTTGGGTTTTTGCTTTTGGTATGTAACCCGGTGCTGGTGATGATGCACCCTTTTATTTTGGACTAGGGTCGTATTGGGGCGGATTATCCCAAAATTTGATTTGGTTTTCAGGCGCTCTCCATCGCGCGATACTTCGTACTATGGGCGCCAAGTCAGCGGCGTGTAATTTCCACGATGACTTATGGCGTTTAGGATTCCCTTGTCCGTGCAATTATTGTAGAAGAATGAGATTACGTCCTCCTCGCGGCAATCCTTTATCCTGTCCATAACGGGAGAATCGGCGATAATGATGTCTTTGTTTCACGGGCTCTTGCGGATTTGGGATAGATCGCTTATGTTTGGGTGGGTGGGTGGAATTAAATTCGAACCCGTCCGATCTAAGATTCAGGGCCAAAGTTTCGAACTTGGAAGCTTGGGTTCTTGGAGGTTGTCCAATGAATCTAGCCCGCTGCGACTTTAATTTCAGGCTTGAGTGGTGTCCTCCCTCATGGGAATCCGGCATGGAGGGTCGGGAATCCGGACATAGCTAGTCCTTAAGGTAGGAGAAGAGTCGCCGTATTGTTCCTCTACCACAACAACGTGGTGGGTAGCACAGGGAGAGTTGATCTCTCTCGGATCGGTTTTAGGCCCAATCGATCATAGTGCATAACGACTCCCGAGGCGTCACGATCCAAGAGCTTGTTCAAGGAAGAGCTCCATCGGATCTAACTGCTCGGCGAGTTCGAGTTAATGTGAAGATTGCTTTCGATGACCGAGAAGTCATCGTCGGTAGGCGGACGAGCAAGCGGTCATAAGAAAACCGCCTAGCGGAGAGTTTGGCGATGGCCAAAGCTCCTTTAACAGCAGTGCCGTCTTTAAAGGCGGGATGAGGCATCCTTCGACAGCGACGGCACAGAGGAACTCTCAATGAAAGCACCAATGTCGGTGTCAAAACCGGCGGATCTCGGTAGGGGTCCCGAGCTGTGCGTCTAGGCGGATGGTAACGGGAGACAAGGGACACGATGTTTTTACCGAGTTGGGCCCTCTCGATGGAGGTAAAACCCTACTCCTGCTTGATTAATATTTATGATATGGGTAGTACAAGAGTGGATCTACCACGAGATCGGAGAGGCTAAACCCTAGAAGCTAGTCTATGGTATGATTGTTGTTAGTCCTCACGGACTAAAACCCTCCGGTTTATATAGACACGGATAGGGTTAGGGTTACCGAGTCGGTTACAATGGTAGGAAATCTACATATCCGTATCGCCAAGCTTGCCTTCCACGCCAAGGAAAGTCCCATCCGGACACGGGATGAAGTCTTCAATCTTGTATCTTCATAGTCCAGGAGTCCGGCCAACTGTGATAGTTCGGCTATCCGGACACCCCCTAATCCAGGACTCCCTCATCGAGCGTGAATCATATAGTAGATATGATCAACATAGTGATGTTCACCATTGAAAACTACTCCATCTCACGTGATGATCGGACATGGTTTAGTTGATATGAATCACGTGATCACTTAGATGACTAGAGAGATGTCTGTCTAAGTGGGAGTTCTTAAGTAATATGATTAACTGAACTTAAATTTATCATGAACTTAGTCCTGGTAGTATTTTGCAAATTATGTTGTAGATCAATAGCTCGCGTTGTTGCTTTCATATTGTTTATTTTGATATGTTCCTAGAGAAAATTATGTTGAAAGATGTTAGTAGCAATGATGCGGATTGGATCCGTGATCTGAGGTTTATCCTCATTGCTGCATAGAAGAATTATGTCCTTAATGCACCGCTAGGTGACAGACCTATTGCAGGAGCAGATGCACATGTTATGAACGTTTGGCTAGCTCAATATGATGACTACTTGATAGTTTTGTGCACCATGCTTTATGGCTTAGAACCGGGACTACAAAAACGTTTTTGAAACATCATGGAACATGTAAGATGTTTCAAGAGATGAAATTGGTATTTTAGACTCATGCCCGTGTCAAGAGGTATGAGACCTCTGACAAATACTTCGCCTAAAAGATGGAGGAGAATTGCTCAACTAGTGAGCAAGTACTTAGATTGTCTGAGTACTACAATCGCTTGAATCAAGTGGGAGTTAATCTTCCAGATAAGATAGTGATTGGCAGAGTTCTCTAGTCACCATCACCAAGTTACTGGAACTTCGTGATGAACTATAATGCAAGGGATGACGAAGACGATTCCCAAGCTCTTCGTGACGCTGAAATCGACGAAGGTAGAAATCAAGAAAAGAGCATCAAGTGTTGATGATTGACAGGACCACTAGTTTCAAGAAAAGGGCAAAGGAAAAGAAAGGGAACTTCAAGTAGAATGGCAAGCAAGTTGTCACTCCCGTAAAGAAGCCCAAAGCTGGACCAAAGCCTGAAACTAAGTGCTTCTCTTGCAAAGTAAATGGTCCTTTGAGCGGAAATGCCTGAATATTTGGTGGATAAGAAGGATGGCAAAGTGAACAAGGGTATATTTGATATACAAGTTATTGATGTGTACCTTACTAGTGTTTATAGTAGCCCCTGAGTATTTGATACTTGTTCGGTTGCTAAGATTAGTAACTTCGAAGCAGGAGTTCTGAGAATAAACAGAGACTAGTTGAGGGTGAAGTGACGATGTGTGTTGGAAGTGGTTCCAAGATTGATATAATCATCATCATCGCACACTCCCTATATTTTCGAGATTAGTGTTAAACCTAAATAAATGTTATTTAGCGTTTACGTTGAGCATGAATATGATTTGATCATATTTATTGCGATACGGTTATTCATTTAAAGTCAGAGAATAATTGTTGTTACATTTTACATGAATAAAACCTTCGGTGGTCATACACCCAATGAAAATAGTTTATTGGATCTCGATCGTAGTGATACACATATTCATAATATTTATGCCAAAAGATGCAAAGTTAATAATGATAGTGCAACTTATTTGTGGCACTACCGTTTGGAGTCATATCGATGTAAAGCGCATGAAGAAACTCCATAAAGATGGATTTTGGAATCATTTGGTTATGAATCATTTGATGCTTGCGAACCGTGCCTTTTGGGCAAGATGACTAAAACTCATTCTCGAGAACAATGGAGCGAGCTACTAACTTGTTGGAAATAATACATACCGATGTATGCGGTCCAATGAGTGTTGATGCTCGTGGCGAATATCGTTATTTTCGACCTTCGAGATGATTTGAGCAGATATGCGTATATCTACTTAATGAAGCACAAGTCTGAAACATTTGAAAAGTTCAAAGAATTTCAGAGTGAAGTGGAGAATCATCGTAACAAGAAAATAAAGTTTCTACAATCCGATCGTAGAGAAGAATATTTGAGTTACAAGTTTGGCCTTCATTTAAAAAAATGTGGAATAGTTTCACAGTTCACGCCACATGGAACACCCCAGCGTAATGGTGTGTCTGAACGTCGTAACCTCACTTTACTGGATATAGTGTGATCTATGATGTATCTTACCGATTTACCACTATCATTTTGGGGTTATGCATTAGAGATAGCTGCATTCACTTTAAATAGGGCACCATCTAAACCCGTTGAGACGACACCGTATGAACTATGGTTTAGCAGTAAACCTAAGCTGTCGTTTCTTAAAGTTTGGAGTTGCGATGCTTATGTGAAAAAGGTTTCAACCTGATAAGCTCGAACCCAAATTAGAGAAGTGCGTCTTCATAGAATACCCAAAGGAAACTGTTGGGTACACCTTCTATCACAGATCTGAAGGCAAAACATTCGTTGCTAAGAATGGATCCTTTCTAGAGAAGGAGTTTCTCTCGAAAGAAGTGAGTGGGAGGAAAGTAGAGCTTGATAAGGTAATTTGTACCTTCTCCCGAATTGGAAAGTAGTTCATCACAGAAATCAGATCCAGTGATTACTACACCAGTTAGTGAGGAAGCTAATGATGATGATCATGAAACTTCAGATTAAGTTACTACAAAACCTCGTAGGTCTTCCAAAGTACAGTCCGCACCAAATTGGTACGATAATACTATTCTGGAAGTCATGTTACTAGACCATGCTAAACCTACGAACTATGAGGAAGCGATGATGAGCCCAGATTCCGCGAAATGGTTTGAGACCATGAAATCTAAGATGGGATCCATGTATGAGAACAAAATGTGGACTTTGATTGATTTGCCCGATGATCGGCAAGTAATAGAAAATAAATGGATCTTCAAGAGGAAGACGGACGTTGATAGTAGTGTTACTATCTACAAAGCTAGACTTGTCGAAAAAGGTTTTTGACAAAGTTCAAGATGTTGACTGCGATGAGTTTTTTCTCACTCGTATCGATGCTTAAAGTCTGTCCGAATCATGTTAGCAATTGCCACATTTTATGAAATCTGGCAAAGGGATGTCAAAACTGCATTCCTTAATGGATTTATTAAAGAAGAGTTGTATATGATGCAACCAGAAGGTTTTGTCAATCCTAAAGGTGCTAACAAAATGTGCAAGCTCCAGCGATCCATCTATGACTGGTGCAAGCATCTCAAAGATGGAATGTACGTTTTGATAAGTTGATCAAAGCATATAGTTTTATACAGACTTGCGGTGAATTCTGTATTTACAATAAAGTGAGTGGGAGCACTACCGCCTTTCTGATAAATATATGTGAGTAACGTATTGTTGATCAGAAATGATATATATTTTTTCTAGAAAGCATAAAGGAGTATTTGAAAGGATTTTTTTTAAAAGAAAGACCTTAGTAAAGCTACTTACATATTGAGCATCAAGATCTATTGAGATAGATCAAGACGCTTGATAAGTTTTTCAATAAGTACATACCTTGTCAAGATTTTGAAGTAATTCAAAATGGAACAGTCAAAGAAAGAGTTCTTGCCTGTGTTGCAAAGGTGTGAAATTGAGTAAGACTCAAATCCCGACCACGGCAGAAAATAGAAAAGAGAATGAAACCTATGCCTCAGTTATAGGTTCTATAAAGTATGCTATGCTATGTACCAGACATATTGTATACCTTGCTCTAAATTTGGCAAGGGAGTACAATAGTGATCTAGGAGTAGATCACTGGACATTGGTCAAGAATATCCTTAGAGAGGACTAAGGAAATATTTCTCGATTATGGAGGTGATAAAAGAGCCCGTCGTAAAGAGTTACATTGGTGCAAGCTTTCACACTGATCCAGATGACTCTAAGTCTCAATCTGGATACATATTGAAAGTGGGAGCAATTAGCTAGAGTAGCTCCATGCAGAGCATTGTAGACATTGAATATTTGCAAAATACATACGGCTCTGAATGTGACAGACCCGTTGACTAAGCTTCTCTCACGAGCAAAACATGATCACACCTTAGTACTCTTTGGGTGTTAATCACATAGCAATGTGAACTAGATTATTGACTCTAGTAAACCCTTTGGGTGTTGGTCACATGACGATGTGAACTATGGGTGTTAATCATATACAGATATGAATATTGATGTTAAATCACATGGCGATGTGAACTAGATTATTGATTCTAGTACAAGTGGGAGACTGAAGGAAATATGCCCTAGAGGCAATAATAAAGTTATTATTTATTTCCTTATTTCATGATAAATGTTTATTATTCATGCTAGAATTGTATTAACCAGAAACTTAATACATGTGTGAATACATAGACAAACATAGTGTCGCTAGTATGCCTCTACTTGACTAGCTCGTGAATCAAAGATGGTTAAGTTTCGTAGCCATGGACGTTGTCATTTGATTAATGGGGTCACATCATTAGGAGAATGATGTGATTGACTTGACCCATTCCGTTAGCTTAGCACTTGATCATTTAGTATGTTGCTATTGCTTTCTTCATGACTTATACATGTTCCTATGACTATGAGATTATGCAACTCCCGTTTACCGTAGGAACACTTTGTGTGCTACCAAGCGTCTAGCGTAATCGGGTGATTATAAAGGAGCTCTGAGGTGTCTCCAAAGGTACTTGTTGGGTTGGCGTATTTGAGATTAGGATTTGTCACTCCAATTGTCGGAGAGGTATCTACAGGGCCCTTTCGGTAATGCACATCACTATAAGCCTTGCAAGCATTGTAACTAATGAGTTAGTTGCAGGATGATGTATTACGTAGCGAGTAAAGAGACTTGCGATAGCGAGATTGAACTAGGTGTTGAGATACCGCGATCGAATCTCGGGCAAGTAACATACCAATGACAAAGGGAACAACATATGTTGTTATGCGGTTTGACCGATAAAGATCTTCGTAGAATATGTAGGAGCCAATATGAGCATCCAGGTTCCGCTATTGGTTATTGACGGAAGCGTGTTTCGGTCATGTCTACATAGTTCTCGAACCCGTAGAATCCCTTGCAACAAGGTTTCGATGATGGTTATATTATGAGTTTATGAGTTTTGATGTACCGAAGGAGTTGAGTCCGGATGAGATCGGGGACATGGCGAAGTCTCGAAATGGTTGAGGCGTAAAGATCGATATATTGGATGACTATATTCGGACAACGGAAAGGTTCCGAGTGATTGGGTATTTTTGAATCTGGGAGAGTTACTGGAATTCGTATTGGGCCTTAATGGGCCATACGGGAAAGGAAAGAAAGGCCCCAAGGGTGGCGCACCTCCCCATGGACTAGTCCGAATTGGACTAGGGAGGCGCCCCTTCCTTCCTTCTCCTTCTCCTTCCTATCCTTCTCTCCTACTCCTATTACTTGGAAGGTCTCCTAGTTCTACTAGGAAAGGGGGAATCCTACTCCCGGTGGGAGTAGGACTCCCCTAGGGCGCGCCATAGAGAGGGTCGGCCCTCCCCCTCCTCCACTCCTTTATATACGGAGGAGGGGGGCACCCCATAGACACAAGTTGATCTTCGTGATCGTTCCTTAGCCGTGTGCGGTGCCCCCCTCCACCATATTCCACCTCGGTCATATCGTTGCGGTGCTTAGGCGAAGCCCTGCGTCGATAAAACATTATCATCGTCCACGCCGTCGTCTTGTGGAACTCATCCTGACACCCTCTTGGATCGGTCAGGGATCGTCATCGAGCTGAACATGTGCTGAACTCGGAGGTGCCGTGCGTTCGGTACTTGGATCGGTTGGATCGTGAAGGCGTCGACTACATCAACAGCGTTGTCATAGCGCTTCGCTTCGGTCTCACAGTGCGTGGACAACACTCTCCCCTCTCGTTGTTATGCATCACCATGATCTTGCGTGTGCGTAGGAATTTTTTTGAAATTACTACTTTCCCCAACAATAGATTCATCAAAATAAGCAAACAACACACGAAAAACAAAATCTGTCAAAAACAAAATAGTCTATAGTAATCTGTAACTAACGCAAACTTCTGGAACTCCAAAAAATCAGCCCAAATAGGAAGACCTAGACAATTTTTTTATTGACCAGCATCAATTGGAATCAATATTTTATCACGTTCTGGTGATTTTTAACAATTATTTTCGTGAACAGAAAGTTTCTGGAAATTACAGCAAGATCAAATAACTATCATCCAAGAAGATCCTATAGGTTTAACTTGGCACAAACACTAACTAAAACATAAAAACACGTCTAACCAGAGGCTAGATCAAATATTTATTCCTAAAAATAATCAAAAAGCAGAAAAACTAAAAATAAAATTGGGTTGCCTCCCAACAAGTGCTATCGTTTAACGCCCCTAGCTAGGCATAAAAGCAAGGATAGATCTAGGTATTGCCATCTTTGTTAGGCAATCCATAAGTGGCTCTCATGATAGACTCATATGGTAACTTTATTTTCTTCCTAGGGAAGTGTTCCATGCCTTTCTTTAATGGAAATTGGAATCTAATATTCCCTTCCTTCAGATCAATAATTGCACCAATCGTTCTAAGGAAAGGTCTACCAAGAATAATAGGACATGAAGGATTGCAATCTATGTCAAGAACGATAAAATCTACGGGCACATAGTTCCTATTTGCAACAATAAGAACATCATTAATTCTTACCATATGTTTCTTAATAGTGGAATCCGCAAGGTGCAAGTTTAAAGAGCAATCATCAAAATCACGGAAACCTGGCAAATCGCACAAAGTTTTTGGAATCATGGAAACACTAGCACCCAAATCACACAAAAGCATAACGTTCATGATCTTTAATCTTAATTTAATAGTAGGTTCCCACTCATCATAAAGTTTTCTAGGGATAGAAACTTCCAACTCAAGCTTTTCTTCATAAGATTGCTTCAAGGCATCAACGATATGTTTGGTAAAAGCTTTATTTTGACTATAAGCATGAGGAGAATTTAGCATGGATTGCAACAAGGAAATACAATCTATCAAAGAGCAATTATCATAATTAAATTCCTTGAAATCCAAAATAGTGGGTTTATTAATATCTAGGGTTTTGTTCTCTTCCATCCCACTTTTGTCAATTTTAGCGTCAAGATCTAAAAACTCCGAATTTTTGGAACGCCTTCTAGGTAAAGGTGGATCATATTCAGTCCCATCATTATCAAGATTCATATTACAAAACAAAGATTTAATAGGGAACACATCAATAACTTTTAGATCTTCATCTTTATTTTCATAGAAATTTGAAGAACACGCTTTCATAAAGCAATCTTTCTTAGCACGCATCCTAGCGGTTCTTTCTTTGCACTCATCAATGGAAATTCTCATGGCTTTGAGAGACTCATAGATATCATGCTTAGGAGGAATAGATCTCAGTTTCAAAGAATCAACATCAAGAGAAATTCTATCAACGTTCCTAGACAATTCATCAACTTTAAGCAATTTCTCTTCAAGCAAAGCATTGAAATTCTTTTGCGAATTCATAAATTCTTTAACACTAGTCTCAAATTCAGAGGGAATCTTATTAATATTTCCATAAGAATTGTTGTAGGAATTACCATAATTATTAGAGGAATTGCTAGGATAAGGCCTAGGATTAAAGTTTCCTCTATACGCGTTGTTACCAAAATTATTCCTACCAACGAAATTCACATACAAAGATTCATTATTATTCTCAATCAAAGTAGACAAGGGCATATCATTAGGATCAGAAGAAACACTTTTACTACCAAATAATTTCATAAGTTCATCCATCTTTCCACTCAAAACATTAATTTCCTCTATCGCATGCACTTTTTTATTAGTAGATCTTTTAGTGTGCCATTGAGAATAATTAACCATAATATTATCTAGGAGTTTAGTAGCTTCTCCTAAAGTGATTTCCATAAAAGTGCCTCCCGCGGCTGAATCTAAGAGATTTCTAGAAGCAAAATTCAATCCGACATAAATTTTTTGTATAATCATCCACAAACTCAAACCATGTGTAGGGCAATTACGTATCATTAATTTCATCCTCTCCCAAGCTTGTGCAACATGTTCATGATCAAGTTGCTTCAAATTCATAATATCGTTTCTAAGAGAGATAATCTTAGTGGGAGGAAAATACTTAGAGATAAAAGCATCTTTGCACTTATTCCAAGAATCAATACTATTTTTAGGCAAAGACGAAAACCAAGCTTTAGCACGATCTCTAAGCGAAAAGGGAAATAGCTTCAATTTAACAATATCATTGTCAACATCTTTCTTCTTTTGCATATCACACAAATCAATGAAGCTATTTAGATGAGTAGCGGCATCTTCACTAGGAAGGCCGGCGAATTGATCTTTCATGACAAGATTCAACAAAGCATCATTGATTTCACAAGATTCAGTATTGATGAGAGGAGCAATCAGAGTGCTAAGGAAATCATTATTGTTGGTATTGGTAAAGTCACATAATTTGGTATTATCTTGAGCCATCGTGACAAACAAGCAATCCAACACACGAGCAAGCGAAACAAGCGAAAAAGAGGCGACGAAAAGAGAGGCGAATAAAGCGGCAAGGGTGAAGTGGGGAGAGGAAAGCGAGAGGCAAATGGCAAATAATGTAATGCGGAGATAAGGGTTTGTGGTGGGTACTTGGTATGTTGACTTTTGCGTAGACCTCCCGACAGCGGCGCCGAAATCCTTCTTGCTACCTCTTGAGCACTGCGTTGGTTTTCCTTGAAGAGGAAAGGGTGATGCAGCAAAGTAGCATAAGTATTTCCCTCAGTTTTTGAGAACCAAGGTATCAATCCAGTAGGAGGCTACGCGCGAGTCACTCGCACCTACACAAACAAATAAATCCTCGCAACCAACGCGATAAGGGTTGTCAATCCCTACACGGTCACTTATGAGAGTGAGATCTGATAGATATGATAAGATAATAATTTTTGGTATTTTTATAATAAAGATGCAAAGTAAAATAAAAGCAACGGAAATAACTAAGTGTTGGAAGATTAATATGATGGAAGATAGACCCGGGGGCCATAGGTTTCACTAGTGGCTTCTCTCAAGAGCATAAGTATTTTACGGTGGGTGAACAAATTACTGTTGAGCAATGTTGGGGAACGTAGCAATAATTCAAAATTTTCCTACGTGTCACCAAGATCAATCTAGGAGATGCTAGCAATGAGAGAGAGGGAGTGCATCTTCATACCCTTGAAGATCGCTAAGCGGAAGCGTTACAAGAACGCGGTTGATGGAGTCGTACTCATGGCGATTCAAATCGCGGAAGATCCGATCTAGCGCCGAACGGACGACACCTCCGCGTTCAACACACGTACAGCCCGGGGACGTCTCCTCCTTCTTGATCCAGCAAGGGGAGAGGAGAAGTTGAGGGAGAACTCCAGCAGCACGACGGCATGGTGGCAATGGAGCTCGTGGTTCTCCGGCAGAGCTTCGCTAAGCACTACAGAGGAGGAGGAGGAGTTGGAGGAGGGAGGGCTGCGCCAGGGAAGAGGTGCGGCTGCCCTCCCACCCCTCCACTATATATAGGGGCAAGGGGAGAGGGGGAGGCGCCCTAGAGTTTCCCCTAGGGGGCGGCAGCCAAGCAGATTGGATCTCCCTAGGGAAAATCCTAGGGAGACTTGCCCCCCAAGCCAAGCATGTGGAGCTTGCCTCCCAAGCCAGTGGGCGCCCCACCTCCCAAGTAGCGTGGGAAAGGGTGTGGGGTGCACCACCCTTAGTGGTCTGGTTTGCCCCTTCCCCTTTGGCCCATGAGGCCCTCCAACACTTGTCGGGGCTCCCGGAACACCTTTCGGTCATGCTGGCCATAGCCTGGTACCCCTAGAACACTTCCAGACTCCAATACACTTCATCCAATATATCAATCTTCACCGCCGGACCATTCCGAAACTCCTCGTGACGTTCCGGATCTCATCCGGGACTCCGAACTACCTTCGGTAACCACATACTATTTCCAATGACAACTCTAGCGTCACCGAACCTTAAGTGTGTAGACCCTACGGGTTTGGGAACCATGCAGACATGACCGAGACACCTCTCCGGCCAATAACCAATAGCGGGATCTGGATACCCATATTGGCTCCCACATGTTCCACGATGATCTCATCGGATGAACCACGATGTCGGGGATTCGATCAATCCCGTATTCAATTCCCTTTGTCAATCGGTATGTTACTTGCCCGAGATTCGATCGTCGGTATCCCAATACCTTGTTCAATCTCGTTACCGGCAAGTCACTTTACTCGTTCCATAATGCATGATCCCATGACTAACTGCTTAGTCACATTGAGCTCATTATGATGATGCATTACCGAGTGGGCCCAGAGATACCTCTCCGTCATACGGAGTGGCAAATCCCGGTCTCGGTTCGTACCAACCCAACAGACACTTTCGGATATACCTGTAGTGCACCTTTATATCCAACCAGTTACGTTGTGACGTTTGGTACACCCAAAGCATTCCTACGGTAGCCGGGAGTTGCACAATCTCATGGTCTAAGGAAATGATACTTGACATTAGAAAAGCTTTTAGCAAACGAACTACACGATCTTGTGCTATGCTTAGGATTGGGTCTTGTCCATCACGTCATTCTCCTAATGATGTGATCCCGTTATCAATGACATCTAATGTCCATGGTCAGGAAACCATAACCATCTATTGATCAACGAGCTAGTCAACTAGAGGCTCACTAGGGACATGTTGTGGTCTACGTATTCACACATGTATTACGGTTTCCAGTTAATACAATTATAGCATGAACAATAGACAATTATCATGAATAAGGAAATACAATAATAACCATTTTATTATTGCCTCTAGGGCATATTTCCAACAGTCTCCCACTTGCACTAGAGTCAATAATCTAGTTTACATCACTATGTGATTGTAATGAATCCAACACCCATGGGGTTTGATCATATCTCGCTTGTGAGAGAGGTTATTAGTCAACGGGTCTAAACCTTTCAGATCCGTGTGTGCTTTACAAATCTCTATGTCATCTTGTAGATGCAGCCACCATGCGCTACTTGGAGCTATTCGAAATAACTGCTCTACTATACGAATCCAGTTTACTACTCAGAGTCATCCGGATTAGTATCAAAGTTTGCATCGACGTAACCCTTTACGACGAACTCTTCTACCACCTCCATAATCGAGAAAATTCCTTAGTCCACTAGTTACTAAGGATAAGTTTGACCGCTGTCATGTGATCCATTCCTGGATCACCCTTGTACCCCTTGATTGACTCATGGCAAGGCACACTTCAGGTGCGGTACACAGCATAGCATACTGTAGAGCCTACGTCTAAAGCATAGGGGATGACCTTCGTCCTTTCTCTCTCTTCTGCCGTGGTCAGATCTTGAGTCTTACTCAATGCTCACACCTTATAACACAGCCAAGAAATCCTTCTTTGCTGATCTTTTTGAACTCCTTCAAAATCTTGTCACGGTATGTATTCATTTGAAAGTACTATTAAGCGTTTTTGATCTATCCTTGTAGATCTTGATGCTCAATGTTCAAGTAGCTTAATCCAGGTTTTCCATTGAAAAACACTTTTCAAATAACCCTATATGCTTTCCAGAAATTCTACATCATTTCTGATCAACAATATGTCAACAACATATACTCATCAGAAATTCTATAGTGCTCCCACTCACTTCTTTGGAAGTACAAGTTTCTCATAAACTTTGTATAAACCCAAAATCTTTGATCATCTCATCAAAGCGTATATTCCAACTCCGATATGCTTACTCTAGTCCTTAGAAGGATTGCTGGAGCTTTGCATACTTGTTAGCATCTTTTAGGATTGACAAAACCTTCCGGTTGTATCACATACAACCTTTCCTTAAGAAAATTGTAGAGGAAACAATGTTTTGACATCCTATCGCAAGATTTCATAAATAATGCGATAATCGCTAATATAATTCCAACAGACTCTCGGCATCGCTCTGGTGAGAAAATCTCACCGTAGTCAACTCCTTGAACTTGTCGGAAAACATCTTAGCGACAAGTCGAGCTTTCTTAATGGTGATACTTACCATCATTGTCCGTCTTCCTTTTAAAATCCATCTGCTCCCCAATAGCCTTCGACCATCAAGTAGTTCTTCCAAAGTCTATACTTTGTTTTCACACATGGATCCTCTTGGATTTTATGGCCTCGAGCCATTTGTTGGAATCCGGGCCCACCATCGCTTCTCCATAGCTCGTGGTTCATTGTTGTCTAGCAACATGACTTCCAAGACAAGATTACGTACCACTCTAAAGTAGCACGCATCCTTGGCGACCTCGAGGTTTGGTAGTGACTTGATCCAAGTTTCATGATCACTATCATAAGCTTCCACTTCAATTGGTGTAGGTGCCACAGAACAACTTCACGTGCCCTGCTACACTAGTTGAAGTGACGATTCAATAACCTCATCAATTCTCCACCATCCTCCCACTCAATTCTTTCGAGAGAAACTTTTCCTCGAGAAAGGACATGTTCTAGAAACAATCACTTTTGCTTCGGATCGAAATAGGAGGTATACCCAACTGTTTTGGGTGTCCTATGAAGATGCATTTATCCGCTTTGGATTCGTGCTTATCAGGCTAAACCTTTTTCACATAAGCGTCGCACCCCCAAACTTTTAAGAAATGACAGCTTAGGTTTCTCTAAACCATAGTTCATACGGTGTCATATCAGCGTAATTACGTGGTGCCCTATTTAAAGTGAATGCGGTTGTCTCTAATGCCTAACCCATAAACGATAGTGGTAATTCGATAGGAAACATCATGGTATGCACCACATCCAATAGGGTGCAGCTATGATGTTCGGACACACCATCACACTATGGTGTTCCAGGCGGTATTAGTTGTGAAACAATTTCCACAATGTCTTAATTGTGTGCCAAACTCGTAACTCAGATATTCATCGCTATGATCATATCATAGACATTTTATCCTCTTGTCACGACGATCTTCAACTTCATTCTGAAATTACTTGAACCTTTCAATAATTCAGACTTGTGTTTCATCAAGTAAATATACTTAGCATCTACTCAAATCATCTGTGAAGTAAGAACACAACGATATCCACTACTCTTGTTCCATCTCATTGAAAATGAGGCTTCTCAGTCATCTTGCCCATGTGGTATGATTTGCATGTCTCAATTGATTCAAAATCAAGTGAGTCCAAACGATTCATCTGCATGGAGTTTCTTCATGCGTACATACCAATAGACATGGTTAGCATGTCTCAATCTTTTCAAAACGAGTTAGTCAAAGATCCATCAACATGGAGCTTCTTCATGCGTTTTATACCAATATGACTCAAATGGCGATTGCCACAAGTATGGGGTATTATCATTACTATCTTATATCTTTTGGCATGAACATGTGTATCACTACGATCGAGATTCAATAAACCATTCATTTTAGGTGCAAGACCATTGAAGGTATTATTCAAATAAGCAGAGTAACCATTATTCTCCTTAAATGAATAACCGTATTGCGATAAACATAATCCAATCGTGTCTATGCTCAGCATAAACACCAAATAACAATTATTTAGGTTTAACACCAATCCCGATGGTAGAGGGAGCATGCGATGTTTGATCACATCAACCTCGGAAACACTTCCAACACATATCGTCATCTCACCTTTATCTAGTCTCCGTAGCCTTTTATTTCGAGTTACTAACACTTAGCAACCGAACCGGTATTTATTACCCTAGTGTTACTAGGAGTACTAGTAAAGTACACAATAATATAACATATATTCAAAATACTTCTGTCGACCTTGCGTGCCTTCTCATCTACCAAGTATCTAGGGTAGTTCTGCTTCAGTGACCGTTCCCCTTATTACAGAAGCACTTAGTCTCGGGTTTGGGTTCAACCTTGGGCTTCTTCACCAGAGAAGCAACTGATTTGCCATTTCATGAAGTATCCCTTCTTGCCCTTGCCCTTCTTGAAACTAGTGGTTTTACTAACCATCAACAATTGATGCTCCTACTTGATTTCTACTTTCGCTGTGTCAAACATCGGGAGTTGCTCAAGGATGATCATGTCTATCCCTAATATGTTATAGTTCATCACGAAGCTCTAATAGCTTGGTGGCAGTGACTATGGAGAACCATCACTTTCTCATCGGAAGATTAACTCCCTCGATTCAAGCGATTGTAGTACTCGAGACAATCTGAGCACATGCTCAACGATTGAGCTTTTCTCCCTTAGTTTGCAGGCTTAAGAAACTTGTCGAGGTCTCATACCTCTTGGCGTGGGCACTAACTTTGAAATCCCAATTCAGTCCTTGGAACATCTCATATGTTCTGCGATGTTTCAAAACGTCTTTGGTGCCTCAATTCTAAACCATTTAGCATTACACACTGAACTATAATGTAGTCATCAAAAGCGTGTATGTCGGATGTTACAACATCCACAACCGACGCCGAGGTTCACACACTGGCGGTGCATTAAGGACATAATCATACACAAGCGACAATGAGGACAATCCTCAGTTTACGGACCCAGTCCGCATAATTGCTACTATCAACTTTCAACTAAATTTTCTCTAGCAACATATCTAAAACAGTAGAACCAAAGTGTGAGCTACGACATAATTTGCAAAGACCTTTTGACTATGTTCATGATAATTAAGTTCATCTAATCAAATTATTTAATGAACTCCCACTTAGATAGACATCCCTCTAGTCATCTAAGTGATACATGATCCGAGTCAACTAGGCCGTGTCCGATCATCAAGTGAGACGGACTAGTCATCATTGGTGAACATCTTCATGTTGATCGCATCTACCATACGACTCATGTTCGACCTTTCGGTCTCTCGTGTTCCGAGGCCATGTCTGTACATGCTAGGCTCGTCAAGTCAACCTAAGTGTTTCACATGTGTAAATCTGGCTTACACCCGTTGTATCTGACGTTAGAATCTATCACATCCGATCATCACGTGGTGCTTGAAACAACGAACCTTCGCAGCGGTGCACAGTTAGGGGAACACTTTCTTGAAATTATTTCGAGGATCATCTTATTTATGCTACCGTCGTTCTAAGCAAATAAGATGTAAACATGACAAACATCACATGCAAATCATAAAGTGACATGATATGGCCAATATCATCTTGCGCTTTTGATCTCCATCTTGGAGGCGCCGCATGATCACCTTCGTCACCGGCGTGACACCATGATCTCCATCATCGTGTCTTCATGAAGTTGTCTCGCCAACTATTACTTCTACTACTATGGCTAACGGTTAGCAATAAAGTAAAGTAATTACATGGCGTTCTTGTTGGAAATATGCCCTAGAGGCAATAATAAAATGGTTATTATTATATTTCTTTGTTCAGGATAATTGTCTATTGTTCATGCTATAATTGTGTTATCCGGAAATCGTAATACATGTGTGAATACATAGACCACAACATGTCCCTAGTGAGCCTCTAGTTGACTAGCTCATTGATCAACAGATAGTCATGGTTTCGACTATGGACATTGGATGTCATTGATAACGGGATCACATCATTAGGAGAATGATGTGATGGACAAGACCCAATCCTAAGCATACTATGTGATTGTAATGAATCCAACACCCATGGGGTTTGATCATATCTCGCTTGAGAGAGGTTATTAGTCAACGGGTCTAAACCTTTCAGATCCGTGTGTGCTTTACAAATCTCTATGTCATCTTGTAGATGCAGCCACCATGCGCTACTTGGAGCTATTCAAATAATCGCTCTACTATACTAATCCAGCTTTACTACTCGAGTCATCCGGATTAGTATCAAAGTTTGCATCGACGTAACCCTTTACGATTTAACTCTTCTACCACCTCCATAATCGAGAAAATTCCTTAGTCCACTAGTTACTAAGGATAAGTTTGATCACTGTCATGTGATCCATTCCTGGATCACCCTTGTACCCCTTTGATTGACTCATGGCAAGGCACACTTCAGTGCGGTACACAGATAGCATACTTGTAGAGCCTACGCCTAAAGCATAGGGATGACCTTCGTCCTTTCTCTCTCTTCGCCGTGGTCGATCTTGAGTCTTACTCAATGCTCACACCTTATAACACAGCCAAGAAATCCTTCTTTGCTGATCTTTTGAACTCCTTCAAAATCTTGTCACGGTATGTATTCATTTGAAAGTACTATTAAGCGCTTTTGATCTATCCTTGTAGATCTTGATGCTCAATGTTCAAGTAGCTTAATCCAGGTTTTCCATTGAAAAACACTTTTCAAATAACCCTATATGCTTTCCAGAATTTCTACATCATTTCGATCAACAATATGTCAACAACATATACTCATCGAAATTTATAGTGCTCCCACTCACTTCTTTGGAAGTACAAGTTTCTCATAAACTTTGTATAAACCCAAAATCTTTGATCATCTCATCAAAGCGTATATTCCAACTCCGATATGCTTACTCTAGTCCTTAGAAGGATTGCTGGAGCTTTGCATACTTGTTAGCATCTTTTAGGATTGACAAAAACCTTCTGGTTGTATCACATACAACCTTTCCTTAAGAAAATTGTAGAGGAAACAATGTTTTGACATCCTATCTGCAAGATTTCATAAATAATGCAAGAATCGCTAATATAATTCCAACAGACTCTCAAGATCGCCACGGTGAGAAAATCTCACCGTAGTCAACTCCTTGAACTTGTCGGAAAACATCTTAACGACAAGTCGAGCTTTCTTAATGGTGATACTTACCATCATTGTCCGTCTTCCTTTTAAAATCCATCTGTTCCCAATAGCCTTACGACCATCAAGTAGTTCTTCCAAAGTCTATACTTTGTTTTCACACATGGATCCTCTTGGATTTTATGGCCTCGAGCCATTTGTTGGAATCCGGGCCCACCATCGCTTCTCCATAGCTCGTAGGTTCATTGTTGTCTAGCAACATGACTTCCAAGACAGTATTACGTACCACTCTAAAGTAGCACGCATCCTTGGCGACCTACGAGGTTTGGTAGTGACTTGATCCGAAGTTTCATGATCACTATCATAAGCTTCCACTTCAATTGGTGTAGGTGCCACAGGAACAACTTCCTGTGCCCTGCTACACACTAGTTGAAGTGACGATTCAATAACCTCATCAATTCTCCACCATCCTCCCACTCAATTCTTTCGAGAGAAACTTTTCCTCGAGAAAGGACATGTTTCTAGAAACAATCACTTTTGCTTCCGGATCCGAAATAGGAGGTATACCCAACTGTTTTGGGTGTCCTATGAAGATGCATTTATCCGCTTTGGATTCGTGCTTATCAGGCTAAACCTTTTTCACATAAGCGTCGCACCCCCAAACTTTTAAGAAATGACAGCTTAGGTTTCTCTAAACCATAGTTCATACGGTGTCATATCAACAGAATTACGTGGTGCCCTATTTAAAGTGAATGCGGTTGTCTCTAATGCCTAACCCATAAACGATAGTGGTAATTCGATAGGAAACATCATGGTATGCACCACATCCAATAGGGTGCAGCTATGATGTTCGGACACACCATCACACTATGGTGTTCCAGGCGGTATTAGTTGTGAAACAATTTCCACAATGTCTTAATTGTGTGCCAAACTCGTAACTCAGATATTCATCGCTATGATCATATCATAGACATTTTATCCTCTTGTCACGATTTATCTTCAACTTCATTCTGAAATTACTTGAACCTTTCAATAATTCAGACTTGTGTTTCATCAAGTAAATATACTTAGCATCTACTCAAATCATCTGTGAAGTAAGAACACAACGATATCCACTACTCTTGTTCCATCTCATTGAAAATGAGGCTTCTCAGTCATCTTGCCCATGTGGTATGATTTGCATGTCTCAATTGATTCAAAATCAAGTGAGTCCAAACGATTCATCTGCATGGAGTTTCTTCATGCGTACATACCAATAGACATGGTTCGCATGTCTCAATCTTTTCAAAAACGAGTTAGTCCAAAGATCCATCAACATGGAGCTTCTTCATGCGTTTTATACCAATATGACTCAAATGGCAGTGCCACAAGTATGGGGTATTATCATTACTATCTTATATCTTTTGGCATGAACATGTGTATCACTACGATCGAGATTCAATAAACCATTCATTTTAGGTGCAAGACCATTGAAGGTATTATTCAAATAAACAGAGTAACCATTATTCTCCTTAAATGAATAACCGTATTGCGATAAACATAATCCAATCGTGTCTATGCTCAACGCAAACACCAAATAACAATTATTTAGGTTTAACACCAATCCCGATGGTAGAGGGAGCATGCGATGTTTGATCACATCAACCTCGGAAACACTTCCAACACATATCGTCATCTCACCTTTATCTAGTCTCCGTAGCCTTTTATTTCGAGTTACTAACACTTAGCAACCGAACCGGTATTTATTACCCTAGTGTTACTAGGAGTACTAGTAAAGTACACAATAATATAACATATATTCAAAATACTTCTGTCGACCTTGCGTGCCTTCTCATCTACCAAGTATCTAGGGTAGTTCTGCTTCAAAGGACTGCCCCTTATTACGTAGCACTTAGTCTCGGGTTTGGGTTCAACCTTGGGCTTCTTCACCAGAGAAGCAACTGATTTGCCATTTCATGAAGTATCCCTTCTTGCCCTTGCCCTTCTTGAAACTAGTGGTTTTACTAACCATCAACAATTGATGCTCCTACTTGATTTCTACTTTCGCTGTGTCAAACATCGGGAGTTGCTCAAGGATGATCATGTCTATCCCTAATATGTTATAGTTCATCACGAAGCTCTAATAGCTTGGTGGCAGTGACTATGGAGAACCATCACTTTCTCATCTGGAAGATTAACTCCCACTCGATTCAAGCGATTGTAGTACTCAGACAATCTGAGCACATGCTCAACGATTGAGCTTTTCTCCCTTAGTTTGCAGGCTTAAGAAACTTGTCAGAGGTCTCATACCTCTTGACGTGGGCACTAGCCTGAAATCCCAATTTCAGTCCTTGGAACATCTCATATGTTCTGCGATGTTTCAAAAACGTCTTTGGTGCCTCAATTCTAAACCATTTAGCATTACACACTGAACTATAATGTAGTCATCAAAACGTGTATGTCAGATGTTCGCAACATCCACAACCGACGCCGAGGTTCAAAGACACCGAGCGGTGCATTAAGGACATAATCCTTCGCAAGCAGCAATGAGGACAATCTCGCCATTTTACCCAAATCCGCATAATTGCTACTATCAACTTTCAACTAAATTTTCTAGCAACATATCTAAAACAAGAGAACCAAAGTGTGAGCTACGACATAATTTGCAAAGACCTTTTGACTATGTTCATGATAATTAAGTTCATCTAATCAAATTATTTAATGAACTCCCACTTAGATAGACATCCTCTAGTCATCTAAGTGATACATGATCCGAGTCAATTAGGCCGTGTCCGATCATCAAGTGAGACGGACTAGTCATCATTGGTGAACATCTTCATGTTGATCGTGATCTACCATACGACTCATGTTCGACCTTTCGGTCTCTCGTGTTCGAGGCCATGTCTGTACATGCTAGGCTCGTCAAGTCAACCTAAGTGTTTCACATGTGTAAATCTGGCTTACACCCGTTGTATGCGAACGTTAGAATCTATCACATCCGATCATCACGTGGTGCTTCGAAACAACGAACCTTCGCAACGGTGCACAGTTAGGGGGAACACTTTCTTGAAATTATTTCGAGGGATCATCTTATTTATGCTACCGTCGTTCTAAGCAAATAAGATGTAAACATGACAAACATCACATGCAAATCATAAAGTGACATGATATGGCCAATATCATCTTGCGCCTTTTGATCTCCATCTTCGAGGCGCGGCATGATCACCTTCGTCACCGGCGTGACACCATGATCTCCATCATCGTGTCTTCATGAAGTTGTCTCGCCAACTATTACTTCTACTACTATGGCTAACGGTTAGCAATAAAGTAAAGTAATTACATGGCGTTCTTGTTGGAAATATGCCCTAGAGGCAATAATAAAATGGTTATTATTATATTTCTTTGTTCAGGATAATTGTCTATTGTTCATGCTATAATTGTGTTATCCGGAAATCGTAATACATGTGTGAATACATAGACCACAACATGTCCCTAGTGAGCCTCTAGTTGACTAGCTCATTGATCAACAGATAGTCATGGTTTCCGACTATGGACATTGGATGTCATTGATAACGGATCACATCATTAGGAGAATGATGTGATGGACAAGACCCAATCCTAAGCATAGCACAAGATCGTAGTTCGCTTGCTAGAGCTTTTCCAAATGTCAAGTATCATTTCCTTAGACCATGAAATTGTGCAACTCCCGGATACCGTAGGAGTGCTTTGGGTGTGCCAAACATCACAACGTAACTGGGTGGCTATAAATGTGCACTACGGGTATCTCTGAAAGTGTCTGTTGGGTTGGCACGAATCGAGAATGGGATTTGTCACTCCGTATGACGGAGAGGTATCTCTGGGCCCACTCGGTAATGCATCATCATAATGAGCTCAATGTGACAAAGTGTTTGGTCATGGGATCATGCATTACGGTATGAGTAAAGTGACTTGCCGGTAACGATATTGAACGAGGTATTGGGATACCGACGATCGAATCTCGGGCAAGTAACGTACCGATTGACAAAGGGAATTGTATACGGGATTGATTGAATCCTAAACATCGTGGTTCATCCGATGAGATCATCGAGGAGCATGTGGGAGCCAACATGGGTATCTAGATCCCGCTGTTGGTTATTGACCGGAGAGTCGTCTCGGTCATGTCTGCGTGTCTCCCGAACCCGTAGGGTCTACACACTTAAGGTTCGGTGACGCTAGGGTTGTAGATATATTGGTATGCGGTAACCCGAAAGTTGTTCGGAGTCCCGGATGAGATCCTCGACGTCACGAGGAGTTCCGGAATGGTTTGGAAGTGAAGAATTATACATAGGAAGTCCGTTTTCGGCCATCGGGAAAGTTTCGGGGGTCACCGGTATTGTACCGGGACCACCGAAAGGGTCCCGGGGGTCCACCGGGTGGGGCCACCTATCCCGGAGGGCCCCATGGGCTGAAGTGGGAAGGAACCAGCCTGGTGGGCTGGTGCGCCCCTTGGCCTCCCCTATGCCTAGGGTTGGAAACCCTAGGGGGGGGCGCCCACTTGGCTTGGGGCAAGCCACCCCTGTCACGCCCCTTGGAGATTGGATCTCCTAGGGCGGCGCCCCTGGGGCCTATATAGTGGGGGGAGGAGGGCAGAGCACCCCAGCCCTCGGCGCCCCTCTCCCTCCCGTGACACCTCTCCCTCTCGCCGAGCTTGGCGAAGCCCCGCCGAGATCCTCACTGCCCACCACCACGCCGTCGTCTGCTGGATCTCCATCAACCTCTCCTTCCCTTGCTGGATCAAGAAGGAGGAGACGCCTTCCCCAACCGTCACGTGTGTTGAATGCGGAGGTGCCGTCTGCTCGGCGCCGGTCATCGGTGATTTGGATCACGACAGAGCACGACTCCATCAACCCCGTTCTCTTGAACGCTTCCGCTCGCGATCTACAAGGGTATGTAGATGCACTCCTTTTCCCCTCATTGCTAGATAACTCCATAGTGGTATCAGAGCTAGGTCTATGCTTAGTTTCTATGCACGAGTAGAACACAAACTTGTTGTGGGCGTAGATGTTGTCAATTTTCTTGCCACTACTAGTCTTATCTTGCTTCGGCGGCATCATGGGATGAAGCGCCCGGACCGACCTTACACGTGCGCTTACGTGAGACAGGTTCCACCGATCGACATGCACTAGTTGCATAAGGTGGCTAGCGAAAGTCTCTCTCTCCCACTTTAGTTGGAGCGAGTCGATGAAAAGGGTCCTTATGAAGGGTAATAGAAATTGGCATATCACATTGTGGTTTTACGAGGTAAGAAACGCTCTTGCTAGAAACCTATAGAAGCCACGAAAACATGCAACAACAATTAGAGGACGCCTAACTTGTTTTTGCAGCATATGCCTTGTGATGTGATATGGCCAAAAGATGTGATGAATGATATATGTGATGTATGAGATTGATCATGTTCTTGTAATAGGAATCACGACTTGCATGTCGATGAGTATGACAACCGGCAGGAGCCATAGGAGTTGTCTTTATTTTTTGTATGACCTGCGTGTCATTGAATAACACCATGTAAATTGCTTTACTTTATTGCTAAACACGTTAGCCATAGAAGTAGAAGTAATCGTTGGCGTGAAAACTTCATGAAGACACGATGATGGAGATCATGATGATGGAGATCATGGTGTCATGCCGGTGACGACGATGATCATGGCGCCCCGAAGATGGAGATCATAAGGAGCAAAATGATATTGGCCATATCATGTCACTATTTGATTGCATGTGATGTTTATCATGTTTTACATCTTATTTGCTTAGAACGACGGTAGCTTAAATAAGATGATCCCTCGCAATAATTTCAAGAAAGTGTTCCCCCTAACTGTGCACCATTGCAAAGGTTCGTTGTTTCGAAGCACCACGTGATGATCGGGTGTGATAGATTCTAACATTCGAATACAACAGGTGTAAGCCAGATTTACACACGCAATACACTTAGATTGACTTGACGAGCCTAGAATGTACAGACATGGCCTCGGAACACGGAAGACCGAAAGGTCGAGCATGAGTCGTATAGAAGATACGATCAACATGAAGATGTTCACCGACGTTGACTAGTCCGTCTCACGTGATGATCGGACACGGCCTAGTTGACTCGGATCATGTTTTACTTAGATGACTAGAGGGATGTCTATCTGAGTGGGAGTTCACTGAATAATTTGATTAGATGAACTTAGTTATCATGAACTTAGTCTAAAATCTTTACAATATGTCTTGTAGATCAAATGGCCCACGCTAATGTTGCCCTCAACTTCAACGCTCCTAGAGAAACCAAGTCGAAAGATGATGGCAGCAACTATTCGGACTGGGTCCGGAACCCGAGGATCATCCTCATAGCTGCCAAGAAAGATTATGTCCTAGAAGCACCGCTAGGTGAAGCACCCATCCCAGAACCAATACGTTATGAACGCTATGCGTCGCGGTCGATGATTACTCCTCTTTCAAAGCGGCATGCTTTACAGCTTAGAACCGGGCTCTAAAAGCGTTTTGAGCAACACGAGCATATGAGATGTTCAAGAGCTGAAAATGGTTTTCCAAGCTCATGCCCGGTCGAGATATGAAGTCTCCGACAAGTTCTTCAGTTGTAAGATGGAGGAAAATAGTTCATCAAGGAGCACATACTCAAAATGTCCGGGTTGCACAACCACCGACTCAGTAGGGAGTTAATCTCCGGATGACGCGGTCATTGACAGGATCCTTCATCGCTTCCACCGAGCTACAAGAGCTTTCGATGAACTTCAATATGCGGGGATGGAAAAGACCATTCATGAGGTATATTCAATGCTGAAATCAGCGGAGGTGGAGATCAAAAAGGAACATCAAGTGTTGATGGTGAATAAAACCACTAAGTTTAATAAATGCAAGGGTAAGAAGAACTTCAAGAAGGACGGCAAGGAGTTGCCGCGACCGTAAGCCGCCTGCCGGAAGAAGCCAAAGAATGGACCCAAGCCCGAGACCGAGTGCTTTTATTGCAAGGGAAGTGGTCATCGAAGCGGAACGCCCCAAATACTTAGCGGACAAGAAGGCCGCAACACTAAAGGTATAGTGATATACATGTAATTGATGTGTACCTTACCAAGACTCGTAGTAGCTCCCGGGTATTTGATACCGGTGCGGTTGCTCATATTTGTAACTCAAAGCGAATGCGGAATAAGCGGAGACTAGCGAAGGACGAGGTGACGATGCGTAGGGAATGTTTCAAGGTCGATGTGATCGCCGTCGACACGCTGCCTCTACATTTACCTACGGGATTAGTTTTAAACCTCAATAATTGTTATTTAGTGCCAGCTTTGAGCATGAACATTGTATCGTGATCTCGCTTAATTCGAGATGGCTACTCATTTAAATCCGAGAATAATGGTTGTTCTATTTATATGAGAGATATGTTTTATGGTCATGCCCCGTTGGTGAATGGTTTATTCTTAATGAATCTCGAGCGTAATGTTACACATATTCATAGTGTGAATACCAAAAGATGTAAGGTTGATAATGATAGTCCAACATACTTGTGGCACTGCCGCCTTGGTCACATAGGTGTCAAACGCATGAAGAAGCTCCATGCAGATGGACTTTTGGAGTCTCTTGATTACGAATCATTTGACACGTCAAGAACCATGCCTCATGGGTAAAATGACCAAGACTCCGTTCTCTGGAACAATGGAGCGAGCAACCAACTTATTGGAAATCATACATACTGATGTGTGCGGTCCAATGAGTGTTGAGGCTCGCGGTGGCTATCGTTATGTTCTCACTCTCACTGATGACTTGAGTAGATATGGGTATGTTTAGTTAATGAAACACAAGTATGAGACCTTTGAATAGTTCAAGGAATTTCAGAGTGGGGTTGAGAATCAACGTGACAGGAAAATAAAGTTCTTACGATCAAATCATGGAGGGGAATATTTGAGTCACGAATTTGGCACACACTTAAGGAAATGTGGAATCGTTTCACAACTCACACCGCCTGGAACACCTCAGCGAAATGGTGTGTCTGAACGTCATAATCGCACTCTATTAGATATGGTGCGATCTATGATGTCTCTTACCGATCTACCGCTCTCATTTTGGGGCTATGCTTTAGAGACTGCCGCATTCACTTTAAATAGGGCTCCGTCAAAATCCGTTGAGACGACACCGTATGAATTATGGTTTGGGAAGAAACCTAAGCTGTCGTTTCTAAAAGTTTGGGGATGCGATGCTTATGTCAAGAAACTTCAACCCGAAAAGCTCGAACCCAAGTCGAAAAATGCGCCTTCATAGGATACCCTAAGGAAACCATTGGGTATACCTTCTACCTCAGATTCGAAGGCAAGATCTTTGTTGCTAAGAACGGATCCTTTCTGGAGAAAGAGTTTCTCTCGAAAGAAGTAAGTGGGAGGAAAGTAGAGCTTGATGAAGTACTACCTCTTGAAACGGAAAGTAGCGCAGCTCAGGAAGATGTTCCTGTGGCGCCTGCATCGACTAGGGAGGAGGTTAATTATGATGATCAAGGTACTTCAGATCAAGCTCCTACTGAACTTCGTAGGTCCACAAGGACACGTTCCGCACCAGAGTGGTACGGCAACCCTGTCTTGGAAATCATGTTGTTAGACAACGCTGAACCTTCGAACTATGAAGAAGCAATGGCGGGCCCAGATTCCGACAAATGGCTAGAAGCCATGAAATCCGAGATAGGATCCATGTATGAAAACGAAGTATGGACTTTGACTGACTAGCCCGATGATTGGCGAGCCATAGAAAATAAATGGATCTTTAAGAAGAAGACAGACGCGGATGGTAATGTGACCATCTATAAGGCTCGGCTTGTCGCTAAGGGTTATCGACAAGTTCAAGGGGTTGACTACGATGAGACTTTCTCACCCGTAGCGAAGCTGAAGTCCGTCCGAATCATGTTAGCAATTGCCGCATTCTATGATTATGAGATATGGCAAATGGACGTCAAGACGGCATTCCTTAACGGCTTTCTTAAGGAAGAATTGTATATGATGCAACCGGAAGGTTTTGTCGATCCTAAGAATGCTAACAAGTGTGCAAGCTCCAACGCTCAATCTATGGGCCGGTGCAAGCATCTCGGAGTTGGAACATTCGATTTGATGAGATGATCAAAGCCTTTGGGTTTACACAGACTTATGGAGAAGCCTGTGTTTACAAGAAAGTGAGTGGGAGCTCCGTAGCATTTCTCATATTATATGTGGATGACATATTGTTGATGGGAAATGATATAGAATTCTTGGAAAGCATAAAGGCCTACTTGAACAAGTGTTTTTCAATAAAGGACCTTGGAGAAGCTGCTTATATATTAGGCATCAAGATCTATAGAGATAGATCGAGACGCCTCATTGGTCTTTCACAAAGTACGACCTTGACAAGATATTGAATAAGTTCAATATGGATCAGTCCAAGAAGGGTTCTTGCTCAGATTGCAAGGTGTGCGATTGAGCACGACTCAATGCCCCACCACGCGTAAGATAGAGAAAAGATGAGTGTCGTCCCTATGTCTCGCCATGGGGTCTATTATGTATGCCATGCTGTGTACCAGACCTGATGTAAACCTTGCCGTAAGTTTGGTAGGAAGGTACAAAGTAATCCCGGCATGGAACACTGGACAACGGTCAAGAATATCCTGAAGTACCTGAAGAGGACTAAGGATATGTTTCTCGTTTATGGAGGTGACGAAGAGCTCGTCGTAAAGGGTTACGTCGATGCTAGCTTCGACACAGATCCGGATGACTCTAAGTCACAAACCGGATACGTGTATATTTTGAATGGTGGGGCAAGATGGTGGTGCGATTGCAAGCAAAGCGTCATGGCGGGATCTACATGTGAAGCGGAGTACATGGCAGCCTCGGAGGCAGACAAGAAGCAATCAGGTGAAGGAGTTCATTACCGACCTAGGAGTTATTCCCAATGCGTCGGGCCCGATGACTCTCTTCTGTGACAACACTGGAGCTATTGCCCTTGCCAAGGAGCCCAGGTTTCACAAGAAGACAAGGCATATCAAGCGTCGCCTCAACTCCATTCGTGAAAGTGTTCAAAATGGAGACATAGATATTTGTAAAGTACATACGGACCTGAATGTAGCAGATCCGTTGACTAGACCTCTCCCTAGAGCAAAACATGATCAACACCAGAACTCTATGGGTGTTCGATTCATCACAATGTAACTACATTATTGACTCTAGTGCAAGTGGGAGACTGTTGGAAATATGCCCTAGAGGCAATAATAAAATGGTTATTATTATATTTCTTTGTTCATGATAATTGTCTATTGTTCATGCTATAATTGTGTTATCCGGAAATCGTAATACATGTGTGAATACATAGACCACAACATGTTCCTAGTGAGCCTCTAGTTGACTAGCTCGTTGATCAAAAGATAGTCATGGTTTCCTGACTATGGACATTGGATGTCATTGATAACGGGATCACATCATTAGGAGAATGATGTGATGGAGAAGACCCAATCCTAAGCATAGCACAAGATCGTGTAGTTCGTTTGCTAGAGCTTTTCCAAATGTCAAGTATCATTTCCTTAGACCATGAGATTGTGCAACTCCCGGATATCGTAGGAGTGCTTTGGGTGTGCCAAACGTCACAACGAATCGGGTGGCTATAAAGGTGCACTACGGGTATCTCCAAAGTGTCATTGGGTTGGCACGAATCGAGACTGGGATTTGTCATTCCGTATGACGGAGAGGTATCTCTGGGCCCACTCGGTAATGCATCATCATAATGAGCTCAATGTGACCAAGTGTTTGTTCATGGGATCATGCATTACGGTACGAGTAAAGTTACTTGCCGGTAACGAGATTGAACGAGGTATTAGGATACCGACGATCGAATCTCGGGCAAGTAACGTACCGATTGACAAAGGGAATTGTATACGGGATTGATTGAATCCTCGACATCGTGGTTCATCCAATGAGATCATCGAGGAGCATGTGGGAGCCAACATGGGTATCTAGATCCCGCTGTTGGTTATTGACCGGAGAGTCGTCTCGGTCATGTCTGCGTGTCTCCCGAACCCGTAGGGTCTACACACTTAAGGTTCGGTGACGCTAGGGTTGTAGAGATATTGGTATGCGGTAACCCGAAAGTTGTTCGGAGTCCCGGATGAGATCCCGGACATCACGAGGAGTTCCGGAATGGTCCGGAGGTGAAGAACTATATATAGGAAGTCCGTTTTCGGCCATTGGGAAAGTTTGGGGGTCACCGGTATTGTACCGGGACCACCGGAAGGGTCCTGAGGGTCCACCTGGTGGGGCCACCTATCCCGGTGGGCCCCATGGGCTGAAGTGGGGAAGGGAACCAGCCCACAGGGGCTGGTGCACTTTTGCCCCCTGCACCTAGGGTTGGAAACCCTAGGGGTGGGCGCCCACTTGTCTTGGGGCAAGCCACCCCTTGGCCGCCGCCCCTTGGAGATTGGATCTCCTAGGGTGGCGCCCCAGGGGCCTATATATAGTGGGGGAGGAGGCAGCCGCACCTGGCCTGGCGCCCCTCTCCCTCCCGTGACACCTCTCCTCTCGCTGAGCTTGGCGAAGCCCTGCCGAGATCCCCGCTGCTTCCACCACCACGCCGTCGTGCTGCTGGATCTCCATCAACCTCTCTTCCCCCTTGCTGGATCAAGAAGGAGGAGACGTCTTCCCCAACCGTACGTTTGTTGAACGCGGAGGTGCCGTCCGTTCGGCGCTCGGTCATCGGTGATTTGGATCACGACGAGTACGACTCCATCAACCCCGTTCTCTTAAACGCTTCCGCTCGCGATATACAAGGGTATGTAGATGCACTCCTTTTCCCCTCGTTGCTAGATAACTCCATAGATTGATCTTGGTGATGCATAGAAAATTTTAAAATTCTGCTACGTTCCCCAACAGTTTTTCATTGACACGCAGGTCACATAATAAATTAAGACAACTCCTATGGCTCCTGCCGGTTGTCATACTCATCGACATGAAAGTTGATTCCTATTACAAGAACATGATCAATCTCATACATCACATATATAATTCATCACATCCTTTTGGCCATATCACATCACATAGCATACCCTGCAAAAACAAGTTAGACGTCCTCTAATTGTTGTTGCATGTTTTACGTGGCTGCTATGGGTTTCTAGCAAGAACGTTTCTTACCTACGCAAAAGCCACAATGGTGATATGCCAATTGCTATTTACCCTTCATAAGGACCCTCTTCATCGAATCCGATCCGACTAAAGTGGGAGAGACAGGCACCCGCTAGCCACCTTATGCATCAAGTGCATGTCAGTCGGTGGAACCTGTCTCACGTAAGTGTACGTGTAAGGTCGGTCTGGGCCGCTTCATCCCACAATGCCGTCGAATCAAGATAAGACTAGTAACGGCAAGAAAATTGAACAAATCATCGCCCACAACTACTTTGGTTCTACTCGTGCATAGAATCTACGCATAGACCTAGCTCATGATGCCATCATGGGGAACGTAGCAATAATTCAAAATTTTCCTACGTGTCACCAAGATCAATCTAGGAGATGCTAGCAACGAGAGAGAGGGAGTGCATCTTCTTACCCTTGAAGATCGCTAAGCGGAAGCGTTACAAGAACGCGGTTGATGGAGTCATACTCGCGGCGATTCAAATCGCGGAAGATCCGATCTAGCGTCGAACGGACGGCGCCTCCGCGTTCAACACACGTACAGCCCGGGGACGTCTCCTCCTTCTTGATCCAGCAAGGGGAGAGGAGAAGTTGAGGGAGAACTCCAGCAGCACGACGGCATGGTGGCGATGGAGCTCGCGGTTCTCCAGCAGAGCTTCGCTAAGCACTACGGAGGAGGAGGATGAGTTGGAGGAGGGAGGGCTGCGCCAGGGAAGAGGTGCGGCTGCCCTCCCACCCCTCCACTATATATAGGGGCAAGGGGAGAGGGGGAGGCGCCCTAGGGATTCCCCTAGGGGCGGCGGCCAAGCAGATTGGATCTCCCTAGGGAAAATCCTAAGGAGACTTGCCCCCCAAGCCAAGCATGTGGAGGCTTGCCTCCCAAGCCAGGTGGAGGTGCCCCACCTCCCCAAGTAACGTGGGAAAGGGTGTGGGGGCGCACCACCCCTTAGTGGGCTGGTTTGCCCTTCCCTTTGGCCCATGAGGCCCTCCAACACTTGTCGGGCTCCCAAACACCTTTCGGTCATGCAGCCATAGCACAGTACCCCTGAACACTTCCGACTCCAATACCCTTTGTCCAATATATCAATCTTCACCACCGGACCATTCCGGAACTCCTAGTGATGTCCGGGATCTCATCCAGGACTCCTAACTACCTTCGGTAACCACATACTATTTCCATAACAACTCTAGCATCACCGAACCTTAAGTGTGTAGACCCTACGGGTTCGGGAACCATGCAGACATGACTGAGACACCTCTCAAGCCAATAACCAATAGCGGGATCTGGATATCCATATTGGCTCCCACATGTTCCACGATGATCTCATTGGATGAACCACGATGTCGGGGATTCGATCAATCCCATATTCAATTCCCTTTGTCAATCGGTATGTTACTTGCCCGAGATTCGATCGTCGGTATCCCAATACCTCATTCAATCTCGTTACCGGCAAGTCACTTTACTCGTTCCGTAATGCATGATCCCTTGACTAACTTCTTAGTCACATTGAGCTCATTATGATGATGCATTACCGAGTGGGCCCAGAGATACCTCTCCGTCATATGGAGTGACAAATCCAGCCTCGATTCGCACCAACCCAATGTACACTTTCGGAGATACCAGAGTGCACCTTTATAGCCAACCGCTACATTGTGACGCTTTGGTACACCCAAAGCATTCCTACGGTATCCGGAGTTGCACAATCTCATGGTCTAAGGAAATGATACTTGACATTAGAAAAGCTTTTAACAAACGAACTACACGATCTTGTGCTATGCTTAGGATTGGGTCTTGTCCATCACATCATTCTCCTAATGATGTGATCCCGTTATCAATGACATCTAATGTCCATGGTCAGGAAACCATAACCATCTATTGATCAACGAGCTAGTCAACTAGAGGCTCACTAGAGACATGTTGTGGTCTATGTATTCACACATGTATTACGGTTTCTAGTTAATACAATTATAGCATGAACAATAGACAATTATCATGAACAAGGAAATACAATAATAACCATTTTATTATTGTTTCCAGGGCATATTTCCAACAATTGACAGAATTGAGCATAGTTGTGAGAATATCTAGGTATGATCATGTATATAGGCATCACGTCCGAGACAAGTAGACCGACTCCTGCCTGCATCTACTACTATTACTCCACACATCGACTGCTATCCAGCATGCATCTAGAGTATTGAGTTCATAAGAATAGAGTAACGCTTTAATCAAGATGACATGATGTAGAGGGATAAATTCATGCAATATGATAAAAAACCCTTCTTGTTATCCTCGATGGCAACAATACAATACGTGCCTTGCTGCCCCTACTGCCACTGGGAAAGGACACCGCAAGATTGAACCCAAAGCTAAGCACTTCACCCATTGCAAGAAATATCAATCTAGTAGGCCAAACCAAACTGATAATTCGAAGAGACTTGCAAAAATAACCAATCATACATAAAAGAATTCAGAAGATTCAAATATTGTTCATAGATAAACTTGATCATAAACCCACAATTCATCGGTCCCAACAAACACACCGCAAAAGAAGATTACATCAAATAGATCTCCACGAGAGAGGGGGAGAACATTGTATTGAGATTCAAAAAGAGAGAGGAAGCCATCTAGCTAATAACTATGGACCCGAAGGTCTGAGGTAAACTACTCACACTTCATCGGAGAGGCTATGGTGTTGATGTAGAAGCCCTCCGTGATCGATGCCCCCCGTGAGCTCCTAACAGGCCCCAAGATGGGATCTCATGGGTGCGTAAGGTTGCGGCGGTGGAATTAGGTTTTTGGCTCCGTGATCTCGATCGCTTGGGGGCGTGAGGTATATATAGGAGGAAGGAGTGCGTCGGTGGAGCAACATGGGGCCCATGAGGGTGGAGGCGCGCTACCGAGGGGGGGTAGGCGCGCCCCTACCTCGTGGCTTCCTCGCTTGATTTCTTGACGTAGGGTCCAAGTCCTCTGGATCATGTTCGTTCCGAAAATCACGTTCCCGAAGGTTTCATTCCGTTTGGACTCCGTTTGATATTCTTTTTCTGCGAAACTCTGAAATAGGCAAAAAACAACAATTCTGGGTTGGGCCTCCGGTTAATAGGTTAGTCCCAAAAATAATATAAAAGTGAATAATAGAGCCCAATAATGTCCAAAACAGAAGATAATATAGCATGGAGCAATAAAAAATTATAGATACGTTGGAGACGTATCACTCTCGAGGCCTCTCGGCACGCCACACCGCTACGTCATAGGCACGCGCGGCCTCGTGGACGGAGGGGTACGTGCCGATCCACCAACGCCTCCCGGCGTCGCAGAACTCCACTCCGAAGTTACCAGAGGGCTTCTGCCTCACGTCGAAGAAGCCCGACCTGCCCTTCGGCTTTGTCTTCAGCGCCATCGGAGAGCGGTGAGAGCGGTGGAGCGGGGGCCGCGTGCGGTTGGGGTGGTGGCGGACAGAGCGGGGCAGGGTGAAGCTGCGGGGCGGCGGCGTGCGCTGCGGCCACAACCGGATCCGCGGCGGGCGGGCGGCGGGGTGGCGTGAAAACAGCGGCGGGCGGGCCGGATCTGATGCGGGCGGCGTGCGGCGGGGCAACGGCGGGGTGTGGAGGCGGCGAAGGAAATATGCCCTAGAGGCAATAATAAAGTTATTTTTTTCGTATTTCATGATAAATGTTTATTATTCATGCCAGAATTGTATTAACCGGAAACTTAGTACATGTGTGAATACATAGACAAACAGAGTGTCACTAGTATGCCTCTACTTGACTAGCTCGTTGATCAAAGATGGTTAAGTTTCCTTGCCATTGACATGAGTTGCCATTTGATGAACGAGAACACATCATTAGAGAATGATGTGATTGACTTGACCCATCCGTTAGCTTAGCACGATGATCGTTTAGTTTGTTGCTATTGCTTTCTTCATGACTTATACATGTTCCTCTGACTATGAGATTATGCAACTCCCGAATGCCGGAGGAACGCCTTGTGTGCTATCAAACGTCACAATGTAACTGGGTGATTATAAAGATGCTCTAAAGGTGTATCTGATGGTGTTTGTTGGGTTGGAATAGATCGAGATTAGGATTTGTCACTCCATGTTTCGGAGAGGTGTCTCGGGCCCTCTCAGTAATGCACATCACTATAAGCCTTGCAAGCAATGTGACTAATGGGTTAGTTGCGGGATGATGCATTACGGAATGAGTAAAGAGACTTGCCGGTAACGAGATTGAACTAGGTATGATGATACCGACGATCGAATCTCGGGCAAGTAACATACCGATGACAAAGGGAACAACGTATGTTGTTATGCGGTTTGAACGATAAAGATCTTCGTAGAAAATGTAGGAACCAATATGAGCATCCAGGTTCCGCTATTGGTTATTGACCGGAAGTGAGTCTCGATCATGTATACATAGTTCTCGAACCCGTAGGGTCCGCACGCTTAACGTTCGATGACGATTGGTATTATGAGTTTATGTGATTTGATGTACCGAAGGTTTTTCGGAGTCTTGGATGTGATCACGGACATGACGAGGAGTCTCGAAATGGTCGAGATATAAATATTGATATATTGAAAGGTTATATTCGGACACCGGAAGGGTTCCGGAGGTCACGGGATAAATACCAGAGTACCGGGAGGTTACCGGAACCCCCCGGGGGGGTCAATGGGCCTTCATGGGCCTTAGTGGAAATAGAGGGCAACAAGGGAAGTGTGGGGAGCCCCCCTAGGCCCAAACCGAATTGGTTTAGGATTTGGGGACCGACCCCCTCTTTCCTTCTCCCCTCCTCCTCTTTCCTTCCCCTCCTAGTTGGACTAGGAAAGGGGGAACCTACTCCTAGTAGGAGTAGGATTCCCCCCTTGGGGCGCACCCTATGAGGCCGCTGACCCCCTCCCCTTGCTCCTTTATATACGGGGGAGAAAGGCACCCCTAGGACACACAAGTTGATTTTAGCCGTGTGCGGTGCCCCCTCCACAGATTTCCACCTCGGTCATATCGTCGTAGTGCTTAGGTGAAGCTCTGCGCCTGTAACTTCATCATCACCGTCACCACGCCATCGTGCTGACGGAACTCTTCCTCGGCCTCAGCTGGATCTAGAGTTCGAGGGACGTCACCGAGCTGAACGTGTGCAGATCACGGAGGTGTCGTGCGTTCGGTACTTGATCGGTTGGATCACGAAGACGTTCGACTACATCAACCGCGTTACTAACTCTTTCGCTTTCGGTCTACGAGGGTATGTGGACACACTCTCCCGCTCGTTGCTATGCATCACCTAGATAGATCTTGCGTGATCGTAGGAATTTTTTTTGAAATTACTGCTTTCCCCAACAGGCGGCGGGGCGGCGGCGGCGGACGGGCGGGAGGTCGGGAAAGGAAAGGAATTGGCGGTTGGGTGTTCGCGGACGGCGGCTGGTTTTGGACCAGATGCACCTGGTGATGTAAATTTGCACCGCGAGGTGTTGTATTTTACATCACGAGGAGCCCGCGGTCCAATTTTTTTACATATGGACCGTTTGTTGGAGCTGCGTTTTTGGGCTCAGACGGTCCAAAAGTTAGTTACTTTACATTTGGATCATCTATTGGAGATGCTCTAAGGGGGTGGTTGTACACGGTGAAAAAAAGGTGGTTGTACGATGTTGAGGATATCACTTATCGTTACCATCTCGGTCGGCTGGGGATTAGAGATTAATTAGAAATCTAACGATTAATCGATTCTATTGGTTGACTTTTCTTTTGAACACAGTACAGACGCAAGCGCTCATACATGCGCACATACACTCACCCATGTGAACGCACACACTACCCCTGTGGGCACCTTCAAGAGACTGATCTGACATATTGTCTTGAGATTTACGAAGTCAGCATAGACGCCATGTCGTCGGGTACGTCTCCTCCCATTGAAAGCGCATCGCCGGAAAATCCTGAAATAAATCCAGGAATAATGTGAGCACCAGGACTTGAACCCTGATGAACTGGGATACTATTATCCCTATAACCATCCGACCACACGTTGGTTCGCTATTAGTCAGCCATATTTTTACAAATCCTAGGTTTCCAGCATTAAAATATGTTTTATTCAACACAAAAACACTAACAAACAAAAAAACAGAAGTATTAAAACATTGGTTATATTCCGATGAACATTGTCATAGTTACGATTATTTTCCAGCGTTGGACAGAAGTGTTACCTTGATTTCTTGCCTTTGAATCCTTGTACAGTGACAAACAAAAAAAGACAGTTGTACATATTACATAACATGGTACGCAAAACACAAATAAACATAGTTCTTGTGTAGTGCTAGAAATAGGCCTGATTTATCGATATATTTCCAATAATCGCTTGTCAGAGCGATAAATTGGTCCAAACGATAAATGGTCAAGATATGGCATAATCTTATCAGTCACCCACCGATTAGCGATAAATCAGATGATAAATCGCTGAATTGGTTGATTTTTTGATCACCCATGTCCATCAGAGATCAATCTCCAGGTTTGACACACGCGTGTCTCATAAGGATGAAATATATTCTTTCAAAGGACAATGTTCTTGTCGATAGTGAGGCGCATATGATGACTTCATCAATCTATCCTAAAAACACTAATTTTACTTTTTTTTACTTTTGCTTCTAGTGAATTTCACTGAACCCCAACCTCAGTCGCTTATGTCCAGAATCCACATCCTATTTTTAGTTATAAAAATACTACTATTGTGCGAATGATGGTCACAAGACCCCAAACCATAGGTGTCGAAATCGAGAAGCATTAACGTGCGCAGAAGGAGCGCCCGCTCGCGCTATCCACGTAGGATCAACTACCAGACAAAAAAATGCGGCATGGGCGATATCCAGGTGGGCAGAGGTGTACTGTGCGTCTTAGCCAATGGAACGAGGGGAGCAGATCTTTTCGTCCCACGCAGCTCCTCTCTCTCGTCTCATTTTTCCCACCCGGACCATCGGCTAGGGTTCCGCCCGCGCCGCCACCGCCACCGCCACCGCCACCGCCACCATCCCTGCTCCTCCAGTCCCGTCCACTGGAGAAGGCGCCCTCCTGAGACCTGCTTCTCGCCCTTCGCAGCAAGTTGTGGGTGCCGGAGGAGCAGCTATGGCCGACGGCCTCGTGGCAGCGACGACCGGCAGAGAGCTGCGGCGGCTCACAGTGGAGGAGCAGCAGCGACGACTGGCAGAGAGCTGCGGCGGCTCGCAGTGGAGGAGCAGCAGCGATGACCGGCAGAGAGCTGCGGCGGCTCGCAGTGGAGGAGCAGCAGCGACGACCGGCAGAGAGCTGCGGCGGCTCGCAATGGAGGAGTAGCAGCGGTCGACGGCGTCCCGGACATGGCGGCCGTCACGGGCAGAGCCGGGCGAAGAGGGCGCGGTGGCGGGGCATGATCTGGAGAACCGGTGGGCTGTGGTTCAAAATCTGGGTGGGCGCGACCAGCGCGAGTTGGAGACGAGGTGACGGCGTTGACCAGGACACCGTCGTAGATCCCCATCTTGTTGTCGGGAGAGGAGCTCGTCCAGGATCCCCTCTTCTCCATAGATCCACGACGGAGGTGCTAAGGAGGAGCTTCTTCTCGGGACGCCATGGAGATCATCAAGGTGCGCCCCCACGCCCCCTCCCCATGTCTGGGTATGCTAGGTAGTGCGATTCTTGTTTCCTGTCATGGTTCTCTATAGTTTTAAACGCCTCAACAGGTCACACTCCAGATCCAGCGCTTATGCATGGCACCACCTTGACACAGAGTGAGCTTTCTTCTTCACTAACCAACACATTACATGTAACTCTTTTTCCAATCTAGAGATGATGCATACAGATGTAGCAAAATCAAAAGTTGTTTCAGTATTCAGAATAAATTAGAGTAACACGCATGTGCAGGTTGCCGCTTAGAATTCAGGTACAACCACTCTTTGCTTGTCTCGCTACCCGTGATAAAACTAATACACATTACATCTAAGTTGTTTCCAGTGTCATATTCTACCAACAGCCCACTCAAATTGTTCCACAACTCTCTATTTTTGCTATGATTCTGTTGTGGACTGTACTTAGTTCTCATCACGTTTAGCTCGATGGAAATTCAGGAGTCTGGTGATGTGCTTGAAGATCGATGACCTCATTGGGAGTCCGAAAGTGTGTCTCCTTGGCATAAGCACTATGGGAAGCAGAGACAACCGGCTCCGTCCTGCTCCAGCGTCGCCGTCCGTCGACCCAACGAACAAGAAACGATCAACAGGAGAAGCACGGCAATGTACATGTACACATGCACATCTTTCTTCCTGATTTTTCTTCCTCTTTCTTCCAAAGGCCTTGCTGTTAGAACTTCTCTTCTTGGACCATCAACGGATAGTTGTATGCATGCACTCTCATTTGTGTCACCCTTCCTATCCTTTCTGTGATTGCTAAATATTATTTAAGACAATTCCTCTTGATAGCATGTTTTGCCATGATTGTTGTTGTTTATTTAACCAAAAATATATTCTTCTCAAGTTTAATATTCCAATGGAGTATGTATTTATGTGCTTCCCTAATTATACCATGCCAATTGCTTGAGCAGCAGCATGGTAATTATTTTCTTAAGAGTGATATTGAGTTTTAGTAACGTAGACCCATCTGTTAATTTCAGTCTTTGGTGCTTTTGCAGATATTTAATGTTGTTGCAGTTGGTAAGATAATGGGATGCAACACTTATTTTACCAGTTCTAAAGCATGACTAAGAAGGGAAAGACCAGAGGCAAGTGTTATTTTCTCTTGTAAACTTCTTTTGCTTGTCTATCTCCCTACCGGTATGCAGGTCTTTAATTGATAGTTTATTATAGAGTTTATTATATAAAGTTTTCTCAAAGTATGGGCATCCTGATGGTAAGTGCATTACACATCATGCCGATCATGAATTTTGCAAGAATAGGCATTTCTTGGCTCCTCACATCCTTCATCCAAGATTAATCTCAGTATGGTCTGGCTATACTTTACATAAACTGTATACTCAACTGTTAAACAAGTACACGAATGATGAAGTACTTAGAATGCATCATTTTGCTCAGAACTAGACTAACTTGCTTTACGTAATAATGCATGCACTTCTATTTTTATCGACAATATGGCACATAAGTTAATGCCAAATTCAGTGTAAAGTAATTCTTCCGTAAGTCGGCATCCTTATTTTTGCATATGTATATTTTGATTTGAGGCGCAAAGGTCGAGCTTACGGTGTATGTTCTTTTAGGGTCCTAGGAAGAAGAGTACCTTTTCCTTGGAATCGAGAGCGAGGGCAATGGCCATGGGGTACCATGTTGAACAGAGGGAGATGTGGTAGGTTTTTTGCTCATCTGAAGTTCGCATGTTTTATTGGCATGTCTTGTAAGGCTACAGGTAAAACAATGTGGGGTCTCTTTTATTGGCATGTTTACATCTTGGTAAGCATGCATCAAACAGGCTTAGGTTGGTTAGAACAAGGTGTGACGGTCAAGAGATGATGCTGTAAGATTATTAGACTGCTGTTATTTCTGGTCTCGCATGCATTTCTGGCGGACCAGCTGGTTAACGATGCAGACCGTCGTGTCGGTGAAACTGGGCAATATTTTCATTCTTGTATATCGTTGTTACACATACGACTTCATAGTTTGGCAAGTATCACAGAATTTGTGAAGTCATTTGTGAATAATGTTTAGTTTCCGCTTGGCATGTTTCTTTACATCAATCGATCAGATTCACCGCCGTTGGCGAGTTGCGCCTAATTCATACCGATGTTAAGGATGAACTCTCTGCTTTCTAATAGGTCGATCGATTCTATGTTCTGTCCATGCCCTGCTCATCGGCATTGCCTCTTGATTCTCCTCTTAAAGTAGAAGATCCACACTAAGCATAGCAAGTCCACTAGAGCAGCAAATGTTGTTTATCACGATCTCTTCTCATGTTGACAAGCAAGCCCGATATCTATGAAGGTACACCTTGTGCTTGGTGGTAAACATGTTTCTTTTCGATTATATTCAGCATTTCCTTGATCATTTTGTATTATTATTTTAGTATTTTGCTCGCATTAAGATTTATGCACGGTCGGTACTTAGAAGAATATATTTGGTTTGTCGATGATTTTCTCCTTGTTTGATTTTGACATTAATTTAACAATGAGTACTTAAATTCTGAATTCGGAGTTCATGGCAGCTATATAGATCCATTATAATTTGGTTTGAGCTATGCGTAAATAAGCTTCATGCTTCTCTCAACATACTAGGCACCGTACAAAGCGGCGATGGCATACCCGCTAATACCTGCAGCCCCGGCACGGACAGGAAAAGATGTTGATCTTCTCGGCCTCGACGATGTCCTCATGCCTCTCTAAAATGGCAGATCTGTTTGTTTCTCCGGTGGGACTGCAGTTCTTCCAAGCTTTGCTTTTCGGTATGACATGTTTAGTACTTTAGTTATGCTTCTCGGCAGCATTTGAATGGTTCTCATAATACTTTCTCTTGTGATCGCTTTAGTGATGAGGAGATTCGAGTGCATCTTAATTATTGACACCTCATTCTATGACAAGCTCGACAAGAAAGGCGGCAAATGACGGGAGGATGTACCGAGGGCTGCGGCGGACTCAGTGTGTGTGCTCGTTAGTGGTTTCAGTTTCATAATTCCCATTACACCTAGCCTCTGTTCGCTCAATCTTTGAGAATTTTTGTCTGTCATTGCATCGTTGAGTACGTGCAGCAGGATGGAAAGCAACGAGCAACGGTGCATAGTTCACGGAAGCCTGCTGTTTCTCCTCGTCAAGACCTAAGGGCATGTACAATGGTTCTATCTTAGCAATGCCACGTAGGATAAATGATAAGGTGGAGGAGAGAGAAATCATAAAAGAAGGCTTGTCTTCTCTTAATTAAGAGAAGGCAAGAGATGATCTCTTAGCACAATATGTCTCATCATGTTTTTAGGAATAACTAGTTATTGAAGATAAGGATAAGAGATGACCCATTGTAGACATTGTTTTTGTCATCTCTAAATTACATGCAAGATTTAAGATAAGACTACCTTATTGACCATTGTACATGCCCTAAGATAGCATGAGGTCCATGCAGATAGAGGCGCTCATGCAGGAAAGAGACGAGAGAGCAGCTGGTGGTCCGTATTTATTTAAGATCAATGAACATTGGCTCCCATGAAGTTGATTGATTGTGCCTCAGCTTTTGTGCCGCTTGCGTTGCTTTTGAACCACTGTCTGGTGATGTAAACTATAAGGACATATCAATAATATCTATATGACTCCTAAGGTTGTTCTCTTATCTCCTGTTTCCATTGTTGTGTACTTGTTATTTTTCGAGTCAGAACCATGCAATAACGTGAAAAGGGCGCGCTCAACGTGGCAGCGCCCAGCTTTCTCTCAGGCGGCGCGCCATGGGCGCGCCCCAACCGCTAGTTCAAAACATGATAGTCAATCATAGTTGAACTATTTACGTTTCTATTTTGTTGCAATTTTTTATGAATTTTCGTCCATAACAATGATCCCCTCAAGTCGCTCATTCCAAATGGTTCTACTTGATTGCTTCAAATATACCAAGAACAATGAACTTTTAGTCAAAACTTTAAATTATGATTTAAAAGAGGTCTCATTCATTTTTTTAGCTAAACACACTTCACTTTATTAACCAATGACAATGTTCATCGGAATATAATCGATAGCAGGAGGCTCAAGAAGCCAAAAATGATGCCCAATAGAAAGACCTAGAGTGTATTTAGCAAAACTATGTTCCTCAAAATTTGAATCTCTCCTATACGATGGAACAATTTAAAAAGACAACACCGTAACTTTGATTTTTCACACAATGTTGCCATGCAAAGCACCAATGCCGGCAAACACAATCTCTCTCCACATTATGGGTTTGGTCTCATTCGCGGTAACAGAGGTTTATGTAAATGCTACGTACAATCACGGTGTGGCCCAACAAGTGGGCCTAACCGGTCATTGTTTACTAGCAAGATGCCCGTGCATTGCACGAAACATCAAAATGCATTTTTTTACAAAACACATGTTGTGATTGATCCATATAGGAGTAATGCCATGTGTAAAAACTAATAATATCTCATGAATTTTATCGGAAAAATGGTTTCTCGAGAATTTCATCGAAAAAATGATATCTCGAGAAAGATGAGAAATAAGGTGAGGAGGAGTGGGGTGTGGTGGTCGGACCGGGCGGAGGCATGGGGATGGACGGCACCGGCAGCGGCCATCATGCCAGATTGTTCCAGAGACTTCCTTTTTTAATTGCTCAACAATGAGGTTATGTGAGATAAGGATGAACGAGACAAGGCCTTATCTGTAAATGCGAAGAGAGGTGTGGGTATCTTTTGTAAAATTGTCATAGTTTGCTTTCTATCCGTCAGATATAGATAGGACGGTCTATATTTGTCACGACTGGTTTTTCAATAAAAATGTTTATTGAACAACCGACCTATGATCTCCAGTATGAGGAAAATCATCCATACTGGTAGACAAAACTTTGATACAATAAGCCAGTAGCATTAAAATATTACAAGGTCGAGCTGAAGATGCCCACCCAATTATTACAAGCACGCCAATAATTATACATAATGGCGGATATGACACAATGGTGTGGGGGAAATACTACTGACTCGAGATATAAGTGATTGGTGGAATAACACAGTGGGGTGGATAATAAGATACTACACTGGCGGCTCATCGAGCGTCGTGGTGAGGCTCGATGAATTTATTTGGGTAGCGGAAGCGGATATATCACAATGACTAATCTAGAGGTCGCACAAGACTGACTGGGATTCCTCTAGGCGTCGGACTCGCTATCGAACTCTTCATCCATGAGATCGCCTTCGTCAGCATCTGGCCAAATCAACAAGCCAGGTGAGTACTTTGAAAGTACTCACAAGACAGTTCGGACAAAAGATATAACAAATGTATGCATGAATGCGACATGATTGATTTATAACAATGTACTATCGAATCAGTAACACAAGTAAGTAAAAAGGGGATCGGCGTTAGTCCGCTCGAAAACCCAAGAAAAATAAACTCAAAAAGCGATCGGTGTGCAAGCGGCGCCTCGAAGGTGAACAAGTAAGTAAAACATGCCACGATCGGGCGTCTAAGCGACACCTCATAAAGGGCTTATATTTAAAGAAAAGACAATGCGTGCATGCATGGACGTCGGGCGACATCACGAAAGGGCTTATAACAAAAGTAAATAATAACAATGCCGCAATGGACGTCCGAGCGACATCGCGAAAGGGCTTATAACAAAAGTAAATAATAGCAATGCAGCGATGCACGCCCGAGCGACATCGTAGAAAGGGCTTATAACAAAAGTAAATAATAGCAATGCCGCAGTCGGACGTCTGAGCGACATCGCAGAAAGGGCTTATAACAAAAGTAAATCGCAGAAAGGGCTTATAACAAAAGTTATAAGAGTTTTGGTCCAAGGACCCATCTGTAATGAAACAGAAAACCCTCAGGGGCCTAAGCAGAAAAGTGCAGAAAAACGGTTCAGAGTAGAAAGCGTATTTGCCAGTGTACGCTTTCAGAAAACGATTCAAAAAAACAATAGAGAGGCTGACGGGCGGGTCCCACCTGTCAGGTTTGAATATTTGAAAGAGGCGGCAGAGCGCGACGGTGCCCGAGAGCCGCGGTGGTCACCGGCGGCGATCCACGGCGAGGTAGGGAGATCGGAGGGTACCTCCATGCTCAGCGCGCCATTCCGCGTTGGTGGGTGGTGGTGGTGGTCGCCGGCGAGCACCACGTCGACGGCGGCTCTTGCTCCGGCGGACGACGGTTCGGTTGGTCGTGGGCCTCGTCGGAGAGTGTTGCGGAGGTCAAATTGAGGTGGGGGTTAGCCTCCTAGTGGTGCCACGAGACTACGGGCAGGAGTAGGGTGGTGGAGGAGTTCTCACTGACGAGAACGTTGCCGGAGCCCGAGGCGGACGGAGTTGGCCGGAGTCGAGGAAGAAGGGCCCCTTGAGGCTCTTCCAGTGGCTAGGCGGGGTCTGGTGAGGTGGTGGAGTTGTGCGAGGGCGAGAGCAAGCTCGGGGAGGAGCTATTTATAGATGGCCCGAGGCGGTTGCCGTGAACGGATAAGTCCGGCGAGTGTTCGCGGCGCAGGCATTGGTCGGGTGGTTTTGGGGTTGAGTGCCGACGTGGAGGTCAAGCGACTCCGTTTAGGTGCTGAACGAGCCGGGGTTTGGTTGCTTTGGGTATGCTCGACGGAACGGAGCGGTGCGGACCCGTCGGCGGCAGGGAGCACGTTCTGTGCTTGTCGGGCCACGGCGACGGTGCCGCGGTCGTGCGCTGGCATGCATGAGCCATGCGGAGCGCTAGGGAGAGCTGGGCGGCGCAGAACGGCGTTGGGCTGGGGTGGTGCCTTCTGTCTCCCGCCACGGGAGGTCCCGACGCCGCAGAAGACGCCGGCGAGGTTGGGCCAGGGCGCCACCGACGCCAGGAATGAGCCAAGCGCTCGGTGGTACTCCGACAGAGAGGAGGGCTGTGAGCAACGTGCCAAGTGCACTGCCGACGCGTGGATGAACTCTTACGAGGAGAAACGACATCAACACCGAAACTTCAATATTTCAAAGCGCAAGAAAACAAAGGCTTGCTGGTGTTCGACAGAATGATTTGGGCATGTGGGAGTTTCTCCTTGAGCTGATTTTTGGTGGAGGGGCCTCTCATTGCATCTAGAGACTGCCTGAATTTTTGTGGAATTTTTGGAGCAAAGGAGATGTGAATTTCACCAAATTTGACAAATCTGGTCCAAACTTGCAGAGACTGAAATTTGAAATTTTTGAAAAGGAGAGGAGTGGATCTTGATTGTTCTAGGTTGTGGGTACCGAGGACTATCCAGGGGAGTTGGTTTGAGGTCAAATCTCAAATGCATTTAGGTACTTGCTTTGCAAATCACCTAGGCTTAAAATAATGGACAAAAAAGATTTGGGAGGAGAAATAAATGAAATAAAATTCAGAAAAGGATTGAACTTGTTGAGACAGAATGTTCGGATTGCCCCAAAGTGGAAGGAGAGATTTTAGGGAAGATTTTACCATGTGGTGCATGGTAAAAATCATGAGTGGTTTCAATATTGGAAAAGATGTAAAACTCCTAGGGTTTTCTTTTTAGAAGAAAAATTAGAATCCAAAAGTTTTGAAATTTTGAGAAGAGGGCAATCAGAAGAAAAGTTTGAAAACCAAACACCAGAGTTGAAGGAGATGCCAAAATAAAATCCTTGCTAGAGGGAAAAAGTTTTTGAGAGAGATTTTTGGAAGTGTTTAGAAGACCTTCTTCAAATCCAACAAAATTTTTGGAAGAAAACCAAAAGAATATTTTTGGAGTGTCACAACACCTACCCCCTTAGGAAAAATCTCGTCCCCGAGATTCCAGCTGATCCTCAAATAAATGTGGGTGCTCTGTCCGAAGGAAATCCTCTCTTTCCCAAGTGGTTTCGCTTTCGGTGTGGTTGCTCCACTGAACTTTGAAGAACTTGATGGTTTTCTGTCGGGTTCTCCTTTCAGACTCTTCCAAGATTTTTATTGGATGCTCCCGATATGTAAGGTCTGGCTGCACGTCAATGTTTTTATGCGGTACTTGTTTCTCTGGGTTGCTTACGCACTTCCTCAATTGGGAGACGTGGAATACGTCGTGGATGTCGGATAATTCTTCTGTAAGTCTAATGGTAGGCTACCGTGCCTCTTCGTGCCACTATGCAGAATGGTCCGATGAATCTTGGTGCTAGCTTCCCTTTAATCTTGAATCGATGCAGGCCTCTCATAGGGGATACTCGTAGGTACACAAATTCACCGGGTTCAAAATTGACTCCACGATGCTTCTGATCGTAATAACTCTTTTGTCGGCTTTGGGCTGTCTTGAGTCGGTCCTTAATCACCTTGACCTTATCTTCAGCCTCTTTGAGCAGGTCTGGGCCGAAGATATGGCTGTCTCCGGTTTCCGACCAATTTAGCGGGGTACGACATCTTCGCCCGTACAGAGCTTCAAATGGTGACATTTGCAGGCTGGCCTGATAACTGTTGTTATATGTGAATTCTGCGTATGGTAAGCTCTCTTCCCAACTGGTCCCATAGGTGAGGACACATGCTCTCAGCATATCTCTAGAATCTGGTTTACTCGCTCAGTCTGTCCATCTGTCTGGGGATGGTATGCGGTACTGAAAGCCAACTGAGTTCCCAGAGCTTGTTGTAAGTGATCCCAAAATCGGGAGACGAATTGAGTGCCTCTATCCGAGATTATTTTCTTTGGGACTCCATGCAAGCAGATGATACGGGAAAGGTAGAGCCTAGCAAGCTTCGAGTGGTGTGGGTTGTCTTCACGGGAATGAAGTGTGCTACTTGATCGATCTATCGGTGATGACCCATATGGCATCATGTCCGTGTCGTGACCGAGGTAGTCCAACAATAAAATCCATTCCAATCTCGTCCCATTTCCACTCGGGTATCTTATTTGGTTGCAATAGCCCGGCCGGTTTCCGGTGCTCGGCCTTGATGCGTTGACAAGAGTCACAACATGCAATAAACGTGGCTATGTCTCTTTTATACCATGCCACCAAAATGTTTCAAGATCTTTGTACATTTTGTTCCTCCGGATGGATTGAATACGGAGCGGTGTGGCCTTCAGCCAGATTTGCTGTTTAAGGTCATGGATATTTGGTGCGCAAAGCCTATTCCGTACCACAATATTCCTTGCTCATCGATAACGAATTCTGAGGCCTTGCCCAAATTCATCTTCCGTTTTATGCCTTCGATGCTGGGGTGTCCACTTTGAGCCTCTTTAACCTTCTCTATTAGGGTAGGCTGTAACTCTAGGTTCGACACACTGCCTTCGGTGACCACCATTAGATTGAGCTTAGCGAATTCCTGCTGGAATTCAGGTCTCAAGTTTGGCATGCTTTGTCGTTGTCCGGACCGGGGTTCCACTCGAGCATCTGCTACAACATTTTCTTTGCACGGGTGGTAGTGGATTCCAACATCATAATCCTTTACTAATTCCAACCAGCGTCGCTGCCGTAAATTGAGTTCTGGTTGTGTGAAAATATACTTGAGGCTTTTGTGGTCCGTGTATATTTCTAACGATTTCCAAGTAAGAAGTGTCTGCATTCCTTGAGTGCATGAATAACTGCTGCTAATTCTAGGTCATGAGTAGGATAATTTTCCTCATGCTTGCGAAGTTGTCTGGAAACATATGCGACAACCTTGCCTTCTTGCATTAATACGCACCCGAGGCCCTTTCGAGATGCGTCACAGAATACCTCAAAATTTTTGTGTATATCTAGCACAATTAATACTGGTGTTGTCGTTAGTTTCCTCTTCAGTTCTTGGAAACTTTTCTCGCAAACTTCCGTCCATTCAAACTTCCTGTCTTTCTTGAGTAGTTGCGTCATTGGCTTTGCTATGGTGGAGAATCCTTCAATAAATCTTCGGTAGTATCCTGCCATTCCCAAGAAACTTCGTACATCCGTCACGCTGGCTGGTGGCTTCCAGCCAAGTACGGCCTTGACCTTTCCGGTCTCTGGCGATACCTTCTTGGGTCAGTACGTGGCCCAGAAAACCTACTTGCCTTAGCCAAAATTCACACTTGCTGAATTTGGCGTACAATTGATGTTTCCTGAGTTCTCCTAGTACAATTTGGAGATGTTCAGCGTGCTCTTCTGGTGTTTTGGAGTATACCAGAATATCATCGATAAATACCACAACAAACTTGTCCATAAACTTCATGAATACTTTGTTCATGAGGTGAACAAAATATGCGGGGGCGTTTGTTAGTCCGAATGGCATTACGGTGAACTCATACAATCCGTATCTGGAGGTGAAAGCTGTCTTGGGAATATCTTCGGTTCATACTTTCGTCTCCCGACCTCAAGTCAATCTTTGAGAACACCTTGGTGTGAGCGAGTTGATCGAATAAATCATTTATTCATGGTATCGGATATTTGTTCTTGATTGTGACCATGTTTAGCGCTCGATAGTCTATGCACAATCTCAGTGTTCCATCCTTCTTTTTGGCAAACAAAATTGGTGAACCCCAAGGTGAGGAACTGGCTCGTATATACCCTTTTTCCAATAATTCCTTTATTTGCTTCTTCAGTCCTACCAATTCGGATGGTGCCATTCTGTATGGTTTCTTGTATATGGGAGCGGTTCCGGGTGCTAGCTCAATGCTGAATTCTATCTCTCGGTCTGGTGGCATGCCTGGTAGCTCTTCGGGAAATACATCTGGAAATTCACACACTACTGGAACCTTGCTCAATTCAGAAATATCCACCTTGTTCAATCTCGGTTGCCGGGATATTTTTCTTTCTTTGGCTGAAACCTTTATGGTCTTCCCGTGGTGGTGGGTGAGAATTACGGTCCTGTTGAAGCAGTCAATAAAACCTTTGTTGGTGGTTAACCAATCCATCCCTAAGATGACATCCAGTCCTTTATTTTCCAACACGATAAGATTTTCGTGGAACTTCAACCCTTCAAACTCGATAACCACACCCTGGCAATAGTTCTGGGTAACTTGCTTAATCCCAGGGGACATGACGACCATAGATTTTTCCAAGGGAAGCATCGAAATATTATTTTGCAAGGCAAAACTTTTCGAAACGAATGAGTGAGAAGCTCTAGAATCAAACAAAACCATGGCAGGTATTGTGTTGACAGGAAACGTACCGAGTACGATATCTGGGGCATTTTGTGCTTCCTCTTTGGTCACGTGGTTCAGATGGCCCTTCCTGTGGTTGTTATTTGGGTTGAAATTGTTGCGCTTTGGCGCCGAATTATTGCCTCCATTGTTCGGCTTTGGGGTCGAGTTCCTTGGCTTGGGGCACTGCTTGGCATAGTGCCCTTCTTCTCCACAAGCGTAACAGGTAACGCCTAGGTGGTATGTGAACTCCTTGTCCCTTGCATGAAAATTCTTGACTGGGCGCGAGACGCTTGTCGTGGGTTTGGGTGTCCAGTTTTTCTGAACATCAGTCTTGCTGCGGTGGTTGCGGGCGTGATTAGTCTGGTCCCTCTTCCGCTTGCGGAAATCTTCTAAGTTGCGTCTCTCATTTTCCAAGGTAATGGCCTTATCCACCAGCGTCTTAAAATCTGGAAAGGTGTGTACGACCAATTGGCATTTAAGCGCGGTTGTTAGACCGTCTAGGAACTTCTCCATCTTTTTGTTCTCCGACATACGCTCCTCGTTGGCGTAGCGAGACAGCAGAGTAAACTGACTGTTGTATTCTGACACCATCATTGTCCTTTACCTGAGGTCATCAAATTCTCTCTTTTTGATCCTCATAAGACTCTTAGGAATATGCGCCCCACGAAAACCTTCTTTAAATTCCTCCCATGTTATATTATTTTCGTTGGGGTGCATGTGTAGGAAATTTTCCCACCACGATGCGGCTGCTCCAGTGAGGTAGTGCGGAGCATAAAGCACTTTCTCAAGATCTGAACACTGGGCAATAATTAACTTTCTTTCCATGTCTTGAAGCCAGTCTTCGGCTTCAAGAGGTTTGTCAGTGTGAGAAAAAGTTTGGGGACGTGTCTTCTGTAGCTCAGATAATTTTGATTGCTGCTGATACTGTCCACGGTGATTCCCCATATTAATGACTTGGTTCATTATTTCCTGATGTTGCTGCTGACTTTGTTCATAAAGACGGCACATTTGGGAAAGTGTCGTTTCCCTGTCCTGTTGACTTGTCTGCCCCTGTGTGAAATTGTTGCTTGGGGGTGTGCCATAATTTTCCTCTGTCAGAGTTGGCATGGAGCGCGTCCAAGGACGAGACATGGTTCACTCTGGGGATATATTTTGAAACACTCATAAGAAAAGAAATTGAGTCGCAAAGATCAATAAATTCAAGAAGACAGAAAAAGTCGCAAATGCTCCAAGATTTTTTTCAAGATAATAAACGTTTGCGCACGGAGAAGGATTGTTCATTACATATCTTACACGCAAGCAGTAATTATACAATACATCACTCAGGATATGCGTACATAATCCTGACATGTTATTTAGGCTAGTGCACTCCTCCAGTTCCTACATGATGCGCAAACAAGCTACTTCTCACAGCCTATGTACATATAAACATATCGTACAAGTCGGTACATCGCATGGCGGCTAAGCGTACTTAGTCGGTAATGGTAAGGATTTCCCTTGGCCTGCCAAGGGTGAGGCGTAGTGAGGCTGGGGACTCAACCTCCTCTTCGGTGATAGGCTCCAGGCGTGAGGTGCTGCACTGAGTTGGTGGAGCAGGTGCCCTGTGCGGGACAACTCGAACATGAGCGGGCACGAGGGGGTGCAGAACAAACCGGAGTAGGCGCAATGACATGGTTGAACTCCTCCGTGGTAGGCAGGCGACAAGTAGCGGTGAGAGCAGTAGGAGCAAACGATGCTGATGATGAGACGAAAGTCAGTGGCGGTGCGGCACGCAGGAGCTCCCTCCTGTTGGCGGCACAGCCATGGACTGAGTCCATGCGGGCAGCTACAAAGTCGTCCACCAGGTTGTCGAAGGCTGCCTCCAAAGCCCGGAGATACTCGATGAGCATCTCAAAATCTTCGTCTCGTTCTCCTCTGAGGCAAGAGAACGCGTAGTGGCAGGTATATGGCACGTGACATGGCAGGTAGCGGTAGCGACGAGTCTTCATTGAAGGAAGGATGTCCCTGAGACGAGCTATCGCCTCACGGGCTGCCATCTGCAGTGCATGCTTCTCCGTGGGCATGGCTCTCCCCAAGAACCGGAAGCGGCGTAACTCAATACGCCCTCCCTTGAATTGCACCGCGGCTTGGTGCATGGTTATACGGTCATTGACCTTGTGCTGAGAGAGTGAGAAGACTGGGCGCACAACTGGCCCCATCACGACTTGGACGATGAAGGAGAGAAGCTTGACGAACCCATCGGGCATGTTGGCGAACATCTGCGACTCGCAGTCGTTGCCAGCCATCTACAAAAGTAGGCAAAAATCCTGAATAGTCAAATCATAAATTTATGCTGACTGTCAGAAATTGACTACATTTGTAAAAATAATAAACAACTCTATTCTGCTAATAACCAATTAGCGATCGCACCTAGTGGCTTCCTACAGTCAGCCTGGCTCTGGTACCAAGCTTGTCACGACCGGTTTTTTTAATAAAAATGTTTATTGAACAACCGACCTATGATCTCCAGTATGAGGAAAATCCTCCATACTGGTAGACAAAACTTTGATACAATAAGCCAGTAGCATTAAAATATTACAGGGTCGAGCTGAAGATGCCCAACCAATTATTACAAGCACGCCAATAATTATACATAATGACGGATATGACACAATGGTGTGGGGGAAATACTACTGACTCGAGATGTAAGTGATTGGTGGAATAACACAGTGGGGTGGATAATAAGACTACTACACTGGCGGCTCATCGAGCGTCGTGGTGAGGCTCGATGAATTTATTTGGGTAGCGGAAGCGGATATATCACAATGACTAATCCAGGGGTCGCACGAGACTGACTGGGATTCCTCTAGGCGTCGGACTCGCTATCGAACTCTTCATCCATGAGATCGCCTTCGTCAGCATCTGGCCAAATCAACAAGCCAGGTGAGTACTTTGAAAGTACTCACAAGACAATTCGGACAAAAGATATAACAAATGTATGCATGAATGCGACATGATTGATTTATAACAATGTACTATCGAATCAGTAACACAAGCAAGTAAAAAGGGGATCGGCGGTAGTCCGCTCGAAAACCCAAGAAAAATAAACTCAAAACCGATCGGGTGTCTGAAGCGACGCCTCGAAGGGTGAACAAGTAAGTAAAACATGCCACAGTCGGGCGTCTAAGCGACACCTCATAAAGGGCTTATATTTAAAGAAAAGACAATGCGTGCCGCAGTCGGACGTCGGAGCGACATCACAGAAAGGACTTATAACAAAAGTAAATAATAATAATGCCGCAGTCGGACGTCTGAGCGACATCGCAGAAAGGGCTTATAACAAAAGTAAATAATAGCAATGCCGCAGTCGGACGTCTGAGCGACATCGCAGAAAGGGCTTATAACAAAAGTAAATAATAGCAATGCCGCAGTCGGACGTCTGAGCGACATCGCAGAAAGGGCTTATAACAAAAGTAAATAATAGCAATGCTGCAGTCGGACGTCTGAGCGACATCGCAGAAAGGGCTTATAATTCATTATTCATAACTGACAAGAAATGGTGCTCACGGAAAATATTCCTCACAAGACAATAAGCGGGTTAGTCCATTCACAGGGAAATAAGCATTTAACACTCATATGGTTATCAGGAGTTTCTGTCACCGAGACTGGCATTTGACAAGATAAGGTGAACACGGTACTCGGACATGAATAAGATGAATTCAAGAATTTTGACTCTGCAAAGTTTGTACCAAAATTGTCCACAGCCAACGGATTTCGTAGTCACGAAGGACTAGTTCCGTTCTGGTATTTCGGAGGAAACACAGCTAACCAGTACACACCCATCATACCTCACGTTGCCAGGAATCACCCTAGACAACGTTCAAGAAAAACTTTGAGACGGGGAGATCACAATCTCGAATAGCATGGGATCAAATTTATTTACGCGTGCTCTAAGGGTGCCCCTCTCGGTCCCAACCGAAACACCCATGCCCCCGACCGATGAAAGGCTTTAATCCAGGGCCATGGAACCCTCATCCCGCCTCTCGATTTGGTGTGTACCAGAAGTGGTTTGCGACTTACTAGGCCGTATCCCTTGCGGGAAACAGTGGTAGTCTGAAAGGGGAGGCGGACGGAATCGACTGATTTATGTTGACACTGGTCAACGGTGCAGCATAAGCCCGCATGCTACAACACTGCCATCTTACCCATACTCATGCCAACTCATGGCCATGCAACATGTTTCCAACAACTCATGGATTTTCCGAAACTCACTTGCCTCAACTCTTACGAGATAAACTATCATCGAAATGCTCCTGAACGTGCCATGATACAAAAATAATGCAAACATGCCCAAACACTCATCATATCAAAAGTTCAAACATTGCTTGCCTGGTTCGGAGTAGTCGGGGTCTAGCTCGGTGAAGTTCGCGGTTCCGTCACCTCCTTCGGTATCTACGGTACACAAAACACACGCGCTAACGTAAATACCATGGGGTACAGAAAAGTAATCCAAATATTTTTCAAATAAATATGATAAAAAACTAGACAAAATTTTGAAGAGGACAGAAAAAAAGAATCACTCAAAAATTCCTTTCTGTTAAAAAGTTATAAGAGTTTTGGTCCAAAGACCCATCTGTAATGAAACAAAACCCTCGGGGCCTAAGCGAAAAGTGCGTAAAACGGTTCAGAGTAGAAAGCGTATTTGCAGAGTACGCTTTTAGAAAACGATTCAAAAAAACAATAGAGAGGCTGACGGTGGTCCCACCCATCAGTTTGAATATTTGAAAGAGGCGGCAGAGCGCGACGGTGCAAGAGAGCGGTGGTGGCCGCGGCGATCCACGACGAGGTAGGGAGATCGGAGGGTACCTCCGTGCTCAGGGCGCCATTCCGCGTTGGTGGGTGGTGGTGGTGGTCGCTGGCGAGCACCACGTCGACGGCGGCTCTTGCTCCAGCGGACGGCGGTTCGGGTGGTCGCGGGCCTCGTCGGAGAGTGCTGCGGAGGTCAAATTGAGGTGGGGGTTAGCCTCCTAGTGGTGCCACGAGACTACGGGCAGGAGTAGGGTGGTGGAGGAGTTCTCACTGACGAGAACGTTGCCGGAGCCCGAGGCGGACGGAGTTGGCCGGAGTCGAGGAAGAAGGGCCCCTCGAGGCTCTTCCAGTGGCTAGGCGGGGTCTGGTGAGGTGGTGGAGTTGTGCGAGGGCGAGAGCAAGCTCGGGGGGAGCTATTTATAGATGGCCCGAGGCGGTTGCCGTGAACGGATAAGTCCGACGAGTGTTACGGCGGCGCATGGCATTGGTCGGGGTGGTTTTGGGGTTGAGTGCCGACGTGGAGGTCAATCGACTCCTTTTGGTGCCGAACGAGCCGGGTTTGGTTGCTTTGGGCATGCTCGACGGAACGGAGCGGTCGCGGACCCGTCGGCGGCAGGGAGCACGTTCTGTGCTTGCCGGGCCACGGCGACGGTGCCGCGGTCGTGCGCTGGCATGCATGAGCCACGCGGAGCGCTAGGGAGAGCTGGGCGGCGCAGAACGACGTTGGGCTGGGGTGGTGCCTTCTGTCGCCCGCCACGGGAGGTCCCGACGCCGCAGAAGACGCCGGCGAGGTTGGGCTAGGGCGCCACCGACGCCAGGAATGAGCCAAGCGCTCGTGTGGTACTCCGGACAGAGAGGAGGGGCTGTGAGCAACGTGCCAAGTGCACTGTCGACGTGTGACTGAACTCTTACGAGGAGAAACGACACTGAACACTGAAACTTCTGAATATTTCTGAAACTGCAAGAAAACAGTGCTTGCCAGGTGTTTGACAGAATGATTTGGGCATGTGGGAGTTTCTCCTTGAGCTGATTTTTGGTGGAGGGGCCTCTCATTGCATCTAGAGACTGCCTGAATTTTTGTGGAATTTTTGGAGCAAAGGAGATATGAATTTCACCAAATTTGACAAATCTGGTCCAAACTTGCAGAGACTGAAATTTGAAATTTTTGAAAAGAAGAGGAGTGGATCTTGATTGTTCTAGGTTGTGGGTACCAAGGACTATCCAGGGGAGTTGGTTTGAGGTCAAATCTCAAATGCATTTAGGTATTTGCTTTGCAAATCACCTAGGTTTAAAATAATGGACAGAAAAGATTTGGGAGGAGAAATAAATGAAATAAAATTCAGAAAAGGATTGAACTTGTCGAGACAGAATGTTTGGATTGCCCCAAAGTGAAAGGAGAGATTTTAGGGAAGATTTTACCATGTGGTGCATGGTAAAAATCATGAGTGGTTTCAATATTGGAAAAGATGTAAAACTCCTAGGGTTTTCTTTTTAGAAGAAAAATTAGAATCCAAAAGTTTTGAAATTTTGAGAAGAGGGCAATCAGAAGAAAAGTTTAAAAACCAAACACCAGAGTTGAAGGAGATGTCAAAATAAAATTCTTGCTAGAGGGAAAAAGTTTTTGAGAGAGATTTTTGGAAGGGTTTAGAAGACCTTCTTCAAATCCAACAAATTTTTTGAAAGAAAACCAAAAGAATATTTTTGGAGTGTCACAATATTACAAGATGGCAGGCACACCATCATCACCAACTCGGTTTTTTATAAGAGTAGAGATGTGCAATGTCTCTTATGGCAATCGTTATCATAAATGTGGTGTTTTTCTGACTATTTTTTTAGTTTAACATAAATTCACCTGAAGTTTTTTTAAGTCTCGTGTTTCTGTAGGGAATTATGAACTCTTGTTTTTCTTTTTCGAGAATCAATTATGAACTCTTGTGTGAAATCTATTTTTTTTCTTTGCACGTGGTAGGATTTGCCATGGGTTACCGGCCCAGTAACTCACCCAAAGGCCGTGTGGCCTTTTAGGCCTAGGTTCTCCTGGTTGGCCAGCAGTGCTTCTGTTCCGAAATCCGAACCCCGTGGCCGCCGCCGCCGCCCTCCTCTTCCGTCAGCCTCGCCGCGGAGCAGCGTCGTTGCCGGCGGAGGCCGTGTAAATCCATAAAGGTCAGTTCTCCACGACCCACCACTCCCCTTCCTCTCTGCTCCAGACCAAGTTGTGACCGTATTGGGTTGGGGATTCACCGGGCCGTGATGGCGACGGTGATGAGGAGATCAGTAACGGCACTTAGCCTGAGCCAGAGCGCGCTCGCGCCAAGCTCGAGGCTGGGACGTTTCCAAATCCGTCGCGCCCTGTGCTCCGGCGCGTGGCAGGAGGGGGAGTCCGAGGCGGCGGTGCGCGATGTCGTGTGCTTCGGCTCCGGGAGCCTGGACGAGGTGGGAAGCAGGCTGGATCGCCTGAACTTTGCCATATCGCCGGCCCTGGTCAGGCGGGTGATCGACTCGTGTAGCGAGAGGACTGATTCGGGCAGGAGGCTGCTGCGGTTCCTGTCGTGGTGCCGCTCCAAGGACCCCGCCGGATTGGGGGATGAGGAGCACGACAGGGCGATTGCGGTGCTTGCACGGATGGGTGACCTCACTGCGATGAAAATCGCCGTTGGAGATGGGGAGAAGGATGGGCGGAGGATGGCCCCGGAGACGTTCACCGCTGTGATCGAGGCTCTTGTCAAGGCAGGGAAGGAGGATGAGGCTGTTAGGTTGTTCAGAGGCTTGGAGAGGCAGAAATTGCTGCCTCGGCAAGGCCCGGGTGCTGGAGGGGAAGGCATATGGTGCAGCAGCCTTGCCATGGTCCAGACGTTGTGCATGAAGGGCTATGCTCGTGAGGCGCAGGGTGTTGTGTGGCACCATAAGAGCGAACTCTCAGTGGAGCCCATGGTCAGCATCGTTCAGCGTAGCCTCCTCCATGGATGGTGTGTCCATGGAAACGCGAAGGAAGCTCGGAGAGTCCTTGATGATATCAAGTCCTCAGGCTGCCCATTGGGATTGCCATCGTTCAACGACTTTCTAAACTGCGTGTGCCATAGAAATCTCAAGTTTAATCCTTCTGCGCTTGTTTCTGAGGCCATGGATATCTTAACTGAGATGAGGTCCTATGGTGTCACCCCTGATTCATCCAGCTTCAACATCTTACTGTCTTGTTTGGGACGAGCAAGAAGAGTAAAAGAAGCATACAGAATCCTCTATTTCATGAGGGAAGGACAAGAAGGGTGCTCACCTGACTGGGTTAGCTACTATCTTGTAGTTAAGGTCCTCTATTTGACTGATAGAATTATCAGAGGGAAAAGGCTTGTAGAAGATATGCTTGAAAGTGGGGTGCTTCCGACAGCAAAGTTTTTCCATGGCCTCATCGGCATCCTTTGTGGAACAGAGAAAGTTGATCATGCTCTTGACATGTTCAAAATTATGAAGAGTTGTGGGTTAGTGGACACTCATACATATGATCTGCTTATAGAAAAGCTTTCTAGGAGCGGTAGATTTGAGGTTGCAAAGGAGTTATGGGATGATGCTACTAAGAATGGCATTGTGTTAGGGTGCTCATCGGATCTGTTGGATCCCTTGAAGACAGAAGTATTCAGACCAGTTCGTCCTGCACAAAGACAGACCTCGCAGAACTGTAAGAGCTTGATCCGAACTAAGAAGGGTACTGCTGCTGGAGCAATAAATAAGTAGGATACTCTGTCGCAGGACAAAGCAGGGAGTCTAGGTGCTATGGGACTAAGTCAACTTATCCGAGCATATTTGCTTCTAACCCTTTGGTTTGGAACTATGTGATGATGACCCTTGTTTTAGTTGTTACTTAGTAAACTCAAGTAATCAGTTGTCAAATCTTTCCTGGAACCTACTTGCAATTACCCTATTTTTATGTGGAGTCCGTTCCCTGACTACTGTTTTAATAAAGTCAAGTGAACTTACTATAATTCAGTGAAGCTGTTACTTTTGATTTTAGTATTTTATTGCCATCTGCCAATTATAGTACTCTAGTTTGCAAAAATGACTGGCACTCTGGCAGTATGGTATAGCAACTCTCCTCCTTATCTCGAAGTTCTCTATCATAAATTATATTGTTATGGTTAGTTTTTTTTCTGTTTGCTGACCTTCCCCTTTTTCTTTATTGTCACCGTTACAGTTCTGTTTTGAGTGCACATTGAACTTTATGGACATATCTGAGGAGCAACAACAAGATTTTGGTGTGCTACTAAAGCAGGGGGCTGAAGGAGTGAGTCAAAATTCCAGACTTGTATAGTTTCTGTTTCTCCCTTACCTGTTTTCAATAGTTTGTTTGCTTGTTTGCAGAGGGTATTTGTTTCTACATTTGTTGGACGAAAATGCGTAATCAAAGAGCGTTTTTCAAAGAAGTACCGACACCCAGTGCTGGACTCAAAGTTGACTCTAAAACGCTTAAATGCTGTCAGTCTCCTTAACCTATATGCTTTTCTTTTGAGATAATCTACCCCTTTTCTAGTTTTCTTTACGTTAAGTTAATTGTACAAACATTCTTTCAAAGATGTATAGTATTGCCGTATTGGTACCAAATTTCTTTCTTATTTTGTTTATCAAGCAGCAAAGGGTTTCATACGCATTTAAGGATAGAATTATAACTCTTGTCCAGTTTCATATCGAACGAAGAAGATAGAATCATAGAGTGATCTGTAGTCACGTGTTAGGTTGTAACATGTACAAATGATACTGTATTAAAACTCGGCTTACCTCAGTCTCCCTTCCATCTGTAGGAAGCTAGATGCATGACAAAAGCAAGACGGCTTGGTGTTCCTACACCAGTTCTGTATGCTGTGGACCCTCTTCCACATACATTAACCTTTGAGTATGTGGATGGATTGTGCGTCAAAGATATTCTTCTTGGATTTGGGTTAAATGGGATAAATGAAGAACGTCTTAATGACATTGCCACACAGATAGGGAATGCAGTTGGCAAACTACACGATGGAGGTCTTGTTCATGGTGATTTGACAACTTCAAATATGATGATCAAGAACAGCACCAATCAACTGGTGCGCACAATATTCTTTGTTTTCCCCCTGTTTTAATCCATCTATCACGGTGTTAACTTAAAAGTCTGGCTATCAATTTACCATGTTATATTTTCATTTTGCAGGTTCTTATTGATTTTGGTCTGAGCTTTACATCAACTATTCCAGAGGACAAGGCAGTGGACCTCTATGTCCTTGAGAGAGCTTTGATTTCCATGCATTCTTCATGTGGGGATGTGGTAAGCGAATTGTATAAATCATGTACTAGAATATTTTGTGTCTTTGTTTACTCCAGGTCATGACTCTTACCATATCAATGATATCCTAAATGTGTCCAAAAACAATAAATTACTTTTTTGTGGAGCAAAAGGTATATAGGGGGCCATTTTTGCAAGTAGCCCCTCCATATATATTTGTATATGGTGCAGCCCTTTTTTTGTATTTTTTTTAAAATCACCATTCATGCTATTTATTCAAAGAGTTCAGGGATCTCACCAGAAACAGTACCCAGAATACAGTCTGGTGGAGCATGAGCCCACACCTTACACAAATCGTTATTCACTCCCTCTCTTGCTAAATCATGAGCAGTACCATTAGCCGATCGCCGAACCCAGCTAACTTTGAACTCCATTCGAGTGCGCATCAACTCTTTCACCTCCTGAACGATTGGCCCAGTGGCTGACAAGTTCTTCATAGGATCATTTAGCATACATACCACAGCCTTGCAATCAATGTCGACATGAAGTTTCAGAATGTTCATCTCCACTGCAAGCTTGACAGCACGCTGGCATGCGAGAAGTTCACTCGGGGTTGGAAACAGAAGGGAAGAAATGGTAGGCACCCCCTCTGAATGTGCCGTTGTGATCCCTGAAGACCATGCCACCGGCCCCTTTGTCCCCAGCTTTTGACATTGCACCATCCACATCAGCTTTCGTCCACCCGATCTCAGGTGGTCGCCATCTTTCCGCCGTCGCCTGATGCATTTTCCTCTCTTTGTTTCCATGGACCGACTTACAGTCCTCCATATAGGCCATCACCGAACCTGCTATCGCATGTGCATCTGCGATCTTCTTGCCTTCACGCATATCATTCCTTGCTAGCTAGAGTGCATAAACATTCTGCACCATTGTGGCTCTTTCCTCTTCTGAAGCGTCAGCAAACCACGATAGCAGCCATCTAGATAGTATGCTCTGAGAGCCTGCCGAAACCGGCGGGATCGCCACCAGAGCTCCCAATTCCGAGCACATGAACTTCCAGAACAGTGCCGAGTGCATGAACTTCCAGTATGGCGTTTCCTCCGGACATGAAGTAGCTCGGCTCCAACAGTGAGCCCATTGCGCATTAGTCGCCAAGTATGAATTTTTGTTTTATTCGGAGTCCCCGTGTCCCAAAGGGCAAGCCACTCCTTGTGGTTGGCGACTGTCGAGGAAGATTCCGGCTGTCCAGTCTTAACACGGTTCTTTGCTATGCGCAGGTGGTAGGCTGACTTGACAGTAAGGTTAAATTAATTTGTCATAATTGTTATTCTGCGATTGTTAGTGCATCTACTTCATTTATCCTCAGGAGATATTTATGTGGTGTGTCTGTGTGTGACTTCCTAGCTGGTTTTCACACCCTGCCTTAGAAGAATGGTATTCCAAAATAACATGGGTTTTGACAAATCAGAATATATTAGCAGTTAGTCTGATGCCATGGGACTTTCCGTGCTCGACATGGACTGCAATTATTACTGTTCCAGTTTTGTGGATAAGAGTCACCCATTTTTGCTTTGAATTAGATGGAGAAGATCCTCGCTGCGTACCGAAAAGCATCAAGGCAGTGGTGTGCCACTACGAACAAGCTAGCTCAAGGTATGATACATGGTCATGGCCCTTCTGCAAAGTATGATGTCCATTTGCTGTCTTGCGTTAACCTAATCCCTTGGCTTGTTTCTGATCATCCCATGGATTTTTCAGTCAGGCAGCGGGGCAGAAAGCGAACAATGGTTGGGTAAAACTTGACCCGGAGTTGCTGAATGCGACGAATTGAACCTGCATTACCATCCATTGCGTGTGTTAGTTTGCATGTAGCGGTTCAGCGGAATTGGCTCTTGCAGAATTGAAATGGATGTCAACTTGTCAAGTGAATCATTTGTAACACTGCTTGTTGTACTTGCGTTAGGAATCATATATCTCCCAACTATTTAACTTGTGAGTTTTGGATGATCGTTGTGTATCTTAGCGAACCTATACGTTTACTTTGTTGCGGTGCATCTGGTGAAATGTGAATTGATGTAATTTATTGAAATTACAACTATGTGTGTTCTCCGCATTAGCAGAAGTTTGAACGAAACTCAAACTCCATCGCACCAGTGTTATCCTGCCAAATTACTTTGCGTCGAGCAGCAGCTTGAATCATAGTGATTTTCCCAAGAGAAAAATTTCCGCACCACTTCAACTGTTTTTTTTTTCAGTGAGGAAATCATCACTTTTTTTGAGGGACAGGAAATCATCACTTTTTTTGAGACACAGGAAATCATCATTGTTTTTTGAGACAGGAAAGCATCACTTGAATTGTTTTTTAGGCAAACTTTGAATTGTAATAAAAGCCTATAAAGTTACTCCAACCTGACTGCCACCGGGGCCCGCAACTACTGGTTTTTCTTTCTAGACTAGAAGAGGTTTTCTAAATTCTTTCTTTTACGAAACTCTAGACTAGAAGAGGTGCCCGCAACTTACTGGTGTCCAGAAAGGCCCAATTCAGCAGGATATTTGCCTAACCCGGAGGCCCATGTGAGGTCACGCGGAGCCAGTTCACCATCCTCGCCTCTCGGCTGGTTCTACGCGACTTGTTTAGTACCACATCGCCTAGCGAGGAGGAAGCGCAGCGCGGAGAGGCTATAAAGAGCTGGGGTGGCCTCCTCTTCAACTCATACCTTTCTCGGCCTTTTGGCTAAGATCAAGTGTAGTATCTGTTCTTATCAGTTTAATATCTGATATGTGGGCTATGTGCTCACAACGATATTAAATTTATTTTTTATGGGGAGGGCCCACCACAGTGGCTTGCCACTGGGACCCGAGACTGCAGCCTGGGCTGGCGCACCCCAACCAAATCAATTCAATTTTTTTTATGTAAAAACTGCAAACAAAGTTTGATCCATAGTGATAATTAGGTAGCATTAGGATATCATGGGTTGAAAGTTTGGCATTAGAGGTTCAATCTGTTTAATTTAATTTGTTGCACAAATACCTGGGTAGAATTTGGTTAAAAACTATTTGGATTTGTAAATCTCACCAAGATTTGTCATCAAAATCAGATTCTGGCCCCAAAGTCGACAAAACTTGGGGAATTTCCAAGTTCCGATATATCTGGGACCCCTCTTTCCCCATTCCCAAAACCCAACCAAACCCCTCTTCCCCTCCGCCTCCCCACCATGGCTCCCGGTGCCCTAGCCCGCCTCATCATCGGCCGCCGCGCAGCATCCCCGCTCCTGGCGCGCCCCTTCGCCGCGAAGGCCCGCGCGCCGCAGCGGGCGCCGGAGCCGGAGCCCCTGTCAGAGGAGGACGACGACTTCACCAGCGGCGGGGAGGCCGCCCCCATCCCCACCGAGGGCATCAGCAAGCCGCTCGCCGGCATCCTCAAGGAGCTCGGGAAGAGGGTTCCCGAGTCCCTCCTGAAGACCCGCCTCGAGGACAATGGCTTCGCCCTCAAGTACATCCCATGGTGAGCCCCCTCCGTCAGTAGTGATCATTCACGGAACGCTAGCTTCTAGTGCATTGCGCGATTTAGGTCTGGTTAATTTGGGGATTCCTGCTTGCTTCTAGAATGATGATTTGGTGGTAGTGCTATATGCAGATTTATGCATAATCATTAGGTTATGTTGAGCACTGTCCTTTACTCCGCAGTTTTGTGTTAAGATATGGAATTGCATCTAAGGTCAACTCAAAGTGTTGCTTACATCTGTGGTTATTTTTCCAGTGTTGCAGTTGGTGATTTTTCAATAGAGGTAAAATCAATTGGGATGCCGACGAAAGCCTAGTTAGGGCGAGGTTCTTCAGAAAAACTTGTGATCAATTAATGTGCACTGGCTATTGTTGTCATTCGACTGTGCTTGCAGCAGAAATTCAAGAGGACTGTTATGCATAGCACAATGCCTTTCAGTTTGTAGAACGATAACTGTATTAATATAACTGGAGAGCATTTCCTATCAGATAAATAAACTGAATGCCGCATCGTTTTGGTGTTTGTTTTCCCTCCTGAGAACCTTAGAACCCTTGGAAGACTAATTTAACCCGTCATTTTTCTGTTTATTGTTTGATGAAATTGCTTCAATTCACATGATCATGAACATACATGCTGTATATGTATTTTTAATCTTGTGTACTTGTGACCTCACCTTTTATGCCTTCTACAGGCACCTTGCTAACAAAATTCTGAATGCACACGCTCCAGGTAAATTTCTCGACAGACTATATCTATATGCCCTTTTTAGGAGGACTTAAAATGCATTCCCTATTTTCCTTCTACCATTTTGTAACCCTTTGCAGAATGGTCTGGGGAGGTTCGCAACATTGTCTACTCATCTGATGGGAAATCTGTATCTGTTGTCTATCGTGTGACTCTCTATGGAACTGATGCAGAGGTACCCTTCTTTGCCTGGGAGTTATAATTGGTTCAGTTTGTTGGATCTTGGTTTGGGTGTACGCTGATCTTGTGTACTCAGTTTTGGAGTGTATAATCAGTTCTTTGATAATGGACTATGCATGCTGGAAATGTATAGATGGATCATATGATTTGTATGTGGATGATGTAGAGCGGCCTAGCTATCACTCAATGTTCCATTGTTGATACAAACTCATCTCCGTTTTTGCATTACATAAACTGATAGTTTAAGTATTCTACATTCCAGCTGGTGACAGATTCTGGTGATAAACTGCTGTAGATGTACGTGGTTTTTCTCAAGTAAGGGCTACATCTAATGTATTTTTTTCTTGATGTGCTTATTTTCAGATCTACAGAGAGGCTACTGGAACTGCTTCTGTTGAGGATAAAGGCTTTGGAGATCCTGTTCAGAAGGCTGAAGGAATGGCTTTTCGCCGAGCTTGTGCCCGCCTTGGTCTTGGACTTCATCTCTATCATGAAGATATGTCATAGATGTTTGTGTCTGGACTTCTGCTTCATGTCTCTTAGTGCGCAGACACTTGTCGTTCAGTAGGCTACCCTTTTGTGCTGAACATGATATGAATGTGCCAGCATATAAAACTAAGTATTCTAGGTTATCGTTTAGGTGACTAATGTAAGCTACTAAGGTGGTTGCTATGAATGTTATGCTTATGATTAAACCAGCATGTTTCATCTTCTAAATTTCTTTCTCCACCAATTTTCAGGGAAGCTTGATTCTACGTTTTCTGATAATATTCTTTATCTGGATGTTCTTATACGTGCTAGCAGGTTGCTTATTGAGGGGATACATTATGCATGTTGTTCGTTGCTCCTTTAGTTGCTAAATAACTATTTGATCCCACATTGTCCTACGGCCACATGTTCTATTTGTTGTCAGGTCAAAGCTTATATTTTCATTGACCTTATATTAAGGACTGCTGACTTGTTTCCTTAAAAAAACAATTCGTTTCATGATATAACATGAAGCCATTCTGGGCCATGCCGTCTGACTAGTGAATAGTCTAAACTCGTCATCTTAACATATAACTTCAATAACTTCAAAATGTCTTAACTAGCACCCTACAGGTTGCTGAGAATGTACTCCCTAAGTTCCTAAATATAACTCTTTGTAGAGATTCCACTATGGACTACATACGAAGCAAAATGTATGTGGTCCATAGTGGAATCTCTACAAAGACTTATATTTAGGAACGGATGGAGTAGTTATTATAAGCTGTTTTGCGTCATTGTCATAGAACTGTAGAATTTGGCATGTACTGTAGTTATTATAAACTGGTTATTGCCATCTTCAAACTGAATTGGGCACATGAATGGTCTACATTGGTACTTGGTAGCTGTCAATGGACATGTTTTTTTTATATTGTAGACTCGTAGTACTCTGAACATATTGTCTATTCAGCATGGCTTCCTGTAAAGTCCTTACTCTTGTGGGAACGTTGGTACGATCTCTATAGCAGAGAAGGCGCCTGGATTGATTTTCTTCGAAAGGAACCGATTTATTACCAAATGATTAGCTCACCCAATGTCTGGAATTCGTACATTTAAACTACTATTGGACAGGTACGAATTTTGCTTTGAAACTCTCAACCGTCAAGTCTGCATCTGATGCATCATATAAAGTGAAGGGAGAATGTTGTTAACACATATTTCACATTACTTCTTTCATTTACTAAGTACTGAGACAAAATTAGATAAAAGATCATTGAATAAGAAATGTGCAACAGAACAGGTAGATTTTACATTGCATTATATGGCGAGCTACCATGTCGATAGAGAAGGTACTGATTATAGGTTGACAGAATATTTAGCTAGATCCGACTGATAAAACAGTAAAGAGTTCCTGCCCTAGAAGTGGCATAGTACTACTTTATTATTACAATCACCGTGACCGATAATATTACATTAAAAAGCATCAAAGCCTCTCTGCCCAGAGAGAGAAAGAGAGTGGGTCCTGGACCTAACCATGGTAATGACATTGGGGAAGATGAACATCTAGATGAGTGGGTGACCCAAGACAATAAAAATATGCCTGGGTCCATTGGGGTTATTGAGTTGCACAGCAGTGCTTTGGTATCTCCAAAGCCTTCTTTGGAGTCCCATCACTGTGTTACAAATGGCAGGAGGTAGTGCCAAGTGCCAAAAACTAACATTAGCACTCCTGAACCTGTCTCTCATGAGGGGCACAGGCTCTCCTTAGAGCCTGAACCACCTGATGCAAACTATATAAACTGAAGGATAAAGAACTGTTAGTTGATGCATCTACTCAGTGCATAGTTAGAGTGGTTGGTTACACAAGAAGTTATCACAGGATGTTGTTGTGAAGTTGCTGGTGGTGGTGGGGAGGGGGGCACGACTATGCGTGGAAATGAAGTTATAGACTGGTCAGATGTCAAATTTTATTTGCTCTAGATAACACCCATGAATAGAATATTAGGATCTGCTAAATGCCTCATGCTTCAGCCAGAAGCACTTGGTCTAAGCTAAATACAGTATGAATTCCACTGATGAAGTTTTGGAGTGGCATGCTAGCTCAATCGGTTGTCTACATGTCAGTTTTGTCCAATTTGGATTGTATCAGCATGACCCCTCCCTGGGGTCATGCTTGATTGTTAGGGTTGCTTTTTCCCGTAGCCATCTCTTGCTAGGGCTCAAATTAACTCTCTTGGATGAAGTCCTTCCTTGGACTGGTTAAACGGCTGGTTTGCGCCCGACTGTTAGTACATCCCCTTCCTTGGGGCATCAAGCTTTGAGCCCATCCTGGGGCTCAAGCTGGTCTCCAATCATCACATAACCATGTGGGATATGGAGAGAGGGGCACTTACGTGATCCACATGGGATCAACATTGGTGACACCCTTTGGTGTTAGAGATGGATGCATGGACTAACACATAGGAAATAAAAAAGAGACGATGGCGATGAGGATGGAGACCATGGTTAGGCCAAGGATTGCTCTGGAGCAGCAGACACAGCAAAGTGCGAGGGGACGAGCCGGTAAGGATGAGCAGCCTGAGTTGGACTTGGCAAGGTTGGTGCTGTGAGAGCCATAGTCATGCCTGTTTAATGGGGATACACACTGTCAAGATATTAGTACCAGAACTGAGCAAAAAGAAAGGGAATCTACTAATTGCTGATAATATGATAGGTTATTTGATACAAAGAAAGCTAACAGATTGAAAAATCAATACCATCTACTAATTGCTGATAAAATGATAGGCCATCATTGTAATGGATACAGAGAAAGCTAACAGATCAAAAAATCTATACCAATATCTAACTTGTTCTCAGTAATTCTCTAGAGCAGACTGAGATATACTCCCTCCGTCCCAAATTACTTGTCACTCAAATGGACGTATCTAATACAATTTCGGTTCTAGATGCATCCATTTGAGCGACAAGTAATTTGGGACGGAGGGAGTATATTTTTATTGCAATATAAGCTAGTACTAATATTATCAAGAGATATATGCCATAACTGTACTACAGTTCTACTTAGCTTTATTCAGCTAACCATGGTAAGGCTTGAAGAATGAAAGACAAACATTTAGAAAGTAGTAGTTGTATACAAGATGCTAGTAGTACCTGCTTGGGCTTGAGGACTGGCTGCAAGTGACAATGGCCCTCCATATTGCTGTGCAAAGCCAGTTACAGCTGCAGCTGTAGAAGCCACAGTTGAGAAGGGGAACATCTGTGGGAATTGCATGTTATAGCCCTGTCCAGTTGCATAGTTGGGCGTAGTGCTTCCGGACTGGCCAAACTGGAAATATGGATAGAAGGGACTGGTTCCAGTCACCATGCCAGTTCCTGCTCCTCCGTAAAACGGGTACTGGTTTCCTCCATAGATGTTGTAGTAGTTCTGATGAACAGAAGGAGAAACATACATAAGTATTATGCCATGATGTCTGTTAGGATATCTGTTATGTACAGGTTAGGTTACCCTTAAATTGTGTTTATATGCAGTTTGCATCTGTTTAGCTTACAAATAGATGTTAATTTAAGTATTCATGCTGTTTACATTTCTGTCAATTTGCTTGCTTACCGCCCAAAGTTTCACCAGATAGTGCTTTGTGTTAGTGTTTCTGATATTGTCGCATTTGACACATAACAGTAGTATAGCATCTGTTGATTAGAAAAAAGATTTGTGGACTAATTCCCAACTTTAAGCACTCTCAGTATATCTGTCTAGGTAGGCCAATAGTGCTGTGATAATCACCAAGGAATCTTATTCCTGCTATCTTAATAGTTCATAAACCATGCTCTGTTACACTATGCCAGTATATATACTATCCTTTTTTTTTTGAGGATCAGTATATATACTATCCTGCTATATTAAAATCAGTACCATCTCCCTCCTCCCCTCTAGTTCTATTACTGTAGTGATATACCCCAAATCTTTGTCTACCTCACACCTACTGATATTCCTAGATTTATAGATCTTCCTATTTGACTCCAAACTAACAAAAGCACTGGCCTGTAGTACAGAGGGGCTGCTTGCTGGCTGCCTGCCTCTGCATGTGCCATCTGCGCTGGATCCAACTGGGCCAGAGCCATAGCTGAGTGTCGCAGGCACTAACTGTAAACCTGTGTGCACTGGCCTACAGGCCGGTCCAAGATTCACAAGATTCAGAGTCCCAGCTGGTAATTTGGGTCCTTTATATGCAGCCAAACAGAGGTAAGAGGTTGCGGTTTGGATAGACTCGGGGATGGGGACGGACACTAGCATGTGCCGCCATAAGTTTATTGGGTTAACAGGGCGCGCTGCTGATGGAAAGATGGATCAAGTGTTTAGCAGGTTCGGTCTAGACAGCCAGGCCCCATGCCATGTGCGGCTGTACAAGGTAAGATGGAAGTTGATAGGACCACAAGGCACTATATGTCCCTTTAGCATGCACCTTTGATCATATGCAGCCATTTTTGGCGGGAAAATAGAAAAACAACCATCTATCCTTGTGTAGAAGTTATACTTAGCATGGCAACCATACCTGTTTGAAGAAAGGGAATGGCTTTGGAAGGGTGGTTAAGAGGCTATTTGGGTGTATTACTCTCAAACAACATGGAGGGCAGCTAGGCATCAGATGGATATCTTTTAAGAGCAGTTGCCTCATCTTTGTTTGTTTGTGCTAAGCAGTACACTCTGTCACAAGAGTATTTGCAACTAAAAATTACTTCAGTAGCACTGTGCTGGTTGTACACTTGTACTGGCCTATGCTTTTCATTTTACTGTGCTCCTGGGTCAAAGGAAAAAGGAAATCTGTACTTTTCATTTTCACCAAAGGAAGAAAGAGAAATCAGTATCAGCAACAGAACAAAACGAGTAGGCCATGCATCATTTATGTTGAGGATGTGACAGTTGTAATGGTTCAGTAACATCCAAATCACAAGGACTTGAAGAGTTGAGATTTTCCAATAGGAAAGTTGAGACATGACTGTGGATATGACATCACTGTTATTTTATCTCGAGGTGATTGTGATATTTATCTAGTGGTAGAGGGTTACTAGAATTTATTATGCATGCTCAAGCCATTGCTGGTGATAGCTTACTGTTAATTCTGTGGTTTCCATTAATATAGAAACAAAGTGAGCAGTATGTTTTTAAGTTAAACCTGTGCAGGGCTTATTTGCAGCACAAACAAAGAGTGGGAACACCAATCCTCCAGGTTGGCTTGAAAGTTTGCAGTTGCAGAGGCAAAATGGTCAGCATTTTTCTTTCTTTCTTTGGTTATTGCACAACATTGCATTTTATGATCCTGAAGCATATCTTATGTAACATGAATGTAGATTCACTCATTTTGCTCCGTATGTAGTCCATATTGAAATCTCTAAAATGACTTATATTTATAAATGGAGGGAGTATAACTTATTACTTATGCAAAGATTGAACTTACCGCGGGATAACCGTAGTCTGGAGAATAAGGAGAGTACCTGCAGCAGTGAAGGAGAAAGAAGCATTAGTTATGTTTTTACAAATTAATCATGTTGCTTTAAATTATGTATACTTGATTAAACCAGCTAGCTTAGCTTGTGTGTGTGTGTGTGTGAGAGAGAGAGAGAGAGAGAGAGAGAGAGAGTGAGGAGCAAGAGTGAGACTGAAAGGTCATGTGCAGACGTGCAGTGGCACTAGAGCACGCTCTGCCACTTTTATTAGCGAGTATGTGTGAGAGAGAAGTGTTGCATGCAAGCTAAAAAGTTACACGCCAGTCGCCATTGACCAAAGATAGCATGGTCACAAACTCGCAATGCACATGTCATGCATGTGATTAGCCCCTCGTCACAGCTGGTCCATAGACACTTTCCATAGGTTCCTCACCACATGAGAGAGAGATGAGAGAGAGAGAAATTTACCCATAGACATGGTAAGGGAGGCCTTGTGGGATGGCATAATGAGGGAAGGTGGCCTGCGAGGGAAAAGCTGCGCCCAGCGCACCTTGGATCCCCGCAGCCTGCTGCTGCCCAAAGGACTTCATCACTCGAAAGCTCCTAGCGCCCCCTGTAGTAAAATCATCAGCAAAACAAAAGTTAGTAGCCCTAACTTTTTTTAATCACCCACATTACTCGCTAACATCATCAGCAAAAAGACACTGCTGTAAAAGGGATGCATGCACTTGTTCCCATGCACCTCTGATGAAGATGAATATATATTCACGGTCATGCCATGGCTCGGTCTTCTGAATTGCAAGACGACATAATAGAAGTAAAAGATTCTCGAATCTGGCATTCATCTCGGTTGGATTTTATTATTTAACCCTAGGGTTTTCTAATTAACGTTGCACATTATCCAAAACGAGGCACTTGTTCCGAGGATAACTAACAACTTTGCGCCTCTAATGTTGTTTCGCCTTTATCTACTTTCTGCAGCAAGCAAATGCTCAGAGGATATCCTGTTAAGGCCACTATTTAGTTTTCCAGCTGCAAAGCAAATGGCAGCGATGTTGTTGTGCTTAGGAAAATCAGGTTGCACTGAGCTAAAGGTAGCCATTTTAAGCCATTTATTCTCTTCTAAATGCCAAAATAAGATCCTTATGGACCTAATTGAGCTCCTTTATACTAATTGTACGAAGGTGCTTTTGCGCATAAAATCATAACAGCTAAGCTGGTTATCATGAAACTATATACTCCCTCCGTTCCTAAATATTTGTCTTTCTAGAGATTTCAACAAGTGACTACATACGAAGCAAAATGAGTGAATCTACACTCTAAAACATGTCTACATACATCCGTATGTTGTAGTCCATTTGAGATGGCTAGAAAAACAAATATTTGGGAACGGAGGGAGTACTAGCTAGAGCTCACAGAGAAATGGAAAGAGTTAGCAGTGCATCTATAATGATGACGGTTACTTTTCTTTTTCAAAAGCTTTTAGCTAGTGATAGTTGAACTGCGTTCAACTAATTAAAGAGAGGGTGTCATCAAAGGAAGGCTTTCAATTAGGCTACCTAGCTAGCTATTAACTCTTCTCTAATGTTACTTTGTGTATGTAGCTAAAGCTGGTAGAGAGAATGGGAAATGTCTACTAACCGTGCTGCGGGGTTGGAGGCCTGGATCTCTGCACCCCAAGGGAAGCCAGGTTGCAGTTGGCCCTTCTCCCGTCGATGACCGGCGCGGGGTCGACGCAAGACCTCATCGCCGCATCCGGGTCCCGGAAGGTAACCTACAAAGCCACCAATTCACAGTGCATCCGTTCATACTGCAGCTCAAGCAAACAGAAAAAGTATGTGTAGTGTAGCAAAGATAACACTTGCACTAGCTAGAAGCTTAATTCTGCTTCCAAGCTAAACTGCACTGAAACTGAAAGGGTAGGGAAAACCAGCAAGAGAGAGTGTGTGCATAGTAAAGGTAGAGAGAAGAAGCTTACAAATCCATAGCCCTTGGATCTGCCGGTGTTCTTGTCGGTGATGACGACGGCCTCGAGGATCTCCCCGAACTGCTCGAAGTACTTCCTCATGGTCTCCTTCTGGGTCTCCCACGCCAGCCCGCCCACGAACACCTTGGTGTAGGTCGTGTCCCCGAACTGCCCCATCACGCTCGGCGGGCTCATGGCGATGCTGCTACCTCCTTCTTCTTCTTCTACCTCAGCACCAGAGGGGAAGCAACTAAAACCAGCTGCAGCTAGAGGATCTGAATTGGGCTAGGACACTAGCGGCTCTTGTTAGAGGAACGGAGGGAGGTGGAGAGGGAGGGAAGGGAGTGAGGAAAAGCTAAAGGTTAGAGGAGGAAGGGGTGGGGTGGGGGAGAGAGAGGGGAAGGGGGTGTACAGGGGAGGAGGGGCAAATATATACTGGCGCTGGCTATAATGCACCATCCATCCATCCTTGTCCTTTTGGTCCAAGCCATGCTGCCCCTCCCTCCCAGTATAATAATACTGCGCGCCGGGAGACACACCCACCCCCGCCCGCCAGCCCACGGCGGAATGACCGGAACGCCCCCGCCGGAGTGAACAGCTGTTACAGGGTGTCGTTAGGCTGTCCCTGTCCACGGAGTGGCAGAAACGGAACGGAGCGGCTCGGGCGCGGGATTCTGACGGGAATTTGGGGGCCTCGCCCGCTCGGTCGGTACCTGGAGGTGCTGGCTGGTCTTTGCGAACTTATCCGATTCTCTTCTTTTTGGGAGTATTTGGTTGGACTAGCTACGATCAGTCGTCATGGCTAGAGGGAGGATAACCATGGGTGATCGGCCGGTGACACGAACGTGAGGGGAGCAAACTTAGCAGGGTTCTTGCTCGCGTCCAACAGAACAGGGCGCGGGGTGGGTGGGGTTGGCCGATGCGAAATTCCGTTCTGTTCCGTGACACAACATAAGAGGTTTGTATAGGTTCGCCACTGCGATCGACAACGACATGTCTGGGGCTCCAGGTTAGTTCTTTGCTATGCTATATGCACCTATCGTTTATTAGTACTCCTTTGTTAATATTTATAAGTAATGCTTTGCTTCCGTATTACTAGTTCTTTTTGTTGTCGCCCTTGGCTCGTCTCTCCGACCCCGCCAATATTCTAATCCACTACACACAGCGTTGGTCCACCGATCGTCGAAAGTTAGTTGTTTTCAGTTACAGTTTAATCGACGTGTACTATCAATCTGCGAATGAAAATCAGTACTGGAACAAATGATTGAAATTATCGTGAGAGCTCATACCCCTGGCCACTCCGAGAGCAAGAGCAGCTAGATCAGAGCCTTTAATTTGTTTTTCTTCTTCTCATTGTGCACATAAAGCGCATGCAAAAGCACGGGGGTATATTTGATGATGTGCACTGGCTGGCAGCCCGAGGGGGAACGCATGATGTGCCATCAGATCTGATCTAGAGATGGACGGCTGGGGCTGCCCAGACCAGTTGGAGTGGCCGGGGACAAGGACGCTGTGCCAAAGCTTTTGCCCTGCCTATCAATCTCTATTCTCTAGTGTCTAGTTCCTACAAACTATTTATCTCGCTTGGCCTTGAAGCCACCCCTGATAACAACAGCGCCGTCCATCCATCACTCGGGTCAATATCTTAGACAGCAACAATACAATCTCCGACGCCCGTGTGTATACATATGTGTACCTATCCATGCAATATCTTGATCGCTGCCGACTAATAGTTGCGCCTTCCTTTTCGCAGACGAATTTTGGAACAATACATGGAAATATGACATTGTTGCTTGTGGTGACAGCAGTAGTAGTAGGAGTTGAATTATTGAATCATTTCACGTGCAACTCCTGCATTGATCAGAAATGGCTTGTTACTGTGTCTAGACAGAGAGATTCTCCCCTCAGTTGGAGAATGTATATATGATAAAGTGGCTGATTGGGAATATTTACGGAAATCAATGAGGAAAGGTGGAAAGTCCTTGTCTGCTTTGAGAAGGTTGGCAGACGATATGAATATGAATATCAGTCTGGCTCTAGCGGCGATGTATGTATCTATATATATATGTATATATATATATATGGCTTGGCTTTTAGCCGACGGAGAGTGTAGACTTGGGAGTGACTCGTGGCCGCCCAGCTTACAATTCGGTACAAAGTGCACACCTTATTTGGGGACTGCATTTGGTGGCAAATATTTCTTTTCGGGATGGCAATCATGGTCCTTTTGATTTAATAACGCCCAAAGCAGTGGCGGAGAAGAAATCATTTTGTCATCCCAGCTTAAATCAGGGAAGTATACTACGTACTTGCGTGTGTTATGTTGTTGTCAGTTCAGTACTTCCTCCGTTAACTAATATAAAAGCGTTTAGAATACTAAAGTAGTGATCTAATTCCGTTTCGAAAAAAAAAGTAATGATCTAAATGTTCTTATATTAATTTACAGAGGCTACTTATTGGTACTACTGCATTTAGGATATGGCGACAATTGTAGTATTCCAGAGAAACTAGAAACTTCTTTTCGTCTACTCATTGTATATTACTATATGCTTATCCCGCCTAATCATTTGGCCACCTGCTCTCACTGCAAAGGGAATCTTTTTATACGCTATCGGCTGTATATTTTTTTCCCTCTCGGAGCAAGGGAGGAATCTACTAGGTTAATGGTCCAAGTTTACATAACCTGACGTGCTTCAGAGTGTTGGATTAACTGCTCTGGACTACGTCTTTTGTTGACCGGTTTGACCGGGACCGGCCTGGGAGGAACAGGGACCCCGGCGTAATTTTCTGCGTGCTGCTCGTGCTGTTGCTGCAGTTGCGGTTGCGCCTGGACCGGACTGGACTGGACTGTTGCTTCGCACCCAATTTATCTCTTTGCAGCAGCTTGGAACTTTGGATGCTCTGAGCCTGAAGCAAAGCAGGACCCTCACCTCACCTCACTGTTCATCTTCGTGTGGTTGCATCATCTGTGCGGACGCGCGCGTGCTACGCAAGGCCGAAAACCTTTCGAACTCAAAAGCTCCCCCGCTTCTTGCGTGAGGTGAACAGATATGCATCGCAAACAGACTCTCAAGTTCGTTACAATATTCGTTGCCCACGCGCAATGAACCAGAGCGCACAGAGAAATGCAATTCCCTGCTGTCTCTCTAACTATATTTACCGGCATGCATTTTTTCGTTTCGAAACGTGGTTTTGATTGGTGCTCATCTTTTATGGCTGTGGAATTTGGTCACCGTTCAGCCGGTGAACAAGGAAAAAGGGCACCGGCCGGCGCTCGGCGGCAATGAAGTCTGCAGCCCTGCAGCATGGGGAAAGGTGGCGGCACACCATATGCGTCCATGCTGCGCAGGCGCAGCGCTTCGGATTCCACTGGCGCTCGATTTTTGGGCGGTGCCACTGACGTAGGACTAGGAACGGCGGGCATGATAGTCTTCCCGGCGAAAGAAAAGGTTGCCTTGTTCGACGGCAGATTCGTCTCAACTTTTTCTGTAGGGGGTGCAATGAATTCTTGGCTGTCACTTTCATTTGGTAGCACCCGGATGGCCTAGCACCGGTCAGCGTCTGGTCTAGCCAATTCTGTTGCCTGGTACAGCTGGGGTGTTTGGTCCACGTTACTATGATTTGGATACGAGGATTGGACCATGGATTGGGGCGTAGCAACGGCCGATCCAAAGGACGGAGGGCGTTTTTCCGTCCTGCCAATTCCATAGAAAAACACAGGAACAGCGATCCTATAAAACATGCTCATCTCTATCATCTACTCCCTCCGACTCCAAAATAGAACCACACGTTTTTCAAGCGTAAACGTTGACCACCAACTAGACTAATGATACCACGCTAAAAAAAGAAGAGGAGTATGCTTTTGTTCCCTCGAGTTTCCCAAAAATATAGACTTGATTTCTCAAGATTTTTTGGTAGACATTTGGTCCTTCCAGTCTCAACCGGGTAAGTTCCGTCCAAAACCAGATTTTGACAACGTTGACCGGGTTTGACCGCAACGTAATCTGTGCTTGATGAATAGAAAATTAAAAAATAGCAAAAATATCCTAAAAAATGAATTCTTTTGACATCCAATATGCTCGGGTGCGCAAGGTGCTTGCAATTTTTCATGTTTGAACACTCGAGGAGCTCATGGCAAAACAACTGTAAATATGCTCTAGGTGAACAGTAAATTAAAAAATAGCAAAAAAGTTTAGAAAAAACTAAATATTTGTGGAAACCAAGATTCCATGGTGCGCTAGAGGCATGTAAATTTTTGTGGTCAAATGACATCCAAGGAGCCATAGAAAAAAATGGCTACTTTTTTGTGAGCCCTTTTTTTGCCACGAGCTCATGCATTGTCACGTGGCTTGCGCACTGAAGCATCTTGAATGCTAAAAAAAATTCAGTTATTTGAGTTTTGTTGCATTTTTTATGTATTGTTCATCTTGAGCGTATTTACAGTTTTTTCCACGAGCTCCTCGAGTATCCAAACACCACAAAAAATTACATGCACCCGAGCATATGGATTTTTTTGCTATTTGTTTTTGAATTTACTGTTCATAAAATACGTACTATGTGGCGGTCAAACCCGGTCAACATGCTCAAAATCTGGTTTTCGACAAAACTTACCCGGTTTTAAGACTAGAAGGACCAAATGTTTACCAAGGGACCAAATATGTACTTTTTGGGAACATAAAAACATACTTTTCTTAAAAAAAAGACCAACGATATATTATATGTTATATATTTTTTTAAAGGCCTAAGGGCATCTCCAACGCTGGACCTCAAGCCACCTGTATCCGTGCGGACGGAGTTGTCTGGGCCCATTTTGCCAACCAGTGTGGTACCATGGGTTGTGGGAGTGCGGACCAACGCCACATATGACTTCGACACCCCCGACCCACTCAAATCCCCCTCACGGTCCACTTTTCTTCCATTCCACCCCTGCTCCCCCTTGCTTTGCATCCACACCCACCTCATCCGCCGCCACCAATGTACCTATTCGATCGCTGCCCAGGCATCATAGGATGTTTGTAGCCTCCACCAATGCGTCTATCCTCCTTGGACTATGCCGCTGTCCACCCAGGATCCCTTCATTGCCAGGTACCCTTCGCCCCCTGTCGACGACACCCATGCCGAACACCATGCCCGACAGATGTTTGGTTAAATGCCATAGAGCTTTTTTTAACTTCTTGTTGTTTTCTAAAGTAAGCATGATGGCGGGGTACTTGGTGAAGGAGGATAAGGTTTTTTACGATGTGTGGTTGGTCGTATCTGTGGACTTTGTAGGCATGAACTCAAGGGGCTCGATCTTTTGGCGGCGCATGCATGTTTCATTTTCATGTGCGAAAGCACTTTGCACCCCACGACATGCACATCATCCATGAACGCAATGTGAGGTCAATATTGCATCGATGATACAGGACACACCATATGTAACTCCATCATGAAGTTTTGCGCCGCGGTTGAATGGGTGGAGATGTGTCCACTGAGTGCGTCAACCATGGCGATCGTGCTTCTTGTTGCTCTACATGTTGGTTAATTCGTTCATTCCCTCAATATTGCTCTACACATTGTATAGCCTGCATGCTCTTCCGTGATGTACTACAGGACTGAGGGCAGGCCATTCATGCACATATATTGTTGGGTAAGTTCAAGGAGCAACCTGTGTGGGACGACATATGTCGGCTCTGATTCTAGTATCGCTGAATTTGGAATCGGTAAATTCAAAAAACTTATTGAACATCCGGTTATCCATTGAATTTGAATTATTGTTGTACTAGAGAGCATGTTATTTAAAGGATGAATTGTGTTATTTTCTATAATTACTTTGAGTGTTGCGGGCTTGGTTTAGTTAAACAGACGAAATATCGTCCATTTTGTGCAAACTTTGCCGAATTTTGTCGTGTTTGATGTAATTCGCCTGGTTTGTTGAAACCCGGTTTGAAATATATGCGGGCACGGTTGGATGGACGGCTCTCGCATCATAGTCCGTGGATTGGTCCCCACTGGTCTATGGACAAATTCAATGTCTGATTTAGGGGTCAGCGTTGGAGGTGCCCTAAGGCCGTATTTTTCAGAAGGAAGACTCGTGAAGAGTCCGACTTTGAATTAACAAAGCTAACCACCGGCCAGAAGTTACTCTTCAACTCTCAAAGAAGATGTGTGGGAACCTGAAATCTATCTCTTCCGAATTCCGGTGGGGGCAGCTCATGGTGAGCGGAAGGTCTACTGGGTGGCATGAGACAAAATGTGTACGAGAAAGTGGGAAGATGGAATGGGTTTCAGAGATTTTGAGATGTTCAATCGAGTACATCTTGCTAAACAAGTTTGGCGTGTCATCATGGCACCAAATTCTCTTTGTGCCAGAGTTCTTAAGGCTTGTTATTTTCAAGACATGGATATTGTGTCAGCATCTTGCACTAAAAAAACACTTCCGTGATAATACATGTTTGTCTTAATAGGTAACGTTTTTTGTCTTGCATGTACATCCGTTACGATTTTATGACAGAATCAAGATAGTCATACTGATAACCACAATTATAAGGGATCGCAACCGTTTTTGAGGGTAGAGTATTCAACCCAAATTTATTGGTTCGACACAAGTGGAGTCAAAGAATATTTGCAAGTATTAGCAGTTGAGTTGTCAATTCTGTAACGCCCCGGATTCGATGCGCCAGGTGTCCGCCAGTTATTCGCTGTCTTTGCCATGTCATTTGCTTGCGTGTTGCACTTTTCCATGTCATCATCTGCATTTCATATCATGTCATCATGTGCATTTCATTTTGCATATGTGTTCGTCTCATGCATCCGAGCATTTTCCCCGTTGTCCGTTTTGCAATCCGCACTCCTATGTCCCCGGCGCCCTTTTGCCTCTTTTCGTAAAGGGTATTAAACTTTCTCGGAATGGCCGAGGTTTGCCAAGCGGCCTTGGTATAGCACCGGTAGACCGCCTGTCAAGTTTCGTGCCATTTGGAGGTCGTTTGGTACTCCAACGGTTAACCGGGTAACCGTAAAAGCCTCCTTCTCCTTGCAGCCCAACACCCCCTCCAACTGGCCCAAAATCCACCTAACTCCCCTCCATGCTCTCGGTCGTTCGATCATGATCGCGTGGCCGAAAACCGCACCCCATTTGGACTCTCCTAGCTCCCAGAAACTATATATATGCCTTCCCCCGTCCAAATCCGGGTCCAAACCCTAGCCTTCTTCCACCCCGCGCCCCCGGACGTGTCCGTCCCGGACCGGACGAAACCCCGCGCCGCCCCGCGCTAGTGGCGCGCCGCCACGTGGCGCCCACGACCGCCGCCGCCAAGCCCGCTTGAGCCCATCATGGGCCTGCTGCCCAGCCCGCCCGCCGCCGCCGGCGCCTCGCCCACAAGGCCGCGCCCGCGCCTCGCCAGCGCCTCCCACCGCCCGCCGAACCGCCGCCTCCGCCCACCGAGCCGCCTCCGCCGCCTCCCTCCGCCGAGTCGCGCCGCCCAGCCGCCGCGCTTTATCTCGCCGCCCGCTTCGCCGCCGTCCTCCGCCGCCTCGCGCCGGATCCGGCCGGGCCAGCCCCTCTCCGGCCACCCCCGGCCTCCTCCGCCCTTACCCGCGCCTCGCCGGACTGCCCCGACCCACCGGAGCCGATGCCGCCCGCGTTGACTTCGCCCCCCTCTCGAGGTCGATTTCGCCTAAGTCCCCAGTTTTGCATATTATATGCCCATGTTCATCGCATCATAACTCTGCATCTGTAGCTCCGTTTCGTGCGTGTAATATGTCAAATTGTTCGTCTCGACGAGTACATCATTTGATCCCATTGCATCATTTTCATTTGAGCTCATCTTTATGCCCGAAATTCTGTTAGAAGAGGGCTATGTGATGTTAGTTTCAGATTCTTATCAGAACATGCACTTTTGTTATTTTTGCCATGATTGATGTGTGCATCCTATGAACTTGAGTCCTACATGTGTTTTGTAATATGCCATGCCATATTTACAGGGGTGTATGCCATGTATTTTTGTGATCTCTGTGGTGACTAGCACAAGCATGCAAACTAGGCTTCATGATGTTGCTGATTTCAGCCCCTGTTTTGCTGATATTTTTATGCCATGTAAACTTGATGCTACAGAGAGATCCATGCTTATTTTGAGATACTTCAGTAAGGATGTTTTGAACATATGGTTATTCTCTATCCATCCATGCCCTTGTTTGCAATTATGGAGTGCCATAGATTGAGTCAATCGAGCTCTACTTTTGCTATAAAATGTTTCCTGGCAGGTTGTTTACATGCTATTCAATTTTGCCAAGGTTGTTGTAGTTGATCCGTGTATGCTATGATGTTGTTCTTACCATGTATAGCTTCTATGCCATGTCTTCTTACTGTGAGTTGCCTTTCTATGCCATGTATTGCTCTGTGGTGAGTGGTTCAAGCTCACCAACATGCCTTCCTTATTGTTGTTCCTGCCATGTATGAATCTGTAATATAACTTGCCATGTTTACATGGGTGCCATCATATTTTCTGTCCCTTTTTGGCTCATGGTCTCTAAAGGACTTTTGTTCTATGCATTTAGTAGTATCATGCCATGCCTTTGTTTGCCATGATATGTTCCTGTAGCATGTTGTTTGATAGCTCTAAACATTGCAACCTGATGTTATTTCTGCTAAAGTCTGAAACTGTTATTATTTGCAAACTTGCCATGTCATTTTGAGCATGTTCTAGTGATTTCTGGAGATAGCTCAGTGTTCATGTTTTGTAATGCCTTACCTGTAAATCATTCCCATGCCTTTTGTTGTTACGTTGAGGTGCTGTAGCTTGTTGTTTAGGTGCTTGCAATATGCCTAGTTGCTGTTTTGGACAGATTGTTGCTATAACTTGTTTCATGTGTATGTGTTGAACCGTTGCTCCGTTTTGAGTGTGCTCTATATGAAACTTGCTTGATTTTGCATGTAGCTTCATATTATCATGTTCCATCCATGTTTTGAGGTGTTTGCTTGATGTTTGTATGCATTTTGCATCAATGCCATGCTTATCTTGTTTTGCTCATATCTTCTAGGCCGTAGCTCCGAATTAAATGAACTTTATATGTAACTTGACTAGAATTTCGTGTAGATCATCGTGGTGCATCTTAACTTGCTGTTTAACAACTTGAACATAAGGTTTATTCAGATCTGGACCAATTTCGAAATTTGCATATGAGGACTTACCGGAATTGTTATATGTTGTTTCCGGCCTCATTTAAACTTGCTTTGATGTGTTGCTCTTGTTTGCATCATCTCTTGCCATGAGTAGCTTCATGTAGCTTTGTCATGCATCATGCTTGTTTGTGCATCATGGCTTGTCCATGTGTGGTGTGTTTACTATGTTGTGTGCTTCTTCTTGTTAGTTCCTGTTTCGTTGCGATCGTGAGGATTCGTTCGTCTACGCTTGGTTCGACTTCGTGGCTTCATCTTCTTCATGGACTCGTTCTTCTTCCTTGCGGGATTTCAGGCAAGATGACCGTCACCTTGGATCTCACTACTATCATTGCTATGCTAGTTGCTTCGTTCTACCGCTATGCTGCGCTACCTATCACCTGTTTATCAAGCCATCCCAAATTGCCATGTCAGCCTCTAACCTTTTGCACCCTTCCTAGCAAACCGTTGTTTGGCTATGTTACCGCTTTGCTCAGCCCCTCTTATAGCGTTGTTAGTTGCAGGTGAAGATGAAGTTTGTTCCTTGTTGGAACATGGAGATGTTGTTCCTTGTTGGAACATGTTTACTTGTTGGGATATCACAATATATCTTATATTATTAATGCATCTATACACTTGGTAAAGGGTGGAAGGCTCGCCTTATGCCGGTGTTTTGTTCCACTCTTGCCGCCTAGTTTCCGTCATATCGGTTTTATGTTCCCGGATTTTGCGTCCCTAACGCGGTCGGGTGATTTATGGGACCCCCTTGACAGTTCTCTTTGAATAAGACTTTTCCAGCAAGGCCCAACCTTGGTTTTACCATTTGCCTCACCACCACCTATACCCTTCCCTTGGGTCGGCCAACCCAAGGGTCATATTTATTTTAGCCCCCCGGGCCAGTGCTTCACTAAGTGCTGGTTCGAACCGAAACCATCAAGGGCCACCACGGGGAAACTCGAGGCTTGGTTTTACTCGTAGCCTGTCTCATCCGGTGTTGCCCTGAGAACGAGATATGTGCAGCTCCTATCGGGATTGTCGGCGCATCGGGCGGTCTTGCTGGTCTTGTTTTATTGCTGTCGAAATGTCTTGTAGCCGGGATTCCGAGACTGATCGGGTCTTCCGGGAGAAGGAATATCCTTCGTTGATCGCGAGAGCTTATCATGGGCTAAGTTGGGACACCCTGCAGGTATAAACTTTCGAGAGCCGTGCCAGCGGTTATGTGGCAGATGGGAATTTGTTAATATCCGGTTGTAGTAAACTTGAAGCAAACTCTTCTAAAATACACCAACCGTAATGCGTAACGTGAGTGTCTCTTTTCGGGGTTGATCGAGAGGAGAACACGGTTTCTGGGTTATGTCTGACGTAAGTAGGAGTTCAGGATCACTTCTTGATCATTACTAGTTGACGATCGTTCCTTTGTTTCTCTTCTCGCTCTCATTTGCGTATGTTAGCCACCATATATGCTTAGCCGCTGCTGCAACCTCACCACTTTACCCCTTCCTTTCCCATTAAGCTTTGCTAGTCTTGATACCCATGGTAATGGGATTGCTGAGTCCTCGTGGCTCACAGATTACTACACCACCAGTTGCATGTACAGGTTTCCCGATGATCATGACGCGAGAGCGATGTTACTTGTTTTGGAGTTCTTCTTCTGCTTCTTCTTCAATCAGGGGATAGGTTCCAGGTCGGCAGCCTGGGATAGCAGGGTGGATGCCGTTTGAGTTTCTGTTTATGTTTCATCCGTAGCCGGATGTTGGTCTTGTATATGATGTTGTTGTATTCTTGTGGCATTTGTGCCTTATGTATTGGATGTATCCCCATCTATTATGTGATGTTGATGTAATGATATCCACCTTGCAAAAGCGTTTCAATATGCGGGTCTATCCTTGGTGGGACCGTCGAGTTCCTTTTGGATAGGGTCGCATATTGGGTGTGACAAATTCAACCACACTTGGATATTAAATATCTGCAGTAGTTCATTTGTCAATTCAACCACATCTAGGGTTTGTGTCATGTTTCACTTGAATGTTATGCCTAGCTCGTAGTCTAGTATTTTCTTCGAATCTACTAGCTCGATCTATATGTTTCATTCATTCGAAACATTTCTCAAAGTTTGTATCTGTTTCTTCCTCAAAATGTTTTCGTTCGGAAAACACTCACTGAGAGCATTTGTAACCCTGTCCCCATTTCCCTCGTTCCTACTCTTATTCACTGGTGTATGCATTCTGTTGAGGATTCCGCTCGACCAATGAGCATGGCTGATGAAGAAGAGGTATTCATGGGAACAACTGATGAATCCAAGGCACCAAATGCTAAGGCCCCAAAGGTAGGCCCATCCTCCAGCAAAAGAAAAAGAGCCAAACGAAGAGCAAGAAGCAGATGCTCCGAAGAAAAGGAAAGGTGGCAGGCAACCTCTCACAAATTCAGCACAATATATCTCTCATGATAACTACAACACAGTTCCTGGAGAAGATTCGACTCAGAGAAAAAGGCGTGTGCAAAAGATCCGGCGTCACTAGGTACGGAAGTGGTTCAACTACAAAATGGTTCATCCTCAATATGCCAAGAACTTTGCCTTCCATCCCATGTGGGGTGACTATCGCGAAATTGGACTCATACAGGCAGGTGATCCCCAGAAAAGGCCTCCATCACCTCCTGACGCTGATGAGTTGTCTCTTAAGACACCTGACTCTTATCCCGAAGAAAAAGCCAAGCACCTCAAGAATGTTGAAAAGAGAGCCAAGAAGGCTGAAAAGGAACAAGAAAGAGAAGAAGAAAACCTTCGTCTCATCAAATTAGACGTCGAGAAGAAAAAGGCTGAAGGAAAAGCAGAACGCCATTCAAAGCACAAACATGATCCAAGATCTGCTGCTCTGAAGAAAAACAGCGCGCCAAAAAGAAGGCCTGCTAAACCAGTTGAGACTGACAGTGATTCTTCCGTTGAAGATGATCCTCCACTCACCAGAGAAGAAATTGATGCAACTCTTTCAGAACAAGTGAATATCACAACTTCCACTGTTCTACCTGATCTTCGAGCGAGTGCTGTCCCAATTGCACCCCCGGAGAAGAACCCTTTGAAGAGAAAGACTCGTCCAACCACTGCCACAATGGTAGACAAAGTGAACACAACTCCTCATCTAGATGCAATTGATCTGCACGATTTGGTAGTTGATGCCCCAGTAGGCACAGCTAAGCCAGGAGAAAAGCTCCTGAAGCAAAAGGTGAAGCAAATCAAAGTTCCTTCTGCCGAGCAGATTGCTCCAGGTGCTAAGATTGTGAAAGAAAAGGATGCTCAGTTTGCTCCAAAGATGACTCAACCTTTGGCTTATATGCCTCCGACCGAGCAAAATGTAGCACAAGATGCTCCTGCTGCACAACCTCAAGTTGAATCAGATGCATCGCATTATTTCAATCACGTGTTCATTATGGAGCAGCTTGACAGATTTGTGGAGAACCTGTTTGATGGAGAAGTGGCATCTTTGCCCATCCACTCTGAAGTAATTACTCAAGCATCTGATCTGGTCCAGGACATGAGAAATGATTCTGTTGAGATCAATGACCTCACTGCCCAACTCAAAGAGCTTGACAATCGAATGAAAGATATGAAATCCAAGTTTGTCATCAAGCAACTTGAAGAATCTTATGTGGATGTCAATACGTCTTTGACTATCCTTCGGCACAGAAGATTGGGATTTCACTCTGACTTGGATCAAATCGTTCGCAAAATTTGCCTCGATCATCAATCTCAAGTCACTGGCTACAATGATCTTGTGAAAGGACACATTGATCCGCCCAAGCAAAAGAAGAAGAAGAAGATAGCGAAGAAGAATGCTCCTCCTCCTCCTCCTCCTCTAAACGCTGAGACTCAGAAAGAAAAGTCTGTTGAACGAGCAATTCCTTCGCCAACTCTTGAACAAGTTCCAAATGCTCCTAATTCGCCAAGGCCAACTAAAACAGTGCATGTGGCCTCTCCAGTTCATGAAGCGAATCTACCTCAGCAAAATGTTTTGGAAGAAGGTGAAATTCCTCAGACTGCTCCCCAGGCTTCTCTAGCTCGTGTTGAACAAAATGATTCAGTTCCTCCCTCTGCTCCTCAACCGTCTGGTGAAGCAAATCCTCAACGGCCCCCAGTGGCTGATAAAGATTCAGTACCTGACAAAGTGTCTGATCCCTCTCATGTGCGATTTCCAGTCAATACTGCACGAAGAACTTCAGATGTTGATCCTTCTGCAGCAAAATCAACTTCTGCTCATCACTCGGACTCAGTTATATATGGCGATGAAGTGATCTCCATTGAAGATGAGCTCAAATACCCTTATCCTCGCGAGCCACTGCCGTTGTTCTCAATCGGCGTTGGCGTCAAAGGGCCACTGTTCAATCGGAACACTCACCCTGTTTTCTTTCAAGAGAGTCCATATAGCAAGCCCCGCACTTCTGAATCTCCTCGATTCTGGACTCAGGAACATGCCATTTATTATTCTCGGATCTTATGTGACAGCTGCAAGATCTTCCCTCATGAGTTCCTGAATATCATTGCGATGAAGAACATTGGCCGCTTCAATCAAGTACTGCACGACATCGAAGACTTTGGCCTCACGCATGTCTTTGCATATCAGCATCCATGGAACAGGGAGATTATTCTTCAATTTTATGCCACACTGTATATCTCCAGTGATGAATCTGATAGCACAAAGTGGATCATGGAATGGATGACCGAAGGAAAGAGAGTAAAATGCTCTGCAATGGACTTTGTATCTCATTTCCATTTTCCTCGGTTCGAACATGGCAAAACTGAGATCCGAGTTCATAACATTATGCGATCTCTGATGAAGATTTCCGATGCATTGTGGATGAAGACAAAATTCGTGACTACAATGGTCCTCCCCTGCCTGAGCACTTGACATTCAACAATCAGACTTTATACCATATTCTCACGTACAGCCTCTGTCCGCTGGCTGGGATGAATACAAACAACGTTATATCTAATGTTCTTCGCAACACCATCCATGCCATCTCACAAGGTTTTATCTTCAATGTCGAAGACATGTTCCTGCACATACTCATGGATTCAGCTCAGCACCCAAACACTATCAAGGTATTTGCACCCTGGATTCAAAAGGTGGTTGACTATGCAAGGAAAACCGAATATCTAGCGAAAGTTAATCACTAAACTTTATTCCTCCAGTACGTGATACGCTGAAAATCATGGACGATTTTTCTTCGAGGAAAGCTCCAGTGTCTAGCCCTCCTGATTATCATAACACTCTCAATGGACCAAGGCTACCTCAGCGTGATCGTCAACCGAACACTCAACCTCCTTCACATCTTGAGGTGAGCTTGCGCACTCAATAGCTACTGCTGAAGCATATGGCTGAGGATCACCAAGAGAAAGAGCATATGGCTGCCAAATTAAATGCAATCAACAACTGAACAAAAGTTGTGCACATGATCACGACAGAAAACAAGAAGCGTTTATGGAAATTACTTCGGCAGTTCTTCTCCAAGAAGCAATTGAGCAACTCTCATCTCAAAGAACTCTATGAGTATATTGATCAAGGTTTTTCAGCTAAGATTTTCAAGATCGGATCACTCCGCTCATGAACCAACAACCAATTTACTTCGGATTCAGTTGCGCAAATTGCTCGACGAGTCAGAAGCAACCTCGCCCGCTGAGAAACCTGCTGAAGGAAATATTTTGTCTCGCAAGACTCAACTTGATGATCCCAATGTGCCTTCGTCCTCTCAGCCCCAAGCCAGTATTGAAGGATCCGCTATTGCTGCTGATGTTGAAGATATACCAGCCACCTCCGGATCAGAAACGTCTTTGGGCAGTTCTTCAGGAAATGCCTCAGAGTGAATCAAATTCACCTATTTTCGCACTTTTGTTATTCATCACCTTTTTTACACTAGTGTCCAAAAAGGAGGAGAATTACATAGAGAGTTTCGATAGATTTGCTCTGTTATTTTTGGACCCCGTGTTAATTTGCTCTAGTTTATGAGACTACTTATGCCACTTGATGTGCTCTGATGTAAAACTTCTGATATGAGTTGTAATATTAATAACCCCGCCTGATGCACTATTTTCTCTCGAAGTATTTGCTTTGCAGGTGGAATTATTGTCAGAAGTCATGAATGATTGCACTATATTCTCGTTGGATTATGTATAAATAATGTTACCGGTTGCTCCAAAATCCGACCGTTATGAACGTGTTGGTTGGCCATTGGCTGGACCTTGTGTCCAAAATGGTCATTTCCCATCTGGGAAGGCTGCAGCTATAAATAGCCACCCCGCGCCGGCTTTGTCCAGTGGCTCCTCCGTTTGATTCTAAGAAGATTGTTGAGCAACCCACTCCCCGAGCGATTTGAGTTTAAAATCCGCCGAGAGAAAAACCCTGGAGCTGAGTGGTTCAGCATCACTGGAATCCAAGTTTAGTACGCTCCGCCTATTACTCTTGAGAGCTGCAAACTCTCTAGATGGTTAGGTGTCAATTTCTTCAGAGACCAAGAGTGATTGTGGTTCTCGAAGAAGAAGTCTGTAAAGGTTCGGAGATCTACTTCAAGTATCTACCATGAGTGATCGACATCGGTTGACGAATCGATTGTCGAGGAGAATAGGGTGAAGAGAGTTTATCTTCTGTGTTAAGTCACAACCCCTCCAACCAGACGTAGTCCTTGTGCAGAAGGACGAACTGGTCGAACAAATACCCTGTCGCCATCGAGCATATTCAGTTATCTCTGTCACCCATGTTTGCCTTCAATGCATTTTCATTCGTATGATTTACATCAATGCATGCTCTAGTTTCCTTTCGGTACTATGTGTTAGTTCACTATAGTTTGTTTTTCATTCGTTCCGCTCCTGGGTTCTGAGAGATTTAAGTTTTACGAAGAAAATTTAAAACTCCCATTCACCCCCCTTTGGTAGACATACTTCGTTCCTAAAACTTGCATGACATCTTTTACCCTACCCTCCCATGGCATCAGGGTCCATAAGGAAAGCTACGGGATATTAAGGCCTCCTTTTAATAGAGAACCGGAACAAAGCATTAACACATAGTGAATACATGAACTCCTCAAACTACGGTAATCACCGGAGAGAATCCCAATTATTGTCCTTGGGGTATGCGGATCATAACACGTAATAGGTGCGTATAACTTGCAAGATAGGATCAATAACGCAAATATATTCATGAAAACATAAAGGGTTCAGATCTGAAATCATGGCACTTGGGCCCTAGTGACAAGCATTAAGCAGAGCAAAGTCATAGCAACATCATCTCAGAACATAGTGGATACTAGGGATCAAGACCTAACAAAACTAACTCGATTACATGATGAATCTCATCCAGCCCATCACCGTCCAACAATCCTACGAAGGAATTACTCACTCCCGGCCATGAGCATCATGAAATTGGTGATGGAGAAGCGTTGGTGATGACGATGGCGATGCATACCCCTCTCCGGAGCCCCGGACGGACTCCAGATCTGGCCTCCCGATGAAGAACAGGAAGTGGCGGCGGCTCCATATCATAAAACGTGATGAAACTTCTTCTTTTATTTTTTCTTTGGGAATCTAAATTTATAGGCTTGAGATTAGGATCAGCGGAGCCACGCGTGCCCACAAGCCACCAGGGCGCGCTCAGGGGGGTGTGCACGCCCTGGTGCCTTCTGGGCAGCAGGTGGCCCCCTTTGGTGCGTCTTGGCTGCAATATTTTTTATATATTCCATAAATGATCTCCAAAAAGTTTCGTCCAATTTTGAGAACTTTTATTTCTGCTCGAAAAACAACACCATGGTAGTTCTACTGAAAATAGCGTCAGTCCGTGTTAGTTTCATTTAAATCATGCAAATTAGGGTCCAAAACAAGAGCAAAAGTGTTTGGAAAGGTAGATACGACGGAGACGTATGAACTCCCCAAGCTTAACTCATTGCTTGTCCTCAAGCAATTCAGTTGACAAACTGAAAGTGATAAAGAAAAACTTTTACGAAGTCTTTTGTTCTTGTATCCATATATATGCTTAAATAGTACCCATGTTTTTAGCAAAGACCATAACTAAACATGCAAATGACAACTCTTAGAAATTATATTCACTCATATCAATGGCATAATTAACTAGTGAGCAATAATAACATATCTCAAATGCCAACACTTTGTCAAAACAATCATGATATAATATGATAACATTGTATCTTGCTAGCCCTTTCTGAGACCGCAAAACATAAATGCAGAGCACCTCCAAAGTTCAAGTAGCGACTAAACATTGTAATTCATGGTAGAAGAGATCCATTCATGATGCATTCAACATAAACTAAATAATCTTAGCGTGAGGAAAATACTTGGCTGAAAGCATCCTTACATTTATCTCGTGAATCAATACTATTGCGAGGCAAGGATGAAAACCAAGTTTTAGCACGATCTCTTATCAAGAAAGGAAATAATTTCAACTTAAAAATATTATTATCCACATATTTTTTTCTTTTGCGTATCACATAATTCAACGAAGGCATTAAGATGGGATGCAACATCTTCATTAGGATTTCCAGAAAATTGATCTTTCATAATTAGATTCAACAATGCACATTAATATATTATGACTCCGCACTAGTGGCGGGAGGAGCAATTGGAGTACTAATTAAATCATTATTATTACTATTTGAGAAGTCACATAACTTAGTGTTTTCTTGAGACATAGTGACAAATCAAACAAGCAAGCAAACTAGCAAAGTAAAACATTTTTGTGTTTTTGATATTTTTGTAACGAGACTAATAAAAGCAAATAAAAATTAGAGCAAGTAAATGATAATTTGAGTGTAGGTACTTGTAGGTTTTCTATGATGTCTCCCCGGCAATGGCGCTAGAAATTCTTTCTGCTCCTTGTGAGTTGAGTTGGGTTTTTCCACGAAGAGGAAGGGTGAAGTAATATAGTAGCTGCTAAGTATTTCCCTCAGTGAGAACGAAGGTTATCAAACCAATTGGAGAATCACACCAAGCCTAGTGAACATCACCTACACACACAAGAACAAATACTTGCACCCAACGCGGCAAGAGGGTTGTCAATCCCCTTGATCTCGTTATTTGCAAGGATTAAATCTAGTAGTGGTAGATATATAAATTGCAAAACAAAATAAAAGTAAATAAATTACAGCAAGGGTTTTTTTGATTTTTGTAATATGATAAAAGTAGATCCGGGGGCCATAGTTTTCACCACAGGCTTCTCTCTTGAAACATAGCATACGGTGGATGAACAAATTACTATTTGGCAATTGATAGAAAAGCGCATAGTTATGATGTTATTCATGGCAATGAACATGTATATAGACATTACTTCTGTGACAAATAGACCGAAACGATTCTGCATCTACTACTATTACTCCACCAATCGACCACTATCGAGCATGCATATATGGTATTAAGTTCATAATAAATAGATTAATGCATGAAGCAAGATGATATAATGTAGACAAAATAAACTCAAGCAATATGAATGAACCCCGTCGTTTTACCATTAGTGGCAACAACACAAATATGTGTATTGCTACGCCTTCTTTCATGAGGCCAGGACACCGCAAGATTGAACCCATTACAAAAGCACATCTCGTGTTAAAGATAAACCAATCTAGTTGGCCAAACCAAACAGATAGATCAGAGAGAAATACAAAGCTATAGAAATCATGCATAATAAGTACAACAAAGACTCGATCACTTTCAATGAATAATCTGATCATAAACACACAATTCATCGGATCCCAACAAACACACCGAAAAAGAAGATTACATCGGATAAAACTCCATGGAGATCATGGAGAACTTTGTATTGAAGATCAAAGAGAGAGAAGAAGCCATATAGCTACTAGCTATGGACCGGTAGGTCTATGGTAAACTACTCACACATCATTGGAGGGCAGCAAGGTTGATGTAGAAGCCCTCCGTGGTTGATTCCCCCTTCGACAGAGTACCGAAAAGGCCTCTAGATGGGATCGCGGAAGAATAGAAGTTTGTTGTGGCAGAAAAAGTGTTTCGGGTGGCTCTCTGTTGGTTTCAGGATATACGGGAATTTATGGAGTTGGAATTGTTGGGAATCGTTGCATGGAAAACAAAATTTTTTCTACGCACACGCAATGATCTATCCATGGAGATGCATCCTGTGTATCTTTTGCCGGGGGTGCCCGGAACCCCTTCCGGTGACCCGATAAGTACCCGGTACCCCCCGAAACACTTCCGGCGTCCAAATACCATCATCCTATATATCAATCTTTACCTCTTGGAAATTTTGAGACTCCTCGTCATGTTCGTGATCTCATCCGGGACTCCGAACAACATTCGGTCACAAAATAACATAACTAATTTAATACTAATCGTCATCGAACGTTAAGCGTGCGGACCCTACGGGTTCGAGAACTATGTAGACATGACCGAGACACCTCTCCGGTCAATAACCAATAGCGGAACATGGATGCTCTACAAAGATCTTTATCGGTCGAACCGTCATGACATACGTAATTTCCTTTGTCCATCGGTATGTTACTTGCCTGAGATTCGGTTGTCAGTATCTTCATACCTAGTTCAATCTAGTTACCGACAAGTCTCTTTACTCGTTCTGTAATACATCACCTCGTGACCAACTCCTTAGTCGTTTGCTTGCAAGCTTATCATGCGTATTACAGAGAGGGCCCAGAGATACCTCTCCGATACTCGGAATGACAAATCCTAATATCGATCTATGCCAACTCAACAATCACCTTCAGAGATACATGTAGATCATCTTTATAATCACCCAGTTACATTGTGACGTTTGATAGCACACAAGGTATTCCTCCGGTATCCGGGAGTTGCATAATCTCATAGCCGAAGGAATATGTATTTGACATGAAGAAAGCAATAGCAATAAAACTAAACGATCATTATGCTAAGCTAATGGATGGGTCTTGTCCATCACACCATTCTCCTAATGATGTGATCCCGTTATCAAATGACAACTCATGTCCATGGTTAGGAAACCTTAACCATCTTTGATCAACGAGCTAGTCTAGTAGAGGCTCACTAGGGACACGGTGTTTGTTTATGTATTCACACATCTATTGAGGTTTCTGATCAATACAATTCTAGCATGAATAATAAACCTCTATCATGAATAAGGAAATATAAAATAACAACTTTATTATTGCATCCAGGGCATATTTCCTTCAGTCTCCCACTTGCACTAGAGTCAATAATCTATTTCACATCGCCATGTGATTAACACCCATAGTTCACATCGCCATGTGACCAGCACCCAAAGAGTTTACTAGAGTCAATAATCTAGTTCACATCGCCATGTGATTAACACCCAAAGAGTACTAAGGTGTGATCATGTTTTGCTTGTGAGAGAAGTTTAGTCAACGAGTCTGCCACATTCAGATCCGTATGTATTTTCCAAATTTCTATATCTACAATGCTCTGCATGGTGCTACTCTAGCTAATTACTCCCACTTTTAATACGTATCCAGATTGAGACTCAGTGTCATCTGAATTGGTGTCAAAGCTTGCATCGACGTAACCATTTACGACGAACTCTTTATCACCTCCATAACCGAGAAATATTTCCTTAGTCCTCTTAGGTTACTAAGGATAATTTTGACCTCTGTCTAGTGATGTACTCCTAGATCACTATTGTACCCCCTTGCCAATCTCATGGCAAGGTACGCAATAGGTCTGGTACACAACATGGCATACTTTATAGAATCTATGAATGAGGCATAGGGAATGACTTTCATTCTCTCTCTATCTTCTGCCGTGGTCGGGCCTTGAGTCTTACTCAACTTCACACCTTGCAACACAGGCAAGAACCCTTTCTTTGACTGATCCATTTTGAAATTCTTAAAAACTTTGTCAAGGTATGTGCTTTGTGAAAGTCCTATTAAGCGTCTCGATCTATCCCTATAGATCTTGATGCCCAACATTTAAGTAGCTTCACCGAGGTCTTTTATTGAAAAATTCCTAATCAAGTATCCATTTATGCTATCCCGAAATTCTATATCATTTCAAATCAATAATATGTCATCCACATATAATATCAGAAATGCTATAGAGCTCCCACTCACTTTCTTGTAAATACAGGCTTCATCATAAGTCTGTATAAAACCATATGCTTTGATCACCTCATCAAAGCGTATATGCCAACTCTGAGATGCTTGCACCAGCCCATAGATGGATCGCTGGAGCTTGCACACTTTGTTAGCATCTTTAGAATCGACAAAACCTTCTAGTTGCATCATATACAACTCTTCTATAAGAAATCCATTAAGGAATGCAGTTTTGACGTCCATTTGCCAAATTTCATAATTATAAAATGCGGCAATTGCTAACATGATTTGGACTGACTTAAGCATCACTACGGGTGAGATAGTCTCATCATAGTCACTCCTTGAACTTGTCGAAACCTTTTGCAACAAGTCGATCTTTGTAGACGGTGACATTACCGTCAGCGTCAGTCTTCTTCTTGAAGATCCATTTATTCTCAATGGCTTGCTGATCATCGGGAAAGTCCACCAAAGTCCACACTTTGTTCTCATACATGGATCCTATCTCAGATTTCACGGCACCAAGCCATTTATCAGAATCTGGGCTCATCATAGCTTCTTCATAGTTCGTAGGTTCGCCATGGTCTAGTAACATGACTTCCAGGACAGGATTACCGTACCACTCTGGTGCGGAACATGCTCTGTTCGACCTATGAGGTCTAGTAGTATCTTTGAAAGTGCAACTATCCCTGGGTGGTTTTGGTAATTCCTAAGAACATATAGCTCATTGAGCTAATGCTACTTCAAGATAAACATTTCAGGAAAGCTCAATGATTGGCATGGCATGGATGAGAAAAGTGGACCCCTCAACATGCTAAGGACAAAAGAATTGGCTCAAGATCAAAGCACAAGACTCTACATTTTCATTTTAGTGATCCAAGGTCACATTGAGTCCATAGGAAAAGCCAATACTATCAAGAGGGGTTGAGGTGTTGCTTAATGAGTTTCTTCCTCAAAGTGCTTAGTGATATGCTCCAAAAACCCTCAACTACTTTCTCACATCCACATATGTCCCAAACCAAAAGTCAAACTCGGCCCCACTGAAACTTTCTATCTGGCGCCACCGAGTTCAATTGACATAGCCACTGCAAGAAACCCTAGTCTTTTCAATCTCACCGATAGGGATCTCGGTCTCACCGAGATGGGATTGTAATCTCTCTGTTTCCCTTTGCATCGTTTCGGTCAAACCGAGATGAGCGATCGGTCCCACCCAGATTGCAATGCAAACTCTCTGTTTCCCTTTTGTAACGTTTCCGTCCAACCGAGATGAGCGAATCGGTCCCACCGAGTTTGCCTGACCAACTCTCTGTTTGACTGTTACCAAAATCGGTCTCACCAAGTTTGTGTAATCGGTCTCACCGAGATTATGTTATGCCCTAACCCTAACGAAATCGGTCCCACCGAGTTGACATGTCGGTCCCACCGAAAACCCTAACGTTCACATTTTGAACTAAATCGGTCTGACCGAGTTTCATGATTTGGTCCCACCGAGTTTGGTGATTTGTGTGTAACGGTTAGATTTTGTGTGGAGGCTATATATACCCCTCCACCCACTCTTCATTCGCGGAGAGAGCCATCAGAACATGCCTACACTTCCAACATACATTTTCTGAGAGAGAACCACCTATCCTTGTGTTGAGGTCAAGATATTCCATTCCAACCACATAAATCTTGATCTCTAGCCTTCCCCAAGTTGCTTTCCACTCAAATCATCTTTCCACCAAATCCAATCCTATGAGAGAGAGTTGAGTGTTGGGGAGACTATCATTTGAAGCACAAGAGCAAGGAGTTCGTCATCAACACACCATTTGTTACCTCTTGGAGAGTGGTGTCTCCTAGATTGGCTAGGTGTCACTTGGGAGCCTCCGACAAGATTGTGGAGTTGAACCAAGGAGTTTGTAAGGGCAAGGAGATCGCCTACTTCGTGAAGATCTACCCGAGTGAGGCAAGTCCTTCGTGGGCGACGGCCATGGTGGAATAGACAAGGTTGCTTCCTCGTGGACCCTTCGTGGGTGGAGCCCTCCGTGGACTCGCGCAACTGTTACCCTTCGTGGGTTGAAGTCTCCATCAAAGTGGATGTATGATAGCACCACCTATCGGAACCACGGATAAAAAATCTTCGTGTCAACATTGCGTTTGCTCCCTCAATCTCCTCCCTTTACCTTCATATGCAATTGTTTTACTTTCCGCTGCTACACTCTTAGAATTGCATGTGTAGGTTGATTGCTTGACTTGTGCTAAGTTGCTAAAATCTGCCAAGAACTAAAATTGGGAAAAGGCTAGATTTTTATTTGGCCAAGTAGTCTAATCACCCCCCTCTAGACATACTTTCGATCCTACAAGTGGTATAAGAGATTTGGTCTCCATTTGCTTTGATTTCCATAGCTTTTGGTGGTCAAAGCCTTGGTTTCACAACCTAGGAGAGTATGGTGTCTAGCGAGGGAAATTACCACCGTAGAGGCCCTTACCTTGATGGTACAAATTTTGCTAGTTGGAAGCATAAGATGAAAATGCATATTCTTGGACATAACCCCGCCGTTTGGGATATTGTGTGTTTTGGCTTGCAAGGTGAATTCTTCGATGGGAGAGAACCAAACCGTGAAGCTACCGCGGAAGAGTTGAAAATGCTACAATATAATGCTCAAGCTTGTGATATTCTCTTCAACCGATTGTGCCCCGAAGAATTCAACATAATCAGCCGTCTTGAGAATGCAAAGAAAATTTGGGATACTTTGATTGATATGCACGAAGGTACATAATCCGTCAAGGAATCCAAATTGGATGTGCTTCGAAGTGAGCTTGACAAGTTCAAAATGAAGGATGGTGAAGGCGTCGCTAAAATGTACTCTAGGCTTGCTCTCATCACAAATGAGATTGCCGGCTTAGGAAGTGAGGAGATGACCAATAGATTCATCATCAAGAAGATCCTAAGAGCCTTGGATGGAAAATATGATACCGTGTGCACATTGATCCAAATGATGCCCAATTACAAAGATCTCAAGCCAACGGAAGTCATTGGAAGAATTGTTGCTCATGAGATGTCACTCAAGGATAAGGAAGAGCTCCATAACAAGTCAAGCGGTGCTTACAAAGCCTCATGTGAAGCTCCTACATCATCAAGTGAGAAACAAACCTTCAATGAAGAATTGAGCCTAATGGTGAAGAACTTCAACAAGTTCTACAAAAGTAGAAGCAAGGAAAGAAGTTCCAAGTCAAGGTCCTACAATGACAAAAGATCTTCTAGTCGTGAGCGTAATTGCTACAATTGTGGAAGACCCGGACACTACTCCAATGAGTGTACGACTCCCTACAAAAGAAGAGAAGATTCTCCCAAAAGAAGGAGTAGGAGAGAAGAATCACCATCAAGAGAAAGAAGGAGTAGAGATGATCGTTATGAACGAAGACCCTCTCGGAGAAGCAAGGATTCGGAAAGAAAGGATAAGTCGTCAAGGAGCTACACAAAAACAAGACATCAAGCTCATGTTGGTGAATGGGTATCCGGTTCCGACTCCGACAATCACTCCGAAAGAAGTTATCACTCCGACTCCGAATATACTCAAGATGAAGGTGTTGTCGGTCTAGCACTTGTGTCAACCAACTCCTACGACATATTTGACTCACCAAATGAAGGAATTGGAAGATGCTTCATGGCCAAAGGTCCAAAGGTAACACACCCCGAGTATGTTGATTTCAATAGTGATGAAGATGATTTGCTAGGAGATGATGATTTACTTGTTGACAACTCTAGTTATGAAAACTATGATGAGCTTATTAATCATGATAATCAAGATAAAACGAATGATGATGATAAGAAGGAGATTGAGCGTCTAACTAAAGAACTAAACACTCTTAAGTTAGCTCATGAAACTAACTTGGAAGATCATCGAGAACTTTTAAAGACTCGTGATAAGCTACGCTTTGAAAAGCTCAACCTTGATCAAGAACATGAGTTTTTAAAGGCAATCAATGATGATCTTCGCAAGAAAATTTCTTCTTACATTGCCAAGCGTTTACTCTTGTCTACTTACATGCCACAAGTTAAATCTAATAACAAGAACAAGAAAGATTCTTCATCTAGTAGTAACAACAATCATGCTAAATCCAATGTTGTTGCTTCTAGTAGTTCTCTTGATTCCACTAATGATTCTCTTAGCCAAGTTACTCTTGAGCAAGAAAATAGCTTATTGAAGGGAATTATAGAGAAAGGTGTTTACAAGAGCCTTGCCAGAAGCAAGCAATTTGAGGAAATTGTATGCAAGCAAGGAAGACACCGGAAGAATCAAGGTGTTGGTTTTGAACGAAAGTTCAATGCCAATGGAGTTGAGTGGGAAGAAGATCAATACCCCAAGACGAAGTTTGTTCCTCAACAAGAGAAGTATGATCCTACTTCTTTCAAAGGAACACAAGCTCAAGATGATCTTCCACCACAAGACCACAAGCAAAAAGGCAAGGACAAGCTTCAAGAGGAAATTGATGCATTTGAAGAAGCACCCAAGGCCTTGGTCAAGTGGATTCCCAAGACTACATCAAGTTCTACTTCATCAAGTATGACTAAACTCCAAGGATTCCCATCAAGATGGTGTGGATCCCGAAGAAGCTAGAGAGTTCTTGAGGGTGACTCCGCCAACATACTTCACTCTTATCATTTTGGCAATGACAAGTGCAAACAATTTCCACATCTTTCCAAGGAGTCACAAACCCTCTTGTTGGTAAGACAAGGGACAAGGTAACCTAATGCTTTCATGGACAACATCTTGTGTATACATCACTCTATGTCTATGGATATCCTTGCTTGTTCCTTGTGGGACTAACTCGTGTAGGTATTGAAAGTGCAACTCACTCCAAAGGATTGCTCCGAATGATCTACATCAACATTGAGCATCCACATCTTCAACATATACATGAAGTCATCATCGACAAAACCCAATGTTAGTTCATCCCTCGTAGGGGGGATATCACATCTAGGGGAGCTTTACTCTAATCAATTGAGCTAAAGCAACTCTAATGATGTGAACACAACAATGCTTTATGTAAAAGTGGCAACCCCACTTGTGCTTAAACGATGAGTATGACCCATGATCAAATGTTCTCATGTGACTCCTAAGTCAATATACTCATATATAGATGACCTAGTCATCTCCAATTGTTTGATAGATGCTAGAGTGTTTGTGCATGCTTTGTCACAATTTCATTTGTCATTTTATTGTGTGAGCATGTTGAATGCATATTTTTCTAATTCGAGGACATCCATTTGTTGCTTTGATTGTTTGGCCTTTTCTCTTTTGCCAAATGGATGGACAAGAATGCCTAAGAACTCCCTCTAGCTATCTATGATTTTCACGGCTCAAACTATATTCATGCAACATCACAAAGTTTGATCAAGTCAGATTCGAACCACTCTGTGTGAGGAGCACTCGGAGTCCCCGATTCGTCATAGACTTAAACTTCCAAAACCTCTTTGTGCATTTCGGTTGGACCGATTCATCCTTTTCGGTCCTACCGAGATCACCAAGTTGATCTAGGTTTTCAATATAGGTGCAACCGATTAGAACATTTCGGTCACACCGAGTTTGTTGGGGATATTACCACTGGGTGTAAACCGGCCAGGAGAGGCCGGGTTAACCCCATAGTGGTTCATTATACCTGAAGCCCATGAAGATAAAGACGGTGACGCTTTATGAAGGCCCAGGGGCCAAAGTCGGTTTAAGGCCTGTAGACATAAACCGGTATGGATATGTAAACTTGTGTTGTGAGATAGAAAGAGCAGAGACCGAGCCAGACATGCTTATGAGCCGCCTCAGATTACAGAAAGCGACGAGGGCCAACCGTGTATATAAGGGGACGACCCGGCGGCAGTTCAGGACAACAGACAACAACTCGAGACTCAGGCAAAGCGTATTCGCTCCCTGGTCATCGAAACCCTAGCAATTCCACAACAACTGGATTAGGATTTACCTTCACCGCAAGGGGCCGAACCAGTACAAACTCTCTGCGTCCCTTGTCCGCTTTAACCCCTTTAAGCTAACCCGTAGCGATGGCTCCACGACTAAGTCCTTTCCTTAGGACATCTGCCGTGACAAAACCACGACAGTTGGCGCCCACTGTGGGGCTATCGCGTGATGGTTTCGAGTTCTTAGAGGGCAGCTTCAAAGGACTCAAGGGCTATGCTGTGGGCCGGATGACCAAGAGTCGTCGCGGCAAGGTCTACATCGACGATGCAGGCTGGGGCCCCGAGGCCGGCTCAATCGAGTACGGGTACCGGGTCCCCTTCGGCGGCATACACGTTTTCATTGGCAAGATCGGCGAACCGGGCCCTTAGCCGGACATCTGCACCGACCTTGTCGAAACGGCTCAGCGTGCGAGATCTGCCCGGGTTAAGCCTGTCATGAAGCGTGCCTTCGTGGGAGTCATCCACGGAGGGGAATCTAAGGATAGATCCGAATCTGGTGGTGAAACCGTCGTTTATTCCGGCGACGAGTCATCGACCGGAGAGACTGAGTCCTTATATCAGTTGCAAGATGGCCGAGTTGGGGGCTGTTCCGATGGCGACAGTATTCCGGACCCCTTTGATCCGCCAAACCGGGTTGCGATCTTCATGGCCGGTACACAACCAGCGCTCCATTCTTCGACCGCAGCGGCGATGATTTCCGGATCAGCAGCAGCGACAGCGGCCGGGGCAGGAGGCCCTGTGCGACCGCCGGCTCAGGTTCTATCTGATTTATTTGACGCTTTGGCAACGCTGATGACGGAGGTTAATCCGGCGGATCAAGATGCACATAATGCGGAAATCGCGAAGGTGAAAGATCAAATCACCCCGGCCAAAGCCGACTTAGCAGCAGAGGATACCAGGATGGCTGCGGAACGGGCCGCATTGGATGCACAGACTTACCGGCTTATGCTGGATCAGAGTGCCTCAAACGATGTCCTGAAGAGGAGGTTCCGATCTCGCCTGCCGCCGGTTTATGAAGCTAGGAACCTCTTTAATACCCCAGGAGCAGGGACCAGTAATCCGCTGGTGGTAAACCGGGCGGAGGCACCTAGAGTGGGGGCGCCGGTTCAACCACGTTCGGTGAATCCGCCGCACCAGAACAACATTGTGACACAACATATCCCAACACCACCGGGTCATCACTATAACCCGATGGACAACATTGTCGCTGCCACTTCACGGTTGGTGGCCATCCCGATTGAAGGCGAGTCTCCGGTGGCAGTCGAGACGCGATGGGTTAGGGAGTGAGGGAGTCCTGGATTAGGGGGTGTCCGGATGGCCGGACTATAACCTTTGGCCGGACTCCTGGACTATGAAGATACAAGATCGAAGACTTCGTCCCGTGTCAGGATGGGACTTTCCTTGGCGTGGAAGGCAAGCTTGGCGATACGGATATGTAGATCTCCTCCCATTGTAACCGACTCTGTGTAACCCTAGCCCTCTCCGGTGTCTATATAAACCGGAGGGTTTTAGTCCGTAGGACGAACAACAATCATACCATAGGCTAGCTTCTAGGGTTTAGCCTCTATGATCTCGTGGTAGATCTACTCTTGTACTACCCATATCATCAATATTAATCAAGCAGGAGTAGGGTTTTACCTCCATCGAGAGGGCCCGAACCTGGGTAAAAACATCGTGTCCCTCGTCTCCTGTTACCATCCACCTAGACGCACAGTTCGGGACCCCCTACCCGAGATCCGCCGGTTTTGACACCGACATTGGTGCTTTCATTGAGAGTTCCTCTGTGTCGTCATCTTTAGGCCCGATGGCTCCTCCGATCATCAACAACGACGTGGTCCAGGGTGAGACTTTTCTCCCCGGACAGATCTTCGTATTCGGCGGCTTTGCACCGCGGGCCAATTCGCTTGGCCATCTGGAGTAGATCGAAAGCTACGCCACTGGCCATCAGGTCAGATTTGGAAGTTTGAACTACACGGCTGACATCCGCGGAGACTTGATCTTCGACGGGTTCGAGCCACAGCCAAGCGTGCCGCACTGTCATGATGGGCATGATCTAGCTCGCTGCCAACAAAGGATTGCCTGCGCAGCCGCACTGTCCGCCCGACCCTTAGCTCGGTGCCGACCGCGCCGATCAAGGACGGGTGGCTGGACACCGCCTCGGGGGCTGCAATCTCTACGGCGATCAAGCCGAACACCAGCCTTGTCCTTCGCGAAGCTCATGACTCCAAGGTGCCGGACTCCTCTCCGGACTTCGAACCTTCCGCGCCCGCCAATCGAATCCGATTGGGCGCCGATCATGGAGTTTGCCATCATGACATCTTTCAAAGACTCGCCCTTCGGCGACATCCTGAATTCTCTAAAGTCTCTCTCTTTATCAGGAGAGCCCTGGCCGGACTATGGTCAGCAAGGTTGGGATGCGGACGACAAAGAAATTCAAAGCCCTCCCACCACCCACTTCAGAGCCACCGCCGATGACTTAACCGACATGCTCGACTTGACCAAGACATCGACGGTATGGACGCCGATGCAGGAGATTTACCAAGAACCAGCGCCACTGAGGCACCGAAGGCCACCTCGTCATCGACATATACATGGTGGACACCCCAAAAGAAGGAATGGCGATGGAACAACGGAGGATGAACCCTCCAAGAAGCAGCTAAAGCGCCGGCGCCAATGGCGCCGCTCTAAATCCCGCCAAACCAAAAACGGCAATTCCGGCACGGGAGATAATAACACCCCGGACAGTGCCAAAGACAACCCCCTCTAGCAGGATTCAGCACAGGAGGATAGAGAAGCCAGCCCTCATGAGAGAGCGGCAGACAGAGAGGTAGAGGACGACAATTACATGCCTCCCTCCGAAGACAAGGCAAGCCTCGACGACGACGAATTTGTCGTGCCTGAGGATCCCATCGAACAAGAACGTTTCAAACGCAGGCTTATGGCCACGGCGAGCAGCCTCAAGAAAAAACAGCAACAACTTAGAGCTGACCAAGACTTGCTAGCCGACGATGGATCAAGTCCTTGCGGCAAGAGTATGAACTCGAACGCCTCCAAGAGCTACCCAAAGAGCAGGCTGCTACCCCGATTAGAGGAGGAAGCACCTAAACTCACATCACCAGCGCAGACGACACGGCCGACCGCCACCTCGTGGTCATGACAGAGAGGCCTCTCGGCCTCCACTCAAGCCGCACTCGCGTCGCTCAAAGAATACCAAGGCACGGGAAATGCGCCGCACTGTGAGATATATTGGAGGACAAGGCAAGGCAAACAAGATCGATCTATGGATCGCGGGCGCCCATGACGCTGTGATTTATAACCGCATGCCGGATATGGCAATTCGGCGGGCGAACACAAGAGACAAAGCTCATTTGAGCTACGCCGTGATATAGCCCAAGACATGAGGCGCCAGACACCCACTATGCTTCACAGATGAAGTAATGGATCATCAAATCCCGAGGGTTTCAAACCCGTAAACATCGAATCATACGACGGCACAACAGATCCTGCGGTATGGATCGAGGATTATCTCCTTCATATCCACATGGCCCGCGGTGATGATCTACACGCCATCAAATACCTCCCACTCAAGCTTAAAGGACCAGCTCGGCATTGGCTTAACAGCTTGCCGCCAGAGTCAATTGGTTGTTGGGAGGACACGAAGCCGCATTCTGACAATTTCCAGCGCACCTATAATGCGACCACCAGACGCCGATGACCTAAGCCACATAATTCAGCAGCCAGAGGAATTGGCCAGACAATTCTGGACACGGTTCCTAACTAAGAAAAATCAAATAGTCGACTGTTCGGACGCAGAGGCCCTCGCAGCCTTCAAACATAACATCCGTGACAAATGGCTTGCCCGACACCTAGGACAGGAAAAGCCGAAATCCATGGCAGCCCTCACAACACTCATGACCCGCTTTTGCGCGGGAGAAGACACCTGGCTAGCTCGTAGTAATAACATGACCAAGAGTCCTGGTAATTCGGATACCAAGGACAGCGATAGCAGGTCGCATCGCAACAAGCACAAGCGCTGCATTAACGGCGATAATGCGGAGGATACGGCAGTTAACACCGGATTCAGAGGCTCTAAACCCGGTCAGCGGAAAAAGCCATTCAAAAGAAATACTCCGGGCCCGTCCAATTTGGACCGAATACTCGATCGCTCGTGCCAGATACACGGCACCCCCGAAAAACCAGCCAACCACACCAACAAGGATTGTTGGGTGTTCAAGCAGGTAGGTAAGTTAAATGCCGAAAACAATGACAAGGGGCTGCATAGAGATGACGAGGAGGATCCCCGGCCGCCGAAAAATAGGGGACATAAGGGCTTCCCCCCACAAGTGCGGACGGTGAACATGATATACGCAACCCACATACCCAAAAGGGAGCGGAAGCATGCACTCAGGGATGTATATGCGTTGGAGCCAGTCGCCCCAAAGTTCAACCCGTGGTCCTCCTGCCCGATCACTTTTGATCGAAGGGACCACCCCACTAGCATCCGCCATGGCGGATTCGCCTCATTGGTTCTAGACCCAATCATTGACAGATTTCACCTCACTAGAGTCCTTATGGACGGCGGCAAAGAGCTGAACCTGCTTGTCAGATCGGGATACAATGCAAAAATGGGCATAGATCCCTCAAGGATTAAACCCACAAAGACGACCTTTAAAGGCGCCATACCGTGTAGAGGCCAACTGCACAGCTCGCCACACTTGAGGTGGTCTTCGATCCCGGATAATTTCGAAGCGAGGAGTTAATCTTCGACGTACTCTGCTCGCAGATGGCTATCACGCACCGCTTGGACGAACCACATTTGCAAAATTCAATGCGGTGCCGCACCACGCATACCTCAAGCTCAAGATGCCAGCCCTCGAGGAGTCATTACGGTCAATGGAAACACCAATGCTCTCTCCGAACGGAGGAGCATACGGCGTCTCTCGCGCGGAAGTACAAAGCAGCCTCTCAAGGCAATTCTCGAGTCCGGCTATCAAACGTCCGGACACCGCTCAAGCCCCGAGTAACCTACAACAAGACCGCTGGCATGCTCCGAAAGCATCGCCAGAGTAATGCGGCCCCAACCCCAGCCCTCGCGAAATTGCGAAACCAGTAATACACGTACATAATTACGCCTGGAAATACCATGGGCATAGGGGAGGGCACGACCACGGCATGCCCAAAATGCGGCTCAACCGCACTGGGGCTCCCAATTTTGTCATTCTTTTTTTCTCTTACTTTCGGACTCCACTTTCCGGAAGGCCTGTCCGTGATCAATCGCCGAACACACGATGCAACAGATAGGGAGGCGTAAAGCTTACGCCGAGTGTCCAGTGGTCTCTATAACGAGCAAGATACTTGTTTCACATATCAACCCGTAGCTCGCCTCGGAGGGGGACATGTCAAATAGTCCCATCTCTTGCTTATCGCACTATTTGTATCGCTCGCTTTTCGCAGACTTTTCAATAAACAATACATAGCTTTTGTCTATTATTGCATTCCTTTTTATGAAAATATGTTCAGTTATGGCATTATGCAACCGTACACTTTGGTACGGCCAATACACCGAGGGCTTACGTACTTTAATATGGTGTGAGAAGTCCGAACACTCTCATGAGTGCGGCACCCGAACTTATAGCATTATATGCATCGGCTCAATCATGTCTTGGGTCAATAGTTGGGTTTGCCTGCTCCCATGTTTTGGTACCTTACGCTCCGTTATATCGGCTAAGGTACCGCTGGAAGAACCACTGCGATTGTGCCCCGGTTCAGCTGGGCTAAGCACCTCAGTGGAGAAAGCTAAAACTGACCATCATGATAGGGCAAGAGCTGGTCGCTGTTCGAGAGGTTTTCGAGTCCCTAAAGTATTATGCCGCTTAGAGCGAGGAGTCGACTTTGTCCGGCCTAGGCGCGGATAGCGCCCCGAACTCGGTCTTATGAATACTAGGGGCTTCGCCGAAATTTAAAATTATAGAATTCTATGGATAAGTGAGAGTGTTCAAGCATTATAGTCCGATTGCCTTGTTCGTTGTGTTGAGCGCCTCCCTCGAAGGACCAAAGAATGGGAAAAAGAGCGCTCAAGTTTATCCCGAACACCCCAAAGACTGTGGCACGGGGGCGTGGTTTACCACTCGCCATCTCTCAAATTTAATAAACGGCCGCACGTAAGGTAATATTTTAAATTCAAAAGCGTTGCTTAGCGATATGAACAAGTTTTCAGATACAGATCACAAATGCGAAGTTTACTCAAAATTACATCTTTGGAACATTCATCCGCCATAAGGCGGCACCCTTCAGACGCCTCATAATACATCTTGGGCTTACGATGCTCCTTGCCCCACGGTGGCCCACCGTCACCAAATTCTCAAAGATCCATCTTGCCTCAAAGGCACTTTAGCACGGGCAAGGGCCCCACGGCGCGCTTTTGATGCATATGGAGCGCTTGATGACTTCAGGCCGTGGACAGCATCCGCCACCGCCTCACCAGCCCAAAGTAGCTCCTGTGCATGACCTCCCTGTGCCACAGCGGACTATGAGACCCTTCATGGCCTGTTCGCCACCTTATGGAGCTCGACCAGCTGCTTCACTGGTCGCTCAAAAGCACTGGGTGTCCGCCTCAAAGATATCGAGACCAGAACACCTTCTCCGTCGAGCTCCCTCCTCGGCCACGTAGGAGGCGGCAGCGCGGACACACTCAATGGGCAGATCTGCAAATGCTCCCCGAGAGCTCCGACTCGGGTAAGTAACAAGTAATTCACTTTCACATGCTTGCTTTGCATAAAGAATGCCTTACCCGCCGCTGTCTTCTTCATCGCCTCAATTTCCTGGAGGGCTTTTTGGGCTTCGGCCTTGGCAGATTTGGCGCTCTCAAGTGCCGAGGCGAGCTCGGACTCTCGAGTCTTTGAGTCAAGCTCCAAACTCTCATGTTTTTCCATGAGATCCTGGAGCTCTTGCTGCACTTCCGCCACCCGCGCCTCCTGCTTTTCTCGCTCGGTGCGCTCCACGGCCGCATTGTCTTCGGCCTTGGACAGCGCTTCCTTCAGGGTTGCCACCTGGGTTGTGGCCCCTATAATACTCACGTTGGTCCTGTCATTTTTTGCAACCACATCTTTTTTATATACTTACATAAGGTATTACTTACCTTTCTTGTCCTCGAGCTGCTTCTTGGCAAGGCCGAGCTCGTTCTCGGACCGCTTGAGGCTTTGCTTCAATGCATCGACCTCCGCAGTCAGTGCGGCAGATGTCAGCAGCGCAGCCTGCATTCCCATATTGACATACTTATGTTAGACTCCTGTATATTTTAGATCCTCAGTTCGGCTTTTCTTTCCTAACACCAAACTGAGCATCGGGGGCTACCGCCTATGCGGTAATATTTTTACATATCTTAAATACATACCTCAAAGCTCGTTAGAAGGTCGGCACAGTTTCACCAGCCCACTCTTGGCGGATCGAACCTTTCCGGATCACCACACTCATAATAGTGCGGTGGTCTCGCCGATGGAGGCGCCTGTTAAGCACCTCCAGAATTATCCGTGCCCCGATTGACGGAGGTCACCGTGTCGAGGCTTGCCCTCCTTACTAGGGGTCCGCTGCGGATTCCTAACTGCTGAAGGTTCCGTGCGGTGTCCAGCCAGGGCCGAACTTGGAGCCCTTGGGGTTTTATCCCTTTGCGCCTCGAGTCCGGGAGGTCGCCTTGCGGCACCTCTAGGACCACCTCCTCCTGGCTTGGACCCTTTTGGGACTCCACCTCGGCATCATCCGCTGGGCGAGGGGAGGAGGCGGCCTAAAGTGAAGTGCTATTCACATCCGACGAACCCAGGGGCCGCCGACGAAGCGCCGAGCCCGGCCTTGGGCGGATCGCATGATTATATTCGGCCGAAGATACTGCGGCAACAGAGGAACGCCATGAGTTATTCGGTATCCGGATACTTACGATTTTGCTAGGGCTTGGCCTGGATGGCCACTCCTCTTCGCCGCCGACATTGGTGGAGTAGTCCGGAGGAAGGTTCCTTCCCTTCTTTGACCCTCCGCCCCCCCCCCAGTTGGGGCGGCCTTCCTTTTCGTTCCTCCCCCCGCTGGAGGGGGAGAGGCCTCTTCTTCCTCCTCCTCGTCTTCGTGGGAGGAGGCGCCTCGAGTCATCGGACGATGAATCCGACACCATCGGGCGCCGGGAACTCTTCGAAGTTCCGTGGCCTTCTTCTCCCAAGACAACGTAAGGTGCCGGAACCAGCAGCCCTGGCAAACGGGCGCCCACTGGGTCTTCGGGCAAAGGAGCCGGACAGTCGATCTGTCCGGCCTTCTTCTGCCATTCCTGTCAAAGGAACGGGAGCTTAGATCCCGCATAGAGTCAAACTATGAAAAACAAGTATCCCGTAAAGGGTAAAATAGCTTACCGCATTGGCTTGATGCTGCGCGCTGAATCTGCGATCCTCGATAGCGGATGCGGGAGCCTCGGCGCCCTTGAACATCACCTTCCAGGTGTCTTCGTACGTAGTGTCGAAGAGCCTGCTCAGGGTTCGGTGCTGTGCCGGATCAAACTCCCACAAGCTGAAAGCCCGTTGTTGGCACGGGAGGATCCGGCGGATGATCATTACCTGGACTACGTTGACAAGTTTGAGCTTCTTGTTCACCAGGTTCGAACGCAGGTTTGGAGTCCGGTCAGCTCTTCCGAATTACCCCACGACAGGCCCATCTCTTTCCAGGAGGTGAGCCGTGTAGGGATGCCAGATCGGAATTCGGGGGCCGCTGCCCATTTAGGGTCACGCGGCTTGGTGATGTAGAACCACCCCGATTGCCACCCCTTTATGGTCTCTACAAAGGAGCCTCGAGCCATAGGACGTTGGGCATCTTGCCCACCATGGCACCTCCAAGACTGCTTGGTGGCCGCCCACTACCTTCGGCTTGACATTGAAGGTCTTCACCATAAGTCAAGTGGGGCTGATGCGAGGAAGGCTCTCGCACACGACGATGAACGCCGAGATGTTGAGGATGAAGTTCGGGCTAGATTGTGGAAATCCAGGCCGTAGTAGAACATGAGCCCCTGGACAAATGGGTGAAGGGAAGCCTAGTCCGCGGAGGAAATGGGTGAGGAACACCACCTCTCATGGGGCCTGGGGTGGGGATGAGCTGCCCTCATTTGGGTGCCGGCGCTGGCGTCATTTGACAAGTATCCGCCTTCCTCAGCTTCTTGATGTGTCCCTCCGTGACGGAGGAGACCATCCACTTGCCTCCCGCCTCCGGACATTGCTGGAGAAGGTTGAGGTGGGATGTGCGGACTTGGGCGCCGGAGCTCGAAAAGCGAAATGGATAAGCAAAGGAGGAAGAAGGCGAGATGAAAAGGTGGATCCTTATCCCTTATATGGGCGGACGAGACTGCACGTCCCCGCCTACCGGTAAAACCCACTTATCTCCCAAGCGCCAGAATTAATGGCACGGTTGGGTTACCCACGCCGTATTGATGAGAATCCCGAATAAGGGGACACGATCTCTGCTCGACAAGACGTGTTAAGGAAACCGCCTCGCTAAGTCTTGTTGAGGTGGGACAAGAAAAACGATTCAATAAAGGCTTGGCCATGGTGTGATGTCACGCTGTGGAATACGCCACAGATCAGATTTGTGTAAATATTATTCTCTCTACGTGGTATGTGGAACATATTTTGCGAGCCGACACTATCCTTGTGTTCAAAATCTTCTATGAAGTATTCGAGGAGGAACCCGCCTTGCAATGTCAAGACAATCATGCTACCGGACTCGCCGTCATTGAAGCCTGGTTCGAGGCTACCGAGGTAGTCTTGATTAGGGGTGTCCGGATGGCCGGACTATAACCTTTGGCCGACTCGGACTATGAAGATACAAGATCGAAGACTTCGTCCCGTGTCCGGATGGGACTTTCCTTGGCGTGGAAAGCAAGCTTAGCGATACGGATATGTAGATCTCCTCCCATTGTAACCGACTCTGTTTAACCCTAGCCCTCTCCGTGTCTATATAAACCGGATGGTTTTAGTCCGTAGGACGAACAACAATCATACCATAGGCTAGCTTCTAGGGTTTAGCCTCTCTGATCTTGTGGCAGATCTACTCTTGTACTACCCATATCATCAATATTAATCAAGCAAGAGTAGGGTTTTACCTCCATCGAGAGGGCCCGAACCTGGGTAAAAACATCGTGTCCCTCGTCTCCCGTTACCATCCGCCTAGACGCATAGTTCGGGACCCCCTACCCGAGATCCGCCGGTTTTGACACCGACAGGGAGCTTCTTCAGACAGCTTTGGTTCAGCAGGAGGCTTATTCATATAGTCGCGAGAGGATCCACTCTACTCCCCGCCCAAGCCGGAGCTACATCAGGCATATTGATGAACCGGCTGTATCAAGCAGTGCGCGAAACCGTGATCCGCCACATGGCCATAACCCGGCGGGTGGAACTGGTGATGCTCAAGATGTGGTGGACCGGGCTCGGGCACGTAGAGAGGCCGAGTTAGCGGCGCAACATGAAGCCCGTCAACTTACTCCGGTTCGTCCAACCACGTCAGTGGAACCAGGAGTTACTTCCAGCTCTTTGGGAGTACCGTGTCTCGTCCCAGCGCTGCGCAACGTGCGCTTGCCCAAGGATTTCAAAGGCCCGCGCAAAGTGCCGAATTACACCGCCGATTTATCCCCCGAGACTTGGGTCAAAAGCTATGAGATGGCAATTGAGATGCTGGATGTGGACGATGCGGCATGTGCTAAATACTTCACCATGATGCTAGAGGGGACAGCCCGCACTTGGCTGAAGAGCTTACCGGCTAATTCTATTAGGTCATGGGCCGAGTTGAGAGCCCGGTTTATCCAGAATTTCAAGGATACATGCAAGCAGCCCATGTCAATTGTGGACTTAGCTGCCTGTGTCCAGGAGGAAGGAGAATCAACAACCTGTTGGGTGCGCCAGGTTTCGGAGATTTTGCATTCATCGGACCGCATCAACGCTGATACCGCAGTTTTAACATTGGAAGGCAATTGCCGGTTTGAACCCCTGAAGTTGAAGTTGGGACGGCTCAAACATCATTGTAATGACATGGGAACACTTATGGCAGCTCTGGTAAAGTATGCCGACTCTGATCGTACCAAGGACCCCGAGTCTGATGATGATAAGACAGGGAAGGGAAAGAGGAGCGGCAACGCCAAGGGGCAGCAGCATAACCCGGCGGGCCATGGAAACGACGGCAAGCGTAAAGAGGACAACAGCTTAGATTTTGTGGCTAATACCAACACACATGAAAAAGGCCAGCGACGTAAGGATAAACCGCCCCAGCGTGGTGGAGGGCCAAGTCCTAACCTGGACCGCCTGTCTTATCAGTTGAACCAGCCTTGCCCAAAACACAGAACGAAGGAGACACCGTCCACACACCTCTGGAAGGATTGTTATATCATGCAGGAGTTCAAAAATTCTGATCTCTTTCGGTATGATCATGGACCGGGTGGCGGTTAAGGCCCCGGATCTCATGGGCCGGGTTATGGTGGAGGCAATTCCGGTTCAGGCTTCCATGATAATCAGGGTGGACATAACAATCAAGGAAATCAGGGCAACCAAGGTGGTTATAATCATCAGGGCGATCAGCAGCAACAACAGCAGTCGAGTTATCAGAGCAACCCAAAGCAATTGAATAGTGGGCAGTATCATGTCTTCACCACTATCTTGTGCAAGCGCGACCAGAAGCTTCATAAGAGGGCAGTGAACTCCGTTGAACCGGCGGTGCCCCGTTACTTGCGCTAGTCTGAGCAGCCGATCATGTGGAGTAGAGAGGATCATCCACCCCCGGTTGATAATCCGGGTCATCTGGCATTGGTGGTGGCGCCTCAGGTGGGAGGTTATAAGTTCACTAAGGTACTCATGGATGGGGGGAGTAGTATCAATATCCTTTATTATGAAACCTTCCGTCGCATGGGGTTAACAGATAAAAATCTTAAACCGTCCAATACGGTGTTCCATGGTGTGGTGCCTAGTAAATCGGCATATCCTGTTGGTAAAATAGCTCTGGAGGTGCCTTTCGGAGATGAGCATGACTCGAGATCAGAAACATTGACCTTTGAAGTGGTGAAAATCAAAAGCCCGTATCATGCTCTGTTTGGACGGCCAGCTTATGCTAAGTTTATGGCACGACCTTGTTTTGTCTATCTGCAGCTCAAGATGCCGGGTCACAAGGGAACTATAACAGTGCATGGGAGCCGCAAGATCGCTTTGGAGTGTGAAGAAGGTGATGCGGCTTATGCTGAGTCGGTTTGTGCAACATAAGAGTTGAAGTTTTACAAAGACAATGTTGATCCGGCAGATATGACTTCATTGAAGAAACCAACTACAGATGATCCGGCCCTGAAGTTTAAATCGGCTGATGAGACTAAGCTTCTTGATTTCGTTCCTGGCGATTCATCCAAACAGTTTAGCATCAGCGCTAACTTGGATCCGAAATAGGAAAGCGCACTCATCGAGTTCATCCGTGAGAATCAGGACATCTTTGTGTGGAAGCCTTCTGACATGCCAGGTGTACCGAGAGAACTCGCTGAGCACACTCTCAATGTTGATCCCAAGTATACACCGGTCAAGCAATTTCTTCGCCGGTTCAATGAAGAAAGACGTAAGGCTATTGGAGAAGAAGTTGCCAGGATCTTGGCGGCTGGGTTTATCATCGAAGTGTTTCATCCTGAGTGGTTGGCTAATCCGGTGTTGGTTGTCAAGAAGAACGGCACTCGGCGTATGTGTGTGGACTACACAGATCTCAACAAAGCTTGTCCAGCAGATCCTTTTTCCCTCCCTCGTTTTGATCAAATCATTGATGCTACGGTGGGTTGCGAGCGTTTGAGCTTTCTAGATGCGTATTCTGGTTACCATCAGATCAAAATGGCAGTTAAGGACCAGGAGAAGACAACCTTCATAACTCCCTTTGGAGCCTTCTGCTATGTATCTATGCCCTTTGGACTCAAGAGTGCCAGGCAACTTACCAGCGGTGTGTGCAGAATTGTCTTCATGATCAGATCGGCCGCAATGTTCATGCATATGTAGATGATATTGTGGTGAAATCAAGGAAGGAGGATACATTTATTGATGATTTGAAGGAGACCTTTGATAACCTCCGGGTTTATAAAATGATGCTTAATCCGGCCAAGTGTGTTTTAGGTGTACCGGCAGGCAAGCTCTTGGGATTTTTGGTGTCTAACAGGGGCATTGAAGCTAATCCGGAAAAGATCAAAGTCATCATTTCTTTGGCGCCTAACCGAAGTGTGTCAATGATGTCCAACGCCTGGCAGGCCGGATTGCCGCGTCGAGCCGACTTATCAGTCGCCTTGGCGAAAAGGCCATGCCTTTGTATTAGATGCTGAAGAAAACGGATAACTTCGTCTGGAGTGACGCCGCTAATGAAGCATTTGAGGACTTAAAGCGGCAGCTAGCTAATCCGCCGGTTCTCGCTGCTCCGGTTGACAAAGAGCCATTATTGCTATATGTGGCAGCTAACGCCAGGGCTGTTAGCGTGGCTATTATGGTGGAGCGCAAGGAGGCTGGCAAAGAGTATCCGGTTCAACGGCCGGTTTATTATATCAGTGAGGTACTTATTGAGTCCAAGCAAAGGTACCCACATTGGCAGAAGCTGGTGTATGGAGTTTTCATGGCAAGCCGGAAGCTTAAGCAATATTTCCAAGGTCATCCCATCACTATGGTCAGTTCTGCTCCTTTGGGGGATATAATCCAGAACAGGGAAGCAACTGGCCGGATTGCTATGTGGGCTATTGAGCTTGGGCCTCATGGGTTAAAATATATGCCCAGGACGGCGATCAAATCTCAGGCACTTGTGGATTTCATTAATGATTGGACAGAACTACAGGCGCCAGAAGAGAAGCCGGATCATACTTATTGAACTATTCATTTTGATGGGTCCATGCAATTGGAGGGCTCGGGGGCTGGAGTCGTATTAACTTCCCCACGAGGTGATAAGTTTTGTTATGTTCTCCGTTTAATTTTCCCTTGCACTAACAATGCAGCTGAATATGAGGCTTTACTCCATGGTCTTCGGATGGTTAAAGAGATGGATCTCAGCCCAGTAAAGTGCTTTGGTGATTCGGACCTGGTGGCTCAACAAGTGTCCGGCACTTGGGACTCCAAGGACCCACTCATGGCAGCATATCGTCGTGAGGTGGATATTGTTGTAGGTCACTTCAAAGGTTATCAGGTGGATCATGTGGACCGGCGTAAGAATGAAGCGGCGGACGCTTTAAGCCGTTTGGGTTCCCAACGTAAACTGGTTCCACCTAATGTCTTCCTGGATGTGCTGCATAATCCGTCCGTCAAGCTCCCTAGTGAAGAGGATTTGGTTGTTCCTGATCCAGAGGCTCAGTTGGTGGCGGCTCTCCATGTTACTCCGGATTGGACGGTTCCATATTTGGCATATATGAACTGGGGCGAGTTACCAGAAGACGAAACTTTGGCCAGGCAGATAATCCGGCGGTCCAAGTCCATGACTATTATCAATGGAGAGTTACATCATTGCAGTGTGACAGGGGCATTTCAACGTTGTGTATCCCCTGAAGAAGGCCGTGAAATGTTGCGTGAGATCCACAAAGGAGACTGTGGTCACCTCACCGGTTCAAAATCGCTGGTTGCCAAGGCGTTTCGTCACGGTTTTTATTGGCTGACGGCTCATGCTGATGCCGAGGACTTGGTCAAAAGGTGTGATGGATGTCAAAAGTTCTCACAACGGGCTCATGTACCGGCTCAAGAGTTGAGGATGATTCCAATTACTTGGCCGTTTGCGACTTGGGGGCTCGATATGGTTGGACCCTTTAAGAGACCCAAGGATAAAAAGACCCACCTTCTGGTGGCGGTTGATAAGTTCACTAAGTGGGTAGAGGCAGAGCCAGTTAGTAAGTGTGATGCAGCTACGGCGGTTCAATTCATCAAAAAAGTGATCTTCCAGTTTGGATTTCCACACAGCATTATAACAGATAATGGTACCAATCTATCAAAGGGTGCCATGAAGGAGTTCTGTCAACGTGAGCACATCCGGCTTGATGTGTCATCAGTGGCTCACCCCCAGTCCAATGGTCAAGCGGAGAGGGCCAACCAAGAGATCTTGAGAGGCATAAAACCCCGGCTTATGGTTCCTTTTCAACGGACGCCGGGTTGTTGGGTTGAGGAGTTACCTTCTGTGTTATGGAGCATCAATACCACACCCAACAGATCGAAGGGTACACACCGTTCTTCATGGTTTATGGAGCGGAAGCAGTTCTTCCTAGTGACATCCATCATGACTCACCCCGTGTAGCGGCATATGTTGAAGCTGACAATGAGAAGGCGCGGAAGGAAGCTCTTGACCTGTTAGATGAGGAGCGTGACATGGCAGCAGCCTATTCGGCGATTTATCAGCAAGATCTGCGTCATTATCACAGCCGCCGGGTTAGAACCAGAACCTTTCAAGAAGGCGATTTGGTGCTCTGAATCATCCAGGATCAGACGGATATGCACAAGTTATCCCCCCTGGGAAGGACCCTTTGTGGTCTGCAAGAATCTGCACAATGGGTCATACTACCTAATCGATGTTCGAGAGCGCAAAGACTCACGTAAATCAGAGGAGAAGACCCACCAGCCGTGGAATATCGCTCATCTTCGACCCTACTATACTTGAGCCATAGGCTCTGCTTATGTATATAGCTATGACAATGTATATATTATGATCAATATAATAAACCGGAACCTCAGCTAAAGTGGGGTATCTGTTGTTTTTCTTACATCATGTGTGGTTACATGGAGCTTCTGTTTGTAAAGCGGCGTCTGGTTTACCCCTTGATTCAGCTTATCAAAGCTTTATACAATATCACTTGGGGGCTTGGTCGTATCTGAACCATAGCTACACCTCTTGATCGGTGCAATGGCACAACATCACTTGGGGGCTTGGTCGTATCCGAACCATAGTCACACCTCTTGATCGACTCAAAGCCAAATCAATCCGGGGCCAAAGATAGTGTTGTAAAACAACAACTCAAACATAGACACCTACTAAGCACAACTCAAAATGTTACTTGGGGATTCTTTGCTGTCGAAATGAACAAAGGATCTACAGTTGTAATAGGCTATCAAGCCATGGCTTGGAAGCCTGGTGTATACACCTAAAACCCCAGGTTAGCCTACCTCTTTAAGTAAGTCACTCCGCACAGGTAAACCTGGTATGACCCATCGAACTTTGACAAGTTACTCTAATGAGACCATGAACTTGTCAAGTTAAAATGATGATTGGTTAAGGATTGAGGACCATCTTAAAAGGCTTTGTAAAATGGTTTAACTCAGTGGCCTGGCAGCCCATGAAAAGCCTCAAATTTGGGGCCTGGCAGCCCGTGAAAAGCCTCGACTACAAGGGTTTCATTTGCTTTTATTTGCTAAGTTTTTCTCCTTGGATGAGATTTCTAATGTTTTGATGAATTGGCGTTCGTTAAACCGGCTTGACTTTCAACTACAAGTTGTCAGTACATGATCAGTTATAATCCGGAGACTATCAGCCTGGTCTGGTTTCGACTCAAAGTCACCAGTATTGAATAAACCGGTGTTTATCACAACCCGGAACGGTTTTATTGCAAACCGGCATCATATAACAGGAGTTACTGATACTCCGGATTAGGGTTGTTACCCTCACTACAAAGTTGGTCAGCCAACATTATGACTCAAGGTCACAGGTATCACGTATTTCCATTTTTGGTTATCTTTTTATAACTTTGGTTATAAACCTTGGTTATATATATATTTGGGCATTATGACCCGCCCGGTGGTAAACCGCCAGGGCGCTTTAAGCTTCTTATCTGCAGGGATAGCTTGAATAAATTGCTATGGATTATAAACATCATATCTTAAGCATGGCGGATTAGCAAGCATCAGTCGCAGATAAATATGCACGAAGGCATAACAGACCAAGTGTTTTAACTAGCCTATTACAAGGCATTTCAGTGCCCAAAAGGATAATTGTTTCTCAAATAAGTGTTGCAGCACGTGGAAGATTAAACCGGCCTCCGTATTATGGTTGGTCACCAGCTTGACCTGGCGGCCGCCGATCATCTTGCACCGGTTCATCCTCTTCGTCTCTACCTAGCGGCAGGAAGTCAATAATTGTCTAGTCGATCCCAGTTAACGCTTGGAACACAGCTTCGTCACTTATAAGGGTGGACGGTTCAATGTCAGGGGCATAAGTGTGCTTACGGATTGGAGGGATCAGGTTTTGAGCCTCAAGAGTTGGTGCAGCAACAGTTTGTTATTGGTGTCGTAACTCGCCTGGTAAAATGACAGATCAGCCTCTTCAGCAAGTTGACAAGCCAGTGGACGTACTTCCCGGTTTATGGCGTGGAGATCTTCATTGCCAAATTCTGATCCGTCTTCTTTTAAGCTTGGGTAGCCTTTAGCCACGTCCGCCGGATCAAGATCAGGCACCCATGCTTTTGCCTGGGTTAGGGCGGTCAGAGCGCCAGCCCTTGCAGCATATCTCTTTAGCTCTTCTACCCGGGCGGACAACATAGATAGCATGTCTAACGTATCCTTGATTAACGTTGGAGGAGGTTTATTGTGGGAAGCGGTGTAGATGATCCGTTGCGCGCCGGTATACAACTGCTCTATCAGCGTGTAGGAAGCCTTCGCTTTCTTACAGACGTTAGAGCCTGATGGCTAATCTTGTCGGCGCTCGGGAACGGGGTCCCTGACTTGCTCGCTGCGGCTGCGGCGTGGTTTCAAGGGGTGGCCCAACATGGCCCATCTTCATCAACACAAGCTCAAGACCTCGCGAGGGGCTGAGATTGCTGGGCGGACGACGTGGAGCTTCTCGAGCACGGCCTCGCCAGCCGGGCTCGCGAGGAGGCGGAGAGATCAAGGCGGGGTACCTCACGAGGTGCCCATGACGCAAGCCATGACGACCGATGGCGCCAGGCGGGCGCCAGCCCGCGCAGTGTCCTCCTTTCCTCTTTGGTGCAACGGGAACAAGTGCAGGCAAGAGTATCAAGCAAAGGCATCCGCTTCGGTGCAACAAGACCAAGACCGTCGCAACGGCAGGAAGGAAGTCATTGTAGAGCCCAAGCCGGCGGCACCACCAGAGCCTTTGACAGGCGAGGACCAACTTTAGTCAGGATAAGTGCACTAGATGTTCCCCTTCAAAATGGCCAATTGTTGGCGCCCTTCCCGCTCAATATTTGGGAAGAGGCCCAGGGCCTCTGCATATAAATAGGACTAGCCACCCACGGGATAGAGGCATCTAGAGCTGGATCCAGCACCCTAATCCGCAGAGAGAGAGAGAGAGAGCGACTGAACTCCCCCTAGCAGTTCATCCCACCAGCCAAGAACAGACCCTCGCGAGGCTGTTCTTCCTTGTATTGTTCATCATCATCAGCCCAAGAGGCAATCCACCACACCACAAACTAGAGTAGGGTATTACACCACAATGGTGGCCCTAACTAGTATAAACCCCTGCCTCTTGTGTTGTTCCTTTCATAGCTTAGATCTTAGCGAGGCGGCGAGGTGCAGGTAGGTAGAGGTGAAATCTCCGCGCACTCCCAGTTGTTCGAACCTAGAGGGTCTGCCGAACCCGAATCCGACATTTGGCGCGCCACGTAGGGGTGCGCCGAACTTGTCTTCGCCGCCTCGCTCTTCGCCGACCACCGCATCCATGTCGACGCTCGTCGGGTCCGCTGCCGAGCACCGAGCCGCTCGCTTCCTGCGTCGCCTAAGCGGCTCCGCCGGCGTCCGCCCCGCCGTTTCCGTCGCCGCCGTCAACGCCGCCACCGCCCGGCGGGAACGAGCAGCAAGCATCGCCCCAAAGACCCGTCTGCGTGAGGCGAGACGGCCGTATCGCTACTCCTTCACTCGCCTCGCTGGTTTTCGTCCCGCCCGCTACCATGGAGGCTCGAGCTTCGCTCATCGCGGCAAACGAGCTCCTACGCTACCATCCTGCCGACAACGCTCACGAAGAGTGGCTCGATCGCGTCCGAGCTCGTCCAAGGCTTGCTGAGGGGCTCCCCAAGCCGCCCTTCTCGCTGCACCACGCCCCGCCATGCGCGGGCGATGAAGCTCCGTGGGCGCCTCAGCCGCCTCCCCCTCAAGAAGGCGCCTTGGCCCCAAGGCGCGTGGCCCCTGGGCGGAACCCGCTCCGTCCGGTGCCAGCGCAGCAAGAGCAGAGCTTCCAAGAAGTCCCTCGCCCCCAAGAAGCTGCCCGAGTGCTCCCTTCACCGGCTCGTCTCGACCACGCTCCTGCTCCAGCACGCCAAGACCCCGCGCTGCTCCTAGCTACAGCGCATGGGGACCCGCAAGACCAAGCTCTGCGTCACTAAAGGCCTCCCGTGGCCATAGCAGGCTGCCGCGCCTTCACCGCCGAGCTGCGCAGCGTCGCGTGGCCCGGCAAGTTCAAGCCAGACCTGCCTCCTCGCTACGACGGCACGGCCGACCCTGCGGAGTTCCTCCAGCTCTACGAGCTAGGCATTGAAGCCGCCAACGGGGACGAGAAGGTCATGGCAAACTGGTTTCCCATGGCACTCAAAGACGGGCCCGCACTGCTCTCGAACAGCTCTCGCACGATCTCCTCCTAGGACGAGATGCGCACCTGCTTCATCGCCAACTTCCAAGGTACTCGCGACCGGCCTCCTGCCGTGAGCGACATGCGCCGCATCAAGCAACATCCAGGGGAGACCCTGCAGAAGTACATCCAGCGCTTCAACAACGCACGCCCCAAGATTCCCAAGGTGACTGAGGAGGCCATCATCTCTGCCTTCTCCGACGGTGTGCGTGACGTCAAGATGAAGGAGGAGCTGGCGATGCATGAAGATCTGTGCACTTCCTTCGAGCTGTTCAACTTGGCAACCAAGTGCGCAAGGGCTGAGGAAGGGCGCCTTTCCCTCCTCGAGCTGCCAGCCGTAGACACAGAAAAGAAGAAATCCAAGGCCAAGGACGTGAAGCGCAAGGGGGCTGCCGTGCTCATGCGCGAACCGCACACCAAGCGGGGCAGAGATCAGCCCGAGTCTTCCAAGGGCAGCCGGTACTGTGTGTACCACGACCTCCACACCCACAACACCAACCAATGTCAAGAGCTCCGGGCCGTGCGAGAAGGGAGGATCGGTCGACGCCCCGACCGCAACGATCGAGGCTACGGCCGTGGAGGAGGAAGAAACACAGGACGCTGGGAAGACCGTGGCCCTCGCCAAGGGTGGCGCAACCGACCTCGGGAGGATCGCTGGCAGGATCAGCCTCGCAAGGGAGACTGGAGGGATCAGCCTCGCGAGGATCGCCCGCAAGGAAACGCAGGCCTCCCTCCTCTGCCGCCGCAGCCAAGGAGAAACGAGGACCATCATCAGGACGAGGGGGCTGGGGCTTCCAAGAGCCACGCACGATCGCTTGCATCCTGAGCGGAGCTCAAGCCCCAGCCTCTCAACGCATCTTCAAGCAGTTCGCCCGTGAAGTGAATGCAGTATTCCCCAAGCTCGAAGCCACGTGCCCTCTCAGGTGGTCAGCATGCGCCATCACGTTCAGCTCAGCGGATCAGCTCAAGTGCGCGGCCACAGCCGGAGTCCTCCCGATGCTTTGTTCCCCAATCATCAGCAATGTGCAAGTCACCAGGACCCTCATCGACGGCGGAGCAGGGCTCAATGTCCTATCAGTAGAGACATGCAACAATATCCAAGTGCCTTACATTCAGCTTCAGCCAACCAAGCCTTTCTCCGGAGTCACCGATGGCTCCACGGTTCCGATTGGGCAGGTCTGCCTCCTTGTCACCTTCGGGGCGCGCGACAACTACCGCACCGAGCTCATCGACTTCGATGTCGCCCACATTCGCCTGCCATACAATGCCATCCTCGGGTACCCAGCTCTGGCCAAGTTCATGGTCATGACTCATCACGACTCACAACGCCCTCAAGATGCCAGGAAGCGGCGGAGTCATCACGGTGCCTTGTGAAGAGAGAGACGCAGCAGCTCCCCGGAGCGAGCCTTTCAAGCCGCATCACTTGAAGACCCAGATCGCAGGAGCGTGAGGCCCCCGAGACCGCTCCCAAGAAGAAGAAGACATCGGCAGGCCCGACCTCAGGAGGCAGGCCCCTCGTGGTCCGCGCCTGCCAGGGGCACCTCCTTCGTCAGATAGGAAGGCGCGCCGACGCCCTCCTCAAGCAAGGCTTGGGGGCTCTCTCCTGGAGGGCCACCGACCTTGTCAAGGTCACGAGGGAGGCGCTTGGGCACCACTTGGAGGCGCGCTTCAAAGCACGTTTCCCTCAGGAAGGAGCAAGGCAAGGAGGGCCAAACCTCGGGAGTTCGCCACCGATCACACAGAGTTGCAGGAGTCAAGAGTCATGAGCGGCAGCCGCCCTTACTGCCCAGAGCTCCCCATCCAGCGAGGATGGTGGGTTGCGCGTCTGCATCGACATACCAGGGGCTCAACCGAGCCGCCTCTTAGGAGCGCTTGAGCCCTCACGCTGGGCGCCAAGAAGCCCACCCACAGCTATGTTCGCATGCCTTACGGCATGCCGAACGCGGCCTCCATGTACCAGCGCCTCATGGGGAGCATCCTGGAGGCTCAAGAGGCCAGGCGTTCCGCAGTCCTGGCGGAGATGGAGATGGTCCGCGATGAGCCACCAGCGCCTCCGGAGCCTCCCGAGGCTCCTAGGCCTGGGGGCTCGTGAAGGCCGGCTTCCGCAGCTCACGGCGTCCGCTACTTCAGCATCCCCTCGTCCTCAACGTTATCTGGTGACATCCTTCAAGTTTTATTTCCAGCTGGGAGCGCCCCCCAGGGCTGCATCATTCCCAGGCCGCGTGTGTCCGTCCCTGCGGCGTGTATCCCTTTTACTTCATGCTCTTAGCTTACTTTGTTGGGGGCGCCCCTCGGGCTGCATCATCCCCAGGTCGCTCGGGCCATGCCCAGCGGTATGTACCCCTCTCGCGTTTATTTCAGGTCATGCATTCGACCCATCATGATTGTTATTTGATGCCTGTCCACGGAACCCATTCTTCCTTCATGTCGGCCGCTTGCACGTTAAAGGGGGGGCGGGTACATGAGCATCGCTACTCATGGCTCCTACTGGCTCTCCAGCCCTCACCCTCTGGCCTTGTCCACGGCATCGCGACCTGGCATACCAGCGACGGCTGAGACCCGCTCGAGAGCCGGGACCCGAGGACGTAGAGCGTCGGCATCTAACCAAATTTGCAGGAACACATCACAAGTTAAAGCCCAGTGCCAGGCGCAACCCGCCTTGAGGTAGGGCCCCGTGAGTCCCGCGCTGGCTCACGGGTGCCCAGATACACCTCGTCAGGCCCTACCGTGCCAGCCACGTGTCGGTGGGGCCTGTACACGCCTGGGGCTCCTCCCGGGGGAGCCCCCCACGCACTGATGGAAGCACCATGCTCCGCTGTTGGCGACGACACTGTTGAGGAGGCTATGCCCGTACACATCTGAAGCGCTATGCTCCGGCTGGTGATAAACAAGCGAGGGTGGCCCCGGCACATCAACCTCGGGGAGCCCGAGCTCGGTGTCCGCCTCATCGCAACGCCCCCGGGAGTGCCGCGAGGGGCTGGGCACGGGCTACGCCTGGTCACGCCAGACGACGCCACCCAGCCAGCCCTCGGGCCTGGTTCGTCGAGACGCGTCTCCCCGAGCGGAGCCAAGGTACGAAGGCCGTTTGAGCGTCAAGGGTGACTCCTAAGCATCGCGACTCAGGAGCCTAACTGGTCACGTAGCCCCTCACTCCTTAGTTCCGAAAGGCTAACGGCGGTTAAGGAATGCGCGGGGCCGGGCTCTGCAGACGTAGAATGGTAGATTCTCCCCACACATCTCACCTCCCTACTTGTTGTTCGTGCGCCAAGGGGGAATCTTGAGCATCGCGACTAAGGAGCCTAACTTGTCACGTAGCCCCTCACTCCTTGGTCCCATCCTGGTTTCCGGTCGGGGCTAACGGCGGCTGAGGTATGCACGGGGCCGGGCTCTGTCGGCGTAGAACGTAAGCAAGTAGGAAGGAAAAGCGCAAATCTCAAGGAATTCAAAAGCAAATATTATAGTCCATAACTGTTATCACAACACCAAACGCAAGTTTAAACGCCTCCCCGAGGCATGATACATGTTGCAGGAAGCAGAACAGGAGCCACAACGGAATCACTTGTCGACGACGGAGCCACGCCGAGCAGGTTCGCCTCGTGAAGCCGCTGGACCGGCAGCGCCTCGCTTCGGCTTGGTGCTGAAGGCCCGGAACTTTGACAGCAGAGCCTCCGCTCGACCCTTCACGGCCTCAGCAGTGGCAGCGGCAAGCTCGCCGCTCGCTGGCTCCAGCAGGCTGTCGAGGTCGACGTTGGGATCGCGAAGGTAGACGTGGGTAAGGACCCGCGTCAGCGCTGCAGAAGACATGACACGCGCCTCGGTCTCAGCCATAGGGCCAAGGCCAAGGGTGACATCTTCAAGAGCGCGGATCGGGAAGGGAAGCAGCTTGGCGGGGCCGTCCTCGGCGCCGACCAGCGGGCTTTCCAGGCCGCTGTCGTAAAGCGTCCTCAGCAAGGAGCAAGCCTTCACCTCCATCTCCGTGAAGGCCTCGCGGTCCTCGGCAAGAACCCGTGCCTTGCCGTCCAGCTCGACCTCCTTCGCCTCCAACTCCTGCTTCAGCGCACCCAGGTGGTCACGGCGCTTGTTAAGCTAGGCGTCCCGGTCCTTGATGGCCGCCTCGCGAGCCTTCATGTCTTCCTCCTTCTCTTGGCGAATGCGGGCCTCCTTGGCAAGCTGGTCCCGCAGAGCCTCGCAGCTCGCTCTCCAGCTTTGCAAAGACCTCGGACATCGGCTACCTCCCCAAGGCAGCGTCGCGAGCAGCCTTCACCCCAAGGACGGCTGCTTCTCCTCGTCGCAAGCCGCCGAGGCCTGAACTAGCGCCGCCGAATCGAGCGCCAGAGCGAATCCAGCCAGAGGTCAGCTCAAGCGCCGGCCACCAAGGCGAGGGTCGGCGCCTGAAGATCTTGCCGTGAGCCGGTCCAATTTAGCAGCAAGACGATCCAGACATGGGAGGAGTCGAGAGACAACAGTTGGTGGAGTAGGAGGAGAGGACGGCAGCGTAACCACAATATCCTGAGGCGGGACCTGCTGCGCCCCAACAGCTGTGGCGGTGGCATCAGGCAAGGACACCTTAGGAGTCGCTTGGGCCATGGGGGCTGAGCTTGCCCCAACCAGCTCCACCAGGCCTCGCGAGGATGACCGGGCAGCAGAGGCCCATGTCTTGCCGTCGCCTTCCTTCGCGGGCAGAGGCGCTGCCCCAGACGGAGCCTCAGGAGCTTCCTTCAGCTTCTTCGCTGCAGGCACCAGCCTAGCCAAGGGATACATATATCAAGCCCCAGCGACAAAGCAGGGAATAAAACAAGAATCAAGCACTTACTGGTCATCGCTCGTGAGCTCGAGCAACCTCTGGCCATACTTGAAGCCCGAGAGCCGGCTGCAGGGATCAGCCTCAAGAGGCCCGTGAGCAGGAGGCACGCTCAAGGATCGCCTCGGGCCGGGCAGACCAGCTGGGACCAGCCAGTCCTATCCTTTTTCGGGATCGGGGCAAGCTCTCCGCCCGCTTGCCGCCATCCTCGCGCCATCGCTCGGCAAGAGGCAGAGAGCGGACCTTCGCCGAGGGAGGGCGCTCGACTCCTCGCCGGTTGACTCGAGTCGAGCCCCGCTTCCGCTCCTCTTCTTCCTCCTCACTGGAGTCGCCGGAGGACACGCTCACCGTCGCTGGGCAGCGGTCCTCGGGAACCTCCGCGAGCACGGGCCCGTCCCCATTAAAGGCGGGCATGGATTCCACCGCCTGCTCCCAATCGTCCCGAAGGAACAAGGGCACAAGAGCACCCTCCAGCCTCGCCACGTCTCCCCCGACCAAAGATTTGAGGACCGCGCCAGATCTTCGCGGCCAAGACTGCGGGGCTCGGTGGGCCTCCACAATGAAGCTTGTCGAAGCGGGCCACCGATGCTCCAGAACTCCCTCAGAGCGACGCACCAGCCTTCGCCCGTCGCCATGTTGCTCGGCCGCAGATCCGCGCCCATCTTCTCCAAAGACCGGCTTGGCGGGATCCACGAGTTCCGTCGAGACCAAGCGTCGATGGGCGTGGGCTGCTCCGTGGGCAGAATCAGCCGAGGTGGATGCGCCAAAGATCTACCATGACTCACTTGCTCTCAAGCCCTCAATCCTCTTCCCGGGCTTCGAGATGGCGTTGGAGCTGCCATACGCGACAAAGCTCGCGCACGTGGAGACGGGACCACGAGAGGTCCGGAGGGAGAAGTAGTGGCGCAGCAAGGCCACTGAGGGCTGCACCCCGACGTGAGCCTCACAATAGTAGGCGAAGATCGCCATAAGAAGAACAGAGTTGGGGTGGAGATGCAGAGCTTGCAGTTTGTAGTGGCGGAGGACAGAGAAGAAGAACTCAGAGAAGGGAGGCACCAGACCGGCAGCAATGGCGCTCACGAAGAGCGGATAGAAGGTGCTTCCTAGGCCCTCGGAAAGGGCGGAGCCAGCCTTGAACACCTCTGCCCCGTCGATGCCTTGCGCCGCCGCCATCCGGCGCACTCGGGCGAGGCCCTCCTCCGACACATTTGGCGAGTCCAAGGCGGCTGAGTACCAAGCTCCGGCCGGGGTCTGGCGAGGCGCCATGTCTTGCTAGGGCACGCAGTCGAAGTAGATCTGGAGATTCCAGAGGCAGGAAGGAAAGGCGCAAGAAAGGGGATCTGAGCAATGACCGGAGGAAGCAAAGCCTAGGCAGACGCCGCTCTTTTGTCGATTCGCGCAGTTGCTAAGGCGCCCACGTCCAATCAACCGCCACGCGGCGCCCAAGGCCGTAGGCTGTTAGGGCCCGCGGCGCTCCGCACTTGCCCCTTCGCTTCTCTGCTCAGCCAAGTCCGCGCGCGCCTTGGGCCCAGGGGCTACTGTCGGCGTTCTGGGAACGGGGTCCCTGTGACTTGCTCGCTGCGGCCTGCGGTGTGGTTTCAAGGTGGCCCAAGATGGCCCATCTTCATCAACACAAGCTCAAGACCTCGCGAGGGGCAAGACTCATGGGCGGATTTACGGGAGCTTCCTCGAGCACGGCCTCGTCAGGCTGGCTCATGAGGAGGCAGAGATCAAGGCGGGTACCTCACAAGGTGCCCATGACGCAAGCCATGACGACGATGGCGCCAGGTGCGCGCTGCACATGCAAAGGTCCTCCTTTCCTCTTTGGTGAAAAGGGAGCAAGTGCAGGCAAGAGTATCAAGCAAAGGCATCCGCTTGTGCAACAAGACCAAGACCGTCATGAACGGCAGGAAGGAAGTCATTGTGGAGCCCAAGCCAAGGCCACCACCAGAGCCTTTGACAAAGCGAGGACCAACTTTAGTCGAGGATAAGTGTACTAGATGTTCCCCTTCAAAATGGCCAATTGTTGGCGCCCTTCCCGCTCAATATTTGGGAAGAGGCCCAGGGCCTCTGCATATAAATAGGACTAGCCACCCACATGATAGAGGCATCTAGAGCTGGATCCAGCACCCTAATCCGCAGAGAGAGAGAGAGAGCGACTGAACTCCCCCTAGCAGCTCATCGCACCAGCCAAGAACAGACCCTCGCGAGGCTGTTCTTCCTTATATTGTTCATCATCATCAGCCCAAGATGCAATCCACCACACCACAAACTAGAGTAGGGTATTACACCACAATGGTGGCCCGAACTAGTATAAACCCTGCGTCTCTTGTGTTGTTCCTTTCATAGCTTAGATCTTAGCGAGGCGGCGAGGTGCAGGTAGAGGGTGAAATCTCCGCGCGCTCCCCAGTGTTTGAACCTAGAGGGTCTGCCGGAACCCGAAATCCGACAAATGCGAGTTCCTGCATCATTGTAAACATCAGTAAACTGACATCTCATGGGAGGATATGTTGAAAGTATAAGGAAAATATGTGTACCGAACACAGCAGCAGTCATGGCATGTATCTGCCTCTTTACGGCAGTCAGTTCATCTACCGCCGATTTAAGAGCTGCTTCTGCTTCTTCGGCTCTTTTTCGTAAAGCGGATTTTTCTGTCTCCCAATCCGCCCGCTCCTTGTTGAAGCTCTCTTTCAGCTTCTCCATAGCGTTTAAAGCGCTGGTCAACTCTTCCTTGGCCTTGGAGGTTTCGTCTTGCTGAGATTTGATGTTCTCTTGCAGATCGGCAGTTTGTGTTTCTGTTTTGCTCAGCTCAGCCTGTAACAGACAGAATTATAAGGAGTTGATAATGCATGTTTGAAGTATCAAGCACATAACAAGTAATGCACCTGATACTTGGGGGCTAATGCATACTTGCTTGTTCTCAGAAATTTCTACAAGTCCCAAGCATAATACAAGTATTACTCCTGACACTTGGGGGCTAATGTATGTTTGCTCAAGGTACTCATCTGGGAAGTCTTTTAAAAGTCCCGGTTCATCTTTATAAAGTTAAACCGGCCCTTGGGGGCTACACCAGTGAAAAAGATGCAGTGTTGCAAATATAAAGTTATTACTAAGTCCCGGTTTAGATTGATATCATAAACCGTCACTTGGGGGCTACTGGAGTTGATATTTGAAAATGGACATAAGAGAAAGAGTTGTGTGGTTACCTCATATCGCTCCTTCATCAGATTTACTAAACCGGCTTCATAGTCACGACTGGTGTACAGACGGTTCAAAAAGCCAGAGTGAATGTCTTGGGCGTTGAGATGAGCGTAGCTGGACAAATTGGTGCTCCATTTGCCTTTACCCATAGTAGAAAGTTCATCCTTGGCGCTATGTTTGGATAAAGCGACCGGGTTGCCAGGAGCAGTGTGGCTGACGCCGGTAATCATAACATCATCCTCTTTGTCATCAGCAGCCTTCACGGGAGTTGGCAGTTTATCAGTAGCCTTAGCTGGAAGGGCCGATTTGTCATCAGGTCAGACTGGGCTGGTTGGTTTTTCAGCATGGCCTGTGGTGTCAATTTCTACCGGTTCAGTAAACAAATCATGGTCTTGAGGCGGCGGATCATTAAGCATGGCATCAGCATCGGTTTCTTCATTGTCTGGAGTCTTTTCCGGTTCAACAGCCACGTTATCATCAGCCGGTTTATTCAACTGAGCCTTCTTGCTGGGTCTAGGCTTGGCGTTGAGAAAAATAAACATGAGGATCAGTACAGTATGCAAAAATAACACATCAAGGATAAAATCAAGTGCACAGCTTACCCAAGAACTGGTTTGAGGGGTGGAAGCTTTGTGGCCGATGACTCGCCAGAAGATGAGTGGGAAGTGCCCTGATAATTTGAATCAGACGGATTAAGAGGCTGTCGGAAACAACCTGCCTCGGGGCAAGAAGTGTCAAGAGTATAAGAGACCTCTGATCGGTGTTTCCGAACCGGAGTGTTCGGTAAACTGACGGAGGTAACTACCTGGCTGCTGTGCCGGGTCGTGTGGCGAGCTTCGTCTTGCTGCGTCTTCAAAAGAAAGTTGGGGTCCAAGTAAGCAAGAGGGTGAGAAATTTTACTTTCCGGTTTGCTCGACGGATTTTCGATGTTGGCAGAGGATCTGAATCAGAGGAAAGAATGATTACCTCTACGTCATCAGCTTGACTGCCTTCAGCGTCGCCCTCATAATAGTCATCGTCAATGAGGTGTATGAAAAATGAACCAAGAGAATCAAGTTCTACCTCTGAGTCCGGATTAGCCACATCGTCATCAGCATTTGGCTCAGAAGATGCAGTGGTCCTTCTCTTGGCAGGTTTTTTAACAACCTTGGTCTTTGGACGAAGTGGTTTCGCCGGTTTGTCTTGTGATTTTTTATTCCAGAACGGATCATCACCCTGTCAAAATTAGACAAACTTTCAGAGAATATTTTGAAAGAAGCAACTTACGGCAAGGAGGTTATATAATTCTTACAGATGGCAGTTTGTTGAAGGTGCAGAAAGGACTTAGTCCGGTCTGGCTGCAGATAGCCTCCGGTTCATTCAACATTTTCTTGACAGCCTCAGTAATTTCAGCCTCTGTCAGTTGAATATTAATGTGTCATTGAGGGTCGGTCAAACTCCCTATGTATTCACACATCAAGCCGGGGCGCCGGCTTAAGGGTAGAATGCTCCAGCCAATCCAGCAACGAGCAAAATCAACACCTGTTAAACCGTTTGCCATAAAGGCTCTAAGCTTCGGCAGCTGTGGGGCGTAGATGCCCTTTCCTTTGCTGTTAACCTCTGACGAAAAGGATGCGTATTTCTAAGGCGGTGAGGGCGATAACCCGGCAGGGGTTCTTCATCAGTTGGAGATGTATCCTTGCAAAAACCAAGTATGGTTCCACTCTTTGGGGTGGCTGTGAAGCTTGGCATGAGGGAAAGTGACTTCCTTCCTTTTCTGAACCGCCATTCCGCCCAATTCGGTATTGGGTCCATCTGTGAACTCTGTGCGACGGTTTAAGTGAAAGAAATCTCTAAACAGTTCAACTGTAGGTTCCTCTTGCAGATAAGCCTCACAGAAGACTTGGAAGTGGGAGATGTTGGTCACAGAATTCGGACCGATGTCCTGAGGGTGAAGCTGAAAACTAGCCAGCACATCTCGGAAGAATTTTGAACCGGGAGGACTAAAGCCTCGACCCAGATGGTCAACAAAAACGACTACCTCTCCGTCCTTGGGTGTAGGAGGGTTTTCCAGGCTAGGGGCCCTCCAGTGGATGACATCTTTCTTGGCTAAAGCGCCCGTGGCGACGCATCTGTTTAGCTGATCTTCCGTGAGCCGGGAAGGAACCCAGTTGCATTCATGGACTTGTTTGGCCATTTCAACAGAGGCTGAAACATGATTATTACCGGTTTAAGATTTATAATGGACAGAATAAAAGCGATTCAAGTTAAAGCAGAGATGTCCACATATTGTTAAACCGGAGTCTGATATTGTTAAACCGGAATCAGATATGGGAGAAGTACAAAGATAAAGCGGCTTGGCGGTTCAACAAGGGACTAATGGTACCTACCGGATTATCATTTTTTCTATGAGATTAAACCGCCAATTCTGGAATATAAGGTACAGATCTGAAGTACTTCAGTGAGGGGAAAACAAGTTTCGCAGATTGATGTGATAAATTTTAGATCTGCGGTATGACAGAAAACTAGAAAAAATTCAGACCTAATTTCAAATGCATAATGAGTTCAGCAAGTTCAGATGAGTTTTATATAAAGCTGATGGTCTAACAAGGAAAAAGGAGTTTAAAATACAAGGGCATTGGAAAATATCAGATCTGACTAGTTATTGGTATTACTTGAGAGGGATAAGGAAGAACAGTGCCAAGAACTTTGAAGAACTATGACGAACACTGAACCCTAATGGCGGATCTGGAATAAGGCGAAGAGGAACTTACTGGTGCTGAGGAAGCAACGAAGGATCGTCGCGTGTCTCTGGTACGGTCAGGTTGATGCAGCGGCCGTTGTTGAGGCAGAGGCGAAGGACGACGGCGGCGGCAGAGCTCGAAGGTCGGTCGACGCGTGGAAGAAGACGACGCGAAGAGGCACGAGGGGGAAATGTGAAAGGGCCCCCTCGGCCTATTTATAAGGTGAATGGATAAAAGGCAGACACGAGAATCGAGGAGCCCGAAAAATGGGATATGTGACAGCTCTGTTGCGTCGATTGTCGGAGGCCCATTAATGAAGGTGGGTTATACACAGTTTTTAATAATAATGACGTCATGGCGATTTATCATGGTCCTGGAAGGTGACGTCACGGCGGTTTACAAGACTATGTGAAGGTAATGAAGAAGAAATTTTCTTAAGTATTGAGGATTGACATGAACCAGTTCAAATCAATCTGGGGCCTAATGTTGGGGATATTACCACTGGGTGTAAACCGGCCAGGAGAGGCCGGGTTAACCCCAAAGTGGTTCATTATACCTGAAGCCCATGAAGATAAAGACGGTGACGCTTTATGAAGGCCCAAGGGCCAAAGCCGGTTTAAGGCCTGTAGACATAAACCGGTATGGATATGTAAACTTGTGTTGTAAGATAGAAAGAGTAGAGACCGAGCCGGACACGCTTATGAGCCAGCCTCGGGATTCTGTAAACTGACGGGCGTCAACCCGTGTATATAAGGGGACGACCCGGCGGCGGTTCAGGACAACAGACAACAACTCGAGACTCAGGCAAAGCGTATTCGCTCTCTGGTCATCGAAACCCTAGCAATTCCACAACAACTGGATTAGGCTTTACCTTCACCGCAAGGGGCCGAACCAATATAAACTCTCTGCGTCCCTTGTCCGCTTTAACCCCTTTAAGCTAACCCGTAGCAATGGCTCCACGACTAAGTCCTTTCCTTAGGACATCTGCCGTGACAAAACCACGACAGAGTTGCAGTAACTGCTTGCAGTTTTGCATCTCGGTGCCACACACCGACAAGGTCAGGTTATATATACCGACGGGTCAAATTTTGGAATATTTTCTGAAACCCTTTGATACGTCTCCATCGTATCTATAAGTTTTGATTGTTCCATGCCAATATTCTACAACTTTCATATACTTTTGGCAACTTTTTATATTATTTTTGGGACTAACATATTGATCCAAAGGCCCAATGCGCCTCGTTTGTTGCATGTTTTATGTTTCGCAGAAACCCCATATCAAACGGAATCCAAACGGCATAAAAACGGACGGAGAATATTTTTGGAATATTTGGAGAATTCCGGAAGAAAAATCCACGCGAGACGGTGCCCGAGGTGGCCACGAGACAGGGGGGCGCGCCTGCCCCCTGAGCGCGCCCTTGACCCTCGTGGGCCACCCGTAAGGCGGTTGATGCCCTTCTTCTGCCGCAAGAAAGCTATTTTTTGGTAAAAGATCACGGCGAAGTTTCGATCCAATCGGAGTTACGGATCACCATATATATGAAACGGTGAAAGGGCAGCAGAGGAGAGCGCAGAAACAGAGAGATACAGAGAGATAGATCCAATCTCGGAGGGGCTCTCGCCCCTCCCATGCCATGGAGGCCAAGGACCAGAGGGGAAACCCTTCTCCCATCTAGGGAGGAGGTCAAGGAAGAAGAGGAAGAAGGGGGCCCCTCTCCCCCTCTCCTCCGGTGGCGCCGGAACGCTGCCGGGGCCATCATCATCATCACCGCGATCTACACCAACACCTCCACCATCTTCACCAACATCTCCATCACCTTCCCCCCCCTCTATCTACAGTGGTCCACTCTCCCGCAACCCGCTGTACCCTCTACTTGAACATGGTGCTTTATGCTTCATATTATTATCCTATGATGTGTTGCCATACTTGAACATGGTGGTTGATGAATTGCTATGATTGATTTAATTTGCTTGTGGTTATGTTGCTCTCCTTTGGTGCCCATCATATGAGCGCGTGCGTGGATCACACCATAGGGTTAGTTGTATGTTGATAGGACTATCTATTAGAGGGCAAGAGTGACAGAAGCTTCAACCTAGCATAGAAATTGATGCATACGGGATTGAAGGGGGACCAATATATCTTAATGCTATGGTTGGGTTTTTAATGAACGTTAGTAGTTGCGGACGCTTGCTAATAGTTCCAATCATAAGTGCATAGAATTCCAAGTCAGGGATGACATGCTAGCAGTGGCCTCTCCCACATAATACTTGCTATCGGTCTAGTAAAGTAGTCAATTGCTTAAGGGACAATTTCGCAACTCCTACCACCACTTTTCCACACTCGCTATATTTACTTTATTGTGTCTTTATCTAAGCAGCCCCTAGTTTTTTTTGTGCTCTTTACTTTCTTGCAAACCTATCCAACAACACCTACAAAGTACTTCTAGTTTCATACTTGTTTCCGGTAAAGCGAACGCTAAGCGTGCGTAGAGTTGTATCGGTGGTCGATAGAACTTGAGGGAATATTTGTTCTACCTTTAGCTCCTCGTTGGGTTCGACACTCTTACTTATCGAAAGAGGCTACAATTGATCCCCTATACTTGTGGGTTATCAAGACCTTTTTCTTGCGCCGTTGCTGGGGAGCAATAGCGTGGGGTGAATATTCTCGTGTGTGCTTGTTTTCTTTATCACTAAGTAATTTTTATTTGCTGTTCTTAGTTGTTCTCTATCTTTAGTTATGGATATGGAACACGAAATACCAAAAAAATTAGGTGTACTTGCTACTCATGGAGATGAGGAACCTCCTAAAACCCTCGATGCTCGTTATGTGACAGAAATTATGTACTACTTTGATAATCCGGAGAAAACCCCATTCAATTTGGTAATGGGAGTAATGTTGGATCAACGTGAATACTTTAGGGATTATTGCTTGACACAAAAAGGGAAACTATTATGGGATCAAATTCATATGTTGAAGTGGTATGCTAGGCAACTATGCTTGAGATATAATTATACTTGTTGCTCTAGAATGAAGGCTCCACAGCTTCCCTTTTCATGCAAATTTAATGATAATAAAACCTTAGCTTCTTATGATAATGGTATCTATGATTACTATGATGTGGAACAAATAGAAGAATTTTTTGCTTTTATGGGTGCTTATGAAATTGAATCTATGTTTAAAGAGTTTGAAGATTTTGATGATTCGGTTTATAGACCTGAAAATTTAGCTATCCTCAAATATTGCTATGAGAATTATGAATACAATTACGATATTAATGCACTTATTGAGAAAGTCTCCGCTGTCCAAGAAGAGACTAATATTTTGCAGGAATCTATGGAAGAAGAAGTTGATGAAACTGTGGGCTCATTGGATGAAAAAGATGATGAGGAGAGCGAAGAACAAAAGGCGGAAGAGCCGATTAGCTACCCGTGCCCACCTTCTAATTAGAGTAACTCTTCAACTCATACATTGTTTAATTTCCCTTCATGCTTACCAAAGGATGATTGCTATGATCCCGTTGACTCTCTTGAAATATCCCTTTTTGATGATGCTTGCTATGCTTGTGGCCAAGATGCCAATATGAATTATGCTTATGGAGATGAACTTGCTATAGTGCCTTATGTTAAACATGAAATTGTTGCTATTGCACCCACACATGATAGTCCTATTATCTTTTTGAATTCTCCAAACTACACTATATCGGAGAAGTTTGCACTTATTAAGGATTACATTAATGGGTTGCCTTTTACCGTTGCACATGATGATTTTGATGAATATAATATGCATGTGCTTGCTGCTCCTACTTGCAATTATTATGAGAGAGGAACTATATCTCCACCTCTCTATATTTCCAACACGATAAAATTGCAAGAAACTGTTTATATTGTGTGCATGAATTGTTCTTTTATGACATGCCGATGCATAGGAAGAGAGTTAGACTTCGTCATTACATGATATATGTTGCTTTGTGCTCACTACTAAATTACAAATCATTGTTAATTAAAATTGGCTTTGATATACCTTGGGATCCGGGTGGATCCATTACTTGAGCACAATATGCCTAGCTTAATGGCTTTAAAGAAAGCACTGCTAGGGAGACAACCCGAAAGTTTTAGAGAGTCATTTATTTGTGTTGAGTGCTTTCATATAGTTTAAAAACAACAAAAATAAAGAGGGGAACCCAAAACTTTTTCAAAAAGGAAAGTGAAAGTGAGAAAGACAAGCATTGTTGAAGTGGGAGAGCTCCTTGAACTTTGCTCATGCTCACGGCAACTTTGTGAATCTTGATTAAAGAAACTTTTCAACAAAAATAATTATCCCCTTGTACAATTCCATTGTATTATAAAAATAATGTGCCAAGGTTTACCTTTAGGATGTTTACAATACTTGTTGGTTTGTACGGTGCAGGACAGAAACTTTGGGTGTAGTGCGCGATTTTTATTTTTTTACTGGAACGTCAAATGGTTCTGATTATTTTTGCACTGTATTTATATACAATTTTTTTATTTTTCCTAATTTTGGCAGAATTTTTCAAGTATCATAAGTATGGTGAATGTTCAGATTATTACAGACTGTTCTGATTTAGACAGATTCTGTTTTTGATGCATAGTTTGCTTATTTTGATGAAACTATCAATTTATCTCAGTGGATTAAGCCATGAAAAAGTTATATTATAGTAGACACAATGCAAAAATAAAATATGAATTGGTTTGTAACAGTACTTAGAGTGGTGATTTGCTTTATTATACTAACAGATCTTACCGAGTTTTCTGTTGAAGTTTTGTGTGGATGAAGTGTTCGATGATCGAGAAGGTTTCGATGTGAGACGAAGGAAGAGAAGAAAGAGTGTTGGGGAACGTAGCAGAAATTCAAAATTTTCCTACGTGTCACCAAGATCTATCTATGGAGAAACTAGCAACGAGTGGAAGGAGAGTGCATCTACATACCCTTGTAGATCGCTAAGCGGAAGCGTTCAAGTGAACGGGGTTGAAGGAGTCGTACTAGTCGTGATCCAAATCACCGGAGATCCTAGTGCCGAACGGACGGCACCTCCGCGTTCAACACACGTACAGCCCGGTGACGTCTCCCACGCCTTGATCCAGCAAGGAGAGAGGGAGAGGTTGAGGAAGACTCCATCCAGCAGCAGCACAACGGCGTGGTGGTGGTGGAAGAGCGTGGCAATCCCGCAGGGCTTCGCCAAGCACCAAGGGAGAGGAGGAGGAGGAGGCAGGCTGCGCTGGAGAGGAGAGGCTCTCGTGTGTTATGGGCAGCCCCATAGGCCTCATATATATAGGGGAAGGGGAGGGCTGCGCCCCCTCTAGGGTTTCCACCCCCTAGGGGTGGCGGCCAGCCCTAGATGGGATCAACGGAGGCGGCCAAGAGGGGAGGGAGAGGGAGGCGCCCACTAGATGGGCCTTAGGGCCCATCTGCCCTAGGGTTTGCCCCCTCCCACTATCCCTTGCGCCTTGGGCCTCTTGTGGGGGGCGCACCAGCCCCCTTGGGGCTGGTTCCCTCCCACACTTGGCCCACGCAACCATCTGGGGCAGGTGGCCCCACTTGGTGGACCCCCGGGACCCTCCCGGTGGTCCCGGTACATTACCGATATCGCCCGAAACTTTTCCGGTGACCAAAACAGGACTTCCCATATATAAATCTTTACCTCCGGACCATTCTGGAACTCCTCGTGACGTCCTGGATCTCATCCGGGACTCCGAACAACATTCGGTAACCACTTACAAAACTTCCTTTATAACCCTAGCGTTATCGAACCTTAAGTGTGTAGACCCTACGGGTTCGGGAACCATGCAGACATGACCGAGACGTTCTCCGGTCAATAACCAACAGCGGGATCTGGATACCCATGTTGGTTCCCACATGTTCCACGATGATCTCATCGGATGAACCACGATGTCAAGGACTCAATCAATCCCGTATTCAATTCCCTTTGTCTAGCGGTATTGTACTTGCCCGAGATTCGATCGTCGGTATCCCGATACCTTGTTCAATCTCGTTACCGGCAAGTCTCTTTACTCGTTCCGTGACACATCATCCCGTGATCAACTCCTTGATCACATTGTGCACATTATGATGATGTCCTACCGAGTGGGCCCAGAGATACCTCTCCGTTGACACGGAGTGACAAATCCAGCCTCGGTTCGTGCCAACCCAATGACACTTTCGGAGATACCTGTAGTGCACCTTTATAGTCACCCAGATTCGTTGTGACGTTTGGTACACCCAAAGCATTCCTACGGTATCCGGAGTTGCACAATCTCATGGTCTAAGGAAATGATACTTGACATTAGAAAAGCTTTAGCATACTGAACTACGATCTTTGTGCTAGGCTTAGGATTGGGTCTTGTCCATCACATCATTCTACTAATGATGTGATCCCGTTATCAATGACATCCAATGTCCATGGTTAGGAAACCGTAACCATCTATTGATCAACGAGCTAGCCAATAGAGGCTTGCTAGGGACATGGTGTTGTCTATGTATCCACACATGTATTTGAGTTTCCTATCAATACAATTATAGCATGGATAATAAACGATTATCATGAACAAGGAAATATAATAATAATAACTAATTTATTATTGCCTCTAGGGCATATTTCCAACAGTCTCCCACTTGCACTAGAGTCAATAATCTAGTTCACATCGTCATGTGATTAACACTGATAGGTCACATCGCCATGTGACCAACACCCAAAGAGTTTACTAGTGTCTGTAAACTAGTTCACATTATTATGTGATTTAGACTCAATGAGTTCTGAGGTTTCATCATGTTTTGCTTGTGAGAGAGGTTTTAGTCAACGGGTTTTAGTCAACGGGTCGAACCTTTCAGATCCGTGTCTGCTTTGGTAAATTTCTAGGTCATATTATAAATGCTGCTTCCACGCTCCACTTGAAGCTATTCCAAATGGTTGCTCCACTATATGTATCCGGTTTGCTACTCAGAGTCACTCGGATAGGTGTTAAAGCTTGCATCGACGTAACCCTTTACGCCGAACTCTTTATCACCTCCATAATCGAGAAACATGTCCTTATTTACTCCAAGGACAATTTTGATCACTGTCCAATGATCCATTCTGGATCATTCTTGTACCCCTTGACCGACTCATGGCAAGGCACACTTCCGTGCGGTACACAAAGATAGCATACTATAGAGCCTATGTACGAAGCATAGGGGCGACCTTCGCCCTTTCTCTCTTTTCTGCCGTGGTCGAGCTTTTAACTCTTAACTCCATACCTTACAACTCAGGCAAGAACTCCTTCTTTGACCGATCCATCTTGAACACTTTCAAGATTATGTCAAGGTATGTGCTCATTTGAAAGTACTATTGAGCGTTTTGATCTATCCTCATAGATCTTGATGTTCAATGTTCAAGTAGCTTAATCCAGGTTTTCACTTGAAAACACTTTTCAAATAACCCTATATGCTTTACGAAAATTCTACATCATTTCGATCATCTATATGTCAACGACACATACTCATCGAAATTCTATAGTGCTCCCACTCACTTCTTTGGAAATACAAGTTTCTCATAAACTTTGTATAAACCCAAAATCTTTGATCATCTCATCAAAGCGCACATTCCAACTCCGAGATGCTTACTCCAGTCCTTAGAAGGATCGCTAGAGCTAGCATACCTTTTAGCATCCTTAGGATCGACAAAACTTTTCTGATTGTATCACATACAACCTTTCCTTACGTAAACTGGTAAGGAAACTCGTCTTGACATCCATCTGCCAGATTTCATAAATGCAGCTAATGCTAACATGATTCCGACGGACTTTAAGCATCACCACGGATGAGAAAATCTCATCGTAGTCAACTCCTTGAACTTGTGAAAAAAAAACTCTTCGCCACAAGCCGAGCTTCATAGTCGGTGACATTACCGTCCACGTCCGTCTTCTTCTTAAAGATCCATTCATCTCAATGGCTTGCCGATCATCGAGCAAGTCCACCAAAGTCCATGCTTTGTTCTGATATATGGATACTATCTCGGATTTCATGGCTTCTAACCATTTGTCGGAATTTGGGCCCACCATCGCTTCTCCATAGCTCGTAGGTTCATTGTTGTCTAGCAACATGACCTTCAAGACAGGATCACCGTACCACTCAAGCGATGACGCGTCCTTGTCGCCCCACGAGGTTCGGTAGTGACTTGATCCAAACTTCATGATCACTATCATAAGCTTCTACTTCAATTGGTGTAGGTGCCACGGAACAACTTCCTGTGCCCTGCTACACACTAGTTGAAGTGACGGTTCAATAACCTCATCAAGTCTCCACCATCCTCCCACTCAACTTTTGAGACAAACTTTTCCTCGAGAAAGGACCCGATTCAAGAAACAATCCCTATTGCTTTCGGATCTGAATTAGGAGGTATACCCAACCGTTTTGGGTGTCCTATGAAGATGCATTTTATCCGCTTTGGGTTCGAGCTTATCAACCTGAAACTTTTTCACATAAGCGTCGCAGCCCCAAACCTTTAAGAAATGACAGCTTAGGTTTCTCTAAACCATAGTTCATAGGTGTCATCTCAACGGAATTACGTGGTGCCCTATTAAAGTGAGTGTGGTTGTCTCTAATGCCTAACCCATGAACGATAGTGGTAATTCGATAAGAGAGACATCATGGTACGCACCATATCTTATAGGGTGCAACTATGATGTTCGGACACACCATCACACTATGGTGTTCGAGCGGTATTAATTGTGAAACAATTTGCACAATGTCTTAATTGTGTGCCAAAACTCAGAACTCAGATATTCATCTCTATGATCACATCACGACATTTTATCCTCTTGTCACGAAGATCTTCAACTTCACTCTGAAATTACTTGAACCTTTCAATAATTCAGTCTTGTGTTTCATCAAGTAAATATACTCAACATCTACTCAAATCATCGTGAAGTAAGAACATAACGATATTCATCAGCATGCCTTAGCACTCATTGACTGCACACATCAAAATGTGTTACTCCCAACAAGTTGCTATCTTGTTCGATCTTCTTGAAACCGAGGCTTTTCACCATCTTGCCCATGTGGTATTGATTTGCATATCTCAAGTGATTCAAAATCAAGTGAGTCCAAACGATCCATCTGCATGGAGTTTCTTCATGCGTATACACCAATAGACATGGTTCGCATGTCTCAAACTTTTCAAAAACGAGTGAGTCCAAAGATCCATCAACATGGAGCTTCTTCATGCGTTTTACACCAATATGACTTACATGGCAGTGCCACAAGTAAGTGGTACTATCATTACTATCTTATACTTTTGGCATGAAAATGTGTATCACTACGATCGAGATTCAATAAACCATTTATTTAGGTGCAAGACCATCGAAGGTATTATTCAAATAAATAGAATAACCATTATTCTCCTTAAATGAATAACCGCATTGCGATAGACATAATCCAATCATGTCTATGCTCAACGCAAACACCTAATAACAATTATTTAGGTTTAACACTAATCTTGATGGTAGAGGGAGCGTGCGATGTTTGATCATATCAAACTTGGAAACACTTCCAACGTATATCGTTAGCTCACCTTTAGCTAGTCTCCATTTATTCCGTAGCTCTTTTATTTCGAGTTACTAACACTTAGCAACCGAACCGGTATCTTAATACCCTGGTGCTACTAGGAGTACTAGTAAAGAACACATTAACATAATGTATATCCAATATACTTCTATCGACCTTGCCAGCCTTCTCATCTACCAAGTATCTAGGGTAAATCTGCTCCTGTGGTTGTTCCCCTTATTACAGAAGCACTTAGTCTCGGGTTTGGGTTCAACCTTGGGTTTCTTCACTAGAGCAGCAGCTGCTTTGCCGTTCCATGAAGTATCCCTTCTTGCCCTTGCCCTTCTTGAAACTAGTGGTTTCATCAACCATCAACAATTGATGCTCCTTCTTGATTTCTACTTTCGCGGTGTCAAACATCGTGAATACCTCAAGGATCTATCCTCGATATGTTATAGTTCATCACGAAGCTCTAGCAGCTTGGTGGCAATGACTTTGGAGAAACATCACTATCTCCACTGGAAGATCAACTCCCACTCGATTCAAGTGATTGTTGTACTCAGACAATCTGAGCACAAGCTCAACTATTGAGCTTTTCTCCCTTAGTTTGTAGGCTAAGAAAATCGTCGGAGGTCTCATACCTCTTGGCGTGGGCACGAGCCTGAAATCCTAATTTCAGCCCTCGAAACATCTCATATGTTCTGCGACATTTCAAAACGTCTTTCGTGCCTCAACTCTAAACCGTTTAACTGAACTATCACGTAGTTATCAAAAGCGTGTATGTCGATGTTCGCAACATCCACAAACGACGTTTGGGGTTCAGCACACCGAGGTGCATTAAGGACATAAGCTTTCTCTGTCCGCATAATCGCTCTCATCAACTTTCAACTATATTTTCTCTAGGAACATATCTAAACAGTGGAACTAAAGCGCGAGCTTTTACATAATTTGCAAAAGGTCTTTTGACTATGTTCAAGATAATTAAGTTCATCTTATGAACTCCCACTCGAATAGACATCCCTCTGGTCATCTAAGTGATTACATGATCCGAGTCAACTAGGCCGTGTCCGATCATCACGTGAGACGGACTAGTCGACTCGGTGAACATCTTCATGTTGATCGTATCTACTATCGACTCATGCTCGACCTTTCGGTCTCGTGTTCCGAGGCCATGTCTGTACATGCTAGGCTCGTCAAGTTAACCCTAAGTGTATTGCGTGTGTTCCGAGGCCATGTCTCAGTACATGCTAGGCTCACAACACCGTTGTATGTGAACGTAAGAATCCATCACACCCGATCATCACGTGGTGCTTAGAAGCGACGAACTTTTGGCAACGGTGCACAGTTAGGGGGAACACTTCTTGAAATTGTTGAAAGGGATCATCTTATTTACTATCGTCATTCTGAGTAAACAAGATGCATAAACATAATGAACATCACATGCAATTATATAGCAGTGACATGATATGGCCAATATCATATAGCTCCATTGATCTCCATCTTCGGGGCTCCATGATCATCATCGTCACCGGCATGACACCATGATCTCCATCATCATGATCTCCATCATCGTGTCTCCATGAAGTTGTCTCGCCAACTTATTACTTCTACTACTATGGCTACCAGTTAGCAATAAAGTAAAGTAATTACATGGCGTTGTTTAATGACACGCATGTCATACAATAAATAAAGACAACTCCTATGGCTCCTGCCGGTTGTCATACTCATCGACATGCAAGTCGTGAATCCTATTACAAGAAAATGATCAATCTCATACATCACATATCATTCATCACATTCTTCTTGGCCATATCACATCACATAGCATACCCTGCAAAAACAAGTTAGACGTCCTCTAATTGTTGTTTGCATGTTTTACGTGGCTGCTATGGGTTTCTAGCAAGAACGTTTCTTACCTACATAAAACCACAACGTGATATGTCAATTGCTATTTACCCTTCATAAGGACCCTTTTCATCGAATCCATTCGACTAAAGTGGGAGAGATCGGCACCGCTAGCCACCTTATGCACCAAGTGCATGTCGATCGGTGGAACTGTCTCACGTAAGAGCGTGTAAGGTCGGTCCGGCCGCTTCATCCCACAATACCGTCAAACAAGATTGGACTAGTAACGGTAAGCATATTGAACAAAATCAACGCCCACAACTACTTTGTGTTCTACTCGTGCAAAGAATCTACGCAATAGACCTAGCTCATGATGCCACTGTTGGGGAACGTAGCAGAAATTCAAAATTTTCCTACGTGTCACCAAGATCTATCTATGGAGAAACTAGCAACGAGTGGAAGGAGAGTGCATCTACATACCCTTGTAGATCGCTAAGCGGAAGCGTTCAAGTGAATGGGGTTGAAGGAGTCGTACTCGTCGTGATCCAAATCACCGGAGATCCTAGTGCCGAACGGACGGCACCTCCGCGTTCAACACACGTACAGCCCGGTGACGTCTCCCACGCCTTGATCCAGCAAGGAGAGAGGGAGAGGTTGAGGAAGACTCCATCCAGCAGCAGCACAACGGCGTGGTGGTGGTGGAAGAGCGTGGCAATCCCGAGGCTTCGCCAAGCACCAAGGGAGAGGAGGAGGAGGAGGCGGGGCTGCGCTGGAGAGGAGAGGCTCGTGTGTTATGGGCAGCCCCATAGGCCTCATATATATAGGGGAAGGGGAGGGCTGCGCCCCCTCTAGGGTTTCCACCCCATAGGGGTGGCGGCCAGCCCTAGATGGGATCAACGGAGGCGGCCAAGAGGGGAGGGAGAGGGAGGCGCCCACTAGATGGGCCTTAGGGCCCATCTGCCCTAGGGTTTGCCCCCTCCCACTCTCCCTTGCGCTTGGACCTCTTGTGGGCGCACCAGCCCCTTGGGGCTGGTTCCTCCCACACTTGGCCCACGCAACCTTCTGGGCAGGTGGCCCCACTTGGTGGACCCAGGACCCTCCCGGTGGTCCCAGACATTACCGATATCGCCCGAAACTTTTCCGGTGACCAAAATAGGACTTCCCATATATAAATCTTTACCTCCGGACCATTCCGGAACTCCTCGTGACGTCCTGGATCTCATCCGGGACTCCGAACAACATTCGGTAACCACTTACAAAACTTCCTTTATAACCCTAGCGTCATCGAACCTTAAGTGTGTAGACCCTACGGGTTCGGGAACCATGCAGACATGACCGAGACGTTCTCCGGTCAATAACCAACAGTGAGATCTGGATACCCATGTTGGTTCCCACATGTTCCACGATGATCTCATCGGATGAACCACGATGTCAAGGACTCAATCAATCCCGTATTCAATTCCCTTTGTCTAGCGGTATTGTACTTGCCCAAGATTCGATCGTCGGTATCCCGATACCTTGTTCAATCTCGTTACCGGCAAGTCTCTTTACTCGTTCCGTAACACATCATCCCGGGATCAACTCCTTGATCACATTGTGCACATTATGATGATGTCCTACCGAGTGGGCCCAGAGATACCTCTCCGTTGACACGGAGTGACAAATCCCAGTCTCGATTCGTGCCAACCCAATGACACTTTCGGAGATACCGTAGTGCACCTTTATAGTCACCCGATTACGTTGTGGCGTTTGGTACACCCAAAGCATTCCTACGGTATCCGGAGTTGCACAATCTCATGGTCTAAGGAAATGATACTTGACATTAGAAAAGCTTTAGCATACGACCTACGATCTTTGTGCTAGGCTTAGGATTGGGTCTTGTCCATCACATCATTCTACTAATGATGTGATCCCGTTATCAATGACATCCAATGTCCATGGTTAGGAAACCGTAACTATCTATTGATCAACGAGCTAGCCAATAGAGGCTTGCTAGGGACATGGTGTTGTCTATGTATCCACACATGTATTTGAGTTTCCTATCAATACAATTATAGCATGGATAATAAACGATTATCATGAACAAGGAAATATAATAATAATAACTAATTTATTATTGCCTCTAGGGCATATTTCCAACAAAGAGCTCAAGCTTGGGGATGCCCGAGGCACCCCAAGTAAATATTCAAGGATACTCAAGCGTCTAAGCTTGGGGATGCCCCGGAAGTCATCCCCTCTTTCTTCAACAAATATGGGTATGTTTTCGGATTTGTTTCATTCATGTGATATGTGCAAATCTTGGAGCGTCTTTTGCATTTAGTTTTCATTTTTATTTTATGCACCATGCTGGTATGAGAGAGTCCTTGGTTGATTTATAGAATGCTCATTTCACTTCACTTATATCTTTTGAGTATGGCTTTATAGAATGCTTCATGTGCTTCACTTATATCATTTGAAGTTTGGATTGCCTGTTTCTCTTCACTTAGACGACCGCCATTTGCAGAATGCTCTTTTGCTTCACTTATATTTGTTAGAGCGTGGGCATATATTTTGTAGAAAGAATTAAACTCCCTTGCTTCACTTATATCTATTTAGAGAGATGACAGGAATTGGTCATTCACATGGTTAGTCATAAAAGCCTACATAAAACTTGTAGAGCACTGAATATGATATGTTTGATTCCTTGCAATAGTTTTGCGATATAAAGATGGTGATATTAGAGTCATGCTAGTGGGTGGTTGTGGATTGTAGAAATACTTGTGTTGAGGTTTGTGATTCCCGTAGCATGCACGTATGGTGAACCGTTATGTAACGAAGTTGGAGCATGAGGTATTTATTGATTGTCTTCCTTATGAGTGGCGGTCAGGGACGAACGATGGTCTTTTCCTACCAATCTATCCCCCTAGGGGCATGCGTAGTAGTACTTTGCTTCGAGGGCTAATAAACTTTTGCAATAAGTATATGAGTTCTTTATGACTAATGTGAGTCCATGGATTATACACACTCTCAGCCTTCCATCATTGCTAGCCTCTTCGGTAACGTGCATTGCCCTTTCTCGCCTCGAGAGTTGGTGCAAACTTCGCCGGTGCATCCAAACCCTGTGATATGATACACTCTGTCACACATAAGCCTCATTATTCCTCAAAACAGCCACCATACCTACCTATCATGGCATTTCCATAGCCATTCCGAGATATATTGCCATGCAACCTCCATCATCATCATATACATGACTTGAGCATTTATTGTCATATTGCTTTGCATGATCGTAAGATAGTTAGCATGATGTTTTCATGGCTTGTCCGTTTTTTGATGTCATTACTATGCTATATCGTTGCACATCCCGGTACACCGCCGGAGGCATTCATATAGAGTCATATATTTGTTCTAGTATCGAGTTGTAATATTGAGTTCTAAGTAAATAAAAGTGTGATGATCATCATTATTAGAGCATTGCCCCATCAAAAAAAAAGAGGCCAAAGAAGCCTAAATAAAAAAGGGGGCCAAAGAAGCCCGCAAAAAAAGAGAAAAAGGGGCAATGTTACTATCCTTTTACCACACCTATGCTTCAAAGTAGCACCATGTTCTTCATATAGAGAGTCTCTTGAGTTATCACTTTCATATACTAGTGGGAATTTTCATTATAGGACTTGGCTTGTATATTCCAACGATGGGCTTCCTCAAATGCTCTAGGTCTTCATGAGCAAGCAAGTTGGATGCACACCCACTTAGTTTCAGTTTGAGCTTTCATACACTTATAGCTCTAGTGCATCTATTGCATGGCAATCCCTACTCCTCGCATGGACATCAATTGATGGGCATCTCCATAGCCCATTGATTAGCCGTGTCGATGTGAGACTTTCTCCCTTTTTGTCTTCTCCACATAACCCCCATCATTTTATTCTATTCCACCTATAGTTCTATGTCCATGGCTCACGCTCATGTATTGCGTGAAAGTTGAAAAAATTTGAGAACGTCAAAAGTATGAAACTATTGCTTGGCTTGTCATCGGGGTTGTGCATGATGTGAATATTTTGTGTGGTGAAGATGGAGCATAGCCTGACTATATGATTTTGTAGGGATAACTTTCTTTGGACTTGTTATTTTGAAAAGACATGATTGCTTTATTAGTAGGCTTTAATTATTATTGTTTTTATGTCAAATGATAGACTATTGCCTTGAATCACACGTATCTTAATATTCATGCCATGATTAGATACATGATCAAGATTATGCTAGGTAGCATTCCACATCAAAAATTATCTTTTTTATCATTTACCTACTCGAGGACGAGCAGGAATTAAGCTTGGGGATGCTGATACGTCTCCGTCGTATCTATAATTTTTCATTGTTCCATGCCAATATTCTACAACTTTCATATACTTTTGGCAACTTTTTATATTATTTTTGGGACTAACATATTGATCCAGTGCCCAGTGCCAGTTCCTGTTTGTTGCATGTTTTATGTTTCGCAGAAACCCCATATCAAACGGAATCCAAACGGGATAAAAATGGACGGAGAATATTTTTGGAATATTTGGAGAATTCCGGAAGAAAATCCACGCGAGACGGTGCCCGAGGTGGCCACGAGGCAGGGGGGCGCGCCCCTGAGCCTCATGGGCCACTGTTGGAAATATGCCCTAGAGGCAATAATAAAAGGATTATTATTATATTTCCTTGTTCATGATAATTGTCTTTTATTCATGCTATAATTGTATTATCCGGAAATCGTAATACACGTGTGAATACATAGAACACAATACGTCCCTAGTAAGCCTCTAGTTGACTAGCTCGTTGGTCAACAGATAGTCATGGTTTCCTGACTATGGACATTAGATGTCGTTGACAAGGGGATCACATCATTAGGAGAATGATGTGATGGACAAGAACCAATCCTAAGCATAGCACAAGATCGTGTAGTTCGTTTTGCTAGAGCTTTTCCAATGTCAAGTATCTCTTCCTTAGACCATGAGATCGTGTAACTCCCGGATACCGTAGGAGTTCTTTGGGTGTACCAAACGTCACAACGTAACTAGGTGACTATAAAGGTGCACTACAGGTATCTCCGAAAGCGTCTGTTGGGTTGACACGGATCGAGACTGGGATTTGTCACTCCGTATTACGGAGAGGTATCACTGGGCCCACTTGGTAGTGCATCATCATAATGAGCTCAAAGTGACCAAGTGTCCGTCACGGATCATGCATTACTGTATTTAGTAAAGTGACTTGCGATAACGAGATTGAGCGAGGTATTGGGATACCGACAATCGAATCTCGGGCAAGTAACATACCGTCTGACAAAGGGAATAGTATACGGGGTTGCTTGAATCCTCGACATCGTGGTTCATCCGATGAGATCATCGAGGAGTATGTGGGAGCCAACAGGGGTATCCAGATCCCGCTGTTGGTTATTGACCGGAGAGTCGTCTCGGTCATGTCTGCATGTCTCCCAAACCCGTAGGGTCTACACACTTAAGGTTCGGTGACGCTAGGGTTATTAGGAAGACTTGTATGTGATTATCGAATGTGGTTCGGAGTCCCGGATGAGATCCCAGACGTCACGAGGAGTTCCGGAATGGTCCGGAGGTGAAGATTTATATATGGGAAGTTGTCATACGGACACCGGAAAGTTTCGGGGGCATATCGGTATTGTACCAGGGCCACCGAAGAGGTTCCGGGTCCACCGAGGAGCCACCCTTCTCGGAGGGCCTCATGGGCCGCAAGGGCAGGGAACCAGCCTGGAGGCTGGGCGCCCCTTGGGCCCATGCGCCTAGGTGAAACGCCCTCGATGCGGCTATATCTCCCACGTGTCGAAGCACGACTTAGAGGCATAACCGCATTGAAAGCAATGTCGCAAGTGAGGTAATCTTCACACAACCCATGTAATACATAAGGAAAGAGATACATAGATGGCTTACAATCGCCACTTCACACATTACATGAGTAAAACATTACATCATACAGATACAATCAAGGTCCGACTACGGAACCAAAATAAAAGAAGACTACCCCAAAGCTACACAGATCCCCGATCGTCCCAACTGGCTCCACTCTCGATCAACTGAAACGAAACAACACAATGAACAAGATCTTCATCGAGCTCCTCCTTGAGCTCAGGTGCATCACCTGCACGGTTCATCGGCACACCAAACTGGTTTTGAAGTATCTGTGAGTCACGGGACTCAGCAATCTCACACCCGCGAGATCAAGACTATTTAAGCTTAAAGGAAGGACAGGGTAGTGAGGTGGAGCTGCAGCAAGCGACTAGCATATATGGTGGCTAACATACGCAAATGAGAGCGAGAAGAGGAGGCAAAGCACGGTCGAACAACTATGATCAAGAAGTGATCCTGAACTCCTACTTACGTCAGACATAACCCAGAAACCGTGTTCTCCTTTCGATCAACCCCGAAAAGAGACACTCACGGTTACGCACACGGTTGGTGTATTTTAATTAAGATCCACTTCGGGTTCTGTACAACCGGACATTAACAAATTCCCATCTGCCACATAACCGCGGGCACGGCTTTCGAAAGATCAAACCCTGCAGGGGTGTCCCAACTTAGCCCATGATAAGCTCTCGCGATCAACGAAGGATATTCCTTCTCCCCGGGAAGACCCGATCAGTCTCGGAATCCCGGCTACAAGACATTTCACAGCAATAAAACAAGACCAGCAAAGCCGCCCGGATGTGCCGACAAATCCTGATAGGAGTCGCACGTACCTCGGTCTCAGGGCACACCGGATGAGCCAGACGTCGGGTTGGCATAAACCCTGGTTGCCCAGGGGGCGCCGGACATCGCTCGGTTTGGACCAGCACTCAAAGGAGAACTGGCCCGGGGGCTAAAATAAAGATGACCCTCGGGCTCCGGAAACCCAAGGGAAAAAGGGCATAGGTGAGGCAAATGGTAAAACCAATGTTGGGCCTTGCTGGAAAAGTCTTATTCAAAGCGAACTGTCAAGGGGGTCCCATAAATCACCCGACCGCGTTAGGGACGCAAAATCCGGGAACATAACACCGGTATGACGGAAACTAGGGCGGCAAGAGTGGAACAAAACACCAGGCATAAGGCCGAGCCTTCCACCCTTTACCAAATATATAGATGCATTAATTAAATAAGATATATTGTGATATCCCAACAAGTAAACATGTTCCAACAAGGAACAACATCTCCCTGTTCCAACAAGGAACAAACTCCATCTTCACCTGCAACTAACAACGCTATAAGAGGGGCTGAGCAAAGCGGTAACATAGCCAAACAACGGTTTGCTAGGAAAGGATGGTTAGAGGTTGGACATGGCAATATGGGAGGCATGATAAGCAAGTGATAGGCATCGTAGCGTAGGCATAGCAAAAGAGCGAGCAACTAGCAAGCAAAGATAGTAGTGATTTCGAGGGTATGGTCATCTTGCCTGAAATCCCGCAAGGAAGAAGAACGAATCCATGAAGAAGACAAACGGACGAATCCTCACAACTCCGGAACGAAAACCGAAGCTAACGAGAGAAGCAAACCGGAAAGAAGCAAACCACATAGTAAACAACAATCACATAAACATGGCATGATGCACAATCAAGTATGATGCATGACCGGTTTAATGAGGCATGGCAAAGCGCACAAACAATCCTACAAATTAAGTGGAGCTCAATATGCAACGGGTTGCATATTGACAAAACACCACAACACTTATTTAGTTCTCTCTTGTTAGGCTACCCAACAATATTAAATGTTGTTAAACATGGCAAGAGGTGAAGCAATATGAAACTACCTATTTAGGCAAGATTAAATGAGGCCGGAAACAACGAACAACAATTCCGGAAAATCCCCATATGCAAATTATGGATTCGGTACAGATCTGTCCTAAAGCATATTTTAGAGTTGTTAAACATGCAAAATAAAGCTACCATGTTAATCTATGCATTATTCTACCCCATTTACATATATAATTATTTAAAATGGAGCTACGGTTATTTAGTTATGAAATAAATCATTTTAGCATGGCATTTAAGCAAATTAATGCAAACAACAATTATAAACATTATTAATGTTGTTATCATGATGCGGATGACATGTGCAAGTTATGCAATTTTTATGAAAACGTTGACATGAGCATGATGAAGCATTGTGTCGCCGTGGTGGAAGAAAGGGGTGCCACGGCAACGAATCCGAAAATGGTGCCACGGCAACATATCGGTTCCGATAACTCGATTGAGATATCGGTGCAAAGGAAAGCGTGACGGAAGCGAGTCATGCAAGATGGTGGGGTGATCCCGGATACCGGGTTCCCACGGAACGGTGGCATGGCAAAAGAGGGGCATCGCAAGGATGATTCGAACACGGCGGTCGTCACGGGTTATACCTCCGAAGCGAGAAATCGGGACGGGTCGAGTTGTCGAGGGAAGTAGATGGAAGTAGACGTTCTCGGGCGTAGAGGGAAGTAGAGGAAGTAGTCGTTCTCGCGATGTAGTGGAAGTAATGTTTCACGTTCGATGGTAGTGGTACATCTCGTCATCGGGGTACTTGTCGGATCCGGTCTTGGCGATTCGGGTTTCCGTAGGGGTACTTGACGATCCGGTGAGACGACGGTAGAGGTACTCGCGAACTTGGCGGCGGAAGTCGTTCACGTTCTTAGTTGCACAATCTCCCGTAGATGTTCGGGATCACGACGAGGGACTTGCCGTCCACAGAGTCTTTGAGGGTCGACGGTAGTGGTTCACGGTCGTAGACGAACTTGACGGATTCGAGCGCCCGGGGTTCAACGTTGAACTTGGAGGCCATCGGTAGTTTCTGACTTGGATCTCCGTGCACGCGTCTTAACGGAACCGGGTCTCGGTGATGGCCATGGTCTCCATGATGGCGCGGAGACGAAACAGCCGGAAAACAAGGTTCCCGGCAGCAGGGCGTCATCGGCGATCCTCGCCCGGTGACTTCAGCGAGGCGCGGAGGCTCGCCCACGTAGGCGGCGGCCGCTTGATGGCGGAGGACGCGGTGGGTCGACGGGCGGCGCGGTGCAGAGGCGAAGCAGGTCGAGCAGGGGAGATGCGGAGGAGCTTCGGCGGCGGGCGCCGGAGTTGAAGATGCTCGGCGGCGGAGAGGAGCACCGGTGGCGCGGCGCTGCTCGGGACGGAAGCGAGGAGGCGCGAGGAGCTCCTGGTGGTGTGGCAAAACCGCAGCAGGAGGACCTGCGGGGAGGGAGAAGGCGGAGGACGGAGGTCCGGCTACGCGGAGAAGAAGCTAGGCGCGGCGAGCTACGGCCGGCCGGTGAGAGAGTGGAGCCGCAAGGCGGGGAGGCGGCAGGAAGGAGGAAACGAGGGAGATGGGAGAGAGCGAGGGATCGGGAAGGAGGCGACGAGGAGATGGATGGTGCAAGGCCATGGAGGAGAGGAAGAGTCTGAGGGAGGAAGAGAGATGCGGCGAGGAGATGGGATCGAGGGAAGGACGAGGGGTTCGGGCAGGGGTGTCTGGCACTGGAGGAGGACGAGGGAGATGAGATGCGGGCTAGGGTTAGAGGCAGAGGCCGGCTGGGCCTAGGTGGGCCTAGGGAGGCCGGCCCAAAGGAGAGGGAGGCTGTTGGGCTCTCCACTCCCTCTCTCATCTATTACTCTTTAACATAAAACAAGAGAAGAAAAATAAATGAAGAGGGGGTGTTTAGGGAGCAAAGTTGGACTCACGAATAAATTTCCCGGACTCAAAAAAAATATGTTAGGTCCGAGAAAATTAGGAAAGACCAAGATTGAAAGAATAAATTCAAATTTCTTTGAATTTAATTCAAAAGGTTTGAACTAGGGTAGGTTCTAGGAGTTTCCAAAAATGTTGAGAGTTTTGGTAGAGCTCCGGAAAAATGATGAAAGGACAAGTGACAAAGTTAGAGGCCAAGAGAAGAAATAATGAAAGGCATTGGGATTTTTGCAAGTGTGTTATGATGATTCCAATTAATGGAATATTTATATAGCTCCATAATATTAGGAGGATATGTTATAAAGAGAAATCACCATGTGAATTCCCTCGATTTAAATGGATCGAGAAATCCATGCAATTTATTTAGAAGAGTTGCAAAAATTAATGATATGATGGCATGATGACATGATGCAATGCAAAAACAAAACAAACCACACGACAAAACACGGAAACCCTGGAAGGCAACTGAAGCTCCGGTCTTGGGGCGTCACAACACTCCACCACTACGAGAGGATCTCGTCCCGAGATCTAGGATGGCACCGGAGAAAAACGGAAGAGGAAGAGGTAAAACAAAGTTGCTTCTTTGACAAACGAATGAACCCAAAGAACCTTGAGAGGTTGAGCAAAATGAAAGAAAGAAAAACAACGAAGATGAAGGAAGTTGAAACACTCTGTTAGAAAAGAGGAACAAGGGATACGACGAGAACCAAGAGGTTAAGTGATAACATAGATATTGACACCACTCTGGTTAAAACTAGATCGAGAAGGAGGAAGAATGATAAAATTTGGGCAGCTCTCCGATTGAAAGAAGAAGGAAACTTGATAAGATGAAAAGAACTTGAAGAGATGACACAACCACCGGTTAAATGGATAAACAAGAAAAGAACATGATCTTCACAAAACGAGGTGATGGGTGAAGAGAGCAACATCACAATGCCTCCGGAAACAAATGAAAGAGTGGAATGGAATGGACGAAGGGAAACAAGATCTTGAAAGAGCACGCTTACAAGAAATGTTAGAACGGAGTTGTTGGACTATCAACAACGAAAGGAACAAGCTTGTAGTGGGCTTATGGAACACATCTCAATATTATGAGGTGAGTTTACGCCACCAACGAAACACATGATTGGATTGATATCAACAAGGAGACGAAAACTTATATCACCGGGAGGACAAATGAAGAACTTAGGTTATTTATAAGCACCATAAATAGCAACAATCCTTAGGGAAAGCTTTAGGTGAAATATAGCCCAAGACAACTCCAATGAAGAGATTGATGGATTAAAATACCTCATTCTTGACAACATGTGAATCATGAAACACGAACTCAAATTGTCGAGAATGACATAACACCACCTCAAATGATAAGGTAGAACGAATTGCACTTCGAAATGCAAGAAGAAGAATACTTGAACTTCTCAAAACAAAACATGTGTTGAGCACCATGTTCAATTTTTGAGTAAGTCTTGACGGATCTTAACTCCGCGAGAAATCTTGATGAACAATTGGAGAAATGAAAAGAATCCTTGACGAACCACCATGAAGAAACTCCATGAAGAACTCCGGTAAGAAAAGGATGATAAAAGAAAGAGAAGTTGCAAATACAAGGTGAAACCTTGCAGTGATAAGATGAAGCTTTGAAATGATATAGCCGAGAAAACTTGGAACTCCGGAAAGAAAGATGAACAAATGAAATCATGAATTTTGATGAACCTCCGGAATAAGGAATTGAATTTACTCGATGGAACAAGAATAAGAATTACATTATGCTGATCCTTCACCAATTAAATTGATGACAAGCAATGGATTTGGCCTACTACTTATTCTCGTTGAAAAATGATTACAGATAGAGATATAGCGCAAACTTGGGAAGGTCTTCAACGAACCACCGGTAGGATTGAAACAACGAATAAATTAATATGATAACAAAGGAAGTGAAATCTTGAACAAACCACCATAATAATTGAGAATGAACGTAGCAAAGGCACAATTCACCGGGAAGAATTGGAAAACGAATAAAGATGCTTGACAAAATTTAGATACATGAGAACAGAGAAATCATGAACTGATTAGAGGATATTTCGACGATGCACCGGTAAGATTTGGAAAACAAGAGTTGAACGCTTGAATGAATAATTCTGATATGATGGGCTCCAAAGAATCAAACTGAAAAGACTCCTGAAATGCTCCGGGTGGGTGAAAAGAATTCTCACAACCTAAAATAATTATGAGAGGATAGCATCAAGCTATAACCATGAATCTTGAAGAGAATGGAGCAAGATTAAAGAGAAACTCTTCTTCAGTCTTCAAAATTCGAGAATGACGATGAGAAACACCATCATGAATTGTTGAGGCACTCCGGAATGAAAATTAGAAAGGTTGAACCAACAATGAAAATAATTTGACAGATCTTGGAGAAAGACATATGACTGATGACAATTCATTCTTACGTCAAACTTTGCAATGAATTTGGGAATAGCTCCTGAAAATTAGAAGAGTTAGGTAAGATCCTGGGAAAAGACCTGTGGGTTAGGGCCCACTCAAAAGAACCACCGTTGAACAATTGCTTGAAATAGATATTGCACCGGTAGAATTAAATGGCTTGAATGAGATAGCATCCTCAAGATAGCTTGAACGGATTAAGAATGGAACACGAATCTTCTGAGATATCTTCAACACTCCGGAACAATTGAATAACAAGGAGTGAAAAATTAAGAGGTGCACCGGCATGAGAAAACATTTGAAACGATGAAAAGAATACGATCAACACTGAAAACTTGACTTACATCCACCGGAGAAGAAAATTAGAATGGAACAATAATAAGGTTAAAGCTTCCTTAGCGTCTTCATGAGAATCACCGGATAAAACATTAAAGGAAAAGAATGAAGAAACTTCACTCAATAAAATGGATACTTGATTAAGAAATCTGAGTCCTTGAAGAAAAAGGGTGGGAGGGCGGGAAAACAAAGGCAACTTAGGTCGGATGAAACGAACACCGTTGAAAAAAAAAAGCTTAGAATTGATCTTGCGAATGTTGGAATGATCGGATCCACTTGAAGAGAAGCACGCCGGTTGAGAAAAGAATTGACATGACAAGCTCAGTGATCAAGAAGGATTAGTATTCACATAGCAATATGAGAACACCATTTAGAATAAGGTATGGAATCAACACTTGACTTCGAAGCAACTCGAATACCACAAAACAAAACAAAAACAAAGGAGTGGCTTGCAGAATAAGCCAGAAACAAACATATGATAGAACCCATATCGTATCATGTGTGTGTTGGAAAGATATCCTACGAGATACTTGAATTCCCACCTATAAACTCCCGAAACTTTCTGGTTATGCAATCTGGTGTTGGGGATACAGGGGACACAAAATATATCACCCAAACTAACAATACCTAGATCCAGCTGTATCCATCCGTCAACACATAACCGAGAAACCTTCGAAATCGTGTACCTCGACCTTGAAAAACATCCGTTATACAAGTCATGGCAATACTCCCTTTTCGCCACAATCTTTGGGCTATCGTGGTTATCTCACCAACAACTGCACAAAAGAGATTTCGATGTCGGTAAAACTCAGTATTCGAGAATCGCAACGATAAAATTGTGACGACAACACCTCGGAGCTCAACTCCCGGGACACCGCCACAACCCCTAAATGTCGAGGCACCAAGAACAATGTTCTCGTCACAAAACCATCGAACGATTCCAAGATACCAGCGTGATCCTAAAAAAAAAATTTAGTGAAATTTGAGGAGAGAAAAGACAAAACACTACGTCAGGATACCTCACCAGAGCGACGAAGGGACTGAGGAGTAAAAAGAATCCTACTCTCCGATATATATAATCCTAAGACTCAAAACATTTTCCGTTCTAGACTCAACAATGCCAGCAAACAATCAAGTAGGGGCTCCTAAGTCGGGAAGGCTCGATACCAACTTGAACGCCTCGATGCGGCTATATCTCCCACGTCGAAGCACGACTTAGAGGCATAACCGCATTGAAAGCAATGTCGCAAGTGAGGTAATCTTCACACAACCCATGTAATACATAAGGAAAGAGATACATAGATGGCTTACAATCGCCACTTCACACATTACATGAGTAAAACATTACATCATACAGATACAATCAAGGTCCGACTACGGAACCAAAATAAAAGAAGACTACCCCAAAAGCTACAGATCCCGATCGTCCCAACTGGGCTCCACTCTCGATCAACTGAAACGAAACAACACAATGAACAAGATCTTCATCGAGCTCCTCCTTGAGCTCAGTGCATCACCCGCACGGTTCATCGGCACCGCAAACTGGTTTTGAAGTATCTGTGAGTCACGGGACTCAACAATCTCACACCCGCGAGATCAAGACTATTTAAGCTTAAAGGAAGGACAGGGTAGTGAGGTGGAGCTGCAGCAGCGACTAGCATATATGGTGGCTAACATACGCAAATGAGAGCGAGAAGAGGAGGCAAAGCACGGTCGAACAACTATGATCAAGAAGTGATCCTGAACTCCTACTTACGTCGACATAACCCGAAACCGTGTTCTCCTTTCGATCAACCCGAAAAGAGACACTCACGATTCGCACACGGTTGGTGTATTTTAATTAAGATCCACTTCGGTTCTGTACAACCGACATTAACAAATTCCCATCTGCCACATAACCGCTGGCACGGCTTTGAAAGATCAAACCCTGCGAGGTGTCCCAACAGCCCATGATAAGCTCTCGCGATCAACGAAGGATATTCCTTCTCCCGGAAGACCCGATCAGTCTCGAATCCGGCTACAAGACATTTCACAGCAATAAAACAAGACCAGCAAAGCCGCCGGATGTGCCGACAAATCTGATAGGAGTCGCACGCACCTCGGTCTCGTGGCACACCGGATGAGCAGACGTCGGGTTGGCATAAACCCTGGTTAAAATGTTTCCGTGTTGTTTACATGTTATTCAATTTTGCCAAGGTTGTTGTAGTTGATCCGTATGCTATGATGTTGTTCTTGCCATGTATAGCTTCTATGTCATGTCGCCTTACTGTGAGTTGCCTTTCCATGCCATGTATTGCTCTGTGGTGAGTGGTTGCTCACCAACATGCCTACTTATTGTTGTTCCTGCCATGTATGAATCTGTATATAACTTGCCATGTTTACATGGGTGCCATCATATTTTCTGTGCCCTTTTGGCTCATGGTCAAGAAAGGACTTTTGTTCTATGCAATTATTAGATTCAGGCCAGGCCTTTGTTTGCCATGATAAGTTCTTGTAGCATGTTTTTGATAGCTCTAAACATTGCAACCTCGATGCTATTTCGCTAAAGTCTAAATGCTTATTACTTGCAATCTTGCCATGTGTTTTGAGCATGTTTTAGTGATCTCTGATAGGTCATTGTTCATGTTTTATAATGCTTTACCTGTACATCATGCCCATGCCTTTTGTTTTACGTTGAGTTGTTGTAGCATAGTGTTTTGATGCTTGCAACATGCCTAGTTGCTGCTTTTGGACAGATTGTTGCTATAACTTGTATTGTGTGTATGTGTTGAACTGCTGTTCGCTTCGAGTGTGCTCTATATGAAACTTGCTTAGAATTGCATGTAGCTTCATATTATCATGTTGCATCCTTGTTTTGAGGTGTTTGCTTGATGTTTGTATGCATTTTGCATCAATGCCATGTTTAACTTGTTTTGCTCATATCTTCTAGGCCGTAGTTCTAAATTAATGAACTTTATATGTAACTTGACTAGAATTTCGTAGATCATCGGTGCATCTTAACTTGCTGTTTAACAACTTGAACATAAGGTTTATTCAGATCTGGACCAATTTCTAAATTTGCATGAGGACTTACCGAATTGTTATATGTTGTTCCCCTCATTTAAACTTGCCTTGATGTGTTGCTCTTGTTTGCATCATCTCTGCCATGAGTAGCTCCATGTAGCCTTGTCATGCATCATGCTTGTTGTGCATCATGTCTTGTCTGTGTGGTGTGTTTACCTTGTTGTGTGCTTCTCGCTAGTTCCTGCTTTCTGCTGCGATTCAGGATTCGCTCGTCACGCTGGTTCGGCTTCATCCGCTCGCCTTCTTCATGGACTCGTTCTTCTTCCTTATGGATTTCAGCAAGATGACCGCTACTCGGATCTCACTACTATCATTGCTATGTTAGTTGTTTCGTTTCTATCGCTATGATGCGCTACCTATCACTTGTTCCTCAAGCCTCCCAAATTGCCATGTCAGCCTCTAACCTTTTGCACCTTCCTAGCAAACCGTTGTTTGGCTATGTTACCGCTTTGCTCAGCCCTCTTATAGCGTTGTTAGTTGCAGTGAAGATGAAGTTTGTTCCTTGTTGAACATGGAGATGTTGTTCCTTGTTGAACATGTTTATTTGTTGGGATATCACAATATATCTTATTTAATTAATGCATCTATATATTTGGTAAAGGGTGGAAGGCCTGCCTTATGCCTGGTGTTTTGTTCCACTCTTGCCTCTAGTTTCCGCTATATCGGTATTATGTTCCCGGATTTTGCGCCCCTAACGCGGTCGGGTGATTTATGGGACCCCTTGATAGTTCGCTTTGAATAAGACTCTCCAAAGAAGGCCCAACATTGGTTTTACCATTTGCCTCACTCTAGCCCTTTTTCCCTTGGGTTTCGGAGCCCAAGGGTCATCTTTATTTTAGCCCCCCCGCTGCCAGGCTTCTAAGGTTGGCCGAACCGAGCTGCTGGGGGCCCTCGAGCAACTCGAGGTCTGGTTTTACTCAGAGCTAGTCTCATCCGTGTTGCCTCGAGAACAGATATGTGCAGCTCCTATCGGGATTGTCACGATCGGGCGGCTTTGCTGGTCTTGTTTTATTGCCGCGAATGTCTTGTAGCCGGATTCCGAGACTGATCGGTCTTCCCGGGAGAAGGAATATCCTTCTGATCGCGAGAGCTTATCATGGGCTGTTGGGACACCTCAGGTTTGAACTTTCGAGAGCCGTGCCTGCTGTTATGTGGGAGATGGAATTTGTTAATGTCCGCTAGAAAACCCAAGTTGATCTTAATTAAAATACACCAAACGGTGGTGAACTGTGAGTGTCTCTTTTCGGGTTGATTGAGAGGAGAACACGGCTTCGGGTTATGTCCGACGAAGTAGGAGTTCGTGATCACTTCTTGATCACTAGTTGACGACTGCTCCTTTGTTTCTCTTCTCGCCCTCATTTGCGTATGTTAGCCACCATATATGCTTAGCCGCTGCAACCTCACCACTTTACCTGCTCCTTCCTATTTAAGCTTTGCTAGTCTTGATACCCATGGTAATGGGATTGCCGAGTCCTCGTGGCTCATGACATTACACCACTTGCAGTGTACAGGTTTATGATGATCATGACGCGAGAGCGATGTTTGCTTGTGTTGGAGTTCTTCTTCCGCTTCTTCTTCGATCGTGGGATAGGTTCCGTGTCGGCAGCCCGGCTAGCAGTGGTGGATGTCGCTTGAGTTCTGTTTATGTTTCATCCGTAGTCGGATGTTGATCTTGTATATGATGTTGAGGTATTCTTGTGGCATTTATGCCTTATGTATGTATCCCACTATTATGTAATGTTGATGTAATGATATCCACCTTGCAAAGCTGCCCAATATGCGGGTCTATCCTTGTGGACCGCCGAGTTCCTTTGGATAGGGTCGATATTGGGCGTGATAAGTTGGTATCAGCCTCGATCGACCCTAGAGCCCCTTGATTGATCGTAGTTTGGCCGTTGTTGAGTCTAGAAAATTATTTTCGAGTCTAGTTATATCGAGAGTAGGAATTTTTTTACTCATCAGCCCTTCGTCAGCTCCGTAAGGAATCTTGACGAGGTGTTTTGAATTACTCCTCTTCCCTTCAAATTTTTCTTTAGGTTCACGCAGTTGGTTTCCGTAGTTGTTCAGCTCTTTTATCTCGTGCATTTTCATAAGTTGACTCTTTCTTTCATCTTTGAGTTCAATCCCGCTTGTCTTCTTTCCCACCCGCCCACCCTTCTTCTTCTCGAACCGGAGTCCGTGAATCGAGTATCCATCCTACTTGTGTAAAGTTTTGCCTCTCCTCAATGATTTCAACCGTGTTTTCTTCAAGATATTCGCCGGTTTCTTCCAAGTTGTCTTTGTTTTCCGCCCCCACCCTATTATTCCTGAGTTCGAGTTTCTTCCCACCATCAATTCCATTCGTGGAGCCTCTATGCCTTCCTCAATTATTTCAACCGTGAATTCTCGCCTTGTTCGCTATTCTTCATCTCTTTCTTTTCCGTGGATTCAATTCAAGTTTTTTGAGTTGATCACATTCTTTCTTGGTTAAAGTGTCGCTTGTTCGCTTTCTCTCTCGCCAGCTTTATCATTCCGAGTTCGAGGACATCTCAGAGATCTCGCCTGGTTAATTAATTCGAGGTTGTCACCTCATTCAAATATTTCAGTTCTTCGTGCATCATCTATCTGTTCAACATCCTTTTCCAACGGTGTTTTTTTAGTGGGCCCTAACCCATGTGTCTTTCCTGTGATCTTACCTCGACTCTTTAATTTCCCGAGCTATTCTCTAATTCTTTTCAAGTGTGATGTAAGAATGGATCATCACCACATGCCTTTTCCAAGATGGATTCCAAATCATTTTCATTGTTGGCTCAACTTCGCTTTTTCATTCTTCCTGAGTATCTCATTAATTTTGGTGATGTTTATCGTCGCCATTTGAAGACCAAGTAGAGTTTCTCTTAAATCTTGTTGGCCTCTTGAGATTCATGGTGCTAGCTCGATGTTATCCTATCTAATTGTTTCTAGTCGTGCAATTCTTTTCATCCATCCGAGTATTTCAGAGTTATCGCCTCAATCATCCCCGAGTCCATCTTTTCGAATATCTTCCATTCTAAGTTTTTCAAATTCATTCTCCAATTATTCCATATTCGTCCCTTCGCTCGCTCCCAATATTCTTCCGTGCTGCTCAGCATTCGTTAATCAGTTCGCGATCTCTTTGATTCTTTTCTAAATTCCCAAGTATCTTCCTGCTTTTCTAATTCTTTCCGCGATTCGCTCTTCTTCGCTCATTTTCATTTCTAATGGCGGTTCGCTCAAGATTCTTTTTCCTTTTTATCATATTAATACATTCGCTCTTTTCAACCTACCGTGGTTCAAGAAGACCTTCTCAAGTTCACACATGTCACTTAATCCTTTTCAAGAAGAAGAAGTAGTATGCAAATCCATTGCTTTCATCAATTTAATTGGTGGAGGATAAGCATAACATAATTCTTATTCTCATTTCATCCAAGTTGATAAATTATTTCTTTGAGATTGTTCGTGATGAGTGATTTTCTTGGATCTAAGTCGCTTTTTCTTTTCTTATCCGGAGTTCAATTTCTCGCCATTTCTCGGAATCCTCCATCTAATTCATCGCAGGCTCATCTTATTCTTTCTTCCTTCATTTTATCTCGTCATCCTTTTGTTACCGGAGTTCTTCACGGTGGTTCTTCATGATTTAATTCATTCTTCAGGAGCTCATCAAGATTTTGTTGGTGGAGTTCAAGTATTTTTCTTCTTGCATCTCAAGTGCAATTAATTCTCCATATTCTTTGAAGTGGAGTTTTGCATTTCTTCGCTCTTCTCAGCTATCCAATCATTTCCGCTTGTGCCGGTTATCACCTTATGATCTTGAGATGTTATCTATAAGACAACAAGTTTATTCTTTCGTTGTTGATTTTCTCAACAACTACAGTCAATCCTTCCTTCTAAGTTCTTTTCATTCAATTTTTCCAATTCTTCCGGGGCATTGTGTTGTTCATCTTTTTGAGAACTGACAATGTTGAGCAACTCTCACCTTTGCATTAAAATAATAAAGGTTAGGGGGTTAGAGAGTTCAGGACTGTACAAATTACATGTGAGAGAGGGTGGGGGTTAGCATACACACAACCCAACAGAAATTGTGTTGTTCATCTCCGAAGTTTCATCCCATCTTGTGTTCATGTTCTATTCTTTCGATGTTCAGCCGAGTGCTACCTAAATCCTTTCAGTCTTATTCGCTTTTTTTCATTCTAACCAATCTCAGTAGAACGAGTTGTTTCATGGTCTATCTAATTTTGGGAGCTTTGATTCGGTCATTCTCATCGCCTCTCTTCTTCTCGAGTGCTCTCGATTCTTTGCTTCTTATCTTGATTTCTGCTTCACCTCATCCCTTCCCTTCGTGTTCGGTCCTAAGATCTCGGACGAGATCTGTTAGTGGAGGAGTGTTGTAACGCCTGAGGTGTCCCCGCTTATTCGTCTCGCTGCTCATGTCATGTGCTTCATGTTGCACTTTGCCATGTCATCATCTGATTTCATATCATGTCATCATGTATTCTATTTTGCATACGTGTTCGCCTCCATGCATCCGAGCATTTTCCCTGCTGTCCGCTTTTGCAATCCCGACTTATGTCTCCCGGCTTCTTTACCTCATTTCGTAAAGGGTGTTGAACGTCTCGAATGGCCCGAGGTTTGTCAAGCAGCCGTATAGCACCGTAGACCGCCTCAAGTTTGTGCCATTTGAGGTCGTTGATACTCCAACGGTTAACTGGTAACTGCAAAGCCCTCTTGAGTTGCAGCCCAACACCCTTCCAAAGTGGCCCAAAACCCACCAAACTCCCTCCATGCTCCTTTGTCGCTCGATCACGATCGCAAGGTAAAAAACCGACCTCATTTGGACTCTCCTAGCTCCTCTAACTTTAAATAGGCTCCTCCCTTCATTTTGCTGATGAAACTCTAACCCTAAAATCGCCCCTCACACTGGACACGCTCACGCCATCGGACGAATCGCCATTACCTCACACCATCAAGGCTACACACGTCCAGAGCCTCCTCCACACGTCTGTGGAGCCCATTCGGGCTCACAGGTCTGGATCCCCGCCGCTGCCCGGCCAAGGCCTGGCCGGGCTGTCCCGCTGGCCGGGCTGACTGCCCACTGGCCAAGGCTCGCCTCAGCCACACCTCGCCTGGCCTGCTGGCCGGGAGTTCTCATGGGAGCCTCGAGTCTGGCTCACGCGCCTTCGCTGGTCAGTCGGCCGCCGCGCTCATTACTCCGGGAGCCCGCTGCCATTGCCTCAAGGCCATCGCACACTTCAGGCCTCCCGAGCTCCTCGTCACACGTGCCTGCCTCCCGCCAGATCCGTCGGGTCGACTGATCCGCGCCACCTCGGCCGGGCGCTGCCCGCCCCTGTCATCTCCCGCAAGAATCCCGCCGCCTCGCTGTCTGCGGCTCGTTGACTTTCTTTCTTCCTCGCTTTTCTAAGTCCGGATTTTTTCGTTATTTTCATGCATTTTCATTGCGCCATAACTCTGCATCCGTAGTCTGCTTTGCGTGTAATATGTCAAATTGTTCGCCTCGACGAGTACATCGTTTCATATCATTGCATCATTTACATTTGAGCTCATCTTGATGCCCGAAATGCTGTTAGAAGAGGGCTATGTGATGTTAGTTTCAGATTCTTATCAGAACATGCACTTTTGTCATTTTTGCCATGATTGATGTGTGCACCCTATTAACTTGAATCCTACATGTGTTTTGTAATATGCCATGCCCTCTTTACAGGGGTGTATGCCATGTATTTTTGTGATCTCTGTGGTGACTAGCACAAGCATGCAAACTAGGCTTCATGATGTTGCTTTCAATTTCTCTCATTGAGATATTTTATGCCATGTAAACTTGATGCTACAGAGATCCATGCTTATTTCGAGACACTTCAGTAAGGATGTTTTGAACATATGGTTATGCTCTATCCATCCATGCCCTTGTTTGCAATTATGGAGTGCCATAGGTTGAGTCAATCGAGCTCTACTTTTGCTATAAAATGTTTCTGCAGGTTGTTTACATGTTATTCAATTTTGCCAAGGTTGTTGTAGTTGATGTGTATGCTATGATGTTGTTCTTGCCATGTATAGCTTCTATGCCATGTCTTCTTACTGTGAATTTCCTTTCCATGCCATGTATTGCTCTGTGGTGAGTGGTTCAAGCTCACCAACATGCCTACTTATTGTTGTTCTATGTATGAATCTGTAATATCCATGTTTACATGGGTGCCATATTTTCTGTGCCTTTTGACTCATGGTCAAGAAAGGACTTTTATTCTATGAAATTAGTAGATTCATGCCATGCCTTTGTTTGCCATGATAAGTTCCTGTAGCATGTTGTTTGATAGCTCTAAACATTGCAACTCGATGCTATTTCGCAAGTCCTAAACTCGTTATTATTTGCAACCATGTGTGTTTGAGCATGTTCTAGTGATTTCTGGAGATAGTTCTGTTCATGTTTTGTAATGTTTACCTATAAATCATGCCCATGCCTTTTGTTTTTACGTTGATGTTGTAGCATAGTGTTTTGATGCTTGCAATATGCCTAGTTGTTTTGGACAGATTGTTGCTATAACTTGTATTGTGTGTATGTGTTGAACTGCTGTTCTGTTTGAGTGTGCTCTATATGAAACTTGCTTAGAATTGCATGTAGCTTCATATTATCATGTTGCATCCTTGTTTTGAGGTGTTTGCTTGATATTTGTATGCATTTTGCATCAATGCCATGTTTAACTTGTTTTGCTCATATCTTCTAGGCCGAGTTCAAATTAATGAACTTTATATGTAACTTGACTAGAATTTCGTGTAGATCATCGTGGTGCATCTTAACTTGCTGTTTAACAACTTGAACATAAGGTTTATTCAGATATGGACCAATTTCGATATTTGCATATGAGGACTTACTGAATTGTTATATGTTGTTCTGCCTCATTTAAACTTGCCTTTGATGTGTTGCTCTTGTTTGCATCATCTCTGCCATGAGTAGCACCATGTAGCCTTGTCATGCATCATGCTTGTTGTGCATCATGTCTTGTCTATGTGTGGTGTGTTCACCTTGTTGTGTGCTTCTTCTCGCTTGTTCCTGCTTTTGCTATGTATCGTGAGGATTCGCTGCTCACGCTTGGTCTTGGCCATCCGCTCGCCTTCTTCATGGACTCGTTCTTCCTTTATGGATTTCGGCAAGATGACTGCTACCCCGGATCTCACTACTATCAATGCTATGCTAGTTGTTTCGTTTCTATCGCTATGATGCGCTACTATCACTTGTTCCTCAAGCCTCCCAAATTGCCATGTCAGCCTCTAACCTTTTGCACCCTTCCTAGCAAACCGTTGTTTGGCTATGTTACCTTTGCTCAGCCCCTTATAGCGCTGTTAGTTGGGTGAAGATGAAGTTTGTTCCTTGTTGAACATGGAGATGTTGTTCCTTGTTGAACATGTTTATTTGTTGGGATATCACAATATATCTTATTTAATTAATGCATCTATATATTTGGTAAAGGGTGGAAGGCTCGGCCTTATGCCTGGTGTTTTGTTCCACTCTTGCCGCTTCTAGTTTCCTCATATCGGTATTATGTTCCGGATTTTGCGTCCCTAACACGTCGGGTGATTTATGGGACCCCTCTTGCTCGCTCGCTTGAATAAGACTCTCCAGAAGGCCCAACATTGGTTTTACCATTTGCCTCACTCAGCCTCTTTTTCCCTTGGGTTTCGGAGCCCAAGGGTCATCTTTATTTTAGCCCCACCGGCCAAGGTTTTCTAAGTGTGGCCTGAACCGAGCTGTTCATGGGCCACCCTGAGCAACTCGAGGTCTGGTTTTACTCGAGCTAGTCTCATCCGGTTGCCCCGAGAACGAGATATGTGCAGCCCTATCGGGATTGTCGGCGATCGGGCGGCTTTGCTGGTCTTGTTTTATTGCTTTCGAATGTCTTGTAGCCGGATTCCGAGACCGATCGGTCTTCCCGGGAGAAGGAATATCCTTCGTTGATCGCGAGAGCTTATCATGGGTTGTTGGGACACCCCTGTGGTTTGAACTTTCGAGAGCCGTTCATGTTATGTGGCGATGGGAATTTGTTAATGTCCGTTGTAGAAAACCCGGTTGATCTTAATTAAAATACACCAACTGCAAAGCGTGAATCGTGAGTGTCTCTTTTCGGGTTGATCGAGAGGAGAACACGGTTTCGGGTTATGTCTCGACGAAGTAGGAGTTCGTGATCACTTGATCATTACTAGTTGACATCGCTTTGTTTCTCTTCTCGCCTCATTTATGATGTTAGCCACCATATATGCTTAGCCGCTGCTCCAACCTCACCACTTTACCCCTTCCTTTCCTATTTAAGCTTTTAGTCTTGATACCCATGGTAATGGGATTTGCGAGTCCTCGTGGCTCACAGAGTACTACACCACCAGCCAGGTGTACAGGTTTGCATGATCATGCGACGAGAGCGATGTTTGCTTGTGTTGGAGTTCTTCTTCCGCTTCTTCTTCGATCGGGATAGGTTCCTGTGTCGGCACCGCTAGTGGTGGATGTCGCTTGAGTTTGTTATGTTTCATCCGTAGTCGGATGTTGATCTTGTATATGATGTTGATGTATTCTGTGGCATTTGTGCCTTATGTATGTATCCCACTATTATGTAATGTTGATGTAATGATATCCACCTTGCAAAAGCGCTTCAATATGCGGTCTATCCTTGGTGGGACCGCCGAGTTCTTTTGGATAGGTATTGGGCGTGATGTTGGTATCAGAGCTCGATCAATTCTAGGAGCCCCTTGATTGATCGTAGTTTGGCCGTTGTTGAGTCTAGAAAATTATTTTCGAGTCTAGTTATATCGGAGAGTAGGAATTTTTTACTCATCAACCCTTCGCTGCCCGTAAGGAATCTTGACGAGGTGTTTTGAATTACTCCTCTTCCCTTCAAATTTTTCTTTAGGTTCACGCAGTTGGTTTCCCGTAGTTGTTCAGCTCTTTTATCCGGAGCATTTTTCGCCAAGTTGACTCGAGCCTCTTCATCTTTGAGTTCAACTCGCTTGTCTTCTTTTCCCACCAATTCTTCTTCTTCTCGAACCGAGTCCGTAATCGAGTATCCATCCTACTTGTGTAAAGTTTTTGCCTTCTCCTCAATGATTTCAACCGTGTTTTCTTCAAGATATTCGCCGGTTTCCTTCCAAGTTGTCTTTGTTTTCCCGCCTCCCACCCTATTATTCCCGGAGTTCGAGTTTCTTCCACCATCAATTCCATTCGTGTGGAGCCTCTATAGTCTTCCCTCAATTATTTCAACCGTGAATTCTCGCCTTGTTCGCTATTCTTCATCTCTTCTTTTTCCGGATTCAATTCAAGTTTTTCGAGTTGATCACATTCTTTCCTTGGTTAAAGTGTTTTCCCGCTTGTTCGCCTCTCGCCACTTTATCATTCCGGAGTTCGGAGGACATCTCGTGAGATTCATTGTTCAATTAATTAATTGTCACCTCATTCAAATATTTCAGCTTCCGCATCATCTATCTGCTCAACATCCTTTTCCAATGGTGTTTTTTAGTGGGCCCTAACCTCGTGTGTCTTCCCAGATCTTACTCGACTTTTTTAATTTCCCTGAGCTATTCTCTAATTCTTTTCAAGTGTGATGTAAGAATGGATCACATCACCACATGCCTTTCCAAGATGGATTCCAAATCATTTTCATTGTTGGCTCAACTTCTCTGCTTTCATTCTTCCGAGTATCTCATTAATTTTGTGATGTTTATCGTCATTATTTGAAGACCAAGTAGAGTTTCTCTTAAATCTTGTCCGCTCTCGGAGATTCATGGTGCTAGCTCGATGTTATCCTATCTAATTGTTTCTAGTCGCAATTCTTTTTCATCCATCCGGAGTATTTGAGTTACTTTCGCCTCAATCCGGAGGCCATCTTTTCGTAATATCTCCATTCTAAGTTTTTCAAATTCGCTTCTCCAATTATTCCATATTCGTGCCTCTTCGTCGCCTCTCAATATTCTTGTTGCTCGTGCATTCGTTAATCAGTTCGCATGATCTTCGATCAATTTTTCTAAATTCCTCAAGTATCTTCCTGCTTTTCTAATTCTTTCCATGATCCATTCTCTTCTTCGCTCATTTTCATTTCTAACGGCGGTTCGCTCAAGATTCTTTTCCTTGTTTATCATATTAATCCATTCTTCTTTTCAACCTACCGTGGTTCAAGAAGACCTTCAAGTTCACCACATGTCACTTCTTAATCCTTTTCAAGAAGAAGAAGTAGTATGCAAATCCATTGCTTCTCATCAATTTAATTGGTGGAGGATAACATAATTCTTATTCTCATTTCATCGTGGGTCAAGTTGATAAATCTTTTTCTTGAGATTGTTCGTGATGAGTGATTTTCTTGGATCTAAGTCGCTTTTCTTATCCGGAGTTCAATTTCTCGCCATTTCTGGCCGAATCCTCCATCTAATTCATCGCAGCTCATCTTATTCTTTCTTCCTTCATTTTATCTCGTCATCCTTTTGTTACCGGAGTTCTTCACGGTGGTTCTTCATGATTTAATTCATTCTTCAGAGCTCATCAAGATTTTGTTGGTGGAGTTCAAGTATTCTTCTTGCATCTCAAGTGCAATTAATTCTCCATATTCTTTTGAAGTGGAGTTTTGCATTTTCGCTCTTCTAGCTATCCAATCATTTCCGCTTGTGGCAAGTTATCACCTTATGATCTTGAGATGTTATTCAAGACACAACAAGTTTATTCTTTCGTTGTTGATTTTCTCAACAACTACAGCCAATCCTTCCTTCTAAGTTCTTTTCATTCAATTTTTCCAATTCTTCCGGGGCATTGTGTTGTTCATCTTTTTGAGAATCCATGTGAGCAACCTCACCGCTTTATTAAAATAATAAAGGTTAGGGGAGAGTTTAGGACTGCATAAATTACATGTTGTGAGAGGGTGGGGGTGGAGGTTGTTAGCTATACAACACAACCTAACAGAAATTGTGTTGTTCATCTCACAAGTTTCATCCCATCTTGTGAAGTTCATGTTCTATTCTTTCGATGTTCAGCCGAGTGCTACCTAAATCCTTTCAGCCTTATTCGCTTTTTTCATTCTAACCAATTCGTTAGAACGAGTTGTTTCATAGTCATCTAATTTTGGGAGCTTCGATTCGGTCATTCTCATCGTTCCTCACTTTCCGAGTGCTCTCGATTCTTGCTTTTATCTTGATTTCGCTTCACCTCATCCCTTTTCCTTCCGTCTCGTCCTAAGATCTCGGATAGATCTCTTGTTAGTAGAGGAGTGTTGTAACGCCTCGGATCTGGCGCGCCTGTGTGTCCTTCCGCTTATTCGTCGGCATTGCTATGTCATGTGCTTATGTGTTGCACTTTGCCATGTCATCATCTCATTTCATATCATGTCATCATGTGTATCTCATTTTGCATACGTGTTCGCCTCATGCATCCAGCATTTTCCTGTTGTCCGCTTTTGCAATCCGCACTCCTATGTCTCCCGCGCCTTTACCTCATTTTTGTGCAGGTGTTGAACGGTCTCAATGGTCGAGGTTTGTCAAGCTGCCTTGGTATAGCACCGTAGACCGCTCACAAGTTTCGTGCCATTGGAGGTCGTTGATACTCCAACGGTTAACGGTAACCGCAGCCTCTTTGAGTTGCAGCCCAACACCCTTCCAAAGTGGCCCAAAACCCACCAAACTCCCTCCATGCTCTTGGCCGCTCGATCACGATCAAGGCCGTAAAACCGCACCTCATTTGGACTCTCCTAGCCTCTAACTATAAATAGGTCCTCCCTTCATTTTCATGATGAAATCCCCTAACCCTAAAAATCGCCCTGGGCTGGACATCGCCCGCCATCGGACGAATCGCCGCTGCCATAGCCATCAAGGCCGCGCCACGGGTCCGCAGCCTCCTCTGCCACGCCGCCTGCTGAGCCCATCCGGCCCGGCGTCTGATCTGTCATTCCCAGCCACAGCCATTGCTGTCTTCACGGCCTTGGACTCGCCAACACATGGCTCCCCGCCACACCTCGCTTCGCCTCACGCTGAGCTCTTCGGCTGGCGCTTTCTTTCTGGGAGCTCGCTGAGCCTGAGCTTCTCGCCACAGCCTCGCTGCGTTTCACACAAGGCCATTACCTGGAGCTCACGGCCTTGCTGGCTCTCCAGGCCACTGGGCTTCACCTCCGCTTTTCTCCCGAGCTCACGATCACGGCCTGCCCGCCAGATCCGTCGGGTCGACCTGATCCCGCGCGCTTCCGGCGCGCCCGCCCCTGTCATCTCCGGCGAGAATCCCGGCTCGCCCGTCTGCGGCTCGCGGTTGACTTTCTTCTCATTTTTCTAAGTCCCGGATTTTTTCGTTATTTTCATGCATTTTCATCGCCATAACTCTGCATCCGTAGTCTGCTTCGTATGGTAATATGTCAAATTGTTCGCCTCACGAGTACATCGCTTCATCTCATTGCATACTTTACATTTGAGCTCATCTTGATGCCCGAAATGCTGTTAGAAGAGGGCTATGTGATGTTAGTTTCAGATTCATCGTAACATGCACTTTTGTCATTTTTGCCATGATTGATGTGCATCCTATTAACTTGAATCCTACATGTGTTTTGTAATATGCCATGCCATCTTTAGGGGTGTATGCCATGTATTTTGTGATCTCTGTGGTGACTAGCACAAGCATGCAAACTAGGCTTCATGATGTCTGCAGCTGCTTGCTCACTTGATATTTTTATGCCATGTAAACTTGATGCTACCGAGATCCATGCTTATTTCGAGATACTTCAGTAAGGATGTTTTGAACATATGGTTATGCTTATCCATCCATGCCCTTGTTTGCAATTATGGAGTGCCATAGCTTGAGACAATCGAGCTTCACTTTTGCTATAAAATGTTTCCCAGGTTGTTTACATGTTATTCAATTTTGCCAAGGTTGTTGTAGTTGATGCATGCTATGATGTTGTTCTTGCCATGTATAGCTTCTATGCCATGTCTTCTTACTGTGAGCTGCCTTCCATGCCATGTATTGCTCTGTGGTGAGTGGTTCAAGCTCACCAACATGCCTACTTATTGTTGTTCCCGCCATGTATGAATCTGTAATATAACTTGCCATGTTTACATGGGTGCCATCATATTTTCTGTCAACTAGCACTCAAGACTTTTGTTGCAGCCTCCTCGACCTAGTGAAACCCCGTAGAGTTATGTTTAACCCTCCAGACTAGAAACCCATTCCTAGACCCTTCGAGACTTCATGAGATACCCCAGTCTTTAACCATGTGCTTAACCCACAGAATTGCAAGAGAACCTGTTAAGCCTCTGTAAAACCTCGCACAACACTGGGTTCATTATGGAACTAGTGGACATAGTGAACAAGCACGTTATTGTAACGCCCCGGATTCGATGCGCCAGGTGTCCTTCAGTTATTCGTCGGCGTTGCCATGTCATGTGCTTGCGTGTTGCACTTTGCCATGTCATCATCTGCATTTCATATCATGTCATCATGTGTATCTCATTTTGCATACGTGTTCGCCTCATGCATCCGAGCATTTTCCCGTTGTCCGCTTTTGCAATCCGCACTCCTATGTCTCCGGCGCCCCTTTTACCTCTTTTTCGTAAAGGGTGTTGAACGGTCTCGGAATGGCCCGAGGTTTGTCAAGCGGCCTTGTTATAGCACCCGTGAGACCGCCTGTCAAGTTTAGGTGCCATTTGGAGGTCGTTTGATACTCCAACGGTTAACCGGTAACCGCAAAGCCCTCTTTGAGTTGCAGCCCAACACCCTTCCAAAGAGGCCCAAACCCACCAAACTCCCTCCATGCTCTCGGTCGCTCGATCACGATCGCGTGGCGAAAACCGCACCTCATTTGGACTCTCCTAGCTCCTCTAACTATAAATAGGGCCTCCCCTTCATTTTCGCGGATGAAATCCCCTAACCCTAAAATCGTCCCTCAGCTGCGGACACGTCCCGCCGCCATCGGACGAATCGCCGTCGCCGCCGAGCCATCAAGTCGCGCCACGTATCCACCGCCTCCCTCCCGCCGCGCGCCGCGCGGAGCCCATCCGGGCCCACATGGGCTGATCCGCCGCCAGGCCCGGCCGCGCCCGCCGCCGTCCGCCGCCGGCCGGACCTTGCCGGCCGCCGCCGCCTCGCCCGCCTCATGCGGAGCCCCTCGCGGCGCCTTCCTCCACGGGAGCTCGCGGAGCCCGAGCTCCCGCCCGCAAGGCCTCGCCCGTGCCGCGCCGCGGGCTCTCCGCTTCGACCGAGGAGCCCGCCGCCCGCTCGCCCGGCCTCCAGCGCCACCGGCCGCCTCCTCCGCGCCTCCGAGCTCTCGCCGACCGCCGACACTGTCTCCCGCCAGATCCGGTCGTGGGTCGACCGGATCCGGCGCCCCCCACGCCGGCGCGGCCCGTCCCTGTCATCTCCGGCGAGAATCCCGGCCGTCCTCGTCGTCCGTGCCCGCGGTTGACTTTCTTTCCCCCTCGTTTTTCTCTAAGTCCCGGATTTTTTCGTTATTTTCATGCATTTTCATCGCGTCATAACTCTGCATCCGTAGCTCCGTTTCGTGCGTGTAATATGTCAAATTGATCGCCTCGACGAGTACATCGTTTCTTCTCATTGCATACTTTACATTTGAGCTCATCTTGACGCCCGAAATGCTGTTAGAAGAGGGCTATGTGATGTTAGCTTCAGATTCTTATCAGAACATGCACTTTTGTCATTTTTGCCATGATTGATGTGTGCACCCTATTAACTTGAATCCTACATGTGTTTTGTAATATGCCATGCCATCTTTACAGGGGTGTATGCCATGTATTTTTGTGATCTCTGTGGTGACTAGCACAAGCATGCAAACTAGGCTTCATGATGTTGCTGTTTTCAGCCCTGCTCACTGATATTTTTATGCCATGTAAACTTGATGCTACCGAGAGATCCATGCTTATTTGAGATACTTCAGTAAGGATGTTTTGAACATATGGTTATGCTCTATCCATCCATGCCCTTGTTTGCAATTATGGAGTGCCATAGCTTGAGTCAATCGAGCTCTACTTTTGCTATAAAATGTTTCCTGGCAGGTTGTTTACATGTTATTCAATTTTGCCAAGGTTGTTGTAGTTGATCCGTGTATGCTATGATGTTGTTCTTGCCATGTATAGCTTCTATGTCATGTCGTCTTACTGTGAGTTGCCTTTCCATGCCATGTATTGCTCTGTGGTGAGTGGTTAAGCTCACCAACATGCCTACTTATTGTTGTTCCTGCCATGTATGAATCTGTAATATAACTTGCCATGTTTACATGGGTGCCATCATATTTTCTGTGCCCTTTTGGCTCATGGTCAGTAAAGGACTTTTGTTCTATGCAATTATTAGATTCAGGCCAGGCCTTTGTTTGCCATGATAAGTTCTTGTAGCATGTTTTTTGATAGCTCTAAACATTGCAACCTGATGCTATTTCTGCTAAAGTCTGAAACAGTTATTACTTGCAATCTTGCCATGTGTGTTTGAGCATGTTTTAGTGATCTCTGGAGATAGGTCATTGTTCATGTTTTATAATGCTTTACCTGTACATCATGCCCATGCCTTTTGTTTTTACGTTGAGTTGCTGTAGCATAGTGTTTTGATGCTTGCAACATGCCTAGTTGCTGTTTTGGACAGATTGTTGCTATAACTTGTATTGTGTGTATGTGTTGAACCGTTGCTCCGTTTCGAGTGTGCTCTATATGAAACTTGCTTAGAATTGCATGTAGCTTCATATTATCATGTTGCATCCTTGTTTTGAGGTGTTTGCTTGATGTTTGTATGCATTTTGCATCAATGCCATGTTTAACTTGTTTTGCTCATATCTTCTAGGCCGTAGCTCTGAAATTAATGAACTTTATATGTAACTTGACTAGAATTTCGTGTAGATCATCGTGGTGCATCTTAACTTGCTGTTTAACAACTTGAACATAAGGTTTATTCAGATCTGGACCAATTTCTAAATTTGCATATGAGGACTTACCGGAATTGTTATATGTTGTTCCCGGCCTCATTTAAACTTGCCTTGATGTGTTGCTCTTGTTTGCATCATCTCTTGCCATGAGTAGCTCCATGTAGCCTTGTCATGCATCATGCTTGTTGTGCATCATGTCTTGTCTATGTGTGGTGTGTTTACCTTGTTGTGTGCTTCTTCTCGCTAGTTCCGCTTTAGCTTGCGATTATGAGGATTCGTTCGTCTCACGCTTGGTTCGGCTTCATCCGCTCGCCTTCTTCATGGACTCGTTCTTCTTCCTTGCGGATTTCAGGCAAGATGACCGCTACCCTGGATCTCACTACTATCATTGCTATGCTAGTTGTTTCGTTCTATCGCTATGATGCGCTACCTATCACTTGTTCCTCAAGCCTCCCAAATTGCCATGTCGCCTCTAACCTTTTGCACCCTTCCTAGCAAACCGTTGTTTGGCTATGTTACCGCTTTGCTCAGCCCTCTTATAGCGTTGTTAGTTGCAGGTGAAGATGAAGTTTGTTCCTTGTTGAACATGGAGATGTTGTTCCTTGTTGGAACATGTTTATTTGTTGGGATATCACAATATATCTTATTTAATTAATGCATCTATATATTTGGTAAAGGGTGGAAGGCTCGGCCTTATGCCTGGTGTTTTGTTCCACTCTTGCCGCCCTAGTTTCCGCTCATATCGGTATTATGTTCCCGGATTTTGCGTCCCTAACGCGGTCGGGTGATTTATGGGACCCCTTGACAGTTCGCTTTGAATAAGACTCCTCCAAAGAAGGCCCAACATTGGTTTTACCATTTGCCTCACCTAGCCCTTTTTCCCTTGGGTTTCGGAGCCCAAGGGTCATCTTTATTTTAGCCCCGGGCCGTGCTTCTCTAAGTGCTGGCCTGAACCGAGCTGCTCAAGGGGCCCCTCGAGCAACTCGAGGTCTGGTTTTACTCGTAGCTAGTCTCATCCGGTGTTGCCACGAGAACGAGATATGTGCAGCTCCTATCGGGATTGTCGGCGATCGGGCGGCTTTGCTGGTCTTGTTTTATTGCTGTCGAAATGTCTTGTAGCCGGATTCCGAGACTGATCGGGTCTTCCGGGGAGAAGGAATATCCTTCGTTGATCGCGAGAGCTTATCATGGGCTGTTGGGACACCCTGCAGGTTTGAACTTTCGAGAGCCGTGCCCGCGGTTATGTGGCAGATGGGAATTTGTTAATGTCCGGTTGTAGAAAACCCGAAGTTGATCTTAATTAAAATACACCAAACGTGTGCGTAACCGTGAGTGTCTCTTTTCGGGGTTGATTGAGAGGAGAACACGGTTTCTGGGTTATGTCTGACGTAAGTAGGAGTTCAGGATCACTTCTTGATCATTACTAGTTGACGACTGTTCCTTTGTTTCTCTTCTCGCTCTCATTTGCGTATGTTAGCCACCATATATGCTTAGCCGCTGCTGCAACCTCACCACTTTACCCGTTCCTTTCCTATTTAAGCTTTGCTAGTCTTGATACCCATGGTAATGGGATTGCTGAGTCCTCGTGGCTCACAGATTACTACACCACCAGTTGCAGGTACAGGTTTGCGATGATCATGACGCGAGAGCGATGTTTGCTTGTGTTGGAGTTCTTCTTCTGCTTCTTCTTCGATCAGGGGATAGGTTCCAGGTCGGCAGCCTGGGCTAGCAGGGTGGATGTCGTTTGAGTTCTGTTTATGTTTCATCCGTAGTCGGATGTTGATCTTGTATATGATGTTGAGGTATTCTTGTGGCATTTGCGCCTTATGTATGTATCCCACTATTATGTAATGTTGATGTAATGATATCCACCTTGCAAAAGCGTTCCAATATGCGGGTCTATCCTTGGTGGGACCGTCGAGTTCCTTTGGATAGGGTCGATATTGGGCGTGATAAGTTGGTATCGAGCCTCGACCGACCCTAGGAGCCCCCTTGATTGATCGTGTAGTTTGGCCGTTGTTGAGTCTAGAAAAAATTATTTTCGGAGTCTAGTTATATCGGAGAGTAGGAATTCTTTTTACTCATCAGCCCCTTCGTCGCTCGTAAGGAATCTTGACGAGGTGTTTTGAATTACTCCTCTTCCCCTTCAAATTTTTCTTTAGGTTCACGCAGTTGGTTTCCGGTAGTTGTTCCTCAGCTCTTTTTATCTGGTGCATTTTTCGTCAAGTTGACTCGAGCCTCTTCATCTTTGAGTTCAATCCTCAGTTGTCTTCTTTTCCCACCCGCCCACCCTTCTTCTTCTCGGAACCGGAGTCCGTGATCGAGTATCCATCCTACTTGTGTAAAGTTTTTGCTCTCTCTCCTCAATGATTTCAACCGTGTTTTCTTCAAGATATTCGCCGGTTTCCCCTTCAAGTTGTCTTTGTTTTCCGCCCTCCACCCTATTATTCCCGGAGTTCGAGTTTCTTCCGACCATCAATTCCATTCGTGTGGAGCCTCTACAGTCTTCCCTCAATTATTTCAACCGTGAATTCTCGCCTTGTTCGTCATTCTTCATCTCTTTCTTTTCCGTGGATTCAATTCAAGTTTTTGAGTTGATCACATTCTTTTCCTTGGTTAAAGTGTTTTCCTGCTTGTTCGCCTCTCGCCAGTTTATCATTCCGAGTTCGGAGGACATCTCGGAGATTCGCCTGTGTTGAATTAATTCGAGGTTGTCACCTCATTCAAATATTTCAGTTCTTCCGTGCATCATCTATCTGTTCAACATCCTTTTCCAACGGTGTTTTCTTTTAGTGGGCCCTAACCCACAGGTCTTTCCTGTGATCTTACGACTCTTTTAATTTCCCGAGCTATTCTCTAATTCTTTTCAAGTGTGATGTAAGAATGGATCACATCAGTCACATGCCTTTTCCAAGATGGATTCCAAATCATTTTCATTGTTGGCTCAACCTCTCTGCTTTTCATTCTTCCGAGTATCTCATTAATTTTGGTGATGTTTATCGTCGTCATTTGAAGACCAAGTAGAGTTTCTCTTAAATCTTGTCGGTTCCCGAGATTCATGGTGCTAGCTCGATGTTATCCTATCTAATTGTTTCTAGTCGTGCAATTCTTTTCATCCATCCGGAGTATTTCAGGAGTTATTTTCCGTCTCAATCATCCGGAGTCCATCTTTTCGGAATATCTCTCCATTCTAAGTTTTTCAAATTCATTCTCCAATTATTCCATATTCGTGCCCCTTCGTTCGTCTCAATATTCTTCCGGTGCTGCGTTCAGGCATTCGTTAATCAGTTCGCGATCTCTTTGATCTCTTTTCTCTAAATTCCCTCAAGTATCTTCCTGCTTTTCTAATTCTTTCCGGCGATTCGTTCTCTTCTCTTCGTTCATTTTCATTTCTAATGGCGGTTCGTTCAAGATTCTTTTTCCTTTTTTATCATATTAATACATTCGTTCTTTTCAACCTACCGGTGGTTCAGTAAGACCTTCTCAAGTTCACCACATGTCACTTCTTAATCCTTTTCAAGAAGAAGAAGTAGTATGCAAATCCATTGCTTCTCATCAATTTAATTGGTGGAGGATAAGCATAACATAATTCTTATTCTCATTTCATCGTGGTCAAGTTGATAAATTATTTCTTTGGAGATTGTTCGTGATGAGTGATTTTCTTGGATCTAAGTCGTTTTTCTTTTCTTATCCGGAGTTCAATTTCCTCGGCCATTTCGTCGGAATCCTCCATCTAATTCATCGCAGGCTCATCTTATTCTTTCTTCCTTCATTTTATCTCGTCATCCTTTTGTTACCGGAGTTCTTCACGGTGGTTCTTCATGATTTAATTCATTCTTCAGGAGCTCATCAAGATTTTGTTGGTGGAGTTCAAGTATCTTTTCTTCTTGCATCTCGAAGTGCAATTAATTCTCCATATTCTTTTGAAGTGGAGTTTTGCATTTCTTCGTTCTTCTCAGCTATCCAATCATTTCCGTTTGTGGCCGGTTATCACCTTATGATCTTGAGATGTTATCTATAAGACCACAACAAGCTTATTCTTTCGTTGTTGATTTTCTCAACAACTACAGTCAATCCTTCCTTCTAAGTTCTTTTCATTCAATTTTTCCAATTCTTCCGGGGGCATTGTGTTGTTCATCTTTTTTGAGAACTGATGACAGTGAGCAACTCTCACTGCCTTTGCATTAAAATAATAAAGGTTAGGGGGGGGGGTTAGAGAGTTCAGGACTGTACAAATTACATGTTGTGAGAGGGGTGGGGGGGGGGGGTGGGGGTTGTTAGCTATACAACACAACCGAACAGAAATTGTGTTGTTCATCTCGTCGAGTTTCATCCCATCTTGTGAAGTTCATGTTCTATTCTTTCGATGTTCAGCCGGAGTGCTACCTAAATCCTTTCAGTCTTATTCGTTTCTTTTCTCATTCTAACCACTCCGGTTAGAACGAGTTGTTTCATGGTCTATCTAATTTTGGGAGCTTTCGATTCTGGTCATTCTCATCGTTCCTCTCTTCTTCTCGAGTGCTCTCGATTCTTTGCTTCTTATCTTGATTTCCTGCTTCACCTCATCCCTTTTCCCTTTCGTCTGGGTCCTAAGATCTCGGGACGAGATCTCTTGTTAGTGGAGGAGTGTTGTAACGCCCCGGAGGTGTCCTTCAGTTATTCGTCGGCGTTGCCATGTCATGTGCTTGCGTGTTGCACTTTGCCATGTCATCATCTGCATTTCATATCATGTCATCATGTGTATCTCATTTTGCATACGTGTTCGTCTCATGCATCCGAGCATTTTCCCCGTTGTCCGTTTTGCAATCCGGCACTCCTATGTCTCCCGGCGCCCCCCTTTACCTCATTTCGTGTGCGGGTGTTGAACGGTCTCAGAATGGCCCGAGGTTTGTCAAGCAGCCTTGGTATAGCACCGTGACCGCTGTCAAGTTTCGTGCCATTTGGAGTCGTTGATACTCCAACGGTTAACAGGTAACCGCAAAGCCCTCTTTGAGTTGCAGCCCAACACCCTTCCAAAGTGGCCCAAAACCCACCAAACTCCCCTCCATGCTCTCGGTCGTTCGATCACGATCGCGTGGCCGAAAACCGCACCTCATTTGGACTCTCCTAGCTCCCTCTAACTTTAAATAGGCCCTCCCCTTCATTTTGGCGGATGAAATCCCCTAACCCTAAAAATCGTCCCTTTCGCGGACACGTCCGCCCGCCATCGGACGAAATCGCCGCCGCCCAGCAGCCATCGGCGTCGCGCCACGTGGCCCGCAGCCTCCTCTCCGCGTGCTGTGGAGCCCATTCGGGGCCACAGGTCCGATCCGCCGCCAGCCGGCCGCCCGCCGCCTGCCCTGTCCCGGCTGGCTGGACCTCGCCTGCCCACGGCGGCCTCGCCCGCCGCCGCCGTCACCCTCGCCCGCCTCACGCGGAGCCCCTCGCCGCGCGCTTCCCCATGGAGCTCGCCCGAGCAAGCTCCCCCCCCCCGCCTCCTCGCCTCGCCGCCGCGCCTGGCCGCCTTCGACCGACCCCCGCCGCCCGCTTCGCCAGCCTCCGCGCCACCGGCCGCCACCTCCGCGCCTCCCGAGCTCCTCGCCGACCGCCGGCCCCGTCTCCGGCCAGATCCGGTCGTGGGTCGACCGGATCCGGCGCCCACCTCGCCGGCGCGGCCCGTCCCTGTCATCTCCGGCAAGAATCCCGGCCGTCCTCGTCGTCCGTGCCCGCGGTTGACTTTCTTTCCCCCTCGTTTTTCTCTAAGTCCCGGATTTTTTTCGTTATTTTCATGCATTTTCATTGCGTCATAACTCTGCATCCGTAGCTCCGTTTCGTGCGTGTAATATGTCAAATTGTTCGCCTCGACGAGTACATCGTTTCATATCATTGCATCATTTACATTTGAGCTCATCTTGATGCCCGAAATGCTGTTAGAAGAGGGCTATGTGATGTTAGTTTCAGATTCTTATCAGAACATGCACTTTTGTCATTTTTGCCATGATTGATGTGTGCACCCTATTAACTTGAATCCTACATGTGTTTTGTAATATGCCATGCCCTCTTTACAGGGGTGTATGCCATGTATTTTTGTGATCTCTGTGGTGACTAGCACAAGCATGCAAACTAGGCTTCATGATGTTGCTGTTTTCAGCCCTGTTTCTCACTGATATTTTTATGCCATGTAAACTTGATGCTACCGAGAGATCCATGCTTATTTCGAGACACTTCAGTAAGGATGTTTTGAACATATGGTTATGCTCTATCCATCCATGCCCTTGTTTGCAATTATGGAGTGCCATAGGTTGAGTCAATCGAGCTCTACTTTTGCTATAAAATGTTTCCTGGCAGGTTGTTTACATGTTATTCAATTTTGCCAAGGTTGTTGTAGTTGATGCGTGTATGCTATGATGTTGTTCTTGCCATGTATAGCTTCTATGCCATGTCTTCTTACTGTGAATTTCCTTTCCATGCCATGTATTGCTCTGTGGTGAGTGGTTCAAGCTCACCAACATGCCTACTTATTGTTGTTCCTGCCATGTATGAATCTGTAATATCCATGTTTACATGGGTGCCACCATATTTTCTGTGCCCTTTTGACTCATGGTCAGTAAAGGACTTTTATTCTATGAAATTAGTAGATTCATGCCATGCCTTTGTTTGCCATGATAAGTTCCTGTAGCATGTTGTTTGATAGCTCTAAACATTGCAACCTGATGCTATTTCTGCTAAAGTCTGAAACTGTTATTATTTGCAATCTTGCCATGTGTGTTTGAGCATGTTCTAGTGATTTCTGGAGATAGTTCAGTGTTCATGTTTTGTAATGCTTTACCTATAAATCATGCCCATGCCTTTTGTTTTTACGTTGAGTTGCTGTAGCATAGTGTTTTGATGCTTGCAATATGCCTAGTTGCTGTTTTGGACAGATTGTTGCTATAACTTGTATTGTGTGTATGTGTTGAACCGTTGCTCCGGTTTGAGTGTGCTCTATATGAAACTTGCTTAGAATTGCATGTAGCTTCATATTATCATGTTGCATCCTTGTTTTGAGGTGTTTGCTTGATATTTGTATGCATTTTGCATCAATGCCATGTTTAACTTGTTTTGCTCATATCTTCTAGGCCGTAGCTCCGAAATTAATGAACTTTATATGTAACTTGACTAGAATTTCGTGTAGATCATCGTGGTGCATCTTAACTTGCTGTTTAACAACTTGAACATAAGGTTTATTCAGATATGGACCAATTTCGATATTTGCATATGAGGACTTACCGGAATTGTTATATGTTGTTCCCGGCCTCATTTAAACTTGCCTTGATGTGTTGCTCTTGTTTGCATCATCTCTTGCCATGAGTAGCACCATGTAGCCTTGTCATGCATCATGCTTGTTGTGCATCATGTCTTGTCTATGTGTGGTGTGTTCACCTTGTTGTGTGCTTCTTCTCGCTTGTTCCCGTTTCGTTGCGATTGCGAGGATTCGTTCGTCTACGCTTGGTTCGGCTTCATCCGTTCGTCTTCTTCATGGACTCGTTCTTCTTCCTTGCGGGATTTCAGGCAAGATGACCGCTACCCTGGATCTCACTACTATCAATGCTATGCTAGTTGTTTCGTTCTATCGCTATGATGCGCTACCTATCACTTGTTCCTCAAGCCTCCCAAATTGCCATGTCAGCCTCTAACCTTTTGCACCCTTCCTAGCAAACCGTTGTTTGGCTATGTTACCGCTTTGCTCAGCCCCTCTTATAGCGTTGTTAGTTGCAGGTGAAGATGAAGTTTGTTCCTTGTTGGAACATGGAGATGTTGTTCCTTGTTGGAACATGTTTATTTGTTGGGATATCACAATATATCTTATTTAATTAATGCATCTATATATTTGGTAAAGGGTGGAAGGCTCGGCCTTATGCCTGGTGTTTTGTTCCACTCTTGCCGCCCTAGTTTCCGTCATATCGGTATTATGTTCCCGGATTTTGCGTCCCTAACACGGTCGGGTGATTTATGGGACCCCCTTGACAGTTCGCTTTGAATAAGACTCCTCCAGCAAGGCCCAACATTGGTTTTACCATTTGCCTCACCTAGCCCTTTTTCCCTTGGGTTTCCGGAGCCCAAGGGTCATCTTTATTTTAGCCCCACCGGGCCAGTGCTTCTCTAAGTGCTGGCCTGAACCGAGCTGCCTGCGGGGCCACCTCGGAGCAACTCGAGGTCTGGTTTTACTCGTAGCTAGTCTCATCCGGTGTTGCCCTGAGAACGAGATATGTGCAGCTCCTATCGGGATTGTCGGCGCATCGGGCGGCTTTGCTGGTCTTGTTTTATTGCTTTCGAAATGTCTTGTAGCCGGGATTCCGAGACTGATCGGGTCTTCCCGGGGAGAAGGAATATCCTTCGTTGATCGCGAGAGCTTATCATGGGCTAAGTTGGGACACCCCTGCAGGGTTTGAACTTTCGAGAGCCGTGCCCGCGGTTATGTGGCAGATGGGAATTTGTTAATGTCCGTTGTAGAAAACCGAAGTTGATCTTAATTAAAATACACCAACCGTAAAGCGTAATCGTGAGTGTCTCTTTTCGGGTTGATCGAGAGGAGAACACGGTTTCGGGTTATGTCGGCGTAAGTAGGAGTTCGGATCACTTCTTGATCATTACTAGTTGACGACTGTTCCTTTGTTTCTCTTCTCGCTCTCATTTGCGTATGTTAGCCACCATATATGCTTAGCCGCTGCTCCAACCTCACCACTTTACCCCTTCCTTTCCTATTTAAGCTTTGCTAGTCTTGATACCCATGGTAATGGGATTGCTGAGTCCTCGTGGCTCACAGAGTACTACACCACCAGTTGCAGGTACAGGTTTGCGATGATCATGACGCGAGAGCGATGTTTGCTTGTGTTGGAGTTCTTCTTCTGCTTCTTCTTCGATCAGGGGATAGGTTCCAGTCGGCAGCCTGGGCTAGCAGGTGGATGTCGTTTGAGTTTCATTTATGTTTCATCCGTAGTCGGATGTTGATCTTGTATATGATGTTGATGTATTCTTGTGGCATTTGTGCCTTATGTATGTATCCCACTATTATGTAATGTTGATGTAATGATATCCACCTTGCAAAAGCGTTTCAATATGCGGGTCTATCCTTGGTGGGACCGTCGAGTTCCTTTTGGATAGGGTCACATATTGGGCGTGACAAGTTGGTATCAGAGCCTCGACTGACCCTAGGAGCCCCCTTGATTGATCGTGTAGTTTGGCCGTTGTTGAGTCTAGAAAAAATTATTTTCGGAGTCTAGTTATATCGGAGAGTAGGAATTCTTTTTACTCATCAACCCCTTCGTCGCTCTGGTAAGGAATCTTGACGTAGGTGTTTTGAATTACTCCTCTTCCCCTTCAAATTTTTCTTTAGGTTCACGCAGTTGGTTTCCGGTAGTTGTTCCTCAGCTCTTTTTATCTGGAGCATTTTTCGTCAAGTTGACTCGAGCCTCTTCATCTTTGAGTTCAATCCTCAGTTGTCTTCTTTTCCCACCCGCCCACCCTTCTTCTTCTCGAACCGAGTCCGTGTCGAGTATCCATCCTACTTGTGTAAAGTTTTTGCTCTCTCTCCTCAATGATTTCAACCGGTGTTTTCTCTTCAAGATATTCGTCGGTTTCCCCTTCCAAGTTGTCTTTGTTTTCCCGCCCTCCCACCCTATTATTCCCGGAGTTCGAGTTTCTTCCGACCATCAATTCCATTCGTGTGGAGCCTCTATAGTCTTCCCTCAATTATTTCAACCGGTGAATTCTCGTCTTGTTCGTCATTCTTCATCTCTTTCTTTTCCGGTGGATTCAATTCAAGTTTTTCGAGTTGATCACATTCTTTTCCTTGGTTAAAGTGTTTTCCCTGCTTGTTCGCCTCTCGCCAGTTTATCATTCCGGAGTTCGGAGGACATCTCAGGAGATTCGCCTGTGTTCGAATTAATTCGAGGTTGTCACCTCATTCAAATATTTCAGTTCTTCCGGTGCATCATCTATCTGTTCAACATCCTTTTCCAATGGTGTTTTCTTTTAGTGGGCCCTAACCCACAGGTCTTTCCCAGGATCTTACCTGACTCTTTTAATTTCCCCGGAGCTATTCTCTAATTCTTTTCAAGTGTGATGTAAGAATGGATCACATCAGTCACATGCCTTTTCCAAGATGGATTCCAAATCATTTTCATTGTTGGCTCAACCTCTCTGTTTTTCATTCTTCCGGAGTATCTCATTAATTTTGGTGATGTTTATCGTCGTCATTTGAAGACCGAAGTAGAGTTTCTCTTAAATCTTGTCCGTTCCCCCGGAGATTCATGGTGCTAGCTCGATGTTATCCTATCTAATTGTTTCTAGTCGTGCAATTCTTTTCATCCATCCGGAGTATTTCAGGAGTTACTTTCCGTCTCAATCATCCGGAGGCCATCTTTTCAGAATATCTCTCCATTCTAAGTTTTTCAAATTCGTTCTCCAATTATTCCATATTCGTGCCCCTTCGTTCGTCTCAATATTCTTCCGGTGTTGCGTTCAGGCATTCGTTAATCAGTTCGCGATCTCTTCGATCAATTTTCTCTAAATTCCCTCAAGTATCTTCCTGCTTTTCTAATTCTTTCCGGCGATCCATTCTCTTCTCTTCGTTCATTTTCATTTCTAACGGCGGTTCGTTCAAGATTCTTTTTCCTTGTTTATCATATTAATCCATTCGTTCTTTTCAACCTACCGGTGGTTCAGTAAGACCTTCTCAAGTTCACCACATGTCACTTCTTAATCCTTTTCAAGAAGAAGAAGTAGTATGCAAATCCATTGCTTCTCATCAATTTAATTGGTGGAGGATAAGCATAACATAATTCTTATTCTCATTTCATCGTGGTCAAGTTGATAAATTCTTTCTTTGGAGATTGTTCGTGATGAGTGATTTTCTTGGATCTAAGTCGTTTTTCTTTTCTTATCCGGAGTTCAATTTCCTCGGCCATTTCGTCGGAATCCTCCATCTAATTCATCGCAGGCTCATCTTATTCTTTCTTCCTTCATTTTATCTCGTCATCCTTTTGTTACCGGAGTTCTTCACGGTGGTTCTTCATGATTTAATTCATTCTTCAGGAGCTCATCAAGATTTTGTTGGTGGAGTTCAAGTATCTTTTCTTCTTGCATCTCGAAGTGCAATTAATTCTCCATATTCTTTTGAAGTGGAGTTTTGCATTTCTTCGTTCTTCTCAGCTATCCAATCATTTCCGTTTGTGGCCGGTTATCACCTTATGATCTTGAGATGTTATCTGTAAGACCACAACAAGCTTATTCTTTCGTTGTTGATTTTCTCAACAACTACAGATCAATCCTTCCTTCTAAGTTCTTTTCATTCAATTTTTCCAATTCTTCCGGGGCATTGTGTTGTTCATCTTTTTTGAGAACTGATGACAGTGAGCAACTCTCACTGCCTTTGCATTAAAATAATAAAGGTTAGGGGGGGGGGGTTAGAGAGTTTAGGACTGTACAAATTACATGTTGTGAGAGGGGTGGGGGGGGGGGTGGAGGTTGTTAGCTATACAACACAACCGAACAGAAATTGTGTTGTTCATCTCGTCAAGTTTCATCCCATCTTGTGAAGTTCATGTTCTATTCTTTCGATGTTCAGCCGGAGTGCTACCTAAATCCTTTCAGTCTTATTCGTTTCTTTTCTCATTCTAACCACTCCGGTTAGAACGAGTTGTTTCATAGTCTATCTAATTTTGGGAGCTTTCGATTCTGGTCATTCTCATCGTTCCTCACTTCTTCTCGAGTGCTCTCGATTCTTTGCTTCTTATCTTGATTTCCTGCTTCACCTCATCCCTTTTCCCTTCCGTCTCGGTCCTAAGATCTCGGGACGAGATCTCTTGTTAGTAGAGGAGTGTTGTAACGCCCCGGATTCGATGCGCCAGGTGTCCTTCAGTTATTCGTCGGCATTGCCATGTCATGTGCTTGCGTGTTGCACTTTGCCATGTCATCATCTGCATTTCATATCATGTCATCATGTGTATCTCATTTTGCATACGTGTTCGTCTCATGCATCCGAGCATTTTCCCCGTTGTCCGTTTTGCAATCCGGCACTCCTATGTCTCCCGGCGCCCCCCTTTACCTCATTTCGTGTGCAGGTGTTGAACGGTCTCAGAATGGCCCGAGGTTTGTCAAGCGGCCTTGGTATAGCACCGGTAGACCGCCTGTCAAGTTTCGTGCCATTTGGAGGTCGTTTGATACTCCAACGGTTAACCGGGTAACCGCAAAGCCCTCTTTGAGTTGCAGCCCAACACCCCTTCCAAAGTGGCCCAAAACCCACCAAACTCCCCTCCATGCTCTCGGTCGTTCGATCACGATCGCGTGGCCGAAAACCGCACCTCATTTGGACTCTCCTAGCTCCCTCTAACTATAAATAGGTCCTCCCCCTTCATTTTCGCGGATGAAATCCCCCCTAACCCTAAAAATCGTCCCGCGCTTTCGCGGACACGTCGCCGCCATCGGACGAAATCGCTGCCGCCCAGCAGCTCTGGCGTCGCGCCACGTGGCCCGCAGCCTCCCTCGCTGCCGCGCTCGGAGCCCATCCGGGGCCTGCAAGGGCCTGATCCGCCGCCCCAGCCAGCGCGCCCGCCGCCCCGCCGGCCGGCGGACCTCGCCGCCCGCCGCCCAAGGCGTCCCTCGCCGGCGCCGCCGTCACCCTCGCCCGCCTCGCGCGGAGCCCTCGCGGCGCCTTCCCCCAGAGGAGCTCGCCGAGCCAGCTCCCCGCCCGCCTCCTCCTCGCCGTGCCGCCGCCGCCCCTCTCTCGCTTCGACCGGGAGCCCGCCGCCCGCTTCGCCCGCCTCTCCGCGCCACCGGGCCGCCACCTCCGCGCCTCCCGAGCTCTCGCCGACCGCGGCCCGTCTCCGGCCAGATCCGGTCGTGGTCGACTGATCCGGCGCCCCCCTCGCGCGCCTGCCCGTCCCTGTCATCTCCGGCGAGAATCCGGCCGTCCTCGTCGTCCGTGCCCGCGGTTGACTTTCTTTCCCCCTCATTTTTCTCTAAGTCCCGGATTTTTTCGTTATTTTCATGCATTTTCATCGCGTCATAACTCTGCATCCGTAGCTCCGTTTCGTGCGTGTAATATGTCAAATTGTTCGCCTCGACGAGTACATCGTTTCATCTCATTGCATACTTTACATTTGAGCTCATCTTGATGCCCGAAATGCTGTTAGAAGAGGGCTATGTGATGTTAGTTTCAGATTCTTATCAGAACATGCACTTTTGTCATTTTTGCCATGATTGATGTGTGCATCCTATTAACTTGAATCCTACATGTGTTTTGTAATATGCCATGCCATCTTTACAGGGGTGTATGCCATGTATTTTTGTGATCTCTGTGGTGACTAGCACAAGCATGCAAACTAGGCTTCATGATGTTGCTGTTTTCAGCCCCTGTTCTGCTGATATTTTTATGCCATGTAAACTTGATGCTACCGAGAGATCCATGCTTATTTCGAGATACTTCAGTAAGGATGTTTTGAACATATGGTTATGCTCTATCCATCCATGCCCTTGTTTGCAATTATGGAGTGCCATAGCTTGAGACAATCGAGCTCTACTTTTGCTATAAAATGTTTCCTGGCAGGTTGTTTACATGTTATTCAATTTTGCCAAGGTTGTTGTAGTTGATGCGTGTATGCTATGATGTTGTTCTTGCCATGTATAGCTTCTATGCCATGTCTTCTTACTGTGAGCTGCCTTTCCATGCCATGTATTGCTCTGTGGTGAGTGGTTCAAGCTCACCAACATGCCTACTTATTGTTGTTCCTGCCATGTATGAATCTGTAATATAACTTGCCATGTTTACATGGGTGCCATCATATTTTCTGTGCCCTTTTGGCTCATGGTCAATAAAGGACTTTTGTTCTATGCAATTAGCAGATTCATGCCATGCCTTTGTTTGCCATGATAAGGTCCTCTAGCATGTTGTTTGATAGCTCTAAACATTGCAACCTGATGCTATTTCTGCTAAAGTCTGAAACTGTTATTATTTGCAATCTTGCCATGTGTGTTTGAGCATGTTCTAGTGATTTATGGAGATAGTTCAGTGTTCATGTTTTGTAATGCTTTACCTTTAAATCATGCCCATGCCTTTTGTTTTTACGTTGAGTTGCTGTAGCATAGTGTTTTGATGCTTGCAATATGCCTAGTTGCTGTTTTGGACAGATTGTTGCTATAACTTGTATTGTGTGTATGTGTTGAACCGTTGCTCCGTTTCGAGTGTGCTCTATATGAAACTTGCTTAGAATTGCATGTAGCTTCATATTATCATGTTGCATCCTTGTTTTGAGGTGTTTGCTTGATATTTGTATGCATTTTGCATCAATGCCATGTTTAACTTGTTTTGCTCATATCTTCTAGGCCGTAGCTCCGAAATTAATGAACTTTATATGTAACTTGACTAGAATTTCGTGTAGATCATCGTGGTGCATCTTAACTTGCTGTTTAACAACTTGAACATAAGGTTTATTCAGATCTGGACCAATTTCGAAATTTGCATATGAGGACTTACCGGAATTGTTATATGTTGTTCCCGGCCTCATTTAAACTTGCCTTGATGTGTTGCTCTTATTTGCATCATCTCTTGCCATGAGTAGCTCCATGTAGCCTTTTCATGCATCGTGCTTGTTGTGCATCATGTCTTGTCTATGTGTGGTGTGTTTACCTTGTTGTGTGCTTCTTCTCGCTAGTTCCCGTTTCGTTGCGATTGCGAGGATTCGTTCGTCTACGCTTGGTTCGGCTTTATCCGTTCGTCTTCTTCATGGACTCGTTCTTCTTCCTTGCGGGATTTCAGGCAAGATGACCGCTACCCTGGATCTCACTACTATCATTGCTATGCTAGTTGTTTCGTTCTATCGCTATGATGCGCTACCTATCACTTGTTCCTCAAGCCTCCCAAATTGCCATGTCAGCCTCTAACCTTTTGCACCCTTCCTAGCAAACCGTTGTTTGGCTATGTTACCGCTTTGCTCAGCCCCTCTTATAGCGTTGTTAGTTGCAGGTGAAGATGAAGTTTGTTCCTTGTTGGAACATGGAGATGTTGTTCCTTGTTGGAACATGTTTATTTGTTGGGATATCACAATATATCTTATTTAATTAATGCATCTATATATTTGGTAAAGGGTGGAAGGCTCGGCCTTATGCCTGGTGTTTTGTTCCACTCTTGCCGCCCTAGTTTCCGTCATATCGGTATTATGTTCCCGGATTTTGCGTCCCTAACGCGGTCGGGTGATTTATGGGACCCCTTGACAGTTCGCTTTGAATAAGACTCCTCCAAAGAAGGCCCAACATTGGTTTTACCATTTGCCTCACCTAGCCCTTTTTCCCTTGGGTTTAGGAGCCCAAGGGTCATCTTTATTTTAGCCCCCCGGCGTGAGTGCTTCTCTAAGTGCTGGCCTAAACCGAGCTGCTGCAAGGGGCCACTCTGAGCAACTCGAGGTCTGGTTTTACTCGTAGCTAGTCTCATCCGGTGTTGCCACGAGAACGAGATATGTGGAGCTCCTATCGGGATTGTCGGCGCATCGGGCGGCTTTGCTGGTCTTGTTTTATTGTTTGTCGAAATGTCTTGTAGCCGGATTCCGAGACTGATCGGGTCTTCCCGGGAGAAGGAATATCCTTCGTTGATCGCGAGAGCTTATCATGGGCTAAGTTGGGACACCCTGCAGGTTTGAACTTTCGAGAGCCGTGCCCGCGTTATGTGGCAGATGGGAATTTGTTAATGTCCGGTTGTAGAAAACCGAAGTTGATCTTAATTAAAATACACCAACCGTGTAATGCGTAATCGTGAGTGTCTCTTTTCGGGTTGATCGAGAGGAGAACACGGTTTCGGGTTATGTGTAACGTAAGTAGGAGTTCAGGATCACTTCTTGATCATTACTAGTTGACGATCTGTTCCTTTGTTTCTCTTCTCGCTCTCATTTGCGTATGTTAGCCACCATATATGCTTAGCCGCTGCTGCAACCTCACCACTTTACCCTTCCTTTCCTATTTAAGCTTTGCTAGTCTTGATACCCATGGTAATGGGATTGCTGAGTCCTCGTGGCTCACAGATTACTACACCACCAGTTGCAGGGTACTGGTTTGCGATGATCATGACGCGAGAGCGATGTTTGCTTGTGTTGGAGTTCTTCTTCCGCTTCTTCTTGATCGGGGATAGGTTCGGTCGGCAGCCTGGGCTAGCAGGGTGGATGTCGTTTGAGTTTCTGTTTATGTTTCATCCGTAGTTGGATGTTGATCTTGTATATGATGTTGAGGTATTCTTGTGGCATTTGTGCCTTATGTATGTATCCCACTATTATGTAATGTTGATGTAATGATATCCACCTTGCAAAAGCGTTCCAATATGCGGGTCTATCCTTGGTGGGACCGTCGAGTTCCTTTTGGATAGGGTCGCATGTTGGGCGTGACAAGTTGGTATCAGAGCCTCGACTGACCCTAGGAGCCCCCTTGATTGATCGTGTAGTTTGGCCGTTGTTGAGTCTAGAAAAAATTATTTCTGGAGTCCAGTTATATCGGGGAGTAGGAATTCTTTTTACTCATCAGCCCCTTCGTCGCTCTGGTAAGGAATCTTGACGTAGGTGTTTTGAATTACTCCTCTTCCCCTTCAAATTTTTCTTTAGGTTCACGCAGTTGGTTTCCGGTAGTTGTTCCTCAGCTCTTTTTATCTGGTGCATTTTTCGTCAAGTTGACTCGAGCCTCTTCATCTTTGAGTTCAATCCTCAGTTGTCTTCTTTTCCCACCCGCCCACCCTTCTTCTTCTCGGAACCGGAGTCCGTAATCGAGTATCCATCCTACTTGTGTAAAGTTTTTGCTCTCTCTCCTCAATGATTTCAACCGGTGTTTTCTCTTCAAGATATTCGTCGGTTTCCCCTTCCAAGTTGTCTTTGTTTTCCGCCCTCCACCCTATTATTCCCGGAGTTCGAGTTTCTTCCGACCATCAATTCCATTCGTGTGGAGCCTCTACAGTCTTCCCTCGATTATTTCAACCGGTGAATTCTCGTCTTGTTCGTCATTCTTCATCTCTTTCTTTTCCGGTGGATTCAATTCAAGTTTTTTCGAGTTGATCACATTCTTTTCCTTGGTTAAAGTGTTTTCCCTGCTTGTTCGCCTCTCGCCAGTTTGTCATTCCGGAGTTCGGAGGACATCTCAGGAGATTCGCCTGTGTTCGAATTAATTCGAGGTTGTCACCTCATTCAAATATTTCAGTTCTTCCGGTGCATCATCTATCTGTTCAACATCCTTTTCCAACGGTGTTTTCATTTAGTGGGCCCTAACCCACAGGTCTTTCCCAGGATCTTACCTGACTCTTTTAATTTCCCCGGAGCTATTCTCTAATTCTTTTCAAGTGTGATGTAAGAATGGATCACATCAGTCACATGCCTTTTCCAAGATGGATTCCAAATCATTTTCAGTGTTGGCTCAACCTCTCTGTTTTTCATTCTTCCGGAGTATCTCATTAATTTTGGTGATGTTTATCGTCGTCATTTGAAGACCGAAGTAGAGTTTCTCTTAAATCTTGTCCGTTCCCCCGGAGATTCATGGTGCTAGCTCGATGTTATCCTATCTAATTGTTTCTAGTCGTGCAATTCTTTTCATCCATCCGGAGTATTTCAGGAGTTACTTTTCGTCTCAATCATCCGGAGGCCATCTTTTCGGAATATCTCTCCATTCTAAGTTTTTCAAATTCATTCTCCAATTATTCCATATTCGTGCCCCTTCGTTCGTCTCAATATTCTTCCGGTGCTGCGTTCAGGCATTCGTTAATCAGTTCGCGATCTCTTCGATCTCTTTTCTCTAAATTCCCTCAAGTATCTTCATGCTTTTCTAATTCTTTCCGGTGATTCGTTCTCTTCTCTTCGTTCATTTTCATTTCTAACGGCGGTTCGTTCAAGATTCTTTTTCCTTGTTTATCATATTAATCCATTCGTTCTTTTCAACCTACCGTTGGTTCAGTAAGACCTTCTCAAGTTCACCACATGTCACTTCTTAATCCTTTTCAAGAAGATGAAGTAGTATGCAAATCCATTGCTTCTCATCAATTTAATTGGTGGAGGATAAGCAGAACATAATTCTTATTCTCATTTCATCATGGTCAAGTTGATAAATTCTTTCTTTGGAGATTGTTCGTGATGAGTGATTTTCTTGGATCTAAGTCGTTTTTCTTTTCTTATCCGGAGTTCAATTTCCTCGGCCATTTCGTCGGAATCCTCCATCTAATTCATCGCAGGTTCATCTTATTCTTTCTTCCTTCATTTTATCTCGTCATCCTTTTGTTACCGGAGTTCTTCACGGTGGTTCTTCATGATTTAATTCATTCTTGAGAGCTCATCAAGATTTTGTTGGTGGAGTTCAAGTATCTTTTCTTCTTGCATCTCGAAGTGCAATTAATTCTCCATATTCTTTTGAAGTGGAGTTTTGCATTTCTTCGTTCTTCTCAGCTATCCAATCATTTCCGTTTGTGGCCGGTTATCACCTTATGATCTTGAGATGTTATCTATAAGACCACAACAAGCTTATTCTTTCATTGTTGATTTTCTCAACAACTACAGTCAATCCTTCCTTCTAAGTTCTTTTCATTCAATTTTTCCAATTCTTCCGGGGGCATTGTGTTGTTCATCTCGTCAAGTTTCATCCCATCTTGTGAAGTTCATGTTCTATTCTTTCGATGTTCAGCCGGAGTGCTACCTAAATCCTTTCAGTCTTATTCGTTTCTTTTCTCATTCTAACCACTCCGGTTAGAATGAGTTGTTTCATAGTCTATCTAATTTTGGGAGCTTTCGATTCTGGTCATTCTCATCGTTCCTCTCTTCTTCTCGAGTGCTCTCGATTCTTTGCTTCTTATCTTGATTTCTTGCTTCACCTCATCCCTTTTCCCTTCCGTCTCGGTCCTAAGATCTCGGGACGAGATCTCTTGTTAGTGGAGGAGTGTTGTAACGCCCCGGATTCGATGCGCCAGGTGTCCTTCATTTGTTCGTCGGCGTTGCCATGTCATGTGCTTGCGTGTTGCATTTTGCCATGTCATCATCTGCATTTCATATCATGTCATCATGTGTATCTCATTTTGCATACGTGTTCGTCTCATGCATCCGAGCATTTTCCCCGTTGTCCGTTTTGCAATCCGGCACTCCTATGTCTCCCGGCGCCCCCCTTTACCTCTTTTCGTGTACGGGTGTTGAACGGTCTCAGAATGGCCCGAGGTATGTCAAGCGGCCTTGGTATAGCACCGGTAGACCGCCTGTCAAGTTTCGTGCCATTTGGAGGTCGTTTGATACTCCAACGGTTAACCGGGTAACCGCAAAGCCCTCTTTGAGTTGCAGCCCAACACCCCTTCCAAAGTGGCCCAAAACCCACCAAACTCCCCTCCATGCTCTCGGTCGTTCAATCACGATCGTGTGGCCGAAAACCGCACCTCATTTGGACTCTCCTAGCTCCCTCTAACTATAAATAGGTCCTCCCCCTTCATTTTCGCGGATGAAATCCCCCCTAACCCTAAAAATCGTCCCTCACTTGCGGACACGTCCGCCGCCACGGACGAAATCGCTGCCGCCCGCAGCTCTGGCGTCGCGCCACGTGGCCGCAGCCTCCCTCCACTGCCGCTGTCGCGGAAGCCCATCCGGGGCCAGCGGGCCGATCCGCCGCCGTCCGCCGGCCCGGCGGACCTCGCCGCCCGCCGCCCCGGCGTCCTCGCCAAGCCCGCCCGCCGCGCGCCCCCGCCGCCGCCGCCGTCACCCTCGCCCGCCTCACGCCGGAGCCCCTCGCCGCGCCTTCCCCATGGGAGCTTCGCTGAGCCCGAACTCCCCGCCCGCGCCTCCTCGCCCGTGCCGCCACCCAGCTCTCTGCTTCGACCGAGCCCGCCGCCCGCTCACGGCCTCCAGCGCCACTGGCCGCCACCTCCGCGCCTCCGAGCTCCTCACCGACCGCCGGCCCCGTCTCCGGCCAGATCCGGTCGTGGGTCGACCGGATCCGGCGCCCCCCTCGCCGGCGCGGCCCGTCCCTGTCATCTCCGGCGAGAATCCCGGCCGTCCTCGTCGTCCGTGCCCGCGGTTGACTTTCTTCATGGACTCGTTCTTCTTCTTTGCGGGATTTCAGGCAAGATGACCGCTACCCTGGATCTCACTACTATCATTGCTATGCTAGTTGTTTCGTTCTATCGCTATGATGTGCTACCTATCACTTGTTCCTCAAGCCTCCCAAATTGCATGTCAGCCTCTAACCTTTTGCACCCTTCCTAGCAAACCGTTGTTTGGCTATGTTACCGCTTTGCTCAGCCCCTCTTATAGCGTTGTTAGTTGCAGGTGAAGATGAAGTTTGTTCCTTGTTGGAACATGGAGATGTTGTTCCTTGTTGGAACATGTTTATTTGTTGGGATATCACAATATATCTTATTTAATTAATGCATCTATATATTTGGTAAAGGGTGGAAGGCTCGGCCTTATGCCTGGTGTTTTGTTCCACTCTTGCCGCCCTAGTTTCCGTCATATCGGTATTATGTTCCCGGATTTTGCGTCCCTAACGCGGTCGGGTGATTTATGGGACCCCTTGACAGTTCGCTTTGAATAAGACTCCTCCAAAGAAGGCCCAACATTGGTTTTACCATTTGCCTCACCTAGCCCTTTTTCCCTTGGTTTCGGAGCCCAAGGGTCATCTTTATTTTAGCCCCCCGGCGGTGCTTCTCTAAGTGCTGGCCTGAACCGAAGCTGTTCGGGGCCCCTCGAGCAACTCGAGGTCTGGTTTTACTCGTAGCTAGTCTCAACGGTGTTGCCACGAGAACGAGATATGTGCAGCTCCTATCGGGATTGTCGGCGCATCGGGCGGCTTTGCTGGTCTTGTTTTATTGTTTGTCGAAATGTCTTGTAGCCGGATTCCGAGACTGATCGGGTCTTCCCGGGGAGAAGGAATATCCTTCGTTGATCGCGAGAGCTTATCATGGGCTAAGTTGGGACACCCCTGCAGGGTTTGAACTTTCGAGAGCCGTGCACGCGATTATGTGGCAGATGGGAATTTGTTAATGTCCGGTTGTAGAAAACCCGAAGTTGATCTTAATTAAAATACACCAACCGTAATGCGTAACCGTGAGTGTCTCTTTTCGGGGTTGATCGAGAGGAGAACACGGTTTCGGGTTATGTCGGCGTAAGTAGGAGTTCGTGGATCACTTCTTGATCATTACTAGTTGACGACCGTTCCTTTGTTTCTCTTCTCGCTCTCATTTGCGTATGTTAGCCACCATATATGCTTAGCAGCTGCTGCAACCTCACCACTTTACCCCTTCCTTTCCTATTTAAGCTTTGCTAGTCTTGATACTCATGGTAATGGGATTGCTTTGAGTCCTTGTGGCTCACAGATTACTACACCACCGATTGCAGTGTACAGGTTTGCGATGATCATGGCGCGAGAGCGATGTTTGCTTGTGTTGGAGTTCTTCTTCCGCTTCTTCTTGATCGGGGATAGGTTCCAGGTCGGCAGCTGGGCTAGCGTGGTGGATGTCGTTTGAGTTTCTTTATGTTTCATCCGTAGTCGGATGTTGATCTTGTATATGATGTTGAGGTATTCTTGTGGCATTTGTGCCTTATGTATGTATCCCACTATTATGTAATGTTGATGTAATGATATCCACCTTGCAAAAGCGTTCCAATATGCGGGTCTACCCTTGGTGGGACCGTCAAGTTCCTATTGGATAGGGTCGCATATTGGGCGTGACAATTATCATCCTAATATATCACCAGGACTGACGATGCCATAGGGAAGACCAGTTTGAGGATATAGGAATAGAGGACAAATGACTTGATGAGTTTATATCAATGACTTTGAGGGATCATCTGAGACTATTTGGTGGATTATGAGGCTTTCATATTGGCAGATGAACTTGGTGGGATCATTAATATAGAGTAGCATAGCTTTCATTACCCTTGGATAAATTGGAATTAATGGGACAATTATGATCACTAGCTAAAAGTTCTTGGAAGTATAAGGATTTGACTTAGCCAGGGATAATGATAGGAGATACTTATTACGTAAATAACTTGGGGGAAAGTGTAGAAATTCTCGTTGGGCACAAGATTTGGATTTAAGAAGGTGATCCTAGTTGAGTATAGATGTTGAGTAAGTCTACATGGTTCGGAGTAAATTGGATTCAAATTGATAATCTTGATCGTGATACCACGTTTCTCGGTGGACAATAAACTAGGAGATTGGATTAATTGTCGGAGTTGATATAAGCTTGACCTTGGAGTTTATTGACCATTGATAATGGAATTGGTGGACTTACTATAGTAGAGACAGCCCTTTCAAGTGTTTGGGGATTATATGGACTTTAGGAGATCATGTGGAACATCATAGACATAGGATTTGTAGGATTAAATGGATTATGTAGTGATTGATGGAAGTTAATGGGCTGTTGGTTGATTCATAGGAAGGAAACAAGATCTTGGAGTGGCTTACGACGTGTTTCCTTAGGATAGAGGTGCTTTATCTTAGACCTTGGAAGAATAGGGTGAGCACTTGGATTGTCATGTTTAACTCCATCTTGGAAGCTTGTATACCCATGGATTTTTAGGGGTAGCCATACATATGACTTTGGGGATCGTAGACATATATGACTTTGCTAGACCTCCTCTCAGGAGTCATGATGATATGAATAGCATGAGTGATGGTTGGAGTTGACCTATACGTAATGATGCTATCGGTGATATGATGTGATTTGTTTAAAGGACTAGATAGGATAATTGGCATCTCAGAAACTGTGCTCAAGGATAAGATGATAAACGTTCACTCGCACCCTAGAATCCTTGAAACCCATGAGCCCTACCAAGCCACAACATGGTCGGATCCTGACCTTGGGCTTTGGCTCTAGATCGATAAGACCCTGGCCAATACTCAACCGTGACCACCACCGATACCCCAACCTATACCCTATGTACCCCGTGGGCGAGTCTTCACGGAGTACTCGAACAAGCTGGTTGTCATCGCTATTTGGAGATATATACTTGCCTACCCAAAGACAGAAGAAGAGCCGTTCAGCTGGTTAGGGAACATCTGAAGACTGCCATGTCAAGGAGGAAGAACAATACCAACCATGATCGTCAAGAAGTAAACCTCCGCGTCGAAGACCAGGTGTATCTGCAAGCCACTTCTCTCAATGGAACCAAGCGTTTCCATGACAAGGAAACCCACACCAAGATTCATCGACCCTCTTCGAGATCACTCCAAGGTTCAACAACCCCCCCCCCCCCCCTTGAGATCACTTCGAGACGAAGAGTAGACGGCTACCAACTGGTGTTACCACCTGAGTTACCTACTGTGCACAACGTTTTTCCACATGACACCACTCCGGAAACGTTTCCAACTTCCCAACTAGCCCGGTCCCTACAAGGACATCGACCACGAGCCATCGACCTCCAGCCCAATCTGACCTACCACGAGCTACCCATTAGAAACCTGGATCAAGAAGAACGTCATACACGAAGCCACACCATCAAGTACTTCAAGTTCAATGGAGCACCAAACAGAAGCAGAAGCAGTATGAGGACGTGAAGACTACCCCAAATCCAAGTTTCCGTATTCCTTTCCGCGCCTAGTCTGGGAATCTCGGGGACGAGATTCTTGTAAGGGGGGTAGGTCTGTCACACCCTGATTTTCATGCCACAACACTTAAGATAGTAAATCATGATAAAATGTGGTTTGACAAAAACTTTTGAGTGTTTTGGACTTTGCTTGATTTGATTTTTGTCTACTGTTTGCAAGTGCTCTAAATATCAAATAAATCCTCCAACTCATATACTTCATCTCCTTGCTCCAAACTCTTGAACCAATGATCATGCCATGTGTATAGGACATAAAAATAATTTCTTACAAAAATAATTTGGCCAAATAGTATTTTCAAAAATTAGTTTTTCAAAAACCCCTGAGTTGAGGTTTGCACTGCAAGTACTTAATTAAGGGCAGTAAAAATCTTTCCAAAAATATTTTTGACTCCTATTAGATATAGCATACCCAGAAACCACAAAAATATAATTTTAAAATTTATTTTACTATTTTATTTAAAGGCTTTTTCTTAAGGCCAGAAATGGTCTTAAATAGGTTAAAATTATTTTAAAGCTTTAAAAATATTTTAGAAAAGTTAGGGAGACTCAATGGACATATAGTGTCCATATATATGAGTTTCAACACATGGTCATGTTCAAAATATTGGACAAAACCTCCCAAAACCATTTCTGCTCATTTCAAGGATTTGAAATATTTATACAGGAAATATTTTCATAAAAATCCAAGAAAATTCTAACAATTCACATATGACATTTTTGATGATTTTGCCAAGTACCATGTCATGGAGAACAGTATAACCCCATGAAACCCTCCCAAAACCACTTCTGTCCTTTTTCAAGTTTGAACAACTTTGCACTGCCAAACATGTCCAAATGTTCTCAAACCTTGTGAACATGCTCAAATGGTCAAATAATGCATCTAGACCAAGTGGCACAAGTTGGAGAACAAGTTAACTTGATCAAAGTGCCCCAAAACCCTTCCTATCTAGAACCAAATTTGAACAACTCTACATTGGCAACTTTCTCCTTTTGATCTCAACTTTTCTGGACATGCTCATGACCTCAAATGATGACACTACACCAAGTGGTGCATCAAGGAGAATAGATTTGCATGACTAAATCTTGGCAAAGCCATGTCTGCTGATTTCTAGGGTTTACCAAAGTTACATTGCCTACTTTGCCCAAATGAGATCAAACTTGGTGAACACCCTACTTTTATGTGCCATTCCATCCTGTTAATTCTCATGGAAAGTGGAATTAATTTTCTTGCCCAGACCAACAACAAACACCTTCTGCCATTTCTCCAAAATCATCATTTTGACCACTTCCACTCTTCTCCATGACCCTATCTTTTTACCATATCCCCTCCTAGTCCCCTTGCACCTCCAGTAGCAATGGCAAATCCATAGCTCAATTATTGGAGGGGTAAAACCCCAATTTACCTCCCTGGACAGCCCCCCTCTCCCTCTTCTTCTACCTCTCTCCTCTCCTACTGGCTCACCAGGGCATCCAAGGCCACCACCCCTTTTTTTACTCCTCCCCAGACCCCCTAGACACTAGTGGCCACGCCCTGGGCGCCAGAAAGATGCCAACGCCAGCCATATGCGTGCTCTGGAGCGTGCTACAGTGCGCCCTAGCACTGTAGCCGCTCTCTGCCCGAGCCACCGGACCACCTAGGGCCTACCCCTCGTGTCCCCCGAGGTCGCCTCGACGTCCAGTACACGGCACGCTGTTGGCCCCCTTCTTCCTCTCTCTCTCTCCTCCCCTTTGCCAGACGCAGCACCATGGCCACCCGAGCGCTCCAATGGGCTGCGCCACACGCGCGCGTCCCTGACACCTCCCCGCACCCTCTATCCTTTCCCCTTGGCCTAGGCCACGCCCAGGAAGACCCCCGACTCGAAGCCAGGCACTCCCGTGGCCTCCAGCGATGGCTACGACCTCGGCGGCGCACGACCCCGTTGTGCACCTCGCCCCCTCCTATTTGAGGCCGCCCCGAGCCCCCCTCTCTGCTCCTTTGGCTCTCTCTCCCTCCCGCGCATCCCCTGGACCAACCCACTCCCCTCCTCGAGCCCTCCATCGCTCCCCATGGCCGGAGCCGAGCCGCCGACTCCGCCTAAATTCGTGCCCACCTCTCCTCCTACTTCCCTCTGGACCGCACTAGGGCACCACCACCGTCACCGCGAGACCCTCCCGTGCTTCTCCCCATCCTCCCCATGGCTGTTCTGTCGAACTGCATCACCATCGTCAGCCTCGTCCGCCGCAGTCGACGCCTTGCTCGACCCGGTGCCCCTGGGAGGCCGCGCCACCCACGGTTGGACGCGGCCGGGTCCCCTGAGCACGCCGGTGGGCAGAACGTCGCCGGAGACGCCCTGTAGCGTCGGCGACCGGCGTCAAGAGCCTCCTCTGTCTCATGTCGCACCCGTGCGGGAGGTGGAGGACGAACCTAACAGGAGGGCCCCGCCTCGTTAAGTGGACACGGGCTCTGCTCGCTGACGCCTTCGCTCGGGGAAGGCGTATTTCCCCGAGTACGCTTCCTACGTCGACAGCCCGCGCGCGGCCGAGCAGCTGGGCCGGCCCGCTGCCTATCTCTCGCCTTGCGCGCATGATAAGGGTAAAGCCCCCTTTCCCTTTTTCTTTTTCCCAGTAGACTTCAAAAGCACTTAAATAAATCAAATCAACTCCAAATTTGATGATTCAAATTTCTAGGGGATCCACACATCATGATCTATCACATGGTGCTATTTGCACATTTTTCCAGAAACTTTCTCTTCAGAAATATTTATTAAAACCCCATTTTCCATTTCTGTGATGAACTTTAGAAAATCACATAGAGCCCATTTTTGATCCAAATTCCATGATTCAAAGTCCTAGATGTCTATAAGTTCAAAACTTAGTTTTTGAACATTTTTACTAATACTTTCTGTATCACCTCAAATAATAGTCTATTTCTTCATATATAGCCAACTTTGCAAATTCATAGAGAAATCATTTGAACTCCAAATCTAGTGAAACCAACTCCTAGGTGCCTCAAGAATCATTCTTTGTTAAATGGGTGCCTTTTCTCATTTTTCAAAATAATTCTTCTGTACACTTCTTGCAATTCCATAAACCCCTTGATTCCATCATATCGAAATGCTTAGAAATATCCATCGATCCACTTCCAATGAAATCAACTTGGTCATTCCTCATATGACCAGAGGTATCCTAGAAAAGTCCAACTCACATTTTTATAGCAATTTATTTTCTGCCTTGTTGCATTGCTTACTATGATTGTTTCCGACGTTAGTTGACGAAGTAGACGAAATACTCGGAGATGGACCAGAAGGATTGAAGACTCTGATGAACCAGGCAAGCAGCCCTTTGACCATGTCTATGAAACCCTTTTTATGCATCTCATATAGCACTTTATTATTGTTGCATCGGAAACATGATGAGATGGTAGCCACTTTGGTGGGTTGCCTTCATTCTTCCTCATTGATACTTGCATTGTGCATGACCCAACCTTCTTATGAGGGTTATGCCGGTGGGAGTAGATAGGATGCTAAGTAGTGCTACGCAAAAGGGACGGGAATATGCATAGAGATGGAGACAAAAGTATTTTAAAAAGGACTTTTCGAAAACCCCGTCGAGTGCCACTTATGCCCGAGGGAGATGATGAGTTGGGTAGCCACTTGATGACGAAGTGGCGTACCGAGGCAAGTGTGTGTGTTGTTTCCAAAAAAGGATTAGATTTAAGATTTGTCGACTGTCCCAACCTTACATGCACAACCACTCTACCCTTATATGGGAAAGGGCATTATTGACTACTTAGGCCGATACTAGCTTGGAGCCCGCATTACTAGTAACGGGGGATAGTTGGTGCTCTCTCTCGGGACGGGGTCGTGCCAAGTAGGGTGGCCATGACTGTTTTCACAGGGCACCGGATACACCGTTGTGTCCCCTCTCGGATGTTACGATCTCGAGTGAGTCTCGTATGATGTACATCCTGAGGATACGGAACAACGAGTGGACTCCTTGTTAGTGTCATCTAGGGAAAGATATTGATCGGGTGCTTACCCCGGGTACTTGAAGTACCGCGGGTCGTGGATGACACGGAAGTTCCCCGGATCTTGTGGGTAAAGTGTGCAACCTCTGCAGAGTGTAAAACTATTCGAATAGCCGTGTCCGCGGTCAAGGACAGTTGGGCGGTAGTGCTTAAACTACGTCCAGAGTTTCACAACTATGTGTGTGTGTTGATAAAACTACTTGGGTCAAGTCAAAGGACTTGACATGATTGAGTTGGGTTGGTGCCCACTCTATTTATGTTGATATCTGTAAACTGTCCTCATGGTTACTTGAATTCTCCTGATGCATGTCTTACAAGTTGCTGAACATGTCATTGCACTCAAAACTAGCTTTCTGCAAAAATTTACCTATATCATGCAATGTTGTATCTTGAACCAAAACATGGGTTGCTTGCAGTACATTCAAAGTACTCATTGGCTTGCCATTGGTTATTTTATTGGCGGGGCATGAAAGAACAGGATATTATGAAGAATACTTGATGATTTAACATGCGAGCTAGGGCGCTTCCCGGTCGAGAATGCCCGTAGGGTTAAGGCGGATGGCATGGGTCCAAGTTGTTATTGAAGATTTCGCTGCGATGATACACTCAAGACTTGACCATAATGGTCCCTACTGGTGTAAAACGGTATGTATGGATGTAAGACTCTTGTTATTCAGCTTCGTGTGTTCGGTGAGCATTGATCTCGGGATCACTTTGTACGTGCATTCGGTGATCTCGACTTATGAGTCGGGTCCCCACAATCTCTTCCTTAGACCATGAGATCGTGTAACTCCGGATACCGTAGGAGTGCTTTGGGTGTACCAAACGTCACAACGTAATCGGGTGACTATAAAGGTGCACTACTGGTATCTCCAAAAGTGTCATTGGGTTGACACGGATCGAGACTGGGATTTGTCACTCCGTATTACGGAGAGGTATCACTGGGCCCACTCGGTAGTGCATCATCATAATGAGCTCAAAGTGACCAAGTGTCTGGTCACGGGATCATGCATTACGGTACTAGTAAAGTGACTTGCCGGTAACGAGATTGAACGAGGTATTGGGATACCGACGATCGAATCTCGGGCAAGTAACATACCGTCTGACAAAGGGAATAGTATACGTGGTTGCTTGAATCCTCGACATCGTGGTTCATCCGATGAGATCATCGAGGAGTATGTGGGAGCCAACATGGGTATCCAGATCCCGCTGTTGGTTATTGACCGAGAGTCGTCTCGGTCATGTTCGCATGTCTCCGAACCTGTAGGGTCTACACACTTAAGGTTCGGTGGCGCTAGGGTTATTAGGAAGACTTGTATGTGATTACGAATGTTGTTGAGTCCGGATGAGATCCCGGACGTCACGAGGAGTTCGGAATGGTCCGGAGGTGAAGATTTATATATGGGAAGTTGTCATACGGACACCGAAAGTTTCGGGGCATATCGGTATTGTACCGGAGCCACCAAGAGGTTCCGGGTCCACAGGGGGAACCAGCCTGGAGGGCTGGGCCCCCCTTTGGGCCCATGCGCCTAGGGTTGGGGAACCCTAGTGGGGCGCCCCCTTTGCTTGGGGGCAAGCCCCTCCTTGCCGCCCCCTCTAGATCTCATCTAGAGGGGGCCGGCCACCTTCCCCCTTCCCCCATATATAGAGGGGCGAGGAGAGGGCTGAACACCTGATCCAAGGCGCAGCCCCTCCCCTCCCCAACACCTCTCCTCCTCCGTTGAGTGCTTGGCAAAGCCCTGTCGGAGTACTGCCTCTCCACCATCATCACGCCGTCGTGCTGCTGCTGGAGCCTTCTTCCTCAACCTCTCCTTCCCCCTTGCTGGATCAGGAAGTAGGAGACGTCGTCCGTTTCGTACGTGTGTTGAACACGGAGGTGCTGTCCGTTCGGCACTTGGTCATCGGTGATTTGAATCACGGCGAGTACGACTCCATCATCATCGTTCCCTTGAATGCTTCCGCACACGATCTACAAGTGGTATGTAGATGCAATCTCTCTCCCATGACTCGTTGCTTAGATGAACTCTTAGATGGATCTTAGTGAAACCGTAGGAAAAAATTTAATTTTCTGCAACGTTCCCCAACAGCCACCCGTAAGCGGTTGATGCCCTTCTTCGGCCGCAAGAAAGCTAATTTTTGGTAAAAAAATCACGGCTAAGGTTTCAGTCCAATCAGAGTTACGGATATATATATATATATATATATATATATATATATATATATATATATATATACACACACACACGAAACGGTGAAAGGGCAGCAGAGGAGAGCGCAGAAACAGAGAGAGACAGAGAGACAGATCCAATCTCGGAGGGGCTCTCGCCCCTCCCATGCCATGGAGGCCAAGGACTAGAGGGGAAACCCTTCTCCCATCTAGGTAGGAGGTCAAGGAAGAAGAGGAAGAAGGGGTCCCCTCTCCTCCGGTGGCGCCGGAACGCTGTCGTGGTCATCATCATCATCACCGCGATCTACACCAACACCTCTGCCATCTTCACCAACATCTCCATCACCTTCCCCCCTCTATCTACAGTGGTCCACTCTCCTGCAACCCGCTGTACCCTCTACTTGAACATGGTGCCTTATACTTCATATTATTATCCAATGATGTGTTGCCATCCTATGATGTCTGAGTAGATTTTCGTTGTTCTATCGGTGGTTGATGAATTGCTATGATTGATTTAATTTGCTTGTGGTTATGTTGTTGTCCTTTGGTGCCCATCATATGAGCGCGCGCGTGGATCACACCATAGGGTTAGTTGTATGTTGATAGGACTATGTATTGGAGGGCAAGAGTGACAGAAGCTTCAACATAGCATAGAAATTGATGCATACGGGATTGAAGGGGGACCAATATATCTTAATGCTATGGTTGGGTTTTACCTTAATGAACATTAGTAGTTGCGGACACTTGCTTATAGTTCCAATCATAAGTGCATAGAATTCCAAGTCAGGGATGACATGCTAGCAGTGGCCTCTCCCACAGAATACTTGCTATCGGTCTAGTAAAGTAGTCAATTGCTTAAGGGACAATTTCGCAACTCCTACCACCACTTTTCCACACTCGCTATATTTACTTTATTGTGTCTTTATCTAAGCAGCCCCTAGTTTTATTTTCGTTCTCTTTACTTTCTTGCAAACTTATCCAACAACACCTACAAAGTACTTCTAGTTTCATACTTGTTTCCGGTAAAGCAAACGCTAAGCGTGCGTAGAGTTGTATCGGTGGTCGATAGAACTTGAGGGAATATTTGTTCAACCTTTAGCTCCTCGTTGGGTTCGACACTCTTACTTATTGAAAGAGGCTACAATTGATCACCTATACTTGTTGGTTATCACCCTTCGCCCGTGCGTAACCTGATCTGCCTTCTTGGGTCTCCGGATCATCCTCTCGCTGCCAGCGACCTCCCGCCGCTGGTCTCCGCCGCCGTCAACGGCAATCTGCCCCGCCGTTGCCGCCGTAGCAAGTTCACTGCCGAGATAGGGTATGAACTTGATCTTTGTGCTATTATTTAACTCCGATTCCTAGCACATTGCTTTGCCAGGTTTCTTACCACGTATGAGATCATCCTGTCCAATGAAAATATCCTGTAGATTAGATTAGATTTGAAAATTTAGGGTTAGGTTTCCGCCGAACTCATCTCGGACCGACCGAATTGTAGAAATCAGTCTCACTGATTTGGCTCAGGCCATTGCACATGTGATTTTTGGTCTGACCGAGAATTGCAAATCGGTGTGACCGAGTGCGATTCTCTGTGAAACCCTAGCAGTCTCGGTGCCACCAAACTGTGACTCGGTCTGACCGAGTTCACTAGTTTAGGTTCCAAAAGCTGCTTCGGTATCACCGAGTTTACAAATCGGTAGCTCCGAAATGCTTTCTGTGGAGAGCTAAAACTAAGTTTTTGAGTCATCTGTTTTGCAAAACTCCTATGCTTTGTGATGCTCATCTTCTCTACCTCATCTATAATCTATTCACAGGGTCTGCTGATAGTTTGCCTGCAAGATGTCTGACCAAAGTGACAGCCAGAACAAGTCTGAACAGCAGGTGCAGATGAGTGAGGGATCTGATCCCTCTAGCAGCTATGATGAGGGTAGTAGGAGCACACCGAGCAAGTTGCCAAAAGTAGCTACCAGGACAAGGAAAAAGAAAACTTCTAATTCAGAGGATGAAGACTATGTGGCTGTTGAGGATGAAGCCACTTCAAGGAAAAAGGTGCTGAAAATGGAGTATGGCACAACTGCTGCAACAAAGCCTGGACTCAAAACAAAGTCTCCAGCAAGAAGAGTTCCAATGTCAAAGCCAAGGAAAGTTGCCATAGGTGAAACCATGAAGTTCACCATTGAATCTGAAGAAGAAGCAGTTGGTGAGGATAAGAAGAAGAAGAGGGCAAGAACCACTACTGCCAGAGTTCTTGGCAAGCCCTCAATGATGAAAGATTCTGAAGGAGAAGAAGAAGAGCAAGAGGATGCTGCACCAGCACCCAAAGCACAAAAGCTCATGGGAGATGCAATCAGATCAGGGGCTGCTCCATCTAAGCCCAAAGCTGCTCCAAAGGCTGCTGCTCTAGCTCAGAAGCCTAAACTCAAGAGAAGCACTAGAAGCATTCTTGCTGAGGAAAAAAAACAAGGCCCCAGTGCCTGAAGCTGCTGAAGAAGAAGAAGATGACTCAGTTGTGTTGAGGAAGCTGAAGCCCAAGATCCCTGACCACAATCATGCACGCCCAGTGGCAGAAAACATGAAAATCAGGAAGGATGCAGGACTGAGGTTATGGAGACAGTCTGATCCTTATGCTGTCAGGAGAAGAACTGTTGTGGACTACAGGTTTCACAGCAAGGAAAACAAGACTTTTATGAGACAATCCTGCTTGAGAAGAAGCCCATAGTGTGTGACATGAGATCGGTTGACTGGGAGTACATAAAGAAGAATGAACATCACTATCCAGGTGTATATGACGGCTTCAAGGCATGTCGAGTTGACACATTTGTTGCTCAGAAGCTCACCAAGTGGAATGATGAGCTCGTCATGCAGTTTTACTCCACTGCCCACTTCTACCCAGATGGGAAGATCATTTGGATGTCAGAAGGTACTAGGTACCAATGTTCTGTTGAAGAATGGGCTCAGTTGATCAATGCCCCAGAAGAGAATGAGGATGACTTGGATATTTATGCTGAGAAGAAGAAAGACCACAACACAATGGCCAACATGTACAAAGAGATCCCAAATGATGCTTTGGACACTCATAAGTTTGGATCTGTCCACTTTTTGTTGTCTCGTCTGCCTACCATAAATTGGATCCTCAGGCACACATTGCTACCCTAGTCAGGTGATCACAAGATGATCAGAGGACATGCCATCAACTTGCTACATTTGTTTGATGTGCCTCAAAAATTCAAAGTCATGAGTCTGATTGTGGAGACAATCAAAAGGACATCAGCTGATCATAAGAGGAGTTGTGGGTATGCCCCACAAATTCAGGAGCTCATCAACTCAAAGATGGGCACAGGTAAATATCTACTGGATAAGGAGAACCTGCCCATCTACCCTGAATTTGAAGACAACACTGTAGTCGTGACTGAAAATGAACCATCTTCAGCTCAAGCACATGAGAAGAGAGAGAAGGCAAGGGCAGAGAAAGCTGCAAAGATGCCAAGTGTAGAGGAGGCATCTCAGGTTTTCCTGAAGAGCAAGCAAGATCAGCTAGCATATCTGATCCAATCCACCTTAAGGATTGAGAAGGGCTTGGCCACCCTGACTCAAAACCAGGAGAGCTTGGAGAGGATTATAGAGACCAAATTCTATGATCTTGATCTGAAGGTAACTGAGATCCAAATTGCAGTTGAGCAGCTTCATGAGGAAGCAGAGGAGAAGAAGGGCAAGTCTACCACCGATGCTTTTGCTAGAGTGCCCAGAGGACAAAGATCTGCTGCAGTGCCCATGACAGATACTAGAGCAACAGCATCGGCACCAGCAGCTACAGCTCAAGTGCCACCTCCAGCAGCCACTCCACCAGCTCCAGCTATATCATCTGAAGCCTTCGTCCTTGGAGTTCTCTCAAGACCACCTCACGAAGACAAAGCCTGAGAGTCGTTTAGCACTATGCATTTTTGAAATTTTTGGTAACTTGTTGCCAAAGGGGGAGAAAAATGTATAGATCATAGGCTTCGAGATAGAGTGTTGCTTTTTATCTCTCTTGCTATTTTGGTTGAACTTTTTTATTTTATGCTTGTGAGATACTTGTTTGATCATGTGTTTGATCATATGCTACCCTTAATGCTTGTTGGATGATATTATCTCTTATATCCTTATATGATCATTCACTTGCTTGGTGATGAGTGCATGCTTTTAACTTCTATCATTTTGAGCGCTCCACCAAGATGTATGTGACATGGAAGAGTAACCCATGATCCTAATCGATTGTGCATTTGCATTCAAAAGCAAATTCTAAATAATGCACAAATTTAGGGGGAGCTCTTGCTTATCACATACTTCTCAAAGCGACGATGTTTTTCAATCTTATTATCATTTGTCGAAGCTTTTATCTATATGTTGTCATCAATTACCAAAAAGGGGGAGATTGAAAGTGCAACTATCCCTCGGTGGTTTTGGTAATTTCTAACAACATATAGCTCATTGAGCTAATGCTACTTCAAGATAAACATTTCAGGAAAGCTCAATGATTGGCATGGCATGGATGAGAAAAGTGGACCCCTCAAAATGCTAAGGACAAAAGAATTGGCTCAAGCTCAAAGCACAAGACTCTATATTTTCATTTTAGTGATCCAAGATCACATTGAGTCCATAGGAAAAGCCAATACTATTAAAAGGGGGTGAGGTGTTGCTTAATGAGTTTCTTGCTCAAAGTGCTTAGTGATATGCTCCAGAAACCCTCAACTACTTTCTCACATCCACATATGTCCCAAACCAAAAGTCAAACTTGGCCCCACAGAAACTTTCTATCCGGAGCCATCAAGTTCAATTGACATAGCCACTGCCAGAAACCCTAGTCTTTTGGTCTCACCGATAGGGATCTCGGTCTCACCGAGATGGGATTGTAATCTCTTTGTTTCCCTTTGTAACGTTTCGGTCAAACCGAGATGAGCGATCGGTCCCGCCGAGATTGCAATGCAAACTCTCTGTTTCCCTTTCGTAACGTTTCGGTCCAACCGAGATGAGCGAAGCGGTCCCACTGAGTTTGCCTGACCAACTCTCTGTTTGACCGTTACCAAAATCGGTCTCACCGAATTTGTGTAATCGGTCTCACCGAGATTACGTTATGCCCTAACCCTAACGAAATTGGTCCCATCGAGTTGACATGTCGGCCCCACTGAAAACCCTAACGTTCACATTTTGAACTAAATCGATCCGACTGAGTTTCATGATTTGGTCCCACCGAGTTTGGTGATTTGTGTGTAACAGTTAGATTTTGTGGGGAGGCTATATATACCCCTCCACCCACTCTTCATTCGTGGAGAGAGCCATCAGAACATGCCTACACTTCCAACATGCATTTTCTGAGAGAGAACCACCTACCCTTGTGTTGAGGTTAAGATATTCCATTCCAACCACATAAATCTTGATCTCTAGCCTTCCCCAAGTTGCTTTCCACTCAAATCATATTTCCATCAAATCCAATCCTATGAGAGAGAGTTGAGTGTTGAGGAGACTATCATTTGAAGCACAAGAGCAAGGAGTTCATCATCAACACACCATTTGTTACCTCTTGGAGAGTGGTGTCTCCTAGATTGGCTAGGTGTCACTTGGGAGCCTCCGACAAGATTGTGGAGTTGAACCAAGGAGTTTGTAAGGGCAAGGAGATCGCCTACTTCGTGAAGATCTACCCGAGTGAGGCAAGTCCTTCGTGGGCGACGACCATGGTGGGATAGACAAGGTTGCTTCTTCGTGGACCCTTCATGGGTGGAGCCCTCCGTGGACTCAGCAAGAACTGCTACCCTTCGTGGGTTGAAGTCTCCATCAACATGGATGTACGATAGCACCACCTATCGGAACCACGGATAAAAAATCTTTGTGTCAACATTGCGTTTGCTCCCTCAATCTCCTCCCTTTACCTTCATATGCAATTGTTTTACTTTCCGCTGCTACACTCTTAGAATTGCATGTGTAGGTTGATTGCTTGACTTGTGCTAAGTTGCTAAAATCTGCCAAGAGCTAAAATTGGGAAAAGGCTAGATTTTTATTTGATCAAGTAGTCTAATCACCCCCCTCTAGACATACTTTTGATCCTACAAACTTAATCTGAAGTTTTCTGATCATCATCATTAGTTTCCTCTCTAGTTGGTGTAGGCATCACGGGAACAGATTTCTCTGATGTGCTACTTTCCAAATTGAGAGAAGGTACAATTACCTCATCAAGTTCTACTTTCCTCCCGCTCACATCTTTTGAGAGAAACTCCTTCTCTAGAAATGTTCCATTCTTGGCAACAAAGATCTTGCCTTTGGATCTGTGGTAGAAGGTGTACCCAATTGTTCCCTTAGGGTATCCTATGAAGAAACACTTCTCTGATTTGGGTTCGAGCTTATCAGGCTGAAGCCATTTGACATAAGTGTCGCAACCCCAAACTTTAAGAAACGACGGCTTAGTTTTCTTTGCAAACCATAGTTCACCTGGTGTCGTCTCAACGGATTTAGACGGTGCCCTATTTAACGTGAATGCATCTGTCTCTAATGCATAACCCCAAAACAATAGTGGTAAATAGGTAAGATACATCATAGATCACACAATATCTAATAAAGTACGGTTACGATGTTCAGACAGGCCATTACGCTGTGGCCTTCCACGTGGCGTGAGTTGTGAAACAATTCCACATTGTTTTAAATGAAGCCAAACTCGTAACTCAAATATTCGCCTCTGCGATCAGATCGTAGAAACTTTATTTTCCTGTTACGATGATTCTCCACTTCACTCTGAAATTCTTTGAACTTTTCAAAGGTTTCAGACTTGTGTTTCATTAAGTAGATATACCCATATCTGCTCAAATCATCTGTGAAGGTCAAAAAATAACGATACCCTCCGCGTGCCTCAACACTCATTGGACCGCATACATCGATATGTATTATTTCCAATAAGTCATTAGCTTGCTCCATTGTTCCGGAGAACAGAGTTTTAGTCATCTTGCCCATAAGGCATGGTTCACAAGTATCAAATGATTCATAATCAAGTGATTCCAAAAGTCCATCTGCATGGAGTTTCTTCATGCGCTTTATACCAATATGACCTAAACGGCAGTGCCACAAGTATGATGCATTATCATTATCAACTTTGCATCTTTTGGCATCAATATTATGAACATGTGTATCACTACGAGCGAGATTCAATAAACCATTCACATTGGGTGTATGACCATAGAAGGTTTTGTTCATGTAAACAGAACAACAATTATTCTCTAACTTAAATTAATAACCGTATTGCATTAAACATGATCTGATCATGTTCATGCTCAACGCAAACACCAAATAACATTAATTTAGGTTCAACACTAATCCCGAAGGTAGAAGGAGTGTGCGATGGTGATCGTATCAACCTTGGAATTAGTTCCAACACACATTGTCACCTCGTCCTTAACTAGTCTCTGTTTATTTTGCAACTCCTGTTTCGAGTTACTAATCTTAGCAACTGAACCGGTATGAAATACCGAGGGGTTGCTATAAACACTAGTAAAGTACACATCAGTAACATGTATATCAAATATACCTTTGTTCACTTTTCCATCTGCTACCTCTTGAGCATGCGCTGGTTTTCCCTTGAAGTGGAAAGGGTGATGCAGCAAAGTAGCGTAAGTATTTCCCTCAGTTTTTGAGAACCAAGGTATCAATCCAGTAGGAGGTTACACGCAAGTCGCCTCGTACCTACACAAACAAATAAGAACCTTGCAACCAACACGATAAAGGGGTTGTCAATCCCTTCACGGCCACTTGCAAAAGTGAGATCTGATAGAGATAATAAGATAAATATTTTTCGTATTTTTATGATATAGATTGGAAAGTAAAGATTACAAAATAAAAGACGGAAGAAATACTAGATTGATATGAAAATAATATGATGGAAGATAATCCCGGGGGCCACAGGTTTCACTAGTGGCTTCTCTCAAGATAGTATAATTTACGGTGGGTGAACGAATTACTGTCGAGCAATTGATAGAAAAGCGCATAGTTATGAGAATATCTAGGCATGATCATGTATATAGGCATCACGTCCGCAACAAATAGACCGAAATGATTCTGCATCTACTACTATTACTCCACACATTGACCGCTATCCAACATGCATCTAGAGTATTAAGTTCATGAGAACAGAGTAACGCATTAGGCAAGATGACATGATGTAGAGGGATAAACTCAAGCAATATGATATAAACCCCATCTTTTTATCCTCGATGGCAACAATACAATACGTGCCTTGCTGCCCCTGCTGTCACTGGGAAAGGACACCGCAAGATTGAACCCAAGGCTAAGCACTTCTCCCCTTGCAAGAAAGATCAATCTAGTGGGCCAAACCAAAACTGATAATTCGAAGAGACTTGCAAAGATATTTAAATCATGCATAAAAGAATTCAGAGAAGAATCAAATATTGTTCATAGATAATCTTGATCATAAACCGACAATTCATCAGATCTCGACAAACACACCGCAAAAATAATTAGATCGAATAGATCTCCAAGAAGATCGAGGAGAACTTTGTATTGAGATCCAAAGAGAGAGAAGAAGCCATCTAGATAATAACTAAGGACCCGAAGGTCTGTGATCAACTACTCACACATCATCGGAGAGGCTATGGTGTTGATGTAGAAGCCCTCCGTGATCGATTCCCCCTCCGGCGGAGCGCCGGAAAAGGCCCCAAGATGGGATCTCACGGGTACAGAAGGTTGCGGCGGTGGAAATAGGGTTTTGTGGTGCGCTCGGATGTTTTCAGGGTATATGAGTATATATAGGAAATAGGGTTTCATGGTGCCTACCCCCTGGGCGCGCCCTCCTACCTCGTCGCCGCCTCGTTTCTTCTTTGACGTCCACTCCAAGTCTCCTGGATTGCGTTTGTTCCAAAAATAACTCTCCCGAAGGTTTCATTCCGTTTGATATTCCTTTTCTGCGAAACACTGAAATAGGCAAAAAAAACAGCAATTTACACTGGGCCTTCGGTTAATAGGTTAGTCCCAAAAATAATATAAAAGTGCATAGTAAAGCCCATTAAACATCCAAAATAGATACTATAATAGCATGGAACAATCAAAAATTATAGATACGTTGGAGACGTATCAAGCATCCCGAAGCTTAATTCCTGCTCGTCCTCGAGTAGGGAAATGATAAAAACAGAATTTTTGAGGTGGAATGCTACCTAGCATAATTATTAATGTAATTTTCTTTATTGTGGCATGAATGTTCAGATCCGAAAGATTCAAGACAAAAGTTTAATATTGACATAAAAATACTAATACTTCAAGCATACTAACTAAGCGATTATGTCTTCTCAAAATAACATGGCAAAGAAAGTTATCCCTACAAAATCATATAGTCTGGCTATGCTCTATCTTCATCACACAAAATATTTAAATCATGCACAACCCCGGTTTCAGCCAAGCAATTGTTTCATACTTTTGATGTTCTCAAACCTTTTCAATTTTCACGCAATACATGAGTGTGAGCCATGGATATAGCACTATAGGTGGAATAGAATATGGTGGTTGTGGAGAAGACAAAAAGGAGAAGATAGTCTCACATCAACTAGGCGTATCAACATGCCCATCAATAGATATCAATGTTAGTGAGTAGGGATTTCCATGCAACGGATGCACTAGAGCTATAAGTGTATGAAAGCTCAAAAAGAAACTAAGTGGGTGTGCATCCAACTTGCTTGCTCATGAAGACCTAGGGCACTTTGAGGAAGCCCGTCATTGGAATATACAAGCCAAGTTCTATAATGAAAAATTCCCACTAGTATATGAAAGTGACAACATAGGAGACTCTCTATCATGAAGATCATGGTGCTACTTTGAAGCACAAGTGTGGTAAAAGAATAGTAGCATTGCCCCTTCTCTCTTTTTCTCTCATTTTTTTGTTTTTTTTTTGTTTGGGCCTTTTCTCTCTTTTTTTATGGCCTCCTTTTTTTTCGTCCGGAGTCTCATCCCGACTTGAGGGGGAATCATAGTCTCCATCATCCTTTCCTCACTGGGACAATGCTCTAATAATGAAGATCTTCACACTTTTATTTACTTACAACTCAAGAATTACAACTCGATACTTAGAACAAAATATGACTCTATATGAATGCCTCCGGTAGTGTACCGGGATGTGCAATGAATCAAGAGTGACATGTATGAAAGAATTATGAAAGGTGGCTTTGCCACAAATACGATGTCAACTACATGATCATGTAAAGCAATATGACAATGATGGAGCGTGTCATAATAAACGGAATGGTGGAAAGTTGCATGGCAATATATCTCAGTATGGCTATGGAAATGCCATAATAGGTAGGTATGTTGGCTGTTTTGAGGAAGGTATATGGTGGGTGTATGGTACCGAGAAAAGTTGCGAGGCACTAGAGAGGCTAGCAATGGTGGAAGGGTGAGAGTGCGTATAGTCCATAGACTCAACATTAGTCATAAAAATCTCACATATTTATTGCAAAAATCTATTAGTTATCGAAACAAAGTACTACACGCATGTTCCTAGGGGAAGGGTTGGTAGGAGTTAACCATCGCGCGATCCCGACCTCCACACATAAGGAAGACAATCAATAAATAAATCATGCTCCAACTTCATCACATAAAGGTTCACCATGCGTGCATGCTACGGGAATCACAAACTTTAACACAAGTATCTCTCAAATTCACAACTACTCAACTAGCATAACTCTAATATCACCATCTTCATATCTCAAAACAATCATCAAGTATGAAACTTCTCATAGTATTCAATGCACTTTTATGAAAGTTTTTATTATACCCATCTTGGATGCCTATCATATTAGGATTAATTTTATAGCCAAAGCAAACTACCATGCTGTTCTAAAGGACTCTCAAAATAATATAAGTGAAGCATCAGAGATCAATAATTTCTATAAAATAAAACCACCACCGTGCTCTAAAAGATATAAGTGAAGCACTAGAGCAAAATTATATAGCTCAAAAAGTATAAGTGAAGCACATAGAGCATTCTAATAAATTCCGATTAATGTGTGTGTCTCCAAAAGGTGTGTACATCAAGGATGATTGTGGTAAACGGAAAAGCAAAGACTCAAATCATACAAGACGCTCCAAGCAAAACGCATATCATGTGGTGAATAAAAATATAGCCTCAAGTAAAGTTACCGATAGACGAAGACGAAAGAGGGGATGCCTTCCGGGGCATCCTCAAGGTTAAGGTTTTGGTTGTCCTTGAATTTTACCTTGGGGTGCCTTGGAATCCCCAAACTTAGGCTCTTGCCACTCCTTATTCCATAATCCATCAAATCTTTACCCAAAACTTGAAAACTTCACAACACAAAACTCAATAGAAAATCTCATGAGCTCTGTTAGTATAAGAAAACAAATCACCACTTTAACGTAATGTAATGAACTCATTCTTTATTTATATTGGTGTTAAACCTACTGTATTCCAACTTCTCTATGGTTCATACCCCCGATACTAGCCATAGATTCATCAAAATAAGCAAACAACACACGAAAAACAGAATCTATCAAAAACAGAACAGTCTGTAGTAATATGGATCAAACGTATAGTTCTGTAACTCAAAAAATTCTGAAATAAATTGGTGGACGTGAGGAATTTTTCTATTGAGCGCTAAAGTAAAAAATGGCAGCTAATCTCGTGAGCGCTAAAGTTTCTGTTTTTTTACACCAAGATCATAAAGACTTCACCCAAGTCTTCCCAAAGGTTCTACTTGGCACAAACACTAATTAAAACATAAAACCACATATAACCAGAGGCTAGATGAATTATTTATTACTAAACAGGATCAAAAAGCAAGGAAAAAAAATAAAATTGGGTTGCCTCCCAACAAGCGCTATCGTTTAACGCCCCTAGCTAGGCATTGATAATTTCAATGATGCTCACATGAAATACAAGAATTGAAGCACAAAGAGAGCATCATGAAACACGTGAAAAACACATCTAAGTATAACATACTTCCTATGCATAGGCATTTTATAAGCGAACAAATTATCAAGGCAAACAAAAACTAGCATATGCAAGGAAGAAGAAAGAGACGATAGCAATCTCAACATGAAGAGAGGTAATTTAGTAACATGAAAATTTCTACAACCATATTTTCCTCTCTCATAATAATTACATGTAGGATCATAAGAAAATTCAACAAAATAGCTATCACATAACATAATCTCAACACGATCCACATGCATGCGAAGTTGACACTCTTCCAAAATAGTGGGATTAACATTAACTAAAGTCATGACCTCTCCAAACCCACTTTTATCAAAAATTTCATAAGATTGAACATTCTCCAAATATGTGGGATCTAAAGTTGACACTCTTCCAAACCCACTTTCAATATTATTGCAAACGTTATTATCAATCTCATATTCATCATGGGGCTTAAATAAATTTTCAAGATCATAAGAACAATCACCCCAATCATGATCATTGCAACAAATAGTAGTCATAGAAAACTAGCATCCCCAAGCTTGAGGTTTTGCAAATCATTAACACAATTGACATTAAGAGAATTTATAATAACATCATTGCTTTTCATCGAAGGAACTATCAACTATGGCTGCAATAGCAACGATCTCATGTTTAACATAAGGAACTATAGCAAATTCATCTCCATAAATATTGGCATCATGGCCATAAGAATAGCAAGCATCATGTTCATCAAGGGATATTTCAATCAAATCATCGGAATCATAATTATCTATAGATTCGTGCATACCATTATTTTTTTCCAAAGCAACAGTCATTCTCTCAATAAATTCTTTAACATAGGCATTATGAGCATAGTTTTCATAGCAATATTTAAGTATGTCAGAATTTTCAGATTTGTAGAGAGTAATATCATACTTTTCAATCAAAGAAGCAACTTCATGAGCACCCTTAAAAATGACAAATTCTTCAATTTGTTCGATATCATAGTAACTATAAACACCCTTTCGATAAGAAGATAAGATTTCATTATCACTAAACTCACATAGGTAGGGAAGGTGTTTTTTAGGGTTCTTAGAGCAACAAGTAAAGTCATAAATTTCACAAAGATTCCAAGCATAGCATATCAAACTATTTATTTGATACCATAAGAGCTTCCCCTTTTTAGACAAACGATGACGCACAAAATGAGCATGCTCATCTAAAGATTTTCTTTCAACTAAACTAGTTGGGGTTTCAGCACGAGCACATATAGATCGAAGATGATCCAAGTAGAACACTTTAAGTGGATCCATATCAATAGATTTTTAGCAAGCAAAGATGCAAGCAAATAGAAGGCACATGGAAACACAAACAAAAAGACATACAGGAAGAAGGCGAAGAAAAGGCAAAGGTTTTCAAAAATCGTTTTAGAAGTGGGGGAGAGGAAAACGAGAGGTGAATGGCAAATAATGTAATCTGAGGGATAAGAGTTCGTGTAGGGTACTTGGTATGTCTTGACTTGAGCGTAGATCTCCCCGATAACGGCACCAGAAATGGCTAGTTGCTGGGAGATCAAATCTTGACTTGACTTGGCGTAGTCCTCCCCGGCAACTGTTGGAAATATGCCCTAGAGGCAATAATAAAATGGTTATTATTATATTTTCTCGTTCATGATAATTGTCTATTATTCATGCTATAATTGTGTTATCCGGAAATCATAATACATGTGTGAATACATAGACCACAACATGTCCCTAGTGAGCCTCTAGTTGACTAGCTCGTTTATCGATAGATGGTCACGGTTTCCTGACCATGGACATTGGATGTCATTGATAACGGGATCACATCATTGGGAGAATGATGTGATGGACAAGACCCAATCCTAAGCATAGCACAAGATCGTGTAGTTCGTTTGCTAGAGCTTTTCCAATGTCAAGTATCATTTCCTTAGACCATGAGATCGTGTAACTCCCGGATGCCGTAGGAAGTGCTTTGGGTGTACCAAATGTCACAACGTAACTATTGACTATAAAGGTATACTACAGGTATCTTCGAAAGTGTCTGTTGGGTTGACACGGATCGAGACTGGGATTTGTCACTCTGTATGACGGAGAGGTATCTCTAGGCCCACCCAGTAATGCATCATCATAATGAGCTCAAAGTGACTAAGTGGTTGGTCACGGGATCATGCATTACGGTACGAGTAAAGTGACTTGCTGGTAACAAGATTGAACGAGGTATTGGGATACGGACGATCGAATCTCGGGGAAGTAACATACCGATTGACAAAGGGAATTGTATACGGGATTACTAGAATCCTCGACATCATGGATCATTCGATGAGATCATCGTGGAGCATGTGGGAACCAACATGGGTATCCAGATCCCGCTGTTGGTTATTGGCCGGAGAGTCGTCTCGGTCATGTCTGCATGTCTCCCGAACCCGTAGGGTCTACACACTTAAGGTTCGGTGACGCTAGGGTTGTAGAGATACTAGTATGCGGTAACCCGAAAGTTGTTCGGAGTCCCGGATGAGATCCCGGACGTCACGAGGAGTTCCAGAATGGTCCGGAGGTGAAGAATTATATAGGAAGTCCAGTTTGCCATCGGGACGCTTGGGGTCACTGGTATTGTACCGGGACCACCGAAAGGGTCCCGGGGGTCCATCGGGTGGGGCCACCTATCCCGGATGGCCCCATGGGCTGAAGAGGGGAACGGAACCAGCCCCTGGTGGGCTGGTGTGCCCCCCTTGGGCCTCCCCTGCGCCTAGGGTTGGAAACCCTAGGGGTGGGGGGCGCCCCACTTGACTTGGGGGGCAAGTCCCCCCCTTGGCCGCCCCCCCCCCCTTGAGATGGGATCTCTAGGGGCCGGCGCCCCCCCAGGGCCCCTATATAAAGAGGGGGAGAGGGAGAGCTGCGCACCCCTGCTCCTGGCGCCTCCCTCTCCCTCAGCAACACCTCTCCTCTCGTGAGCTTGGCGAAGCCCTGCAGAGATCGCCGCTACTTCCACCACCACGCCGTCGTGCTGCTGGATCTCCATCAACCTCTCCTCCCCTTGCTGGATCAAGAAGGAGGATACGCCTTCCCCAACCGTGCGTGTGTTGAACATGGAGGTGTCGTCCGCTCGCACTAGGATCTTCGGTGATTTGGATCACGACAGTACGACTCCTCAACCCCGTTCTCTTGAACGCTTCACTGGTGATCTACAAGGGTATGTAGATGCACTCTCTCTCTCTCGTTGCTAGATGACTCCATAGATTGATCTTGGTGAAGCGTAGAATTTTTTTATTTTCGGAACGCTCCCCAACAAAGGGCATCATGAGCTAGGTCTATGCGTAGTTTCTATGCACGAGTAGAACACAAACTTGTTGTGGGCGTAGATGTTGTCAATTTTCTTGCCACTACTAGTCTTATCTTGTTTCAGCGGCATCGTGGGATGAAGCGGCCCGGACCGACCTTACACGTACGCTTATGTGAGACAGGTTCCACCGACTAACATGCACTAGTTGCATAAGGTTGCTAGCGGGTGTCTGTCTCTCCCACTTTAGTCGGATCGGATTCGATGAAAAGTGTCCTTATGAAGGGTAAATAGAAATTGGCATATCACGTTGTGGTTTTACGTAGGTAAGAAACGTTCTTGCTAGAAACCTATAGAAGCCACGTAAAAACTTGCAACAACAATTAGAGGACGTCTAACTTGTTTTTGCAGCATATGCCTTGTGATGTGATATGGCCAAAAGGATGTGATGAATGAAATATATGTGATGTATGAGATTGATCATGTTCTTGTAATAGGAATCACGACTTGCATGCTGATGAGTATGACAACTGGCAGGAGCCATAGGAGTTGTCTTTATTTTTTGTATGGCCTACGTGTCATTGAATAACGCCATGTAAATTACTTTACTTTATTGCTAAACACGTTAGCCATAGAAGTAGAAGTAATCGTTGGTGTGACAACTTCATGAAGACACGATGATGGAGATCATGGGGTCATGCCGGTGACGAAGATGATCTTGGCGCCCCGAAGATGGAGATCAAAGGAGCAATATGATATTGGCCATATCATGTCACTATTTGATTGCATGTGATGTTTATCATGTTTTGCTTCTTATTTGCTTAGTACGACGGTAGTAAATAAGATGATCCCTTATAATAATTTCAATAAAGTGTTCCCCCTAACTGTGCACTGTTGCGAAAGTTCGTTGTTTCAAAGCACCACGTGATGATTGGGTGTGATAGATTCTAACGTTCACATACAACGGGTGTATGACAGATTTACACATGCAAAACACTTAGGTTGACTTGACGAGCCTAGCATGTACAGACATGGCCTCGGAACACAAGAGACCGAAAGGTCGAACATGAGTCGTATGGAAGATACGATCAACATGGAGATGTTCATCGATGATGACTAGTCCGTCTCACGTGATGATCGGACACGGTCTAGTTGAGTCGGATCATGTATCACTTAGATGACTAGAGGGATGTCTAATCAGAGTCAGAGTTCATTAAATAATTTGATTAGATGAAATTAATTATCATGAACTTAGTCTAAAAACCTTTGCAAAATGTCTTGTAGATCAAATGGCCAACGCTCATGTCAACCTCAACTTCAACGCGTTCCTAGAGAAAACCAAGCTGAAAGATGATGGCAGCAACTATTTGGACTGGGTCCGGAACCTGAGGATCATCCTCATAGCTGCCAAGAAAGCATAAGTCCTAGAAGGACCGCTAGGTGAAGCACCCATCCCAGAGAACCAAGACGTTATGAACGCTTGGCAGTCACGTGCTGATGATTACTCCCTCGTTCAGTGCGGCATGCTTTACAGCTTAGAACCGGGGCTCCAAAAGTGTTTTGAGCAACAAGGAGCATATGAGATGTTCGAAGAGCTGAAAATGGTTTTCCAAGCTCATGCCCGGGTCGAGAGATATGAAGTCTCCGACAAGTTCTACAGTTGTAAGATGGAGGAAAATAGTTCTGTCAGTGAGCACATATTCAAAATGTCTGGGCTGCACAACCACTTGTCCCAGCTGGACATTAACCTCCCGGACGAGGCGGTCATTGACAGAATCCTTCAGTCGCTCCCACCTAGCTACAAGAGCTTTGTGATGAACTACAAATGCAGGGGATGGTGAAAACTATTCCTGAAGTATTTTCAATGCTTAAATCAGCAGAGGTGGAAATCAAAAAGGAACATCAAGTGTTGATGGTCAATAAAACCACTAGTTTCAAGAAAGGCAAGGGTAAGAAGAACTTCAAGAAGGACGGCAAGGGAGTTGCCGTGCCCGGTAAGCCAGTTGCCGGGAAGAAGCCAAAGGATGGACCCAAACCTGAGACTGAGTGCTTTTATTGCAAGGGAAGGGGACACTGGAAGCGGAATTGTCCCAAATACTTAGCGGACAAGAAGGCCGGCAACACCAAAGGTATATGTGATATACATGTAATTGATGTGTACCTTACGAGTACTCGTAGTAGCTCCTGGGTATTTGATACCGGTGCGGTTGCTCATATTTGTAACTCAAAACAGGAGCTGCGGAATAAGCGGAGACTGGCGAAGGACGAGGTGACGATGCGCGTCGGGAATGGTTCCAAGGTCAATGTGATCGCCGTCGGCACGCTACCTCTACATTTACCTACGGGATTAGTTTTAAACCTCAATAATTGTTATTTAGTGCCAGCTTTGAGCATGAACATTGTATCTGGATCTCATTTAATGCGAGATGGCTACTCATTTAAATCCGAGAATAATGGTTGTTCTATTTATATGAGAGATATGTTTTATGGTCATGCCCCGCTGGTCAATGGTTTATTCTTAATGAATCTCGAACGTGATATTACACATATTCATAGTGTGAATACCAAAAGAGGTAAAGTTGATAACGATAGTCCCACATACTTGTGGCACTGCCGCCTTGGTCACATTGGTGTCAAACGCATGAAGAAGCTCCATGCTGATGGACTTTTGGAGTCTCTTGATTACGAATCATTTGACACGTGCGAACCATGCCTTATGGGCAAAATGACCAAGACTCCGTTCTCCGGAACAATGGAGCGAGCAACCAACTTATTGGAAATCGTACATACTGATGTGTGCGGTCCAATGAGCGCTGAGGCTCACGGAGGATATCGTTATGTTCTCACTCTCACTGACATCGTAATCGCACTCTATTGGATATGGTGCGATCTATGATGTCACTCACCGATTTACCGCTATCATTTTGGGGATACACTCTAGAGACAGCTACATTCACTTTAAATAGGGCACCGTCTAAATCTGTTGAGACGACACCGTATGAATTATGGTTTGGGAAGAAACCTAAGCTGTCGTTTCTAAAAGTTTGGGGATGCGATGCTTATGTCAAGAAACTTCAACCTGAAAAGCTCGAACCCAAGTCGGAAAAATGCGTCTTCATAGGATACCCTAAGGAAACCATTGGGTATACCTTCTACCTCAGATCCGAAGGCAAGATATTTGTTGCCAAGAACGGGTCCTTTCTGGAGAAAGAGTTTCTCTCGAAAGAAGTGGGAGGAAAGTAGAACTCGATGAAGTACTGCCTCTTGAATCGGAAATTAGCGCAGCTCAAGAAGATGTTCCTGTGGTGCCTGCACCGACTAGAGAGGAAATTAATGATGATGATCAAGGTACCTCGGATCAAGTTACTACTGAACTTCGTAGGTCCACGAGGACACGTTCCACACCAGAGTGGTATGGCAACCCTGTCCTGGAAATCATGTTGTTAGACAACGGTGAACCTTCGAACTATGAAGAAGCAATGGCGGGCCCAGATTCCAACAAATGGCTTGAAGCCATGCAATCCGAGATAGGATCCATGTATGAAAACAAAGTGTGGACTTTGACAGACTTGCCCGCTGATCGGCGAGCGATAGAAAACAAATGGATCTTTAAGAAGAAGACGGACGCGGATGGTAATGTTACCATCTATAAAGCTCGACTTGTCGCTAAGGGTTATCGACAAGTTCAAGGGGTTGACTACGATGAGACTTTCTCTCCCGTAGCGAAGCTGAAGTCCGTCCGAATCATGTTAGCAATTGCCGCATACTATGATTATGAGATATGGCAAATGGACGTCAAAACAGCATTCCTTAACGGCTTTCTTAAGGAAGAATTGTATATGATGCAGCCGGAAGGTTTTGTCGATCCTAAGAATGCTAACAAGGTATGCAAGCTCCAGCGCTCCATCTATGGGCTGGTGCAAGCATCTCGAGTTGGAACATTCGCTTAATGAAATGATCAAAGCGTTAGTTTATGCACTTATGGAGAAGCCTGCATTTACAAGAAAGTGAGTGGGAGCTCAGAGCATTTCTCATATTATATGTGGATGACATACTTTTGATGGGAAATGATATAGAACTTTTGGACAGCATTAAGGCCTACTTGAACAAGTGTTTTCAATGAAGGACCTTGGAGAAGCTGTTACATATTAGGCATCAAGATCTATAGAGATAGATCGAGACGCCTCATAGGTCTTTCAAAAAGCACATACCTTGATAAGATATTGAAGAAGTTCAATATGGATCAGCCCAAGAAGGGGTTCTTGCCAGTGTTGCAAGGTGTGAAATTGGGCTCGGCTCAATGTCCGACCACGGCAGAAGATAGAGAAAAGATGAGTGTCGTCCCTATGCCTCGCCATAGGGTCTATCATGTATGCCATGCTGTGTACCGCACCTGATGTAAACCTTGCTGTAAGTTTGGTAGGAAGGTACCAAAGTAATCCCGCATGGAACATCGGACAGTGGTCAAGAACATCCTGAAGCACCGAAAAGGACTAAGGATATGTTTCTTGTTTATGGAGGTGACGAAGAGCTCGTCAGAAGGGTTACGCCGACGCTTAGCTTCGACACAGATTTGGATGACTCTAAGTCACAAACCGGATACGTGTATATTTTGAATGGTGGGGCAGTAAGCTGGTGCAGTTGCAAGCAAAGCGTCGTGGCGGGATCTACATGTGAAGCGGAGTACATGGCAGCCTCGGAGGTAGCGCATGAAGCAATCTGGATGAAGGAGTTCATCACCGACCTAGGAGTCATACCCAATGCGCCAGGGCCGGTCACTCTCTTCAATGACAACACTGGAGCTATTGCCCTTGCCAAGGAGCCCAGGTTTCACAAGAAGACCAGGCACGTCAAGCGTCGCTTCAACTCCATTCGTGAAAATGTTCAAGATGGAGACATAGATATTTGTAAAGTGCACACAGATCTGAATGTCACAGATCCGTTGAATAAACCTCTTCCGCGAACATGATCAACACCCGAACTCTATGGGTGTTCGATTCATCACAATGTAACTAGATTATTGACTCTAGTGCAAGTGGGAGACTGCTGGAAATATGCCCTAGAGGCAATAATAAAATGGTTATTATTATATTTCCTCGTTCATGATAATTGTCTATTATTCATGCTATAATTGTGTTATCCGGAAATCGTAATACATGTGTGAATACATAGACCACAACATGTCCCTAGTGAGCCTCTAGTTGACTAGCTCGTTTATCAATAGATGGTCACGCTTCGACCATGGACATTGGATGTCATTGATAACGGATCACATCATTGGGAGAATGATGTGATGGACAAGACCCAATCCTAAGCATAGCACAAGATCGTAGTTCGCTTGCTAGAGCTTTTCCAATGTCAAGTATCATTTCCTTAGACCATGAGATCATGTAACTCCCGGATGCCGAGGAAGTGCTTTGGTGTACCAAACGTCACAACGTAACTAGGTGACTATAAAGGTATACTACAGGTATCTCTCGAAAGTGTCTGGGGTTGACACGGATCGAGATCGGATTTGTCACTCCGTATGACGGAGAGGTATCTCTGGGCCCACTCGGTAATGCATCATCATAATGAGCTCAAAGTGACTAAGTGGTTGGTCACGGGATCATGCATTACGGGTACGAGTAAAGTGACTTGCCGGTAACGAGATTGAACGAGGTATTGGGATACCGACGATCGAATCTCGGGCAAGTAACGTACCGATTGACAAAGGGAATTGTATACGGGATTACTAGAATCCTCGACATCGTGGTTCATTCGATGAGATAATCGTGGAGCATGTGGGAACCAACATGGGCATCCAACTCCCGCTGTTGGTTATTGACCGGAGAGTCGTCTCGGTCATGTCTGCATGTCTCCCGAACCCGTAGGGTCTACACACTTAAGATTCGGTGACACTAGGGTTGTAGAGATACTAGTATGCGGTAACCCGAAAGTTGTTCGGAGTCCCGGATGAGATCCCGGACATCACGAGGAGTTCCGGAATGGTCCGGAGGTGAAGAATCATATATAGGAAGTCCAGTTTCAGCCATCTGGAACGTTTCGGGGGTCACCGGTATTGTACCGGGACCACCGGAAGGGACCCGGGGGTCCACCGGGTGGGGACACCTATCCCGGAGGGCCCCATGGGCTGAAGTGGGGAAGGGAACCAGCCTGGTGGGCTGGTGCGTCCCCTTGGCCTCCCTGCGCCTAGGGTTGAAACCCTAGGGGGGGCCCACTGACTTGGGGGCAAGTCCCCCTTGCCCCCCTTGAGATGGGATCTCTAGGGGCGCCCCCTGTGTCCCCTATATAAAGAGGGGAGAGGGAGGGCTGTGCACCCCTGCTCCTGGCGCCTCCCTCTCCCTCCGCAACACCTATCCCTCTCGTAGAGCTTGGCGAAGCCCTGCAGAGATCGTCGCTACTTCCACCACCACGCCGTCGTGCTGCTGGATCTCCATCAAACTCTCCCTCCCCCTTGCTGGATCAAGAAGGAGGAGACGTCTTCCCCAACCGTACGTGTGTTGAACGCGGAGGTGCCATCCGTTCGGCACTAGGATCTTCGGTGATTTGGATCACGACGAGTACGACTCCCTCAGCCCCGTTCTCTTGAACGCTTCCGCGCGTGATCTACAAGGGTATGTAGATGCACTCCTCTCTCTCGTTGCTAGATGACTCCATAGATTGATCTTGGTGAAACATAGAAATTTTTTATTTTCTACAACGTTCCCCAACAGCAACGGCGCCCGAAATCCTTCTTGCTACCTCTTGAGCATGCGTTGGTTTTTCCTTGAAGAGGAAAGGGTGATGCAACAAAGTAGCGTAAGTATTTCCCTCAGTTTTTGAGAACCAAGGTATCAATCCAGTAGGAGGTTACACGCAAGTCGCCTCGTACCTACACAAACAAATAAGAACCTTGCAACCAACGCGATAAAGGGGTTGTCAATCTCTTCATGGCCACTTGCAAAAGTGAGATCTGAAAGAGATAATAAGATAAATATTTTTCGTATTTTTATGATATAGATTGGAAAGTAAAGATTGCAAATAAAATACGGAAGAAATAGTAAATTGACATGAAAATAATATGATGGAAGATAGACCCAGGGGCCATAGGTTTCACTAGTGGCTTCTCTCAAGATAGCATAATTTACGGTGGGTGAACGAATTACTGTCGAGCAATTGATAGAAAAGTGCATAGTTATGAGAATATCTAGACATGATCATGTATATAGGCATCACGTCCACGACAAGTAGACCGAAACGATTATGCATCTACAGCTATTACTCCACACATCGACCGCTATCCAGCATGCATCTAGAGTATTAAGTTCATGAGAACAGAGTAACGCATTAGGCAAGATGACATGATGTAGAGGGATAAACTCAAGCAATATGATATAAACCCCGTCTTTTTATCCTCGATGGCAACAATACAATATGTGCCTTGCTGCCCTAACACATCGGGAAAGGACACCGCAAGATTGAACCCAAAGCTAAGCACTTCTCCCATTGCAAGAAATATCAATCTAGTAGGCCAAACCAAACTGATAATTCGAAGAGACTTGCAAAGATATTTAAATCATGCATAAAAGAATTCAGAGAAGAATCAAATATTGTTCATAGATAATCTTGATCATAAACCGATAATTCATCGGATCTCGACAAACACACCGCAAAAAGAATTACATCGAATAGATCTCCAAGAAGATCGAGGAGAACTTTGTATTGAGATCCAAAGAGAGAGAATAACCCATCTAGCTAATAACTAAGGACCCGAAGGTCTGTGGTAAACTACTCACACATCATCGGAGAGGCTATGGTGTTGATGTAGAAGCCCTCCGTGATCGATTCCCCCTTCGACGGAGCGCCAGAAAAGGCCCCAAGATGGGATCTCACGGGTACAGAATGTTGCAGCGGTGGAAATAGGGTTTTCTAGTGCTCTCGGATGTTTTGAGGGTATATGAGTATATATAGGCGAAAGAAGTAGGTCGGTGGAGCCACGAGGGGCCCACGAGGGTGGGGGCGCGCCTACCCCCCTGGGCACTCCCTCCTACCTCGTGGCTGCCTCGTTTCTTCCTTGACGTCCACTCCAAGTCTCCTGGATTGCGATTGTTCCAAAAATAACTCTCCCGGAGGTTTCATTCCGTTTGGATTCCGTTTGATATTTCTTTTGTGCGAAAAACTGAAATAGGCAAAAAAAAACAACAATTTGCACTGGGCCTTCGGTTAATAGGTTAGTCCCAAAAATAATATAAAAGTGCATAGTAAAGCCCATTAAACATCCAAAACAGATAATATAATAGCACGGAACAATAAAAATTTATAGATAGGTTTGAGACGTATCACCATCCTTCTTATCCGCCAAGTATCTAAGGCAGTTCCTCTTCCAGTGACCATTCCCTTTGCAGTAGAATCACTCAGTTTCAGGCTTGGGTCCAGCTTTGGGCTTCTTCCCGGGAGTGGCAACTTGCTTGCCATTCTTCTTGAAGTTTCCTTTCTTCCCCTTGCCATTTTTCTTGAAACTAGTGGTCTTGTTAATCATCAACACTTGATGCTCTTTCTTGATTTCTACCTTCGCCGATTTCAGCATCGCGATGGAGCTCAGGAATCATTTTTGTCATCCCTTGCATATTATAGTTCATCACGAAGTTCTACTATCTTGGTGATAGTGACTAGAGAATTCTGTCAATCACTATCTTATCTGGAAGATTAACTCCCACTTGATTCAAGTGATTGTAGTACCCAGACATTCTGAGCACATGCGCACAGGTTGAGCTATTCTCCTCCATCTTGTAGGCAAAGTACTTGTCAGAGGTCTCATACCTCTCGACACAGGCATGAGTCTGAAATACCAATTTCAGCTCTTGGAACATCTCATATGCTCCGTGGTGTTCAGAACGTATTTGAAGTCCCGGTTCTAAGCCGTAAAGCATGGCGCACTAAACTATCAAGTAGTCATCAAACCGAGCTTGTCAAATGTTCATAACATCTGATTCTGCTCCTGCAATAGGTCTATCACCTAGCGGTGCATCAAGGACGTAATTCTTCTGTGCAGCAATGAGGATAATCCTCATATCACAGACCCAGTCTGCATCATTGCTACTATCATCTTTCAACTTATTTTTCTCTAGGAACATATAAAAAAATATAGGAGCTATATCGCGAGCTATTAATCTACAACATAGATATGCAAAACTATCAAGACTAAGTTCATGATAAATTAAGTTCAATTAATCAAATTACTAACAAACGCCCACTTAAATCAACATCCCTCAAGGTGTTTAAGTGATACATGATCCATATCAACTAACCCATGTCCGATCATCACGTGAGATGGGGTAGTCATCAATGGTGAACATCTCTATGTTGATCATATCTACTATATGACTCATGCTCGACCTTTCAGTCTCCAGTGTTACGAGGCCATGTCTGTACATGCTAGGCTCGTCAATTTTAACCCAAGTATTCCGCGTGTGTAAATTTGGCTTACACCCGTTGTATGTGAACGGAGAGTCTATCACACCCGATCATCACGTGGTGTCTCGAAACGACGAACTTTCGCAACGGTGCATACTCGGGGAGAACACTTATATCTAGAAATTTAGTGAAGGGATCATCTTATAATGCTACCGTTCTACGCAAAATAAGATGCATAAAAGATAAACATCACATGCAATCAAAATATGTGACATCATATGGCCATCATCATCTCGTGCTTTTGATCTCCATCTCCAAAGCGTCATCATGATCTCCATCGTCACCGGCTCGACACCTTGATCTCCATCGTTGCATAGTGGACATCTCACCGACTATTGTTTCTACAACTATTGCTAACTCATAGCGATAAAGTAAAGCAATTACATGGCGTATGCATTTCATACAATAAAGAGACAACCATAAGGCTCCTGTCGGTTGCCAGATATATTACCAAACATGATCATCTCATACAATAACGTATATCACATCATGTCTTGATCATATCAATCACAACATACCCCACAAAAACAAGTTAGACGTCCTCTACTTTGTTGTTTCAAGTTTTAATTGGCTGCCGCGGGTTTCTAGTAAGGACCATTCTTACCTATGGCAAAAACCACAACGATGATTTGTCAAGTTTGCTGTTTTAACCTTATTCAAGGATCGGCAGTAGTCAAATTTGATCCAAGTAAAGTAGGAGAAACAGACACCTACCAGCCACCTTTATGCAAAACTAGTTGCATGTTAGTTGGTAGAATCGGTCTCATGTGCATGGACATGTAAGGTTCGTCCGGGCCGCTTCATCCCACAATACTACCGAATCAAAATAAGACGTTGGTGGTAAGCAATATGACTATCACCGCCCACAACTCTTTGTGTTCTACTCGTGCATATCATCTACGCATAGACCTGGCTCTGATGCCACTCTTGGGAATCGTTGCATGGAAAACAAAAAAATCTACGCACACGCAATGATCTATCCATGGAGATGCATAGCAACGAGGGGGGAGTGTGTCTACGTACCCTCATAGACCGTAAGCGGAAGCGTTTCACGATGCGGTTGATGTAGTTGAACTTCTTCGAGCTTCAACCGATCAAGTACCAAACGCACGGCACCTCCGCGTTCGGCACACGTTCAGCTCAGTGACGTCCCTCACCTTCTTGATCCAGCAAGACGTCGAGGTAGTAGATGACTTCCGTCAGCACGACGGCATGATGAAGATGATGGAGAAGTGATCTCCGCAGGGCTTTGCCTAAGCACTACGAAAATATGACCGGTGTGTAAACGATGGAGGGGGGCGCCGCACACAACTAGGCAATTGTCTGGTGATAGGGTGCCCCCCCCACATATATATAGGTGGGAGGGAGGGAGGAGCAGCCATAGGAGGCGTCCAAGTAGGAGGAATCCTACTTGGAGTCCCTCCCAAGCCGTGCGCCCCCTGCCATATATAACCAAGGGGGAAGGAAAGAGGGGGGAGAGGAAAGGAAGTGGGAATCCTAATCCACAATTTCCTTTTCCTTCTCCCCTTTTCTTCCCCTCCTTAGGCTGGCCTATATGGGGGGTGTCGGTGTCAAAACCAGCGGATCTCGGGTAGGGGGTCCCGAACTGTGCGTCTTGGCGGATGGTAACAGGAGACAAGGGACACGATGTTTTTACCCAGGTTCGGGCCCTCTCGATGGAGGTAAAACCCTACTCCTGCTTGATTAATATTGATGATATGGGTAATACAAGAGTAGATCTACCACGAGATCAGAGAGGCTAAACCCTAGAAGCTAGCCTATGGTATGATTGTTGTTCGTCCTAACGGACTAAAACCCTCCGGTTTATATACGCATCAAGAGGGTTAGGGTTACACAGAGTCGGTTACAGGGGTAGGAGATCTACATATCCGTGACGCCAAGCTTGCCTTCCACGCCAAGGAAAGTCCCATCCGACACCGGACGAAGTCTTCAATCTTGTATCTTCATAGTCCAGAGTCCGCTATCCGGACACCCCTAATCCAGACTCCTCAAGAGCTCCCTAAACCAGGCTTCAATGACGACGAGTCCGGGCGCGATATTGTCTTCGCATTGCAAGGCGGGTTCCTCCTCCGAATACTTCATAGAAGATTTTGAACACAAGGATAGTGTCCGCTCGCAAAATAAGTTCCACATACTACCGTAGAGAGAATAATAGTTACACAAGTTCAATCACGACGATTCCGCAGCGTGACATCACACCACGGCCAAGCCTTTATTCAATCGCTTTTACCGTCCACCTCAAAGCGAAGCGAGGCGGTTTCTTGGCACGCCTTGTCAAAGCAGAGATCGTGTCCCCTTATTCCGGATTCTCATCAATACGGGCGTAGAACCCAACCGCGCCATTGATTATGGCGCTTGGGAGATAAGCGAGTTTTATCAGGCCGGTGGGAACGCATAGCTTTGCCCGTCCATATAAGGGGATAAGGATCCACTTCTTCACACACGCCTTCTTCCTCCTTTGCTTATCCATTTCACAAGACTCGAGCTCCAGCGCCCAAGTCCGCACATCCCACCTCAACCTTCTCGAACTATGTCCGGAGCGGAGGCAGGGATGGCCTCCTCCGTCACGGAGGGGCACATCAAAAAGCTGTAGAAGGCCGGATACTTGTCCGACGACATTGCGCATCGGCTCCCCGACAAGGGGCAGCTCATCCCCACCCCCAGGCCCCATGAGAGGGTGGTGTTCCTCCCCCACTTCCTCCGCGGACTAGGGTTTCCACTTCAAGCATTTGTTCGGGGGCTCATGTTCTAAAACGGCCTAGATTTCCACGATCTGGCCCGGAATTTCATCCTCAACATCTCAGCGTTCATCGTCGTGTGCGAGGCATTCCTCTGCATCCAGCCCCACTTCGGCTTATGGCTGAAGACCTTCAATGTCAAGCCGAAGGTAGTGGGCGGCCGCCAAGCGGAGTGCGGAGGTGCCATGGTGGGCAAGATGGCCAACGTCCTATGGCTCAAGGGCTCCTTCGTTGAGACCATAAAGGGGTGGCAATCGGGGTGGTTCTATATCACCGAGCCGCGCGACTCCAAATGAGCGGCGGCCCCCGAATTCCGATCTGGCTTCCCTACACAGCTCACCTCATGGAAAGAGACGGGCCTGACGTGGGGTAATTCTGAAGAGCTGACTGACTCCAAACTCGCGTCCAAACCTGGTGGACAAGAAGCTCAAGCTTGTCAACGTAGTCCAGGTTATGCTCATCCGCCGGATCCTCCCATGCCAGCAACGGGCCTTCAACTTGTGGGAGTTTGATATGGCACAGCACCAAACCTTGAGCCGGCTCTTCGACACTACGTACGAAGATGCCTGAAAGGTGATGTTCAAGGGCACCGAGGCTCCCGCATCCGCTACCAAAGATCACGGATTCAGCTCGCGGCACCAAGCCAGCGAGGTAAGCTATTTTACCCTTTACGGGACTCTTTTTTCATAGTTTGACTCTATGCGGGATCTAAAACTCCCTCACCTTTAATAGGACTGGCGGAAGACGTCCGGATAGGTGTCCGGCTCCCTTGACAGAAGACCCAGCGGACGCCCGCTTGACGGGGCTGCTGGTTCCGGCACCTTACGTGGTGCCGGAGAAGAAGGCCACGGGGACTCGAAGGAGTTCCCGGCGCCAGGTGTTGTCAGACTCATCGTCCGATGACTCCGAGGCGGACTCCTCCCACGAAGACGAGGAGGAGGAAAAAGAGGCCTCTCCCCCAGCGGGGGAAGAGAAGAAAAGGAAGGCCGCCCCAACTGGGGAGGCCGGAGGGTCCAAGAAGGGAAGGACCATCCCTCCGGACTACACCGCCAACGCCGACGACGGCGGAGAGGAGTAGCCACCAAGGACCAAGCCCCTGGCGAGATCGTAAGTGTCAGGGCACCAGAATAACTCATGGCGTTCCATTTGTCGCACAACATCTTCTAACGCCAAATATAACCATGCAGCCCGCCCAAGGACGGGCTCGACGATTCGTTGAGCGGCTCCCTGGATTCGTTGGATGTGAATAGCACCTCTCTTCCGACCCCCTCGCCTCCTCCCGCCGCCGATGATGCCGGGTGGAGTCCCAAAAGGCCCAGCCAGAGGAGGTGGCTCAGAGGCGCCAAGAAGGCGACCTCCCGGACTCCGGCGCAAAGGATAAAACCCCAAAGGGTCTTAAGTCCGCCTCAGGCAGACTCCGCATCGAACCTTCAAGGGTTCCGAGTCCGATAGGCTACCCTTCGTAAGAAGGGCAAGATCGCGACGCCGTGACCTCCATCCAACCGAGGCACCGGATGATTTGATGGAGGCGCTAACAAAGCTGCTTCCATCGACGAGGAGCACCGCATTGTTATGAGTGTGGTGATCGAGAAGTTCAGTCCGCTAAGAGCGGGCTGATCAAGCCTGTGCCACCTTCTAACATGCTTTGAGGTATGCATTTAAGATATGTAAAAATATTACCAAGATAGACAGTAGCCCCGATGCTCAGTTTGGTGTTCAAAAGAAAAGGCCAACTAAGGATCTAAAAGATATACGAGGAGTCTAACATAAGTATGTCAATATGGGATTGCAGGTCGCGCTGCTCACCTCTCTTTGCACACCGATCATGGAGGTTGATGCATTGAAGCAGAGCCTCGAGCGGTCCGAGAACGAGCTCGGACTTGCCAAAAGCGGCTCAAGGACAAGGAAGGTAAGTAATACCTTATGGGAGTATATAAAAGATGTGGTTGCAAAGATGACAGGAATAACGTTGTCGGTGTTCGGGAACGGGGTCCCTGACTTTCCTCGCTCATGGCTCGCGGGCGTGGCTCAAAGGAGGCCCAGACAGCCCATCTTCATCAACGCAGCTCAAGACCCTCGCGAGGGGACAAGCCTCATGGGCGAACGACAAGGAGCTTCTCGCACGGCCTCGTCAGTTGGCTCATGAGGAGGCGGAGAGTTCAAGGCAGGGTACCTCGCGAGGTGCCCATGACGCAAGCCATGATTTACCAAGGGCGCCAGGCAAGCGCCAGCCAGCAGTGTCCTCCTTTCCTCTTTGGTGCAAAGGGAGCAAGCGCAGCGAGAGCATCAAGCAAAGGCATCCATTTCGTGCAACAAGACCAAGACCAGCCCCAACGGCTGGAAGGAGTCATCGTGGAGCCCAAGCAAAGGCCATCACCAGAGCCTTTGGCAAGCGAGGACCAACTTTAGTCAGATAAGTGTACCCGCTGTTCCCTTCAAATGGCTAATTGTTGGCGCCCTTCCCGCTCAATATTTGGGAAGAGGCCCAGGCCTTCGCTTATAAATAGGAGTAGCCACCCACGGGTAGAGGGATCTGGAATCCAGAGAAAGACAGAGACCCGATCCTCAAGCTAGAGCGACGGAACACCACCTAGCAGTTCATCACACCCACCAAGAATGCACCTCGCGAGGCTGTTCTTCCTCAGATTGTTCTCACCAGCCCAAGAGGCAATCTACCACACCACACACCGGAGTAGGGTATTACATCACAATGGTGGCTCAACCAATTATAAATCTTGTGTCTCTTGTGCTGTTCCGTTAGTAGTTTAGGTCCCAGCGATTCGGGCGAGGTGCGAGACGATGGAGGGTTGGATCTCCGCACACCCCAAAGTGTTCGAACCTCAAGGGTCTGCTGAACCCGAATCCAACATTTGCGCGCCCGAGTAGGTGCGCTGAATCTGCCTTTCGTCGCCTCGTTCTTCCCGACCACCACAACCATGTCCGACGCCTGTCGGCTCAAGCCCGAAGCGCCGAGCCGCCTCACCTCCCATGTCGCCAGACAGCTCCTGCCGACGGAGCCTCGTCATTCCCGTCACACTGCCGTTAACGCCGCCACCGCCCGGGCGGGAACGAGCAGCAAGCATCGCCCCAAAGACTCCGCCCATGAGGCGGGGCGGCCGCACCGCCACGCTTTCGCCACCCCCGCTGGTTCTTCGCCACGCAGCGCCAAGCCCATGGAGGCCCGAGCTGCACTCATCGCGCTAACGAGCTCCTGCGCTACCGCCTGGCCAACGACGTTTCACGAAGAATGGCTCGACCGAGTCGCCGAGCTCGTCTCAAGCTGCAGAGGCGCCCCGCCGCCGTCCGTCTCGCTGCACCGCACTCGCCCAGCAGTGATGAAGCTCCGGGCGCCACCGCCTCCTCCTCAAGAAGGCGCCCGGGGCAGGAGCAGAGCTGTCAAGAAGTTCCTCGCCCACAAGAAGCTGCCCGAGCGCTCCCCGCTCCAGCACGTCAGGACACTGCGCTGCCCCCAGCCGTGGCGCAGGGAGGACCACAAGACCAAGCTCTCTGCCGTCCGAGGCTCCCCACGGCCACGGCGGGCTGCCGCGCCTTCACCTCCGAGCTGCGCAGCGTCGCGTGGCCCGCTAAGTTCTAGCCAGGCCTGCCTCCTCGCTACGACGGCACAGCTGACCCTACGGAGTTCCTCCAGCTCTACGAGCTGGGCATCGAGGCTGCCAACGGGGATGAAAAGGTCATGGCGAACTGGTTTCCCATGGCGCCAAGGACAGGCCCACACTGCTCCTGAATCCGCCCTGTGCATGATCTCTTCTCGGCCGAGATGCGCACCCGCTTCATCGCCAACTTCCGTGGTACTCGCGACCGCCACCCGCTATGAGCGACATGCGCCAATCAAGCAGCAGCCGGGAAACCCCGCAAAGTACATCCAGCGCTTCAACAACACGCGCCAAGGTCCCTGTGGTAACGGAGGAGGCCATCATCTCCGCTTTCTCCGACGGCGTCGCGCGACGCCAAGATGAAGGAGGAGCATGGCGATGCATGAAGATCTGCACCTCCTTGAGCTGTTCAACCTGGCGACCAAGTGCGCCAGGCTGAGGAGGGGCGCCTCCTCCTCGAGCTGCCCGCCGCGGATCCCAAGAAAAGAAGTCCAAGGCCAAGGACGTGAAGCGCAGGGGCTGCCGATCATGGCCGAACCGCACACCAAGCGAGGCGAGATCAGCCCGAGTCCTCCAAGGGCAATCGGTACTACGTGTACCACGACCTCCACAACCACAACACCAATGAATGCCAAGAGCTCCGGCCGACGCTGAAGGAAGGGTCGGCAGACGCCTCGAGCGCAGCGCGACCGGGCTACGGCCGAGGAGGAGGAAGGAATGTAGGACGCTGGAAGACATGCGGCCCGCGCCAAGGGTGGCGCGACCAACCTCGCGAGGACCGTTGGCAGGACCCGCCTCGAGGGAGGCCGGAGGATCAGCCTCGCGAGGATCGCCTGCAGGGAACGCAGGCCTCCTCTCCGCCGCCGCCGCAAGGAGAATTGAAGACCGCCATCGATTTAGGGGCTGGGGCTTCCGAAGCGCGCGATCGCTCAGATCCCGGGCGGAGCTCAAGCCCCAGCCTCTCGGCGATCTTCAAGAAGTTCGCCCGCTGTGAATGCAATCCTTCCCAAGCTCGAGGCCACGCGCCCTCTCGTGGTCGGCGTGCGCCATCACGCTCAGCTCAATGGATCAGCCTCAAGTCGCGCAGCCACAGCCGGAGTTCTCCCGATGCTTTGTTCCCCAATCATCAAGAATGTGCTGGTCACCAAGACCTCATCGACGGCGGAGCAGGGCTCAACATCCCGTCCGTGGAGACATTCAACAATCTTAAAGTGCCTTATACCACTTCAGCCAACCAAGCCTTTCTCCGAGTCACCGACAGCTCCACGGTCCCGATCGGGCAGGTCCGCCTTCCTGCCACTTTCGGGCTCGCGATAACTACCACACCGAGCTCATCGACTTCGACGTCGCCCACATTCGCCGCCGCATAACGCCATCCTCGGGTACCCAATGTTGGCCAAATTCATGGTCAGAACTCCACCATGGCTACAACGCCCTCAAGATGCCGAAGCGGCGGGTCATCATGGTGCCTCGTGAAGAGAGAGACGCGCTCGCCTCGGAGCGAGCCTTTCAGCCGCATCACTAGAAGAACCGCACCACAAGAGCAGGAGGCCTCACGAGGCCGCACCCAAGAAGAAGAAGACATCGACCGCCCGACTCCTAAGAGACAGCCCTCGGGGCCCGTGACCGGGCCAGGGGAGCCTTTCCATCGCATAGGGAAGCGCTTGGCGCCTCCTCGTGCGGGGCTCGGGGCTCTCCTCGAGGGCCGCCGACCTCGCCAGGTCATGAGGGAGGCATTTGGGCAACACGTGGAGGCGTGTTTCGAAGCACGTTCCCCCCAAGGTGAGCAAGGCAAGGAGGGCCAAGCCCTTAGGAGTTCGTCAGCAAGGCCATTCAGGAGCTACATGAGTCAAGGGTCATGAGGGGCAGCTGCCGCCACTCACTGTGGCCCCCATCCAGCGAGGATGGTGGGCTGCGCGTCTCATCGACATACCAGGCTCAACCGAGCTGCGCCTCAAGAGCGCCTCCGCCCTCGCGAGTGGGACGCTATGAGGTCCGCCCTTGACCACGCATGCATGCCTTATGGCCTGCCAAACGCGGCAGCAAGCACCAGCTGCCTCATGAGGGACATCCCGAGGCTCAAGAGGCCAGGCGCTCCGCAGCCTCGGCGGAGATGGAGATGGTCTATGAGGAGCCACTGCCTCCGAGCCTCCCGAGGCCCCGGGCCTGGGGCTTGTGAGGATCGGCCCGCAGCCCACCCACCTGCTACACCAACACCCCTCGTCCCCAACATCACCAAGTGACATCTTTAAGTTTCGTTTAAGGCTGGGAGCGCCTTGGGGTCAGATATTCCTGTGCGCGTGGGTCCGCCCCTCATGCATGTATCCCTTTATTTCATGTCATTAGCTTATCTGTTGGGGCACCCCTCGGCTGCATCATCCCCAAGCCGCCGGGCCAGTCCCAATGCATGTATCCTTCCTACTTTTTCCTTAGGATTATGCTCTCGCCCACCATACTTGTTATTTGGTGTCTTTTCCGGTGGCGGAATCTTGCACGTTAAAGGGGTGCCCGAGCATCGCAACTCAGGGCTCCTACCGCTCTCCGCCCTCACCCTCTGGTCTTGTCCATGGCATCGCGACCTGGCTTGCCAGCCACGGTTGAGACCAGCCCGAGAGCCGGACCCGAGGACGAGTTTCATTATCCCACCCAGCTTATGCGCGTAAAGGGGGTGCCCGAGCATCGCGACTCAGGCTCCTACCGCCTCCGCCCTCACCCTCTGGTCTTGTCCATGGCATCGCGACTGGCTTGCCGGCCGACGGCCGAGACCAGCCCAGAGCCGGGACCCGAGGACGAGTTGTCAGATCCGACCTAGCTTGCGCGTTAAAGGGGGTGCCCGAGCATCGCGACTGTGGCTCCTACCGCTCTCCAGCCCTCACCCTCTGGTCTTGTCCATGGCATCGCTACTGGCTTGCCAACGACGGCCGAGACCAGCCCGAGAGCCGGGACCCAAGGACGAGTTTCATCATCTAACCCACTTTGCTAAAGTTAAAGGGGGGTGCCTGAGCATCGCGACTGTGGCTCCTACCGCCTCCGCCCTCACCCTCCGGTCTTGTCCATGGCATCACGACCTGCCTTGCCAGCCGACGGCAGAGACCAGCCCGAGAGCCGGGACCAAGACGAGAGCACCGGATCCGCCAAATTTGCAGGAACACACTCAAGATAAGGCCCAGAGCCAGCGCAACCCGCCTTTGAGGTAGGGTCCGTGAGTCCCCACTGGCTCACGGGTGCCCAGATACACCTCGTCCAGCCCTACCGTGCACACCGCATGTCGGTGGGGTGTATACGCCTGGGGCCTCCCGAGGGGAGCCCCTCCCACGCTCCAAGGAAGCACCATGCTCCGCTGCTGCTTAACGACACCGCCGAGGAGCGGCTATGCCCAGACGCATGCGAAGCGCTTATGTTCGCACTGGTGATAAACAATCGAGGGTGGCCTCCGGTCGATCAACCTTAGGGAGCCCAGAGCTCAGTGTTCAGCCTCGCCGCAACGCCTCCTCGAGCGCCGCCTTGAGGGGGCTGGGCACGGGCTGCGCTGAGTTACGCCAGACGACGCCACTCCAGCCAGTGCCCTCGGCCTGGTTCATCGACGCCACTCCCCGAGCGGAGCCAAGGTACGAATGTTGTTCGAAGGCAAGGGACTCCTGAGCATCGCGACTCAGAGCCTAATCGTCACGTAGCCCTCACCCCTTAGTTACGAAAGGCTAACGGCGGTTGAGGTATGCGCGGGCCGGGCTCGCAGACGAGAACGGTAGATCCGCCGCGCCTCACCTCCCTACTTGCTGTTCATGCGCCAAGGGGGACTCCTGAGCATCGCGACTCAGGAGCCTAACTTGTCACGTAGCCCCTCACTCCTTGGTCCCATCCTGGTTTCCGGTCGGGGCTAACGGCGGCTGAGGTATGCGCGGGGCCGGGCTCTACCGGCGTAGAACATAAGCAAGTAGGAAGCACAAATTTCAAGGAATTCAAAAGCAAATATTACAGTCCACACTGTTATCGCAATCCCAAACGCAACTTTAAACGCCTCCCCGAGGCATGATACATGTGCAGGAATTAAAAACAGGACAGGAGCCACAACGGAGTCACTTGTCGGCGGTGGAGCAGCGTGGAGTGGGCTCGCCTGTGGAGCAGCAGGGCGGCAGCCCGCTTCGCTTGGTGTCAAGGTCTGAACTTCCTAACAGAGCCTCCACATGACCCTTCACAGCCTCGGCAGCGGCAGCTGCATGCTCGCTACTTGCTGGCTCCAAAGAAGCTGTCCAGTCGACGCTGGGATCGCGCGAAGGTAGACGTGGTGAGGACCCGCGTCGCTGCCGCAGAAGACAAGACGCGCCTCGGCCTCACCGTGGGGCCAAGACCAAGGAGACATCTTCAAGAGCGCGAACCAGGAAGGAAGCAGCTTGGCGGGCCGTCCTCTGCGCCCGCCAAGGGCTCTCCAGCCGCTATCATAGAGCTCCTCAAGAAGGCGCGAGCCTTCACCTCCATATCTGTGAAGGCCATGCGATCTTCGGCAAGAACCCGTGCCTTGTCGTCCAGCTCGACTTTCCTCGCCTCCAGCTCCTGCTCCAGCGCGCCTAGGCGGTCACGGCGCTTCTTCGGCTTGGCCTCCCGATCCTTGACGGCCGCCTCGCGAGCCTTCATGCTTTCCTCCTGCTCCTGGCGGAGGCGGGCCTCCTCGGCAAGCTGGTTCTGCGCAGGCCTTCACCGCCCTCCAGCGCCTCACATGACCTTGGATGTCGGCTGGCCCCCGTGGCAACATCACGGGCAATCTTCGCCTCACGAACAGCTTGCTTCTCCTCGTCGCAGCCGCCGAGGCCTGGACCAGCGCCACGAATCAAGCATCGGAGTGAATCCAGCCGAAGCCAGCTCCAAACGCCCAGCCATCATACGGAGTCGGCCCTGAAGATCTCGCCAGCAGCGGTCCACCGCAACGCACGATCCGTAACAGCATTCGGAGGAGCAGCGTTGGTGGAGTAGGAGGAGAAGACGGTGTGTGACCATCGCGCCCGAGGCGGAACCAGCGGCGCCACGGCAACAATGGAGGTAGCGCCAAGCAAGGGCACCTCGAGTCGCTGGGTCAAGGGGCTGAGCTCGCCAGCCAGCTCACCAAAGCCCTGCGAGGACGCCCGGCAGGAGAGGCCTGGCGCCAGATCACCTTCTTTCGGCAGAGGCACCGCCACGGATGGGGCCTCGGGAGCCCTTCAGCTTCTTCGCAAGGGCGCCACCGGCAAGGACATGGACATCGATCTCATCGACGGAGCAATAATCAAGACGGGTAGCGTGCACTTACAGGTTGTCGCCGGTGGACCTGAGCAGCCTCCGCCATACTTGAAGCCCGAGAGCCGGCTGCAGGGTCAGCTTCAAGGGACCGGGAGCAGAGGCGCGTCTGCGGATCGCCTGGGCCGGGCGGACCTGCTGGGGACCAGCCTGCCCCAGTCCTTCTTCGATCGGGGCAGGCCGCCCCAGCCCCATCCTCATCCTCGCGTCGTCACTCTCGGGAGGCGGAGAATGCGGACTGCGCCGCAGGGGGGAGCCTTGACTCCGCCTCAATCAACCCTCTCCCGGCTCTCTTTCCTCCACCTCTTCATTGGAGTCGGAAGAGGACACGCCCACCAGTCCTCCGGCCTCCACGGGCACGGGCCCGCCCCATTGAAGACGGGCATGGGCCCCACTACCTGCTCCCAATCTCACGAAGGAACAAGGGCGCTGGAGGCGCCCAGCCTCGCCACATCGCACCCAACCAAGGACCGGAGGACTGTCGCCAGTCCTCGCCGCAGGCCACGGGCTCGAGTGAGGCCTCCACATCGAAGCGAGCATCGACGAAGCGGAGCCGCTTGGTGCTCCAGAACTCCTCAAGAGCGACGCACCGTCAGCTTCACTGCTGCCGCTGGCCGGCCAGTGTTCATCCATCTTCTCCAAAGACCAGCCAGGTGGATCCCGGCTCCACTCGGGACCGGTCGTCGGAGCTCTCGGGCACTCCATGGCAGGATCAGCCGAGGTGGATGCGCCCAAAGATCCACCAAGACCCACTTGCCCTCAAGCCCTCAATACGCTTCCTGTGGTTTGAATGGCGATGGCTCCGCCAGATATGATTTAAGCTCACAGACGCCTGAGGCGGAATCACGGAGGTTCGAGGGAAAAGTAGTGGCGCAGCAAGGCCACCGAGGGCTTCACCCCAACATGGGCCTCACAATAGTAGGCTAAGATTGCCGTAAGAAGGACGGAGTTGGGATGGAGGTGCAGAGCTTGAATGTTGTAATGGCGGAGGACAGAGAAGAAGAACTCGAAAAGGGAGGCACCTGCACCAGCAATGATGGCGCCACGAAGAATGGGTAGAAGGTACTCCCCGACCCTCGGGCGGTGGAGCTGCCTTGAACGCTTCCGCTCTGCTGACGCCTGCGCCCGCCATCCGGCACACTGTATGAGGCTCGCCGACACATTTGGCGGGTCCAAGGCAGAGAGTACCAGTTCGCCGGGTTTGGCGAGGAGCCATAATCGCTAGGGCACGCAGCGGAGTGGATCTCAAGGTCTTGGAAGCAGAGAGGAGAGGCGCAAGAAAGGGATCTGAGCAGCAATCGGAGAAAGTAAAGGAGGCAAGGAAGATGTCGCCTATTATCAACCCACGCTGTTGCAGAGGCGCGACGCGTCAATCAACCGCCATGCGGCGCCTAAGGTCAAGAGCTGTTAGGGGCCCACGACGCTTCAGACTTGCCCTTTCGCCTCTCCGCCAAGTTCGGGCGTGCCGTGGGCCGGGGCTACTGCTCGGTGTTCGGGAACGGGGTCCCCGGACATGCTCGCCGCGCGCTGCGGAGTGGCTCAAAGGAGGCCAGTGACATCCCATCTTCATCAACGCAAGCTCAAGACCCTCGCGAGGGGCCAAGCCTGCGGGCGAACGACAAGGAGCTTCTCGCACGGCCTCGCCAGCTGGCTCATGAGGAGGCGGAGAGTTCAAGGTAGGGTACTCGCGAGGTGCCCATGACGCAGCCATGACGCACCAAGGGCGCCAGCCCGCGCCAGCCAGCAGAAGTCCTCCTTTCCTCTTTGGTGCAAAGGGAGCAAGCGCAGCGAGAGCATCAAGCAAAGGCATCCATTTCCGCAACAAGACCAAGACCAGCCCCAACGGCTAGAAGGGAGTCATCGTGGAGCCCAAGCAAAGGCCATCACCAGAGCCTTTGGCAAGCGAGGACCAACTTTAGTCGGATAAGTGTACCCGTTGTTCCCTTCAAATGGCTAATTGTTGGCGCCTTCCCGCCAATATTTGGGAAGAGGCCCAGGGCCTTCGCCTATAAATAGGAGTAGCCACCCACAGGGTAGAGGGATCTGGAATCCAGAGAAAGACAGAGACCCGATCCTCAAGCTAGAGCGACGGAACACCACCTAGCAGTTCATCACACCCACCAAGAACAGACCCTCGCGAGGCTGCTCTTCCCTGTATTGTTCCTCACCAGCCAAGAGCCAATCTACCACACCACACACTGGAGTAGGGTATTACACCACAATGGTGGCCTGAACCAGTATAAATCTTGTGTCTCTTGTGCTGTTCCGTTAGTAGTTTAGGTCCCAGCGATTCGGCGAGGTGCGAGACGGTGGAGGGTTGGATCTCCGCGCGCACCCCAGTGTTCGAACCTCAAGGGTCTGCCAGAACCCGAAATCCGACAAACGTGAATACTGCAGGGGCCACGAACGAGGTGGCAACCCTGAAGGAAGCGGTGTCCAAGGCCGAAGGCAATGCGGCCGCGGAGCACACCGAGCGAGAGAAGCAGGAGGCGCGGGTGGCGGAGGTGCGGCAAGAGCTCCAGGCTCTCGTGGAAAAACACGAGAGTTTGGAGCGTGACTCAAAGACTCGAGAGTCCGAGCTCGCCTCGCCCTTGAGAGCTCCAAAGCCGCTAAGGCCAAAGCCCAAAAGCCCTCCAAAGAAATTGAGGCGATGAAGAAGATAGCGCGGTAAGGCATTCTATATGCAAAGCAAGCATGTGAAAGTGAATTATCTGTTACTTACCCGAATCCGAGCTCTCCAGAGCATTCGCAGATCTGCCCCAAGAAGGTGTCCGATGCTGCCGATTCTACCGAGCCGAGGAGGGAAGCTCGACGGAGAAGGTGTTCGTCTCAAGATATCCGAGGTCGGACACCCGTGCCCTTGCGACCAGTTGAAGCAGCTGGTCAAGCTCCATAAGGTGGCCGAACAGGCCATGAAAGGCCTCATAGTTCGGCTGTGGCCTAAGGAAGCCATGCCTGGGAGCTACTTCGGGCTGGTGAGGCGGCTGGTGGACGCCTGTCCATGGGTTGAAGTCTTCAAGCGCTCCGCCTGCATCGAAGGTGCCTGTAGGGCCCTTGCCCGTGCCAAGGTGCACTGGGGCAAGATGGACGCTGAGAAGCTTGTGACGGACGGACCACCACCGAAAAAGGAGCATCGCAAGCCTGAAATGTATTATGAAGGCGTCCTGAAGGGTGCCCGCCTTATAGCGGATGAATGCTCCAAAGATGTAATTTTTGAGTTGACTCGCATTTGTTATCATGTACGCTGAAAACTTGTTCATATGCGCTTAGCAACACTTTTGAATTTAAAATATTACCTTCAGGCGGCCGTATTAAATTTGAGAGATGGCGAGTCATCGGCTTTTCATGCCACGAGTGTTGGGGTGTTCGGGATAAACTTGAGCTCTTGTTCCCATACTTGGGTCCTTCAAGGAGGCGCCAACCCGACGTAACAAGGCAACCGGACTATAATGCTTGAACACTCTCACTTAGCCATAGAATTCTATAATTTTAAATTTTGGCGAAGCCCCTGGTATTCGGAAGACCGAGTTCGGGGTGCTATCCACGCCTAGGCCGGACAATGCCGACTCCTCGCTCTAAGCGGCATAAGTCTTTAGGGACTCGAAAACCTCTCGAACAGCGAGCGGCTCTCGCCCTATCATGACGGTCAGTTTTAGCTTTCTCACTGAGGTGCTTAACCCAGCTCAACCGGGGCACAATCGCAGTGGTTCTCCCAGCGCTACCTTAGCCAATATAACGGAACATAAGTTACCAAAAAATGGGAGCCGGGCAAACCCAACTATTGACCCAAGACATGGTTCGGAGCCGATGCATATAATGCTATAAGTTCGGGGTGCCGCACTTGTGAAAGTGTTCGGACTTATCACACCATGTTGTGGGGTACTTAAGCCCTCGGTGTATTGCCTGCACTAAAGTGTACGGTTGCACAATGTCATAAATGAACATATATATATATATATATATATATATATATATATATATATATATATATATATATATATATATATATATATATATATATATATATATATATATATATATATATATATATATAGTGATGCTATTCATCGCCTGAGTGCAGAATAAGTTATTCTTCACCCGAGGTAATCTTACGATCACATCATAATTAAATTACATTTGGAATTTAAATAGTTACATTCCTATTGATTCACTACGTAAAATTTGGCATAAGAAAATAAAAATATAGGTCATAAGACAAGAAAATATGCAGTTTATGTGTATTTTACACTATGTTTTTACGTTTGTAATTTTACATAACATAAAATATTTTTTACGATGATTATATATTTTCTTACGGTCTCTTTTTACATCAGAAATAAGACAAAACTTATGGAACGTAAAATTACAATGGATTGATGGTAAAATAAAGGGGGTGAAGAATAACTATTTCTCACCCAGGGAATAGTGCGATAAGCAAGGGACGGGACTTTTTTAACATGTCCCCCTCCAGGGGTAAGCCGCGGGATGTTGTGTAAGACAGGTATACTGCTCGTAATAGAGACCACCTGGACACTCGACATAGCTTTCTGCTTCCCTGGCTGTTGCATCGTGTGTTCCGCGATTCTACTGCCGGACAGGGCTTCGTGAGAACGGAGTCCTGAAAGTAAAAAAAAGAAGAAGAAAAGAATGACACAATCGGGAGCCCCTGGTGCGGTTGAGCCGCATTCTGGGCATGCCGTGGTCGTTCCCCTTCCCCTATGCCCATGGTATTTCCAGAGCATAATTATGTACGCGTAGTACTGGTTTCGCAATTTCGCGAGGGCCGGGGCTTGGGCCGCATTGCTATGCGTGCTCGGAACGTGCCAGGCGGTCTTGTTGTAGGTTACTCCGGGTGCGCTTGACGGTGTCCGGACATTTAATAGCCGGACTCGAGAATTGCCTTAAGAGGCTGCTTTGTACTTCCGCCGCGAGGGCCGCCAGATGCTCCTCCGTCCGGAGAGAGCGCTCGTGTTTCCATTGACCGTAATGACTCCTCGAGGACCGCATCTTGAGCTTGAGATATGCGTAGTGCGGCACCACATTGAACTTTGCAATGCGGTTTGTCCGAGCAAGGCGTGATAGCCGCCATGAACGGGACTATGTCAAGATTAACTCTCGCTCGAAGTTATCCGGGATCCAAGACCACTTCAAGTGTAACTGAGCCTATACAGTTGGCCTCTACACCTGGTATGACGCCTTTAAAGGTTGTCTTCGTGGGTTTAACCCTTGATGGGTCTATGCCCATTTTGCACATTGTGTCCTGATAAAGCAGGTTCAGGATGCTGCCGCCGTCCATTAGGACTCTGGTGAGATGAAATCCGTCAATGATTGGGCCTAGAACCAATGCGGTGAATCCGCCATGGCGGATGCTAGTGGGGTGGTCCCTTCGATCAAAAGTGATCGGGCAGGAAGACCACGGATTGAACTTTGGGGCGACAAGCTCCATCGCATATACGTCCCTTAGTGCATGCTTCCGCTCCCTTTTGGGTATGTGGGTTGCGTATATCATGTTCACCGTCCGCACTTGCGGGGGAAGCCCTTCATCCTCTATTGTTCGGTGGCGGGCTCCTCCTCGCCATCGCTATGCAACCCTTGTCATTGTTTTCGCATTTAACTTGCTCTGCTGCTTGAACACCCAACAATCCTGTTGGTGTGATTGGCTGGTTTTTCGGGGGTGCCGTGTATCTGGCACGAGCGATCGAGTATTCGGTCCAAATTGGACGGGCCCGGAGTATTTCTTTTAAATGGCTTTTTCCACGACCGGTTTAGAGCCTCGAATCCGCATTGACCGCAGATCCTCAAGCATTATCGCCGTTAATGCAGCACTTGTGCTTGTTGCGACGCGACCTGCCATTGCTATCCTTGGTATCCGAATTACCAGGTCTCTTGGTCATGTTGTTACTACGAGCTAGCCAGCTGTCCTCTTCCGCGCAAAAGCGGGTCATGAGTGTTGTGAGGGCTGCCATGGATTTCGCTTTTCTGTCCTAGGTGCCGGGCAAGCCACTCGTCATGATGTTGTGTTTGAAGGCTGCAAGGGCCTCTGCATCCGGACAATCGACGATTTGATTTTTCTTGGTTAGGAACCGTGTCCGAATTGTCCGCCGATTCCTCCGCCGCTGAATTATGTGGCTTAGGTCATCGGAGTCTGGTGGTTGCACATATGTGCCCAGAAATTGTCGAGGAATGCGGCTTCCGTGTCTTCCCAACAACCAATTGACTCTGGCCGCAAGCTGTTAAGCCAATGCCAGCTGGTCCTTTAAGCTTGAGTGGGAGGTATTTGATGGCGTGTAGATCATCACCGCGGGCCATGTGGATGTGAAGGAGATAGTCCTCGAACAAACCACAGGATCTGTTGTGCCATCGTATGATTCAATGTTTACGGGTTTGAAACCCTCAGGGATTTGATGATCCATCACTTCATCTGTGAAGCATAGTGGGTGTGCGGCGCCTTTGTATTGGGCTATATCACGACGCAGCTCAAATGAGCTTTGTCTACTGTGTTCGGCCCGGCCGGAATTGCCATATCCGGCGTGACGGTTATCATCACGTGTCGTGGGGTGCCCACACGATCCGTAGATCGATCTTGTTTGCCTTGCCTTGTCCTCCAATATATCTCGCAGGTCCGGGCGATTTCGCCGCCTTGGTATTTTTTTGAGCGCGCCAGAGTGCGGCTTGAGTTGAGGCCGAGAGGCCTTTTGTCGCGGCCACGAGGTGGCCGGTCAGCCGTATCATACGCTGGTGATGTAGGTTTGGGTGCTTCCTCCTCTAATCGGGGTAGCAGCCTGCGTTTTGGGTATCTCTTGGAGGGCGCTCGAGTTCATACTCTTCGGCCGCAAGGGCTTCAGTCCATCTGTTAGCTAGCAAGTCTTGATCAGCTCTAAGTTGTTGCTGCTTTTTCTTGAGGCTGCTTGCCGTGGCCATGAGCCTGCGTTTCAAACGCTCTTGTTCGACGGGATCCTCGGGCACGACGAATTCGTCATCGATGCCTCATCTTCGGAGGGAGGCATGTAATTACCGTCCTCTACCTCTCTTTCTGCTGCTCTCTCATGAGGGCTGGCTTCTCCATCCTCCTGCGCTGAATCCTGCTGGAGGGGGTTATCTTCGGCACTATCCAGGGGGTTGTTGACTCCCGTGCCGGAATCACCATTTTTGCTGTGGCGGGATTTAGAGCGGCGCCGCTAACGCCGTCGCTTAGGCTGTTTCTTGGAGGGGTCATCCTCTGCTGCTCCATCGCCATTCCCATCTTTTGGGATGTCCACCATGTATATGTCGATGACGAGGTGGCCTTCCAAAGGCCTCGTGGGCGCTGGTTCTGGTCGCCTCTGCATCATCGTCCATACCGCCGATGTCTTCGTAGTCAAGTCGAGCATGTTGGTTAAATCATCGACAAGGCTACGAAGTGGGTGGTGGGTGGGGTTTGAATTTCTTCGTCATTCACATCCCAACCTTCCCGACCATAATCCGCCAGGCTCTCCGATAAAGAGAGAGACTTTAGTGAATTCAGGATGTCGCCAAAGGGCGAGTCCCGAAGATGTCCGCGCAAAGTGAATTCCATGATCGGCGCCAATCGGACTCGATTGGCGGGGCGCTGAAGGTTCGAGTCCGGAGAGGAGTCCGGCACCTTGAGTCACAAGCTTCGCAAAGGACGGGTAGGTGTACGGCTCAATCGCCATAGAGATTGCAGCCCCGAGGCGGTGTCCAGCCACCCGCCCTCGATCGGCAGCATCGGCTCGAGCTAAAGGTCGGAGGGACACCGGTGCGCCTCCAGACACTTTCAGCGGCAGAGCTAGATCATGCCCTCGTGATGCTGGTCTGCGCGCTTGGCTGTGGCTCGAACCCGTCAAGATCAAGTCTCCGCGACGTCGGCCGTGTAGTTCAAACTTCCAAATCGACCTGGTGGCGGGCGTAGCTTAATCTGCTCCAGATGGCTGCTTAATTGCCCGCAGCAAAGCCGCCAATACGAAGATCTGTCCGGGAGAAAAGTCTCACCCCGAGCGCATCGTTGTTGATGATCGGAGGAGCCATCGGGCCTAAAGATGACGATACGCAGGAACTTTCAATGAAAGCACCATTGTCGGTGTCAAACCGGCGGATCTCGGTAGGGGTCCCGAACTATGCGTCTAGGCGGATGGTAGCAGGAGACAAGGGACACGATGTTTTTACCTGTGTTCGGGCCCTCTCGATGGAGGTAAAACCCTACTCCCGCTTGATTAATATTGATGATATGGGTAATACAAGAGTAGATCTACCACGAGATCGAGAGGCTAAACCCTAGAAGCTAGCCTATGGTATGATTGTTGTTCGTCCTACGGACGAAAACCCTCCGGTTTATATAGGCACCGAAGAGGGTTAGGGTTACACAGAGTCGGTTACAATGGTAGGAGATCTACATATCCGTATCGCCAAGCTTGCCTTCCACGCCAAGGAAAGTCCCATCCGGACACGGGATGAAGTCTTCAATCTTGTATCTTCATAGTCCAGGAGTCCGGCCAAAGGTCATAGTCCGGCTATCCGGACACCCCCTAATCCAGGACTCCCTCAGGGGGCGCACCACTCTTGACCCATAAGGCCCATATCTTTTGTCGGGGGTGCCCGAAACCCCTTCCGGTGACCCGATAAGTACCCGGTACCCCTCGAAACACTTCTAGTGTCGGAATACCATCGTCCTATATATCAATCTTTACCTCTCGACCATTTCGAGACTCCTCATCATGTCCGTGATCTCATCCGGGACTCTGAAAACCATTGGGTCACCAAATCACATAACTCATTTAATACTAAATCATCATCGAACGTTAAGCATGCGGACCCCACGGGTTCAAGAACTATGTAGACATGACCAAGACACCTCTCCGGTCAATAACCAATAGCGGAACCTGGATGCCCATATTGGCTCCTACATATTCTACGAAGATTTTTATCGGTCGAACCGTTATGACAACATACGTAATTCCCTTTGTCCATCGGTATGTTACTTTCCCGAGAATCGATCATCGGTATCTTCATACCTAGTTCAATCTCATTACCGGCAAGTCTCTTTACTCGTTCTATAATACATCACCTCGTGACCCACTCCTTATTCATTTGCTTGCAAGCTTATGATGTGTATTATCGAGAGGGCCCAGAGATACCTCTCCGATACTCGGAGTGAAAAATCCTAATCTCGATCTATGCCATCTCAACAAACACCTTCGGAGATACCTGCAGAGCATCTTTATAATCACCCAGTTACGTTGTGACGTTTGATAGCACACAAGGTATTCCTCCGGTATCCGGGAGTTGCATAATCTCATAGTCGAAGGAATATGTATTTGACATGAAGAAAGCAATAGCAATAAAACTGAACGATCATTATGCTAAGCTAATAGATGGGTCTTGTCCATCACATCAGTCTCCTAATGATGTGATCCTGTTATCAAATGACAACTCATGTCCATGGTTAGGAAACCTTAACCATCTTTGATCAACGAGCTAGTCTAGTAGACGCTCACTAGGGACACAGTGTCTGTTTTTGTATTCATACATGTATTAAGGTTTCCGATCAATACAATTCTAGCATGAATAATAAACCTTTATCATGAATAAGAAAATATAAAATAACAACTTTATTATTGCCTCTAGGGCATATTTCCTTCAGGAATTAGGTCTGTGGGTCCAACAAGCTCAGGGGGCACGCCCCCAGGGGCGCGCCTGGTGAGCTTGTGGCGCTCCTGTAGCTCCCCTGGTCTGCTCCTGAGACTCCTAGGATCCCTTTTGGTCCATAAAAAATCTTCATAAAGTTTTAACGTGTTTGGACTTGGTTTGGTATTGATTTCCTGGAAAACCAAAAATATGCAGAAAATAGGAGCTGACACTGGGGACTGAATTAATAGGTTGGTTTCCAAAAAGTGATATAAAATTGCATATAAAGCATCTAAAATTGATAATATAATAGCGTGAAACAATAAATAATTATCGATACGCGTGAGACGTTTCAGTCACCCATCCTCAAATCGCTCCAAGCCAAGCACGCTTAATTTTGGAGTTCTTTTCAAATGGGCTCCTGGAAAAGAAGGAATTCCTTGTTTATAAGAGTAGTCTATCATTCCTATTAAGCCAGGCCCTCACACCATGGTGGAATAGGTTTGATTGCTCCTGCGTGGACCCTTCGTGGTGTGTCCTTCGTCGGATTTTGCAACCGGGATCCTTGTGATATTAGATCCCTCGTGGATAAAAGCCTCCCTCAACATGGATTAAGATTGCACCAACTATCCAAACCATGATCCATACACATAGTTGCAGTGGGGACTTAAACATGAGTCTTAACTTAGCAAACATAATCTGTATTTATATTGTCATCAGCATCAAAAAATGATGGAGGGCATGATTCCATTTTTACCCATTCAACTCCATAAACAATTAACCATCAAGAATGACTTGTTCTGAAGTCGATGGTTCAAAATGGTCACAAACCCCATCTAGCAAAAATCACACGTCAATAAATTTAAGAAATGAAACAAGTAAGAAAGATGATGATCAATGTGACGAAAATGAAACTGAAATGGTTGTTGGCTGTAGTGGTTCCTATTTACCAATTAAGCACAGGCAAGGCAAAACCTTATGCACATAATCTTTGATGGCGTCCCCCTATGTTGGAGAGAGCTTTTATCGTCGTCACTATGGATTGATGCGGTTCTATGTAGTGCTTTGTGTTCATGGAACCATGTATGGATAGTTTCCCAATATTTCGTGCCCTTTTGCTCAGTTTCACATATTAGATCCATACTCGTGTCCAACCAAGCTTGACGTATCAAGATATCTTCTTTCCTTGAGTAGCCATTTCCCCCCTTCATTGCTTTCTTTTTTTACTACCCAACGTCAAACAAAGGTGAATTTTGATCATCCATATCCCAACTTAGAGGATCATACCAATCATCGATCATGTCCATGACGAAGGAGTTCTAAACATGCATCGTAATTAAACTACCATACAAAAATCAGTCCAGAAAATGCATATGGGCAAAAAACATGGGAGGATTTTGTTAAGACATATCCTGCAATAGTACGTGGGCATGTTCGCAACTTAAGCTTGACGATGTCATCCTGAACATTGGAGATATGACAACTTGTATGCCGGGTCCGGTGAGGCATCCTGATCCTGCGTGAAACCAGGGCCATTGCGAAGCCGGGACGCCATGGTGTGTGTGGGTGGCCAAGGGTGTGAATGTGCGTGCGAGTGGCGAACGACACCGGAGCCGAAGCGACCTACTCTAAATCGATGACCTCCTTCGCCGCAGCCTCCTTCTCTACCTTCTTGAGGGCACCGCTGGGCACGCGGGTTGACACTCTCTATGTTTCCCACCGCAACGGTTGGGACTCACGTACTCTGTAAACTCAAGGTCCATGTTGGAGGACAGACAGTGGAGCGGGCGCTGGCGGCTTTGTCGGTGGAGAAAGGTGGCGGCGTAGACGCGGGGATGTGAAAACTTGTGCGGGGAGGGAGTTGATCGACTTAGGCAATGGGGAGGGGGGTAGGGTGGATCCGACGTCGTGAACACATTCTGAAAGCGTTGGACAGTCATGAAAAAAATAAGTTTAATTTGAAGAATTCGATTGGATAAGTTGGTTTTGTTCGGACAGTGTTCATACCGTCCTGCCAGACAAATTTGGGGGGAGGGGTGTGTAATGTGGGGTACTGTTAGAGATGCTATGAGCGACGAAAATTCAAGAAATTCCTCGCCAAATAAAAAGAAAAATCAAGAAATAACAAAAATCATCCCTGGAAACTGGGAAGACCGATCCGAATCAACCCTGCTCCAAAGTCCAAACTCTGATAATCAAACCACACCCGTCGTACCACACTCGGACTAGCCCCGTCACCACAAGCAGTACTACCGTAAACTAAACTACTGTTGCGCTCTCAAAATCTGCCGGCGGGCCTGGCGACGCAATAATTCGGGAAATAATTGGCGCGTTCCGGAGAGGACGCACGCACACCCAACCCAACCCAACCGAGAGCAGAGACGAGAGGCGAGGCTGTCCCACGTGACGGCACAGAGCGTGGGTGTCCCCCCCGCCCCAGCTGTAAAGCGGGGCCCGACGCCAGTTGTTTGCGCCCGGAAAGCCACCGTCCACTGCCGGCCTCCCCGCGCGGCCGCCTCCCGCGGCACGTACGCGTGGTCCACCCACACCCACGGCCCCGCCTTCTCATCACTGCAGCGTACGTAGTGGAGTGCATCGCCGCCGAGCCCAGCCGTGCAGATTGTTTGCTACCACCTGCACTGCTGCCGGCGGCTGCGCCATGAGTATTATGTTTCCAGTGACATCATCAGGGAGACGAGGCGCTGCACCGCTCATTACTACTACTACTACTACTACTTGGCACGCTGCCGAGATCTAGCGCGGCTGGAAGCAGCCCGTGGTTTGCGACGAGCGAAACGGCGAGCCGCCGCCGCCGGTGGCTGGCCACAGCAAACCGTGGTTCGGCTCGGCGGCAGTGCGGCGGTGGGCTCTACCACGCGGCGAGCCACTGCCCTGGGGGCAGATCTCGAGGCGGTAAAAGCGCCCCCAGATCCTGGGGCCGCCGCCCATTCCTACGGTCCAGTACTGCTACTGGTAGGTGGTGCAGTGCTCTAGTGTAGGCCGCACTACCCCTGATCCCTCGGCTCTAGGCATGCGACCAAGGCCAAAAACCCGAAACGGATACCGTTCCGTTCTTCCGTACGCGCGGCGCCAAAACCGCCGCCGGCGCATAGTTAACCGACACCATTTTTTTCCTTCCGTATGTACAGCCATTTATACACCGCCATCTCGACCATAAGTACGTCTGCCGTACGTCGCCCTGTTGATCAATCAAGTACCAGTTGATCACATTCACATGCCGACTGGTTTACACCCTGGTGTGACCAGTATTTCCGTAATCTCTCTCTGATTGATTCCCAGGCCGGCGCACAAGACGCCTCGTCCAGTTCCCGTTTTATGCAAGAGGACAGCGTACGGCGAGAATCTACAGATATAGGCAACTGGGCGCGCCCATAAGGACAAACACGTGGATCCATAATTGACGATTCGACCTCCATGCCGTGCATGATCCGTCCAACCTAACCATGCATGATCTCTTTACTTTTAGCTACACTCTTGCATCATCTGAAACTAAGAACACATGGCCACCGTCCCAGTTATCAGCAACCAACCGTCTCGACCGCTTTCCAGACCAAACATTCTCACACACAACCTCCAGCGCTTTCACGGTTTCACCTCGCTCTGGGGCCTGGCATCGGTATAAAATAGTCGGTGTCAGCTGGTTCCAACTGTAAGGATGGGGGAGATCCAGGCTTCTTTGACCGGAGGGGGAGGCGACAGCTAGCACTATCACCGGACGCACCAGCGCCACCAGCCCACCACCAGCAGCCAGTTGCAGGAGAAGAACATGGCAGCGGAAAGCTTGAGCGACACAGCGCCATGGATCTAGCAATAGAATACTGACGATCACAGCTAGCGCCCAGTCCACCGGGTAGTACAGTCCACGGCAACAGATCTACTGTAGGAGAGGAGACCCGAGACCGTTATTCTGACGCGTAGCAAAGCGATTCATGACGCACGCTGCCGCATCCGGCAGCCTGCAGCGTCGTGACCGAGCGCAACTGTTCGTTTTGAAGGCGGTCATCATGATGACTGCACGTGATCGATGGCCGGGCAAAGGCATGCGGCGCCCGTTCTTTACCAGAGAGGGAGCTTTGCCTTGGTCAGTGTCAGCAGGGGTATACTTGATGCAGTTTCCAATTCCATGCAAGATTTTACCGGGCCTCCCAGCCATTGCAGCACCAGGTATGCGATGAAAGTCCATTAGGTAGAACTCCCTCCGTTTCTAAATATTTATCTTTTTAAAGATTTCAAATGGACTACCACATACAAATGTATATAGACATATTTTAAAGTATAGATTCAATCATTTTGCTCTGTATGTAGTTATTTGTTGAAATCTCTAGAAAGACAAATATTTAGGAACGGAGGGAGTAGCTAATTGCTTAACCTTGATATGATCGCCATGTACCAACAAGATTATTCATTCTAGGGTTCCTAGTTTCCCAGGACCGGACCCATGCACCGAATATCGAAGAGAAGCCACAGCTCAATCCCACCTAGATTGGCCCCGTTTAATTCAGATCCTGGTCTTCTTTCTTAAAAAATAGTTTTCGTTCAAATTCGACAGCAACGAGCTGCAAAAGTTGCCGCATTTTCTAACCTTTTTTATTGTTTCTTTTCGGAGGAAAAGAGATGCTGGTACTGCTACAGCAACAAAGTTGACGCAGATCTTCCGTCAAAGTCATAGGTTGGTAGGGTTATTGTTTCTTTTGCATTGTTTATGTAAAAAAGGGTGGGTTATTTTTTTCTTCCCTCGTCGGCTAGCTCGATTGATTGCCATTCATCAACTCCCCCCTTTTTTTTTGGAATCATTCATCAACTACCCCAGGCCGACAACTCGCATGCCGGATACTATCGGTACCTAGGCCCAATGGGTCTGCAAATGGCCCAAATACATTGCGGTGTATACTTTGCGGCTAGCGCTGGCCCAAAACACAAAGTACACAATCACCCTAAATACACCAGATTTTTTTTTTTTGAATTCAAGGCGTTCTCTACTGGATTATCACTAGCAGCGCGTCCCTCGCTCTCTCGGCAGTGCGGGTGTGGGAGGTTCACGGCTGCGCGGCTTCTATAATAGATTGCTGCGGTGACGGCGGTGTGAGGCTTCATTGAAGGGGCTACCCCAAACCTTGGAGGTGTGAGATGTGCAACATTACGGATGAAAATCCTGTCCGGTTTTGGTCGGGCCGGCGATGATGGCGCCCGTAGTGTCGTTTCCCTCCTTGGAGGCGTCGTTGAGTGTGTTGCCGTGTCCCTCGCTCTTTTGGTGTTGGTAGTTGTCTCCAGGCGAAAGCCTTGAATCGGTGCAAGATTGGCACGATGGCGGCATCTACGACGTCGTTCCTCTGTTGGGAGTATCGTGTCGAGAGACATGGCATGGAGTCCTATATTGCGCTTCTCCGGTGTTCGCCGTTGCTCACGATTGTTCTTCTTTGGCGCAATGTACGGCCTTCACTGGTGAATCCAAGACGGTGCCTTCTTCGAGTCGGATTGAGTCCTGCCATCCTCTTGCCACCTCCTTTTAGGCATTAAGGGGGGATGGTGCGTCGACAGGGAAAGCTTGGCGGGAGCTACTGTTCTTCGGAGGTGACCGACGTTGCTCAAGACGCGGCGAGGTTTTTCATTTCTGGGCAAACTTTTTGCTTTATAGTTGTGTGGTCGCTGGTGGCTGTCTTTGGACTAGCCGGATGTGTAGTGGGTGCTACGCTCGCTGTTCACAGCAAGTGGTAGTCGTTTTATACTTACAATTCTCTTTTTCTATAAAGTTATGATACGCAATTTACGTACTCTAAAGAAAATTAGCAGCGCGTCATTGTCGTGAGTCATGCCAGAGAGAGATTTCATGGAGTTGCCATCTGCAGAGGTGCATGAGTAGCAGAGCCAGACGCTTGGAAGCTGCCTCCATCTCGAAGACTTGAACAGCTGCAGCAGTACGCTATTGAGCACTGTTTTCTGATGCACCTCAAAGTCCTGAACAAATTTCATTAGCATAGCACAAGCTTGTGACAGGCCGGTTGTCAAAAAGAAGACAGAGCGACGACAGATGCTGCGACCCGCTGAAAGACATCGCATCGTCCCAAGGATGAACTGACAATTCACAACAACCTTCTGCCATTTGTTATTTGGACATGACGATGACCACTTCCACAAGACGATGAACAGAAGCATGAGTTATCTCGATATGTTTCTCAGCATGCAACTACGCAATTAAATTAATCTCGGAGCTTAGTTTCTTTCCTAGATCGATCTAGCTAGTCGCTAGCTAGCTGGTTAAGTACAATAAGACGACGGAGAAGGCCTTCGTGGACAGTATGCACATGCACGTAACCACGATCTCAGATGATGTGCTTCATCGCTGCACGCAGCTGAACCCATGGCACACCGCCATCCACACGCCGAACAGGACCAGGCACAGCACCACGTCCACGCCGATCACGGCCATGGCGTGGCGCCGCCACCACGTGTGCCTCCAGGAGGGCCGTGCTGACCGCCTGCGTGGCGCCCCGTCCTCCGGCAGCGCCTCCTCGTCCTTGTCGGACGCGTGCTCGCTCCATGAACCGTCGCCGGGGAGCACCACCGAGTTTGCAGCCGCGGAGGAGCTCGTCCCGGCCTGCAGCGTCTGCGCGAACTGCCGCACGAGGCCGGACAGTGCTTCGTCACGAAGCCTCCTCCTGGGCGTGGCGCTGCACGTGTCACGGACGCGCTCCAGGAAGCGGACGACCTCAGCGCTGCCCGGCGTGGGCTCCGCGACGGCGAGGTACGTGCGGCCGTCATCGGCTGCAAGGACCGCGAACGTGCGTCTGCCGTCGTAGGTGTGGTGGTGCCACCGGTGGTGCTCCGGCGCGTGCTCGAGGCAGATCGCAGCCAGCGCACGGGACGCCTCCGCGCCCTCGCCAACCTCGCTGGAGCGGAAGTACGATAGGCTGTCCTTCTTGCCCCTGGACGTCACGGCCACGCAGAAGAAGACGCTCGACTCCAGGCCGTCACCTTCGCTGGCGCCGGCGGTGGCCTCCTTCATCGCCTCCAGTCTTGAGACGACGAAGCCTCTCGGGTTTGATCGGCGAGAGATCATGCAAACTCGGAAGATTTGCGTCGAGTAAAGACTACATGTACGTGTATGGGTGGCTGTGGAGGTTGTGACCTTGGAATGCCAAGGGGCAGCTTCAAACCAAACATGTGCTGGTATCACAGATGCGAGATGCAAAAGTTTTGGAGGCAAACGGCGCAGAGTAAAGCTGCTGCAGTAGCAGTCTTTATGCAGAGATGATTTCGGTTTTCATATAATGTTGCAGCTGCACAAGAAAAAACAGAGGATATGTGCCTTGTACGGCGGTTGTGGCTAAAGGATAAACAAGCAGACAAGGAAAGAAGCCCTAGAGGTAGAGCATTAGAGATAACTTACTTGAGGAGAGAAGCAATGAGAAGCGCCATCTTGATGCAATGATTCATGCCTTCAAGTGTGGTTTTCTGAAGAAGGCTTCAAGGGGTCCAATGTTGCGATGAGAAGAACATCAGGACAAAGTATTTTTGCCGTAGAATTTTCGTCCGATGATAAGATACCATTGGGTTAGGTGGGTCAAAACGGTCGCAATTAGAATTCTAGTGCTCGCAAGAGTAACATAATGGCAATTCACAGCCGAACCGAAACAAGTGGACGATGAGTATCATCACTTGGTAGAGGCTCTTTTTTAGGTGGCCCGGACAGTGACGGTCTGAATAAGTCACCTGTGAGTAGTATTACACATAAGAGGATAGGTGGAACATCACTAGTAGAGAAAAGAACAAACTTGTCAGCACACCACGCAATATAATTTACCCTTCACCTAACACCAAAGTTTGTAGGCCAACAAGCAAAAAATCGAGCTAGCAATGACGCCTAAGCACAGAAATCATGAAACAAGGAAGTTATTGAGACAATAAGTAATACAATAACAATATAGGGTTGGGGGGTAAGCCTGCATTAGATAAACTTAGTTGTCCCTGATGGGGATTCAATCGTGTGATAGGCAGGGACACAAACACATGACAGTTTACTTGAATTTATAATTATACGAGGCCCCGGAGTTGAGACATCTAGCAATGATCTTTCGAGTACACGACAAAGAGTTTTAAGAATAATAACTCAAATCATCCATGGATATGATCATTAATCCACTAGTCAGAGTAGGTGCGAAACGGCCCACACTGTTGCATTTCTTTAATTTCCCAGGAAGAGAAGAGAAAAGATGCACCAGGTTATCTTCTAGACAAAGACAGAGTGTACAATGTAGGAGTACTGGGCAGAGCCTTCAGTTGCCAATTTACCGTTGATAAAATGGACATACCAGCCAAGCAATGACACCTAAGCACAGAAATCACAAACAACAAAGCTATACAGCCAAGTAATACAATAACAAAATAGGATTGGTGGGTACTCTTGCATTCCAGAAACTTAGTTGTCCCTGATGGAGGTTCAATTCTGTGATAGGCAGGGCACAAACACAGGACAGTTTAATTGAATTTAGAATTATATGAGGCCCCGGAGCTGAGACATCAACATCTTCTGGGTAAGTAACAGCAATGATCATTCGAGTACATGAAAAGGAGCTTTAGGAATAGCTCAAATAATCCGAGTCAGTGGGGGTGCAAAACGGCCCACGATGTTGCATTTCTTTATTTTCCAATTCCAAGAAAGAGAAAAGATGTACCAGGCTAGACAAGTACAAAGGTGTACAATGTTGTGGGCAGAGCTTTCCGTTGCCAACTTACCGTTGATAAAATGGATATACCAGCCCTATTTACATGCAGGGAATTGAAGTACAAGGGTACAACAAAGATGCTACTGAGAATTTGAGGGACCAAGAAGCTACGATTAACCTGCCTGCTCTGCATACCAGATCCCGCAATTTGGTGCATACAACCTAGTAGGATGGGTAAATGATTGGTTGCCTCACAGCTCGATGACCAACAGCATTCGCAACATAACCTCCATAGCTAGCATTCAGAACAGAACCATATACATGACTGTTGTAACCATACGTACCATTGACAAACTCTCGGTGTTCATGCACGGGTCGAGTTGGTAATGCTGGTGAAAAGAGAAAACCATAGAACAAGATGAGATTAAGTCACGTATCCTGGAATATGTATAAACAGACCTAGGAAATAGCCTCACCTTGAGGGTGAACATTGTAAGGATGATAGCCTTGTGAAAAACCATTATGTGGAATCCCACCATTTACCACCGGATATGCTGGTTTATGCGACACAAGCGTATCACTAGAATGCACAAACTGAGGCTGCTTTGGTAATGGTATAGGGTTGAGTTTAGGCATTACTGGATTATTGCCATTTGATGAGGGCTTGTCTTGTCCAGAAAGCTGTCAAAATTAACACAAATTTAGGGATTTGACCTTGTTAATATTAGCACAAAACACACATATGTATACACGATTATAAGAAGTAAGGGCAACAACTACTGTGCTCCAACTAGGCAAATTGCAATTTATAACCAGTGTTAATTTGTAAGGTAATGATCGTACACATGTAACATATCTACATTGTAGATTACAAAAAGAGAAACATACCGCAAATTTAAGTGTTTTACCATTAAGCCTAACAAGTCCTGAAAAAAGTCTAACAGCATACTGAGCAACTGCCTCTGTCTCATACTCAGCAAAAGCAAAACCTTTGGGACGCCCAGTTTCTTTGTCACATGGTATGTGTAGGTCTACTACATGACCTGCCTGAATAAGAATCTCATACAAGACTCTTTCAGGCACCTTCTCATCCAAGTTGCCTGTTGAGAAAAACAGGTCATAAAATTAATACAACACAAAACACTGCTGAAGTAATACAACAAATGAAGATGTGTACAGGGATGTTACATAACTCGTAGAAAAAGGACCAAACACTAGGATTACACAGAGAGAACACCATATGCATACAGTGATGTCTCAGAACAGCACCGGAGTGTAACAACCTACAAAAGTGACCGAGAAAACTAGACGGTGATAGAACAGCGCTACCCAAACAGACGCAGCTAGGCGATTACTCCAAGTAATGGAAGAGTCAATTTGTCTCCATGTCAGGTAATTCCCCAAATACATGTCTAAAATTTGAAATGCTCTTTGTCCAAAACACACCATTAATGATGATTATACTGTACTGCTTGCAGCTACCAGGCAAGGCCAAAGCACATTGCAGCAACATGAAACAAATCTTTGAAATTGTTTACTGTAATTTTGTATCAACCAACATAATTAGCAACTCAACCTACAGATGGCAAGGCTGCCAGCCTTAGTAATGACATGGCTCTATTGTTAAGAATTATAATGTAGTCTATAGTGAATTGCAAAAACTGAAACATCAGGAATCTTTTGGCCGGCAAATTAGAACTATATCCATCCCATGCTGACATGAAACAAACACCAAGTGATAGAAGAGCGCTATGCAAACAGACCCAGCTATGCGATCATTATTCCAAGTAATGGAAGAGTCAATTTGTCTCCATGTCAGGTAATTCCCCAAATACATGTGTAAAAAAAATTGGAAATGTTCTTTGTCCAAAACACAACCATTACTGATGATTATACTGTACTGATTGCAGTTACCAATTAAAGCCAAAGCACATTGCGGCAACATGAAACAAATCTCTGAAGTTGTTTACTGTTTTCTGTATCAACAAACATAACTAGCAACTCAAACTACAGATGGCAGGCTGCCAGCCTTAGCAGTGTCATGAGAACATGGCTCTGTCATTAAGCAGTCTAAACTGAAACATCAGGAATCATTTGGCCGGCAAATTAGAACTATACATCCATCGCATGCTGACATGAAACAAACGACAACCACAAGTAACAGAACAAATAACACCCTCACAGAAGAAAAAATTATTAACACTAACCGGTGGCACCAGGATAACATCGTAGCAGCCACTAAACAAGCCCGAAAGCCCAAAAGGGGATGAATCGCAATTGCACAGTTCTAATCTACACTTCTCCCCGCACTATAACCATATCGCGACTGATCAATCGACCACCGGGGCGCACATCGCCCAAACCCCTCGAAATTAGGGCACGCATCTAATTCAATCCGAACCAAACGGGAGGCGGCGGTTACGCGGGCAGGAGGGGAGCGCGAGCGAAGGGGGCTCACCTACGTAGACGCTGCAGGCCGGGTTCCTCGCCATTGGGAGACCGGATCTGGGCGCGAGGGCGTGGAGGAGGAGGAGGACCACCGCGCGCTCACGGCCACCGTCGCGCCGCAATCCGGAGGAGGAGGAAGCGAAAGGAGTCGCGCGAAGTCGCTCGGGCGAATATTGCGGCGCAGGAACGAGGAAGCAGGGTCTCGTGCGTCGGGCCGGTTTGCACCTGGGTCGTGGGCGGTGGCTATTTGTCTGGTGCCGCCTCGAGATTCGGAAACCGGCTCGGTCTCCAATTCAAGACCGACGAGGAAAGGCGTGCCCGGGGCCACCTGCCAGTGGCTGGAGTCGGCATCCGAAGAGGAAGAGACGGATACGCGGTAGACTCCGGGGTATGTGGACTACGTGGCAGGGCCACGTGGAGGACTGCGATTGGCCGGCGCGCGTGGCGTGCACGCGAGAGTACCCGCCGAACCAAACTGTGACGTGTATGTCGGCCACATCACGTTTCCGTCGTACCGTCCAGCTGCATGTCGACAAGGCGATGATGGCACTATACTACAAGTACTAGCACTAATGACGCGCCATGCCTCGTCGGCAATCCTGAAGCCAACCACCCGTAGAGACGTAGAGTATAGAGTGGTTGATGATAATCTTGTTCGAGAAATAAAATGAACACTCCTGCCAGGATGGTCGACATGGAAACATTATAAATGTTGCAATGGACAATTAAAAACATCATCATTCAACTTTGACATAGTCAGATAATTAGGTTTCTTTGTGGTGGAATCAGACCATCAAAATTCAAGTTTCTAGACTTGACACTGGTGTACGTGTTTTAAAATTTATTTCAGATTTTTCGATAGTGCTCGTGCAGTGTGGTCGGCATGGGAATAGTACTCGCTAATAATACTCCTAGAGCGTGGTCGACATGGAAACAGCACAAGTGTTGAAATGGACACTATAAAAGATGATTATCATTGACCCGCAAATTTGGCCGTTTCCCCACATTTCCCGCATCGAAGCTTGGCTTTCTATTCTACCCCGTGATTTCTCCCTGATTTAGGAACTTCGCAGTTTGAAACCGAACCTTTGGAGTTTTGACAGTGACAACGGCAGGCAAGGCAGCGGGGTTTCTGCCGCTCCACGTCGCAAGGGAACAAAAGGGCCACCTCATCACAAGGCGAACAGGCTGGACAGGCCGACGCGGCATGAATCGCCGTGCCAAACGCTGGAAGCCGACAAGAGATCTCGCGATACAAAACCAAGCGACGCCTCCCTGGCCTCCACCTCCTCCTCCTCCCCCACCCCCTCCCCTCCACCTGCCTTCCATCCCTCCCCCCGATGGAGCTCCGGCCGTTTCAAAAGGCAGCCCCCACCCTCCCCCGCAGCTCGCCCCACCGCCGCCCGGCCCCGTCCCCCGTCCGCGCTGACCCGCGGCCGCGGTTCTGAGCGTCGCGCGCGCCTCCCCTCCCCCCCTCCCCCCGGCTCGGATTCCGTTCGGTGCCCTCGCTCGCCGCGCCGCGCCGGACCAAGGGCGCTGCCTGGTGCCGCAGATGCGAGGCGGGGAGAAATGCAGAAGTCGCGGAGAGACCTCATGAGGAGGAAGGCGGCGGCCAAGGCGCACGAGCAGAGCGCGGGCGCGGCCGCCGGGATGAGGCGGCGGCGGCTGTACGGCTTCTCCGCCTCGCTCGTCGTCGCGTCCTGGGCCGCGCTCCTCATCCTCAACTCGCTCGTCGGCCACGGCGACGGTCAACGCGGTACGCACGGTCCGGGCCTTCCTTCGTCTCTCTTCCGTCCTGAACTCTGAAGTTTCGCCTCGATGATGATGATGAATGAATCCTGTGCCGTGCTGCGCGGTGGTTGCGTGGTGCGGCGATCGGTAGATGTTTGGTGGATTGTCCGTGGTTGTCGGTGGCGCCGCGCAAGCGCGATCGAACCCCCGTTAGGCTTAGATCCGTAATCCGTATGCGGTTGTTGCGCTCTCTCTTGATCACAGGTTGCTGGCTGTGTAGATGCGTTGCCGAAATTTCCACGTTGTGTTCTGTGTCCTAGATTTACTGAACGCCCCTGTCATCAGTTTTTAAATAAGTTTGGTTCCGTGTTGACTGGGATCACATTTTCTTCATCTGATTTCTGCAGATGGTGGAGACCCGATTGTTGCCATTCCCATTGCTGGGCCTGGGCCTACAATGAATGAAGGTTCTGTTAGTCCTGATGTTGTACACCAGGAGCATGAGGAGAACTTGGCAGTGTCTGGTGACACATGTGTTAAACTTGATGAAAGTGTCTTGCTTTCAGAAGAGACAGTGCTGCAGGAAGATGAAGTGTGTTCCAGGGATGATGCCCAAAGTGATGGCATGGAAGCTCTAACAGAGGATGATCAAGTTGATCTGTCAGAAGGTCAGGGCGAAGAACAAACTGTAACCAAGGATGGTAAAATTGACCTGTCAGAAGGTCAGGGTGAGGAAGGTGCTCTGACCAAGGATGATCAAATTGACCTGTCAGTAGGTCAGGGTGCGGAAGAAGCTCAAACAAATGATGATCAAATTGAGCAGTCAGGAGGTCAGGGTGAGAGTCCTCATCTGACAAACATCGCCTCTGTAGCTCATCCAGCGGAGAAGGTGGATGTTGAAGATGTTCCCAAACCAGCAAGATTGGCTAGAGTTGTTCCTCCCGGTCTTGATGAATTCAAGACGAGAGCAATTGCTGAAAGGGGAAAGGATGCCTCTAGTCACACTGGCCATGTGATCCACCGAAGGGAACCTAGTGGTCAGTTGTACAATTATGCTTCAGCAGCTAAAGGGGCAAAGGTTCTGGATTTTAACAAGGAGGCCAAAGGCGCTTCCAATATTCTAGACAAAGATAAGGATAAGTATCTCCGCAATCCTTGCTCCGTGGAGGGAAAATATGTCATCATAGAGCTTTCTGAAGAAACCTTGGTAGATACCATTGCAATTGCAAATTTTGAGCATTACTCTTCTAATTTAAAAGAATTTGAAATGCTGAGCAGTCTTATTTATCCCACAGAAAACTGGGAAACACTTGGGAGATTCACTGTCGCAAATGCGAAGCATGCTCAGAGTTTCACATTTCCCGAGCCAAAGTGGGCGAGGTACTTGAAGTTCAATTTGCTAAGCCATTATGGTTCTGCAAGCTATTGTACACTGAGTATGCTTGAGGTGTACGGAATGGATGCTGTGGAAAAGATGCTCGAGAACTTGATTCCAGTTGAGAATAGAAATGCTGAATCTGATGACAAATCGAAGGAGCCAATTGAGCAACCACCTTTGAAGGAGCCTAGTGGTGGAAAAGACTCCTCACAGGAACCCCTTGATGAAGATGAATTTGAGGTAGAAGATGATAAGCCAAATGGGGATTCATCAAGGAATGGTGTTCATGATCAGATTGTAGAGACAAGGACACTTCAGGCTGGCAGAATTCCTGGAGATACAGTTCTTAAGATACTGATGCAGAAAGTTCAGTCTCTTGATGTGAGCTTTTCTGTATTGGAGCGGTACCTAGAGGAACTCAACAGCAGATATGGACAAATATTTAAGGATTTCGATTCTGATATTGATAGCAAAGATGCACTCTTGGAGAAGATAAAATTGGAGTTGAAGGAGCTTCAGAGCAGCAAAAATGACTTTGTATGCAACTTTCTGCACTTTTATTTTGCTTCTGCTATTGTTGCCCTTAATTTCCGTACCTTATCTTATTATATGCGTTTCATGTTTTCAGGCGAGAGATATTGAAAGTATCCTTTCATGGAAGTCAGTTGCCTCCTCGCAGTTAGACCAACTTGTCCTGGATAATGTTATACTCAGGTTTGTATTGTTATTCTTTAGTTTCATGGATTTGCATGCACATTAAGAAAGCATGATATTGCTTGATACGATTCTAACCTTGTGAATCATGCTGTTGTGTGCAGATCTGAGTATGAGCGATTTCGGGATAAGCAGGTTGACCTGGAGAATAGGAGCTTTGTTGTTATATTCCTGTGTTTTATTTTTGGATGCTTAGCCATAGCTAAATTGTCCATAGGTATGATATTCAATATTTGTAGATTATATGATTGTGAAAAGTTGGATAGGGTAAAATCCGGATGGCTTGTGCTGCTGCTGAGCAGCTGCATTGTGGCCTCCATTTTGGTAATACAGTGATGTATGTACTCATCTCCATATAATCGCGGCTGCATATTGTAATTCCATGAGGTATCTATAATTCAAAAAAGATCACATCTCTGAGATCTTAGAAGAATAAAATCTCAGTACCAATCATCTAGCCTCATCATTGATCTCAAATTTGGAGGGAAAAGGAAAGAAAGAAAGTGTGCATCTGTGAAACTGAAGTCATTTTAAAGGTGCAGCAGACTAGAAGTAGTAAAGTCTAGAACTAGTAGATTATTTCTGCTCTGGTCCATGCCTCCCATGGTCCACTCCAGTGGAATGTAGAAGCAAGACTACCTGGAAACCATGTGCACCCAGCTGGAGCCGGCAATCATAGAAGGTTAACCGTGGCATGGTCCCATGTGCTTCCTTGTATGATTGCCAGGGAGAGAAATGTACTGAATATGGCATTTCCCTATGTCTCGCCATGAATCCTGTGCAGTGGATGTTCTTTATTTTTGGGTGGGCGCCCTGTCCACCGCTGCACATGGCCTCCACATTGTGTTGCTTACAAGGCAGTTTTTCATTTGTTTCCACTTTCCACAATGGAAGGCATCATTTCATCGGTAACTTCTATTGATAGTTCAAAAATGAAGTCAATGGCTCATCAAAGGTATATGCTCCCTCCCCTGCACAGCCACATACGTACAGCTGTTCCTAGCAGTTGAGAGTATTTTGTTGCAAGTTTGTCTATTGCTTCCATGTCCAGCTTCTCAGTTGGAATTTCTGTTTGAACAAGCTATTCGTGATAGTTGACATTTTATTTCGTGGATAGATTCATAGAAGGCTGGCACTGAATAATACTTTTGTCTGCGACATCTGGTTAGCTAGCTAGTGACAGCTCGTTTCTTAAAACTGAGCTGCTCCTGCTCGGTTGACCATGTTTTAAATTGTGCAAATTGCGGTTTTCTTGCTGAATTGATATCCACAGTTCCACACGAGATATCCTCCGATGTCAGCTTCAGCACTACGTTGACCATTTCTTACTTTTGATTGATGAAGTAGCTTTTACTTCTGTACATTACTTGTAATGTCCGTAAAGCATGCTCGTTAACTACTGTTGTTTGCAACATTGGGGATGACACGCCTCTTTTTTTCTTTTCTTTTCTGACGGGAAGACTTCATGACTATCTTTATTAACTTAAATCACACTTACATCATCTACCAAAAGGCTAAGAAGAAAACTAGGAGGCGCATCCGACCACAACATCGATGGATTACTCCTTCAATAATTAGCTAGCTCATGAGCAACCATATGAGACTCTCTTTTACAATGCTTAATAGAAACCTTTCCTAAATTTTGTACTCCCTCCGTTCTTAAATGTAAGTTTTTTTTAGAGATTTCAATAAAGACTAAATACAGATTTATATAGACGTATTTTAGAGTGTAGATTCACTCATTTTGCTCCTAATGTAGTTCACATTGAAATCTCTAAAAAAACTTATATTTAGGAACGGAGGGAGTAGTAGACTACGACATTCATTCAAAATCGGTGCTGCCACCATGAAGTAACCCTCATTGTTGTTTAATGCTTCGACCAAAGTAATATTGTCCGATTGAACAGTTACCTTGCTGCAACCAAGGCTGAGCATCAACATCAAGCCTTGCCGAAGAGTTTCTGCTTCCGCACATATAACATTTGCTACATGTTCCATCTTTGATGTAGCTGCTCCAACAAATGCACCATTATGATCACGGATAACCACCCCACATGATCCACTTTTATCTTCATCAGAAAAAGAAGCATCAACATTTAGCACTACAGCCTCCGACAGAGGGCGTTTCCATCTGTTCACTCGTGGTGATGCTTCAGGTTTACCCGCAGGGTGAACAAAGTTCAGATTAAGAGCATGAATGGTCATCGATGTTTGAGATATATTTTGGACCTCCTCTCGTCTGACCATCATCCTTCTCAACCACCATAAATACCAACATGTCCTTGCCACAATCTCAGGTAGACCCTTGTAACAGTGGCGGCGATGGGGGTCTTCCTGGGAATTCCCCGAATACCCAAGATTTTGGGAGAGCAACTAGTTAACGAGCGCTCCTTCGGAAGCATCGTAATGATCAACGTCACTTGACACGCTCTCAGCTATTCGCCAGGTGTCGCGCTTTGGGTGCTTCCTCCGATTTTTTTTTATTTTCTCACACGTGTTTTCGGCATTTTAAACAATTTTTTTAGGTTTTTTTTTACGTTTTGGTTTTTCACCGGTCTTCCTTAGGTTTTCATAAAAAAAATTACGCGAAAAAACATGTTTTTTTCCTTTCGCGAGAGTCATGGTTTTGATTTCGCGAGAGTCACGGTCGTGCCTCTCGGAAAGGAAAAAAACACGTTTTCTGTTTTTTTTCGTGGGAGTCACGGTTTTGCTTCCGCGAGAGTCACGGTCATGCCTCTCGAAAAGGAAAAAAAAACGCGATTTTTTTTTTCACGAGAGTCACGGTTTTGCTTCCGCCAGAGGCACGGTTGTGCTTTCGCGAGAGTCACGGCCGTGCCTCTCGGAAAGGAAAAAAACACATTTTCTGTTTTTTTTCTTTTGCGAGAGTCACGGTTTTGTTTTCGCGAGAGTCACGGTTTTGTTTTCGCGAGAGTCACGGACGTGCCTCTCGGAAAGGAAAAGAAATGCATTTTCTGTTTTTTTTTCGCGAAAGTCACAGTTTTGCTTCCGCGAGAGACACCGTTGTGCTTTCGCGAGAGTCACGGCCGTGCCTCTCGAAAGGAAAAAAAACGCGTTTTTTGTTTTTTTTTCTTTCGCGAGAGTCACGATTTTGCTTCCGCAAGAGGCACGGTTATGCTTTCACGAGAGTCACGGCCGTGCCTTCCTCGGAAACGAAAAAAAAGCATTTTCATTTTTTCCCTTTCGCGAGAGATACGGTTTTGCTTCCGCGAGAGGCACGGTTGTGATTTTGTGAGAGGCACGAGCGTGCCTCTTTCGAAATGGGAAAAAACCCATGCTCCCGGTTCGGTTTTTTCGTCCGGTTTTTTTCATGAAAAAAAAGTTCGTCAAAACCTAACAACATGGGATCTAGTTTTGAAGATCACGACGCGAGGAATCGGTTCGAGATTTGGACGCACGGTTTGAGAGATAAAACGTTTTGAATAAACGGATCTACAAAAAAAAAAGAAAACTCTCGGGTTGCAACAAGTGGTGAGCTGCATGTGCGCCACTTGTTGTAACCAGGGAAATTGGATTTTTTTTGAGAAATCTCGCCTCTTTATTCATTCATAATAATGTTCATAGGTACCCGGTTTGGGTCATGTGGGTTTCCCAACCAAACATGTCGCCCGGGCCCTAAATTACAAGCAAACTCGGCGAGATTGTGTGCTTCAAAATTAAAGTTTCTACCCTCATGAACAAAAGAGCAAGAAGTAAAGAAATTGCTATGATCTATGATTTCATGTACGATTGCCGCATGAGGACCTCCTGTCCCTGATTTTATGTCTTTCACCACCTCCTGGCAGTCAGAGGCCACCAAAACGGTCTGGATGGAGAGGTCATCTGCAAGAGCCAGCGTTTCTCTGCACGCGAAAGTTTCCAAGACGACCGGGTCGGTGATCCCAAAAAATACCATTGCCGACGAACCCACGTACACGCCATTGGAGTCCCGGCATAGAGCTGCAACCGCACCTCCCCTTTTGTGCCGTCCCACTGCACCATCGACAATTCGACATTAACCTTCATCACACCCGGCGGTGGTGGTAGCCAGCGGCTAGGCTGGGCCGCCATAGGTGCCGAAGTAGCCGGCCTTGCCTTAGCCATCGCTATTTGCTCCAGTTCGTCAAGGAACCTGTTGACAAAGAGGATGGTCTGTTGCGGAGTCTGAAAAATTGCCTCATAGACAGCTTTGCGTCTAGCATACCAAATTGCCCAAAGAGTCACTGCCATTCTCGTGAAACTTGCATGATCTAGGCTGTCATAAAGGTCAAACATCCAGCCTTTTGCACTTGGTTCCATATTTTCTGCCATCTTCGCAACAAGGCTTTCATCAGATAGTGCCCAAATACACCTGGACATGGTGCAAGAGAGTAGGGCATGTCTCCATGAATCACTCATGCCATAAAGCCGACATGTAGATTGGTTCGACATGTTCTAGTTATGCAGCACGTCAGTTGTGGGTAAAGAATGACGCGCTAGTCTCCAGAGGAAGACCCTGAGCTTTGAAGGGACCGAGAGATTCCAGAGTGAAGTCCAAGATTTCTCCTCTCTCCCGTTGCTTGAGGACCCCGATCTGCCATCGAGCCACTCCTCCCTCTGTATCTTTGTTTTCACCAGAAACTTGTATGCCGAGCTAACCGAGAACCTCCCCTTGGGATCAGGATACCATGCCCAAAAATCTTCCGTGTTTTTTGTGCAAACCGAGATCTTAAGGATTGCGTCCGCATCAAACATGAGGAAGACGGATCGGATCAGTCCCACGTTCCATTGGGCAGCCGAAGGTATGAGCAACTCCGAGACCTTCCTTGGAGGATCTGTCACAAGTGAGGTTATAGGTCTTGGAGTAGTCTCTTTAGGTATCCAATTATCTGCCCAAATATCCGTCGTCTGACCATTGCCAATTCGCCTTATCAAGCCCTGCTTAAGCACATCCCGGCCCTCAATGATGCTCGCCAAATCTGTGAAGGGCGCGACCCCAACTCAGCATCTAGGAGAGATGTGTCCGGAAAGTATGATGCTTTGAGAATTGTATCACTTAATGACGATGGTTCCTGTAAGATCCTCCATGCTTGCCTTGCCAAAAGCGCCAAGTTAAATAGCTCCAAATCTCTGAAACTCAGTCTTCCTAGGTACTTAGGGCATGTCATGACATCCCAAGAGACCCAAGAAGGTTTTCTTTCCCCCTGTTTGCAGCCCCACCAAAACTTTCTAATGATGGACTTGATATGGTCACACAAACCCCTTGGCAACTTAAAGCAAGCCATAGAATACACCAGAATTGCCTGGGCAACCGATTTGATTAAAACCTCCTTGCCTCCCGATGATAGGCATTTGCTCATCCAACCTTTTACTTTGTCCCAAACACGATCATTCAGATATTTGAAGGTGCCCTTCTTTGAGTGCCCAACATCTGTTGGCATTCTCAAATACTTCTCACTCAATGATTCATTAGGAACCTGCAAGAAGCCCTTGACCGCATCACGAACTATCTCCGGAGTTCCCTTACTGAAAAACATAGATGATTTGTCTCTATTAATTCTTTGGCCCGACGCCAAACAGTATGTGTCCAATAGGTTTGACACTGCTTCTGCTCCATCTATACTCGCCCTGAAGAACAGCAGGCTATCATCCGCGAATAAAAGATGGCTCACCGGCGGAGCCGATGTAGCCACCTTAATGCCGCCGAGCTGGGATGATTGATTCTGGGAATGTAAGAGGCACGAAAGGCCCTCTGCTGCCAACAAGAAGAGGTATGGAGAGATAGGATCTCCCTGACGAATACCCCGTGTGGGTTTGAACTCCTCTGATTTTACTCCATTAAACATCACCGAGAAAGAAACCGAGCTCACCATATTCATTACAATAGTTATCCATGGTGCAGCGAAGCCAAGTTTCTCCATAACAGACTTGAGGTAAGCCCATTCAACTCTATCGTAAGCTTTCATCATATCCAATTTCAAAGCAGAAAACGTGTTATTCTTTTACCTATTTCTCTTCATGAAATGTAGGCACTCGTATGCTGAGATGATGTTATCTGTGATGAGTCTACCAGGGACAAAAGCGGACTGCTCGGCAGAGATAATATTGGGAAGAATCACCTTGAGACGATTTGCCAGCACCTTGGATGCAATCTTATAGAAGACATTACATAAACTAATGGGACGAAATTGTGACAACAAAGTAAGGTTAGGTACCTTTGGGATCAGCACCAGCATAGTGTCATTCAAACACTCCGGACTTTCTTCCCCACGGACTATGCTCAAAACCGCCTTGGTCACCGTCTCCCCACAAATATCCCAATGCCTCTGAAAAAAGTGTGCGGGAAATCCATCCGGTCCCGGAGCCTTTGTGGGAAACATCTGGAAAAGTGCATTTTTTTACTTCCTTTTCATCGTAAGGAGCCAACAGAATATCATTCATAGCCGGAGTAACCTTGGTTGGGACATGCTCAAGCACCTCGGCTACCCCTTGCACTCCCTCGGATGTGTACAGATTTTTATAGAAGTCCAGAGCTAATTGTTGCATTTCAGTAAGATCATCTGTAAGCTGGCCATCTGGTTTTTGCAATGCCTTAATCAGATTTTTCCTCCTCCTCATGGAAGCACGCAGATGGAAAAGGTGCGTGTTTTTGTCCCCAGCCGATAACCATTCCACCCGAGAACGTTGCCGCCACATCAATTCCTCACACATGTATAACTCAATCAAACGATCATTGATTTTTAATCTCAGCACTTGACGGCCCAGTCCTCAACACATCACTTCTCATCCTTTCGAGTTCCTTTTGCAGACTTCTGATTTCGCCACGGACGCTTCCAAAGGTTTGTTGGAAATATGCTCTAGAGGCAATAATAAATTAGTTATTATTATATTTCCTTGTTCATGATAATAGTTTATTATCCATGCTATAATTGTATTGATAGGAAACTCAGATACATGTGTGGGTACATAGATAACACCATGTCCCTAGTAAGCCTCTAGTTGACTAGCTCGTTGATCAATAGATGGTTACGGTTTCCTGACCATGGACATTGGATGTCGTTGATAACGGGATCACATCATTAGGAGAATGATGTGATGGACAAGACCCAATCCTAAGCCTAGCACAAAGATCGTGTAGTTCGTATGCTAAAGCTTTTCTAATGTCAAGTATCATTTCCTTAGACCATGAGATTGTGCAACTCCCGGATACCGTAGGAATGCTTTGGGTGTACCAAACGTCACAACGTAACTGGGTGGCTATAAAGGTGCACTACGGGTATCTCCAAAAGTGTCTGTTGGGTTGGCATGAATCAAGACTGGGATTTTTCACTCCGTGTGACGGAGAGGTATCTCTGGGCCCACTCGGTAGGACATCATCATAATGTGCACAATGTGACCAAGGAGTTCATCACAGGATGATGTGTTACGGAACGAGTAAAGAGACTTGCCGGTAACGAGATTGAACAAGGTATCGGGATACCGACGATCGAATCTCGGGCAAGTACTATACCGGTAGACAAAGGGAATTGCATACGTGATTGATTGAATCCTCGACATCATGGTTCATCCGATGAGATCATCGTGGAACATGTGGGAGCCAATATGGGTATCCAGATCCCGCTGTTGGTTATTGGCCGGAGAGTTGTCTCGGTCATGTCTGCATGGTTCCTGAACCCGTAGGGTTTACACACTTAAGGTTCGGTGACGCTAGGGTTGTAGAGATATTAGTATGCGGTAACCCGAAAGTTGTTCGGAGTCCCGGATGAGATCCCGGATGTCACAGGGAGTCCCGGAATGGTCCGGAGGTAAAGATTTATATATAGGAAGTCTAGTTTCGGCCACCGGGAAAGTTTCGGGGGTCATTGGTATTGTACCGGGACCACCGGAAAGGTCCCGGGGGTCCACCTATCCCGGAGGGCCCCATGGGCTGAAGGGGTGGGAGCGCCTCCACTTGGCTTGGAGGCCAAGCCACCCCTAGGGCAGCCGCCCCCTCCCTAGATGGGATCTACAAGGGCCCGGCGCCCCCTAGGCCCCTATATATAGTGGAGGGGGGGAGGCAGCCGCACTGAGTCCTGGCGCCCCACCTCCCGTGACACCTCTTCCTCCCGCTTGCGCTTGGCGGCTCTGCCGGGATCCCGCCATTTCCACCACCACGCCGTCGTGCTGCTGGATCTCCATCAACCTCTCCTTCCCTTGCTGGATCAAGAAGGAGGAGATGTCTCTCCCAACCGTATGTGTGTTGAACACGGAGGTGCCGTCCGTCCGGCGCTAGGATCATTGGTGATTTGGATCACGACGAGTACGACTCCATCAACCCCGTTCACTTGAACGCTTCCGCTTAGCGATCTACAAGGGTATGTAGATGCACTCCCCTTTCCCTCGTTGCTAGGTTACTCCATAGATTGATCTTGGTGATGCGTAGAAAATTTTGAATTTCTGCTACGCTCACCAAAAGTGGCATCATGAGCTAGGTCTATGCGTAGATTCTATGCACGAGTAGAACACAAGTTGTTGTGGGCGTTGATTTTGTTCAATATGCTTACCGTTACTAGTCCAATCTTGTTTCGACGGTATTATGGGATGAAGCGGCCCGGACCGACCTTACATGTACACTTACGTGAGACAGGTTCCACCGATTGACATGCACTTATTGCATAAGGTGGCTAGCGGGTGCTAGTCTCTCCCACTTTAGTTGGATCGGATTCGGTGAAAAGGGTCCTTATGAAGGGTAAATAGCAATTGGCATATCACGTTGTGGTTTTTGCGTAGGTAAGAAACGTTCTTGCTAGAAACCCATAGCAGCCACGTAAAACATGCAAAAAACAATTAGAGGACGTCTAACTTGTTTTTGCAGGGTATGCTATGTGATGTGATATGGCCAAAAGAATGTGATGAATGATATGTGATGTATGAGATTGATCATGTTCTTGTAATAGGAATCACGACTTGCATGTCGATGAGTATGACAACCGGCAGGAGCTATAGGAGTTGTCTTAATTTATTGTATGACTTGCGTGTCAATGAACAACGCCATGTAATTACTTTACTTTATTGCTAAACCGTTAGCCATAGTAGTAGAAGTAATAGTTAGCGAGACAACTTCATGGAGACACGATGATGGAGATCATGGTGTCATGCGGGTGACGATGATGATCATGGAGCCCCGAAGATGGAGATCAAAAGGAGCAAAATGATATTGGCCATATCATGTCACTTTTTGATTGCACGTGATGTTTATCATGTTTATGCATCTTATTTGCTTAAAATGACGGTAGTAAATAAGATGATCCCTCATTAAAATTTCAAGAAAGTGTTCCCTCTAACTGTGCACCGTTGCGGAAGTTCGTTGTTTCGAAGCACCACGTGATGATCGGGTGTGTGTAACATCCCAAATTTTCAATTTGGCATGTTATACATTAGGTCATCATGCATATCATATTTTTTTTCTCGCATTTTCCGATCCTAGAAAATTTCACGCACCTCAAGGACCCTCGGAGAGAGTTGGAAGTTTCATTATTTTCATATTTGGGATTTCTCAAATTTTGAAAATGGGATCATTTGGATTTATTTATTTATCTTCAAAAGTTTTTCCGATATAAAAGTTAAAGAGAGGGAATAATATGACTTTCCCAACATTTAGGAAAAATGAAGATATTATACATAAATCAAAATTTTGGTTTTGAGGATTTATTTGCTTTAGGCAAAATGAGCATTTTAAAAAATATGCATATTGCCTGCTTTTAAAGTTCATTTTGTTCACTCATTTTTAGGAGTCGGGAAAATTAATTTTATTAAATTCGAGTTCGTTTGGTTTTATTTTAAATTCGTTTAGTTTTGTTTTAAAAAAATCGCGCGCCTTGCCTCTGGCCAAGGCCAACCGCCCGCCCACCTCCTCCCTCCCACAGGCGCGGACTCCGCCGCCAAGCCGCCGCCACAGCTGACCGCCGTGTCCGTCTCGGACACGCCACCCGCCGCCTTGCCCCCTTCCCAAGCGCGAACCCCCTCCTTTATACCCGCCCCCCCCTTCTCCTCATCCCTTGCCGCCCTCCAACCCGAGCCGCCGCCGCCTCCTCCACCACTTGGCCGCCGCCTCTCCCGACCCACGGAGCCCCTCGCCGCCCACTCGCCGCCCACGACCCTCCCGACCCATGGACCCCGCCGCCCCAGAGCCTCGCGGAGGTAGCCGTCGCCGAACCCCCGATCCGGTTTCTTTAGAAAACCCGATCCGTTTTTTTTGAAGATGTTCGGTTCTTTTTAAAACCCTAGATGGTTTTTATTTTTTCGGTTTTCTTATTTAATGAAAGTTCACCGAACCGTTCGTTTCAATGAATGTGTTCGTTGGATTAGTTCTGTTAACGAACGTCCGTTATTAAATCCGTTCGTCATTTTCTTTTAATCGGATTTAATCCGTTATTTTTTTTTATTCGATTTCCGATCCGATTTTCAAATCTGTTTATTTTCTCGCTCGTTTATCGGAATCGGTGATTCAAGCGCTGGAGTTTCGCATTCTGAAACCGCCGTTCGACTACCCTACTTACACAGAGTTTTTCTCTGTGAAATTTTGACCTAGTTTCAGATTGCTAAACCGAGTCGTTCTCTCTCGAGTTTCGACTTTCGATGCTTTATTTGATTCGATTTTTTTTGCAACCAGGGTTCTTAAGTTGAACTATCTGGTTAGATCTTTTATTCGAGTTTTCCTGTGCATTAGATGAGTACTTATTGTATGCTTGTTGTTTGTCTGCGTTAGATCACCGAGTCGCCGCTTGTTACTTGAATCTCTAGGTCTCATGGATCATCGCAAGGCAAGTAACACTTGATCATACTTTTCTACTACCCAGTTTTATTGCATTAGATCAAACCCTCAAACACTTGCATGTTTAGGATCTAATTAAATTGTGGGTTGGGAAGTAGATTGAGGTAGTACCTATTACCTGTTTTACTTATGAAACCTTGGGAGTTACTTCTACGTTTGCTTATTATGCTATGCTATGCTAGTAGACGTGGATTGGGTGAGTGAATATCCATGACAGATGTGAGATTGTTAATTAATGGTTTATCTAAGGTGGCAACCTAAACACACATCTGGGTGGATTGAGGCACCTGGTTTCTATCAGACTTGCTGTATTTCTTCGGACCGCCACCTGTGCTCTAAGGGATCATAAGATTATTCAAACTGAAACTTCCGTGCAGCCACAAGCCAATTATGGGCTCTGGCGTAGTTGACTAAGTTGTGCGAACTCTTACGGGTAGGCTAGCTGATGTAGGGGATGTAGGTTGGTACGGTCTACCCACATGTAAGGTGCTAGCGCTTCGGAAAGACTATGTCTCGGTCATCCGTCTCTCAAACACCATGTAGTGCGAGAACCAAACGGAGGCGATCGAGTCTTGTGGGGAAAAGTCATAAACCTCTGCAGAGTGTATAAACTAATCATGATTAGCCGTGTCCCGGTTATGGACGTTTTGAGTATCCGTAATTGAATATCATGTGAATCTCAACACGTTATCGCTAATAAAAGTTATTGGGATTTGATGAGTACTTTTAATTGGGATTGAGGATGCTGTCAACCATTCTCAATGTTTAACAACCACCATGATAGTTAAATAAAATTATTCCTTTGTTGTAGGGAAAAACTAGCTTTATGCAAAAAAAATGTAACGGTAGAGCCTCACCACCAGCCATATATGCATGTAGTATAGGCTTATTCTTTCATTACTCTCTATGTGTTACATTGCCAGCATATTCCATGTGTTGACCGTTTCGCTGCAACTTTCACGTTGCAGACTTTTCGATTTATTTAGTAAGGTGTTAGGTCGTGGTTCTATACTCAGTGATGCCGATGGAGTTGATGGACTCACTTATCTTCCAAGCCTTCCGCTGTTATTATTAGATGGCCTTAAGCCATATTTTTTGTAATAAGTTCCTTTGTGGACAACGATGTAATAAGTGTGTGATTGCTACTCTGCTATAAATCCTTCGAAGTACTGTGTGGTGTGAGCATTACTGATCCAGGGATGACACTGAGCACAGAGACTTGATCCATTCGGGTCTGGTCGCTACAGTGTGATAGATTCTAACGTTCACATACAACGGATGTAAGCCAGATTTACACACGCGAAACACTTAGGTTGACTTGACGAGCCTAGCATGTACAAACAAGGCCTCGGAACACAAGAGACCGAAAGGTCGAGCATGAGTCGTATGGTAGATACGATCAACATGAAGATGTTCACCGATGATGACTAGTCCGTCTCACGTGATGATCGGACACGGCCTAGTTGACTCGGATCATGTAATCACTTAGATGACTAGAGGGATGTGTATCTGAGTGGGAGTTCATAAGATGAACTTAATTATCCTGAACATAGTCAAAAGGTTTTTGCAAATTGTGTCGTAGCTCGCGCGTTAGTTCTACTGTTTTAGATATGTTCCTAGAGAAAATTCAGTTGAAAGTTGATAGTAGCGATTATGCAGACTAGGTCCGTAAACTGAGGATTGTTCTCGTTGCTTCGTAGAAGGCTTATGTCCTTAATGCATCGCTCGGTGTGCTGAACCTCGAACGTCGTCTCTGGATGTTGCGAACATCTGACATACACGTTTTGATAACTACGTGATAGTTCAGTAATGTTAAACGGTTTAGAGTTGAGGCACCCAAGACGATTTCGAAACGTCGCGAAACATATGAGATGTTTCGAGGGCTGAAATTGGGATTTCAGGCTCGTGCCCACGTCAAGAGGTATAAGACCTCCGACGAGTTTCTTAGCCTGCAAACTAAGGGAGAAAAGCTCAATCGTTGATCTTGCGCTCAGATTGTCTGAGTACCACAATCACTTGAATCGAGTGGGAGTTGATCTTCCAGATGAGATAGTGATGTTTCTCCAAAGTCATTGCCACCAAGCTACTAGAGCTTCGTGATGAACTGTAACATATCTGGGATAGATATGATGATCCTTGAAATATTCGCGATGTTTGACACCGCGAAAGTAGAAATCAAGAAGGAGCATCAATTGTTGATGGTTTGTGAAACCACTAGTTTCAAGAAGGGCAAGGGCAAGAAGGGATACTTCATGAAACGGCAAATCAGCTGCTGCTCTAGTGGAGAAACCCAAGGTTGAACCCAAACCCGAGACTAAGTGCTTCGTAATAAGGGGAACAATCCTTTGAGTAGAATTACCCTAGATACTTGGTAGATGAGAAGGTGGCAAGGTCGATAGAAGTATATTGGATATACATTATGTTAATGTGTACTTTACTAGTACTCCTAGTAGCACCAGGGTATTAGATACTGGTTCGGTTGCTAAGTGTTAGTAACTCGAAATAAAAGCTACGGGATAAACGGAGACTAGCTAAAGGTGAGTTGATGATATGTGTTGGAAGTGTTTCCAAGGTTGATGTGATCAAGCATCGCACGCTCCCTCTACCATCGAGCTTGGTGTTAAACCTAAATAATTGTTATTTGGTGTTTGCGTTGAGCATAGACATGATTGGATTATGTTTATCGCAACACGGTTATTCATTTAAGGAGAATAATGGTTACTCTGTTTATTTGAATTATACCTTCAATGGTCTTGCACCTAAAGTGAATGGTTTATTGAATCTCGATCATAGTGATACACATGTTAATACCAAAAGATATAAGATAGTAATGATATAGTGCCACCTACTTGTGGCACTGACATTTGAGTCATATTGGTATAAAACGCATGAAGAAGCTCCATGTTGATGGATCTTTGGACTCACTCGTCTTTGAAAAGATTGAGACATGTGAACCATGTCTATTGGTATATACGCATGAAGAAACTCCATGCAGATGGACCGTTTGGACTCACTTGATTTTGAATCACTTGAGACATGCAAATCATACCACATGGGCAAGATGACTGAAAGCCTCGTTTTCAGTAAAATGGAACAAGAAAGCAACTTGTTGGAAGTAATAGATTTTGATGTGTGCAGTCCAATGAGTGCTGAGGCACGCAGTGGATATCGTTATGTTCTTACTTCACAGATGGTTTGAGTAGATCCTGAGTATATTTACTTGATGAAACACAAGTCTGAACTATTGAAAGGTTCAAGTAATTTCAGAGTGAAGTTGAAGATCATCGTGACAAGAGGATAAAATGTCTATGATATGATCATAGAGATGAGTATCTGAGTTACGAGTTTGGCACACAATTAAGACATTGTGGAAATTGTTTCACAACTAATACCGCCTGGAACACCATAGTGTGATGGTGTGTCCGAACATCACAACTGCACCCTATTGGATATGGTGCATACCATGATGTCTCTTATCGAATTACCACTATCGTTCATGGGTTAGGCATTAGAGACAACCGCACTCACTTTAAATAGGGCACCACGTAATTCCATTAAGACGACACCGGTTTAGAGAAACCTAAGTTGTCATTTCTTAAAAGTTTGGGGCTGCGACGCTTATGTGAAAAGGTTTCAGGCTGATAAGCTCGAACCCAAAGCAGATAAAAGCATCTTGATAGGACACCCAAAACAGTTGGGTATACCTCCAGTCTCAGTTCCGGAAGCAAAATGGATTGTTTCTAGAATCAGGTCCTTTCTCGAGGAAAAGTTTCTCTCGAAAGAATTGAGTGGGAGGATGGTGGAGACTTGATGAGGTTATTGAACCGTCACTTCAACTAGTTTGTAGCAGGGCACAGGGAGTTGTTCCTGTGGCACCTACACCAATTGAAGTGGAAGCTTGTGATAGTGATCATGAAACTTCGGATCAAGTCACTACCAAACCTCGTAGGACGACAAGGATGCGTACTACTTCAGAGTGGCACGCAATCCTGTCTTGGAAGTCATGTTGCTAGACAACAATGAACCTACGAGCTATGGAGAAGCGATGGTGGGCCCGGATTCCAAAATGGCTCGAGGCCATAAAATCCGAGAGGATCCATGTGTAAAAACAAAGTATAGACTTTGGAACAACTACTTGATGGTCGTAAGGCTATTGGGTACAGATGGATTTTAAAAGGAAGACGGACAATGATAGTAAGTATCACCATTAAGAAAGCTCGACTTGTCGTTAAGATGTTTTCCGACAAGTTAAAGGAGTTGACTACGGTGAGGCTTTCTCACTCGTAGCGATGCTAAGAGTCTGTTGGAATTGGATTAGCAGTTACTGCATTATCTATGAAATCTTGCAGATAGGATGTCAAAACATTGTTTCCTCGACAATTTTCTTGAGGAAAGGCTGTATGTGATACAACCAGAAGGTTTTGTCAATCCCGAAAGATGCTAACAAGTATGCAAAGCTCCAGCAACCCTTCTAAGGACTGGAGTAAGCATCTCGGAGTTGGAATGTAAGCTTTGATGAGATGATCAAAGATTTTGGGTTTGTACAAAGTTTATGAGAAACTTGTATTTCCAAAGAAGTGAGTGGGAGCACTATAGAATTTCTGATGAGTATATGTTGTTGACTATCGTTGATCAGAAATGATGTAGAGTTTCTGGAAAGCATATAGGGTTATTTGAAAAGTGTTTTTCAATAGAAAACCTGGATTAAGCTGCTTGAACATTGAGCATCAAGATCTATAAGGATAGATCAAAAACGCTTAATGGTACTTTCAAATGAGCACATACCTTGACATGATCTTAAAGGTGTTCAAGATGGATCAGTCAAAGAAGGAGTTCTTGCCTGAGTTGTAAGGTATGAAGTTAAGACTTAAAGCTCGACCACGACAGAAGAAAGAGAAAGGACGAATGTCGTCCCCTATGCCTTATCCATAGGCTGTATACAGTATGTCATGCTTTGTACCGCACCTGATATGTGCCTTGCCACGTGTCTGGCAAGGGGGTACAAGAGTGATCCAGGAATGGGTCATTGGACATCGGTCAAAATTGTCCTTGGAGTAATAAGGACATGTTTCTCGATTATGGAGGTGATAAAGAGTTCGGCGTAAAGGGTTACGTCGATGCAAGCTTTAACACCTATCCGAATGACTCTGAGTAGCAAACTGGATACGTATAGTGGAGCAACCATTTGGAATAGCTCCAAGTGGAGCGTGGAGGCAACATTTACAATATGACCTAGAGATTTGCGAAGTACATACGGATCTGAATGTTGCAGACCCGTTGACTAAAACCTCTCTCACAAGCAAAACATGATCAAACCCCAGAACTCATTGAGTCTTAATCACATGATGATATGAACTAGTTTATTGACACTAGTAAACTCTTTGGATGTTGGTCACATGGCGATGTGACCTGTGAGTGTTAATCACATGGCGATGTGGACTAGATTATTGACTCTAGTGCAAGTGGGAGATTGTTGGAAATATGCTCTAGAGGCAATAATAAATTAGTTATTATTATATTTCCTTGTTCATGATAATAGTTTATTATCCATGCTATAATTGTATTGATAGGAAACTCAGACACATGTGTGGGTACATAGACAACAGCATGTCCCTAGTAAGCCTCTAGTTGACTAGCTCGTTGATCAATAGATGGTTACGGTTTCCTGACCATGGACATTGGATGTCGTTGATAACGGGATCACATCATTAGGAGAATGATGTGATGGACAAGACCCAATCCTAAGCCTAGCACAAAGATCGTGTAGTTTGTATGCTAAAGCTTTTGTAATGTCAAGTATCATTTCCTTAGACCATGAGATTGTGCAACTCCGGATACCGTAGGAATGCTTTGGTGTACCAAACGTCACAACGAATCGGGTGGCTATAAAGGTGCACTACGGTATCTCCGAAAGTGTCTGCATGGGTTGGCACGAATCAAGATCTGGATTTGTCACTCCGTGTGACGGAGAGGTATCTCTGGGCCCACTCGGTAGGACATCATCATAATGTGCACAATGTGACCAAGGAGTTGATCACGGGATGATGTGTTATGGAATGAGTAAAGAGACTTGCCGGTAACGAGATTGAACAAGGTATCGGGATATCGACGATCGAATCTCGGGCAAGTACTATACCGGTAGAAAAAGGGAATTGCATACGGGATTGATTGAATCCTCGACATCGTGGTTCATCCGATGAGATCATCGTGGAACATGTGGGAGCCAACATGGGTATCCAGATCCCGTTGTTGGTTATTGGCCGGAGAGTTGTCTCGGTCATGTCTACATGGTTCCCGAACCCGTAGGGTCTACACACTTAAGGTTCGGTGACGCTAGGGTTGTAGAGATATTAGTATGCGGTAACCCGAAAGTTGTTCGGAGTCCCGAATGAGATCCCGGATGTCACGAGGAGTTCCGGAATGGTCCGGAGGTAAAGATTTATATATAGGAAGTCTAGTTTCGGCCACCGGGAAAGTTTCGGGGGTCATTGTTATTGTACCGGGACCACCGGAAGGGTCCCGGGGGTCCACCGGGTGGGGACACCTATCCCGGAGGGGCCCATGGGCTGAAGGGGCGTGGGAAACAGCCCCTGGTGGGCTGGTGCACCACCCCTTGGGCCTCCCATGTGCCTAGGGTTGGAAACCCTAAGGGGTGGGGGCGCCTCCACTTGGCTTGGAGGCCAAGCCACCCCTAGGGCAGCCGCCCCCCTCCCTAGATGGGATCTACAAGGGGCCGGCGCCCCCCTAGGCCCCTATATATAGTGGAGGGGAGGGAGGGCAGCCGCACCTGAGTCCCTGGCGCCTCCCACCCTCCCGTGACACCTCTTCCTCCCCGCTTTCGCTTGGAGAAGCTCTGCCGGGATCCCGCTACTTCCACCACCACACCGTCGTGCTGCTAGATCTCCATCAACCTCTCCTTCCCTTGCTAGATCAAGAAGGAGGAGATGTCTATCCCAACCGTATGTGTGTTGAACACGGAGGTGCCATCCGTTCGGCGCTAGGATCATCGGTGATTTGGATCAAGACGAGTACGACTCCATCAACCTCGTTCACTTGAACGCTTCTGCTTAGCGATCTACAAGGGTATGTAGATGCACTCCCCTTTCCCTCGTTGCTAGATTACTCCATAGATTGATCTTGGTGATGCGTAGAAAATTTTGAATTTCTGCTACGTTCCCCAACAAGGTTGCCTTTGACCAGTCACCTAAATTATTAGCAAGCTCAGCCAGCTTGGCTCGGACGCCACTGGCCGATGTGTTGTGGCCGTTTGGCTCCCATGCAGCACGGACCGTGGGCTTTAGCTCAGCATGCGTGTAATGCCCCGGATTCGATGCGCCAGGTGTCTGCCAGTTATTCGCCGTCGTTGCCATGTCATTTGCTTGCGTGTTGCACTTTGCCATGCCATCATCTGCATTTTTATCATGTCATCATGTGCATTTCATTTTGCATACGTGTTCGTCTCATGCATCCGAGCATTTTCCCGTTTTCCGTTTTGCAATCCGCACTCCTATGTCTCCGCGCCCCTTTTACCTCTTTTCATAAGCGGGTGTCAACGTTCTCGGAATGCCCGAGGTTTGTCAAGCGGCCTTGGTATACCACCGTGAACCGCTGTCAAGTTTCGTCGCATTCGAGCTCGTTTGATAGCCCAATCGTTAAATATATAGCGGCATCGTTGCGGTATTCTCGCCGGACGTTTGGTCTCCGGAACAGTCACCGGCCTCACTTCTCTTCTCTCCTCTCAGCCCGAGGCTTCTCTTCACAGCCCACCTAGTTCCTCTCGTCTCGGAGCCGCCGCGATCGCGATCGTAGGGCCCCAAAACCCCAAAAACCCTAGCTATGTGCTATAAATGGACACCCTTGTCCATTTTGGGCAGCCTAACCCCCTCCACCTACCTCTAGCCCGATCCAGCGGGATCGGAGGACGACGACGAAGCCGCCTCGCTGCCTCCTCGCTTCGCTCGTGGGCCCGCCTCCCCACGCCCAGGCGCCCGGCCCAGCGTCCGTCCGGCCTGCCTCCTCCTCCGTCTTCCTGGGCCAGCCCAGTGGTAAGAAGCCCGCCTAAACCCCGCCCCGTGCGCTGTATAGTCATATCGCGCTCATATGTTTTTTTTTCCTGAAACGACTTCCCGAATCTGCAGTAATTTTATTGCATTTTGGTTGCATTGTAACTCTGTCATCGTTGCTCCGTTTTGCGCGTGTAATATGTCAAAATGTTCGTCTCGATGAGTAGATCATTTCATCTCATTGCATCATTTTCATTTGAGCTCATATTGGTGCCCGAAATGCTGTTGGAAGAGTGCTATGTGATGTTAGTTTCTGATTTTTATCAGAACATGCACTTTTGTCATTTTTGCCATGATTGATGTGTGCACCCTATGATCTTGAGTCCTACATGTGTTTTGAAATATGCCATGTCTTCTTTCCAGTGGAGCTTGCTATGTATTTTTGTGATCTATGTGGTGACTAGCACAAGCATGCAAACTAGATGTCTTGTTGTTGCTGTTTTCAGCTCTGTTTTGCTGTTATTTTGATGCCATGTTGACTTGATGCTACCAAGAGATCTATGCATATTTTGAGTTACTTCAGTAAGGATGTTTTGTAAAACATGTCTTGCTATATCCATCCATGCCCTTGTTTGCAAATTATGGAGTGCCATAGCTTGAGTCAATCGAGCTCTACTTTTGCTATCAAATGTTTCCTGGCAGATTGTATACATGTTATTCAATTTTGCCAAGGTTGTTGTGGTTGATCCATGTATGCTATGTTATTGTTCTTGCCATGTATGTCTTCTATGCCATGTCTTATTGATGCATGTATGCTTAGTTTATCATTTAAGGCTCTGTGGTGAGTGCATTGAGCTTGTAAACATGCCTACTTGTTATCAGTTTTTGACATGCCATGTTGCTGAATCTGTTAACGAAACTTTCAATATTGACATGGGTGTTACTATATTTTCGGATCCTTTTTGGCTTATGGTCAGTAAGGGACTTTTGTTCTATGCTTTGAGTAGATTCATTCCATGCCTTTGATTGCCATGATAAGTTCCTGTAACATGTTGTTTCATAGCTCTAAACATTGCAACCTGATGTTAATTTCTGCAAAGTCTGAAACTGTTATTAGTTGCAATCTTGCCATGCCATTTTGAGCATGTTCTAGTCATTTCTGGAGATAGCTCAGTGTTCATGTTTTGCAATGCTTTACCTGTACATCATGCCCATGCCTTTTGTTTTCATATTGAGGTGCTGTACCATATTGTTTTGATGCTTGCAATATGCCCCGTTGCTGTTTTGGACAGCTTGTTCTTTAAACTTGTATAGGGTGTATGTGTTGAACCGTTGCTCCGTTTTGAGTGTGTTCTATATGAAACTTGCTTGATTTTGCATGTAGTTTCATATTATAATGTTGGATCCTTGTTTTGAGGTGTTTTCTTGATGTTTGTATGCATTTTGCATCAATGCCATGGTTATCTTGTTTTGCTCATATCTTCTAGACCGTAGCTCCGAATCTAATGAACTTTATATGTAACTTGACTAGAATTTCGTGTAGATCATCGTGGTGCATATTAACTTGCTGTTTAACAACTTGAACATAAAGTTATTCAGATCTGGACCAATTTCGAAATTTGCATATGAGGACTTACCGAATTGTTATATGTTGTTCGGCCTCATTTAAACTTGCTTTGATGTGTTGGTCTTGTATGCATCCTCTCTTGCCATGAGTAGCTTCATGTAGCGTTGTCGTGCATCATGCTTGGTTGTACATCATGTCTTGTTCATGTGTGGGTGTTTACTATGTTGTGTGCTTCTTCTTGTTAGTTCCTGTTTCGTTGCGATCGTGAGGATTCGTTCGTCTACGCTTGGTTCGGCTTCATCCGTTCATCTTCTTCATGGTCTCGTTCTTCTTCCTTGCGGGATTTCAGGCAAGATGACCGCTACCCTGGATCTCACTACTATCATTGCTATGCTAGTTGCTTCGTTCTTTCGCTATGCTGCGCTACCTATCACTTGCTGCTCAAGCCTACCTAATTGCCATGTCAGCCTCTAACCTTTTGCACCCTTCCTAGCAAACCGTTGTTTGGCTATGTTACCGCTTTGCTCAGCCCTCTTATAGCGTTGTTAGTTGCAGGTGAAGATGAAGTTTGTTCCTTGTCGGAACATGGAGATGTTGTTTCTTGTTGGAACATGTTTACTTGTTGGGATATCACAATATATCTTATTTAATTAATGCATCTATATACTTGGTAAAGGGTGGAAGGCTCGGCCTTATGCCTGTGTTTTGTTCCACTCTTGCCGCCCTAGTTTCCGTCATATCGGTATTATGTTCCCGGATTGTTGCGTCCCTAACGCGTCGGGTGATTTATGGGACCCCTTGACAGTTCGCTTTGAATAAGACTTTTCCGCAAGGCCCAACATTGGTTTTATCATTTGCCTCACCACCACCTACTTTTCCCTTGGGAGTCGCTCTCTCGAGGGTCATCTTTATTACCCCCCGACGGTGCTTCTCTAAGTGCTGGCCCGAACCGAGCTACTGCAGGGGCCACCTTGAGGCAACCCGAGGGTTGGTTTTACTCGTAGCTAGTCTCATCCGGTGTTGCCACGAGAACGAGATATGTCCAGCTCCTATCGGGATTGTCGGCGCATCGGCGGTCTTGCTGGTCTGGTTTTATTGCTGTGAAATGTCTTGTAGCCGGATTCCGAGGCTGATCGGGTCTTCCGGGAGAAGGAATATCCTTCGTTGATCGCGAGAGCTTATCATGGGCTAAGTTGGGACACCCTGCAGGTTTTGAACTTTCGAAAGCCGTGCCATGGTTATGTGGCAGATGGGAATTTGTTAATGTCGGTTGTAGAAAACCGAAGTTGATCTTAATTAAAATACACCAACCGTATGCGTAACCGTGAGTGTCTCTTTTCGGGGTTGAGCGAGAGGAGAACACGGTTTCGTGTTGTGTCGGCGTAAGTAGGAGTTCAGGATCACTTCTTGATCATTATTAGTTGACGACCGTTCCTTTGTTGCTCTTCTCGCTCTCATTTGCGTATGTTAGCCACCATATATGCTTAGTCGCTGCTGCAACCTCACCACTTTACCCCTTCCTTTCCCATTAAGCTTTGCTAGTCTTGATACCCATGGTAATGGGATTGCTGAGTCCTCGTGGCTCACAGATTACTACACCACCGATTGCAGGTTCAGGCTTGCGATGATCATGACGAGAGGGCGATGGTTACTTGTGTTGGAGTTCTTCTTCTGCTTCTTTGATCAGGGGATAGGTTCCAGGTCGGCAGCCTGGGCTAGCAGGGTGGACGTCGCTTGAGTTTCTGTTTATGTTTCATCCGTAGTCGGATGTTGATCTTGTATCTGTTGTTGATGTATTCTTGTGGCATTTGTGCCTTATGTATGGATCCCCATCTATTATGTAATGTTGATGTAATGATATCCACCTTGCAAAAGCGTTTCAATATGCGGGTCTATCCTTGGTGGGACCTTCGAGTTCCTTTTGGATAGGGTCGCATATTGGGCGTGAAAAGTTGGTATCAGAGCCTCGACTGACCCTAGGAGCCCCTTGATTGATCGTGTAGTTTGGCCGATGTTGAGTCTAGAAAAAAACTATTTTTGAAGTCTAGTTATATCGGAGAGTAGGAATTCTTTTACTCCTCTGCCTTAAATCGCTCTGGTAAGGAATCTTGACGTAGGTGTTTTGAATTACTCCTCTTCCATTTAAAATTTTTCTTTAGGATCACGCAGTTGGTTTTCCGGTAGTTGTTCCTCATCTCTTTTCGTCCGGTGCATTTCTCGTCAAGTTGACTCGAGCCTCTTCATCTTTGGGTTCAATCCTCAGTTCTTCCTCCGACGTCGTTGTCTTTCCTTGTCCGAAGTTGTCCTTGTTTTTCCACCCGCCCACCCCTTTTCATCTCGGTACCGGAGTCCGTAATCGAGTATCCATCCTACTCGTGTGAAGTATTTCTTTTCTTTCCTCAATGATTTCAACCGGTGTTTTCTCTTCAAGATATTCGTCGATTTCCCCTTCCTACTTGTCTTTGTTTTTCCCGCCCTCCCACCCTTTTTCTTCCCGCAGTTTGAGTTTCTTCCGACCATCAATTTCATTCGTGTGGAGCCTCTTCAGTCTTCCCTCAGTTATTTCAACCGGTGAATTCTCGTCTCGTTCGTCATTCTTCATCTCTTTCTTTTCCGGTGGATTCAATTCAAGTTTTTTTCGGGTTAATCATATTCTTTCCTTCAAAGTGTTCTCTTTGCTCGTTCGCCTCTCGCCAGTTTATCATTCCGGAGTTCGGTAGACATATCAGGAGATTCGTCTGTATTCGAATTAATTCGAGTTTGTCACCTCATTCAAATATCTCAATTGTTCCGATGCATCATCTATCTGTTCATCATCCCTTTCCAACGGTGTTTTCTTTTAGTGGGCCCTAACCCACAGGTCTTTTCCCAGGATCTTACCTGACCCTTCTATTACCCCGGAGTTATTCTCAAATTCTTTTCGGAGTTTGACGTAAGTATGAAATTCATCAGTCAGATGCCTTTTCAAGATCGATTTCAAACCATTTCATTGTTGGCTCAACCTCTTTGTTTTTCATTCTACCGGAGTACCTCAGTTATTTTGATGGTGTTTCTCGTCATCATTTGAAGATCGAGGAAGAGTTTCTCTTAAATCTTGTCCGTTCTACCGAGATTCACGGTGCTAGCTCGACGTTATCCTCCGAATTGTTTTCAATCGTGCAAATTCTTTTCATCCATCCGAGTATTTCAGGAGTTGTTTTCCGTCTCGATCATCCGGAGGCCATCTTTTCGGAATATTTCCTCGTTCCAAGTTTTCAGCTTCGTTCTCTCAATTATTCTATATTCGTGCCCCTTCGTTCGCCTCAATATTTATCCCGGTGCCTCGTTTAAGTGTTCTTAAATCAGCTCATGATCTCTTTGTTCTTTTTCATCTAAATCCCCTCTAGCATATTTGTTCTCTTCTAATTCTCCCCGGTGATTCATTCTCTTTCATCAGTCATTTTCGAATTCTTACGGTGGTTCATTCAAGATTCTTTTTCCTTGATTATCATTTTAATTCATTCGTTCTTTCCAATCGTACCGGTGGTTCATGAAGACTTTCTCAAGTTCTGTGCTATCCCTTCTCAATCCTTTTTCAAGAAGAATAAGTAGTTTGTGAAATCCATTGTTGGTCATCAATTTAATTTGATGAAGGATAAGCATACAATAAATCTTATTCTTATTTCATCCAAGTGATTAATCTTTTTCTTCGGAGTTTGTTCTTGAGGAATAAATTCTAGTTCCAAGTGCTTTCATCTTTTCTTTTCCGGAGTTCAATTTTCTTGGCCATTTCGTCGGATCCTCCATCTAAATCATCGTAAGATTTAATCTTATTCTTTCATCCTTCAATTTTACCTCATAATCCTTTTGTTACCGGAGTTCTTCACGGTGGTTCTTCATGATTTAATTCATTCTTCAAGTGTTCATCAAGATTCTTGTTGGCGGAGTTCAAGTATCTTTTCTTCTCGCGTCTCGAAGTGCAAATAATTCTTCATTTTCTTCTGAAGTGGAGTTTTGCATTTCTCCGTTCTTCTCAGATATTTAATCTTTTCCGTTTGTGGTCGGTTATCACCTCATAATTTCTGAGAAGTTTTCCATAAGTCCACAACAATCTTATTCTTTCGTTGTTGATTTTCTCAACAATTTCAGTTCAAACCCTCCTTCTAAATTCTTTTCATTCCATTCTTCAATTCTTCCGGAGGCATTGCGTTGTTTATCTCGTCAAGTATCATTCCATCCTCTCAAGTTCAAGTTCTATTCCTCCATGTTTTAGCGGTGTGCTGCCTAAATCGTTTCAGTCTTATTTGTTTCTTATCTCGTTCTAACCAGAGTTGTTTCATAGTCTACGATTCGGTGAGCTTTTGATTCTCGCCTTTCTCGCTGCTTTCTCTCTTCCTCTCTTGTGCTCTCGATTCCTTGCTTCTTCTTTGAGGTCGTGTTTCACCTCATCCTTTTTTCTCTTCCGTCTCGGTACTAAGATCTCGGGACGAGATCTCTTATTAGTGGAGGAGTGTTGTAACGCCCCGGATTCGATGCGTCAGGTGTCTGCCAGTTATTCGCCGTCGTTGCCATGTCATTTGCTTGCGTGTTGCACTTTGCCATGCCATCATCTGCATTTTTATCATGTCATCATGTGCATTTCATTTTGCATACGTGTTCGTCTCATGCATCCGAGCATTTTCCCCGTTGTCCGTTTTGCAATCCGGCACTCCTATGTCTCCCGGCGCCCCCTTTTACCTCTTTTCATGTGCGGGTGTCAAACGTTCTCGGAATGCCCCGAGGTTTGTCAAGCGGCCTTGGTATACCACCGGTAGACCGCCTGTCAAGTTTCGTCGCATTCGGAGCTCGTTTGATAGCCCAATCGTTAAATATATAGCGGCATCGTTGCCGGTATTCTCGCCGGACGTTTCGATCTCCGGAACAGTCACCGGGCCTCACTTCTCTTCTCTCCTCTCAGCCCGAGGCTTCTCTTCACAGCCCACCTAGTTCCCCTCATCGAGCCGCACGATCGCGATCGTAGGGCCCCAAAACCCCCCAAAAACCCTAGCTATGTGCTATAAATGGACACCCCTTGTCCATTTTGGGCAACCTAACCCCCCTCCACCTACCTCTAGCCTTCCCCTCCTCAGAAACCGCGCCACCAGCCAGATCCATCCACCTCCTCCTCATTTTCCGGCGCCCTCCACCTCCATCGCGACACTTGTCGCACCCCGATTGGTCCAGCCACCACCATCCGGCGCCCCTGGCCACTCCCAGGCCTCCACGTCGCCCTCAGCCTCCTCCCCGCCGCTGCGGGCCCTGTGAAGCCCAGCCACAGCCCGCCCCGGGTCGATCTGGGCCAGGCGAGCCCAAGACCGCCGCCCACAGCGTGGGAGCGCTCGCTCCCCGCACCCCAAGCGCCTCCTCCCGCCGACCCGCTCGCCGAGCCTCGCTGCTCCCAGCGCAAGAGCAGCCGAAGCCGTCGCCGGCGACCCCCAGCCGATCCGCCGCCTCTCCTTTCTTCTTCCTCTCTGTTTCTCTCTCCCTCACCCGTCCTCTCTCTCTCTCGCAGTCGTCGTCGCCATGGAACCCGTGAATCCCGTCCGCGAATCTCCCCATTCCGACCACTCCCCGTCGTCGGCCTCGTCTGCGCCAGATCCGGCCGGGATCGACCTCTTGCCGCCGCCTACCCGCCGCCGCCGTCCTTGCCCGATCCAGCGGGATCGGGAGGACGACGACGAAGCCGCGCCCGCCGCCTCGCCTGGCCAGTGGGCCCGGCCTCCCACGGCCCAGCGCCCGGCCCAGCGTCCCGTCCGGCCTGCCTCCTCCTCCGTCTTCCTGGGCCAGCCCAGTGGTGAGAAGCCCGCCTAAACCCCGCCCCGTGCGCTGTATAGTCATATCGCGCTCATATGTTTTTTTTTCCTGAAACGACTAAGTCCCGAATCTGCAGTAATTTTATTGCATTTTGGTTGCATTGTAACTCTGTCATCATTGCTCCGTTTTGCGCGTGTAATATGTCAAAATGTTCGCCTCGATGAGTAGATTATTTCCTCTCATTGCATCATTTTCATTTGAGCTCATATTGGTGCCCGAAATGCTGTTGGAAGAGTGCTATGTGATGTTAGTTTCTGATTTTTATCAGAACATGCACTTTTGTCATTTTTGCCATGATTGATGTGTGCACCCTATGATCTTGAGTCCTACATGTGTTTTGAAATATGCCATGTCTTCTTTCCAGTGGTGCTTGCTATGTATTTTTGTGATCTATGTGGTGACTAGCACAAGCATGCAAACTAGGTGTCTTGTTGTTGCTGTTTTCAGCTCTGTTTTGCTGTTATTTTGATGCCATGTTGACTTGATGCTACCAAGAGATCTATGCATATTTTGAGTTACTTCAGTAAGGATGTTTTGTAAAACATGTCTTGCTCTATCCATCCATGCCCTTGTTTGCAATTATGGAGTGCCATAGCTTGAGTCAATCGAGCTCTACTTTTGCTATCAAATGTTTCCTGGCAGATTGTATACATGTTATTCAATTTTGCCAAGGTTGTTGTGGTTGATCCATGTATGCTATGTTATTGTTCTTGCCATTTATGTATTCTATGCCATGTCTACTTGATGCATGTATGCTTAGTTTATCATTTAAGGCTCTGTGGTGAGTGCATTGAGCTTGTAAACATGCCTACTTGTTATCAGTTTTTGACATGCCATGTTGCTGAATCTGTTAACGGAACTTTCAATATTGACATGGGTGTTACTATATTTTCTGATCCTTTTTGGCTTATGGTCAGTAAGGGACTTTTGTTCTATGCTTTGAGTAGATTCATTCCATGCCTTTTATTGCCATGATAAGTTCCTGTAACATGTTGTTTCATAGCTCTAAACATTGCAACCTGATGTTAATTTCTGCAAAGTCTGAAACTGTTATTAGTTGCAATCTTGCCATGCCATTTTGAGCATGTTCTAGTCATTTCTGGAGATAGCTCAGTGTTCATGTTTTGCAATGCTTTACCTGTACATCATGCCCATGCCTTTTGTTTTCATATTGAGGTGCTGTACCATATTGTTTTGATGCTTGCAATATGCCCCGTTGCTGTTTTGGACAGCTTGTTCTTTAAACTTGTATAGGGTGTATGTGTTGAACCGTTGCTCCGTTTTGAGTGTGTTCTATATGAAACTTGCTTGATTTTGCATGTAGTTTCATATTATAATGTTGGATCCTTGTTTTGAGGTGTTTTCTTGATGTTTGTATGCATTTTGCATCAATGCCATGGTTATCTTGTTTTGCTCATATCTTCTAGACCGTAGCTCCGAATCTAATGAACTTTATATGTAACTTGACTAGAATTTCGTGTAGATCATCGTGGTGTATATTAACTTGCTGTTTAACAACTTGAACATAAAGTTATTCAGATCTGGACCAATTTCGAAATTTGCATATGAGGACTTACCGGAATTGTTATATGTTGTTCCCGGCCTCATTTAAACTTGCTTTGATGTGTTGGTCTTGTATGCATCCTCTCTTGCCATGAGTAGCTTCATGTAGCGTTGTCGTGCATCATGCTTGGTTGTACATCATGTCTTGTTCATGTGTGGGGTGTTTACTATGTTGTGTGCTTCTTCTTGTTAGTTCCTGTTTCGTTGCGATCGTGAGGATTCGTTCGTCTACGCTTGGTTCGGCTTCATCCGTTCATCTTCTTCATGGTCTCGTTCTTCTTCCTTGCGGGATTTCAGGCAAGATGACCGCTACCCTGGATCTCACTACTATCATTGCTATGCTAGTTGCTTCGTTCTATCGCTATGCTGCGCTACCTATCACTTGCTGCTCAAGCCTACCTAATTGCCATGTCAGCCTCTAACCTTTTGCACCCTTCCTAGCAAACCGTTGTTTGGCTATGTTACCGCTTTGCTCAGCCCCTCTTATAGCGTTGTTAGTTGCAGGTGAAGATGAAGTTTGTTCCTTGTTGGAACATGGAGATGTTGTTCCTTGTTGGAACATGTTTACTTGTTGGGATATCACAATATATCTTATTTAATTAATGCATCTATATACTTGGTAAAGGGTGGAAGGCTCGGCCTTATGCCTGTGTTTTGTTCCACTCTTGCCGCCCTAGTTTCCGTCATATCGGTATTATGTTCCCGGATTGTTGCGTCCCTAACGCGGTCGGGTGATTTATGGGACCCCCTTGACAGTTCGCTTTGAATAAGACTTTTCCGGCAAGGCCCAACATTGGTTTTATCATTTTCCTCACCACCACCTACTTTTCCCTTGGGAGTCGCTCTCTCGAGGGTCATCTTTATTACCCCCGACGGTGCTTCTCTAAGTGCTGGCCCGAACCGAGCTACTGCATGGGCCACCTTGAGGCAACCCGAGGGTTGGTTTTACTCGTAGCTAGTCTCATCCGTGTTGCCACGAGAACGAGATATGTGCAGCTCCTATCGGGATTGTCGGCGCATCGGGCGGTCTTGCTGGTCTGGTTTTATTGCTGTGAAATGTCTTGTAGCCGGGATTCCGAGGCTGATCGGGTCTTCCCGGGGAGAAGGAATATCCTTCGTTGATCGCGAGAGCTTATCATGGGCTAAGTTGGGACACCCCTGCAGGGTTTTGAACTTTCGAAAGTCGTGCCCGCGGTTATGTGGCAGATGGGAATTTGTTAATGTCCGGTTGTAGAAAACCCGAAGTTGATCTTAATTAAAATACACCAACCATGTGCGTAACCGTGAGTGTCTCTTTTCGGGGTTGAACGAGAGGAGAACACGGTTTCTGTGTTGTGTCTGACGTAAGTAGGAGTTCAGGATCACTTCTTGATCATTATTAGTTGACGACCGTTCCTTTGTTGCTCTTCTCGCTCTCATTTGCGTATGTTAGCCACCATATATGCTTAGTCGCTGCTGCAACCTCACCACTTTACCCCTTCCTTTCCCATTAAGCTTTGCTAGTCTTGATACCCATGGTAATGGGATTGCTGAGTCCTCGTGGCTCACAGATTACTACACCACCAGTTGCAGGTTCAGGCTTGCGATGATCATGACGCGAGGGCGATGGTTACTTGTGTTGGAGTTCTTCTTCTGCTTCTTTGATCAGGGGATAGGTTCCAGGTCGGCAGCCTGGCTAGCGAGGTGGATGTCGCTGAGTTTCTGTTTATGTTTCATCCGTAGTCGGATGTTGATCTTGTATCTGTTGTTGATGTATTCTTGTGGCATTTGTGCCTTATGTATGGATCCCCATCTATTATGTAATGTTGATGTAATGATATCCACCTTGCAAAAGCGTTTCAATATGCGGGTCTATCCTTGGTGGGACCTTCGAGTTCCTTTTGGATAGGGTCGCATATTGGGCGTGAAAAGTTGGTATCAGAGCCTCGACTGACCCTAGGAGCCCCTTGATTGATCGTGTAGTTTGGCCGATGTTGAGTCTAGAAAAAAACTATTTTTGAAGTCTAGTTATATCGGAGAGTAGGAATTCTTTTTACTCCTCTGCCCCTTCGTCGCTCTGGTAAGGAATCTTGACGTAGGTGTTTTGAATTACTCCTCTTCCATTTAAAATTTTTCTTTAGGATCACGCAGTTGGTTTTCCGTAGTTGTTCCTCAGCTCTTTTCGTCGGTGCATTTCTCGTCAAGTTGACTCGAGCCTCTTCATCTTTGGGTTCAATCCTCAGTTCTTCCTCCGGCGTCGTTGTCTTTCCTTGTCCGAAGTTGTCCTTGTTTTTCCCACCGCCCCCCTTTTCATCTCGGTGCGAGTCCGTGTCGAGTATCCATCCTACTCGTGTGAAGTCTTTCTTTTCTTTCCTCAATGATTTCAACCGGTGTTTTCTCTTCAAGATATTCGTCGATTTCCCCTTCCTACTTGTCTTTGTTTTTCCCCCTCCCACCCTTTTTCTTCCCGCAGTTTGAGTTTCTTCCGACCATCAATTTCATTCGTGTGGAGCCTCTTCAGTCTTCCCTCAATTATTTCAACCGGTGAATTCTCGTCTCGTTCGTCATTCTTCATCTCTTTCTTTTCCGGTGGATTCAATTCAAGTTTTTTTCGGGTTAATCATATTCTTTCCTTCAAAGTGTTCTCTTTGCTCGTTCGCCTCTCGCCAGTTTATCATTCCGGAGTTTGGTAGACATATCAGGAGATTCGTCTGTATTTGAATTAATTCGAGTTTGTCACCTCATTCAAATATCTCAATTGTTCCGGTGCATCATCTATCTGTTCATCATCCCTTTCCAACGGTGTTTTCTTTTAGTGGGCCCTAACCCACAGGTCTTTTCCCAGGATCTTACCTGACCCTTCTATTTCCCCGGAGTTATTCTCAAATTCTTTTCGGAGTTTGACGTAAGTATGAAATTCATCGACCGATGCCTTTTCAAGATCGATTTCAAACCATTTCATTGTTGGCTCAACCTCTTTGTTTTTCATTCTACCGGAGTACCTCAGTTATTTTGATGGTGTTTCTCGTCATCATTTGAAGATCGAGGAAGAGTTTCTCTTAAATCTTGTCCGTTCTACCGGAGATTCACGGTGCTAGCTCGACGTTATCCTCCCGAATTGTTTTCAATCGTGCAAATTCTTTTCATCCATCCGGAGTATTTCAGGAGTTGTTTTCCGTCTCGATCATCCGGAGGCCATCTTTTCGGAATATTTCCTCGTTCCAAGTTTTCAGCTTCGTTCTCTCAATTATTCTATATTCGTGCCCCTTCGTTCGCCTCAATATTTATCCCGGTGCCTCGTTTAAGTGTTCTTAAATCAGCTCATGATCTCTTTGTTCTTTTTCATCTAAATCCCCTCTAGCATATTTGTTCTCTTCTAATTCTTCCCGTGATTCATTCTCTTTCATCACCATTTTCGAATTCTTACGGTGGTTCATTCAAGATTCTTTTCCTTGATTATCATTTTAATTCATTCGTTCTTTCCAATCCTACCGGTGGTTCATGAAGACTTTCTCAAGTTCTGTGCTATCCCTTCTCAATCCTTTTTCAAGAAGAATAAGTAGTTTGCGAAATCCATTGTTGGTCATCAATTTAATTTGATGAAGGATAAGCATACAATAAATCTTATTCTTATTTCATCCAAGTGATTAATCTTTTCTTGAGTTTGTTCTTGAGGAATAAATTCTAGTTCCAAGTGCTTTCATCTTTTCTTTTCCGGAGTTCAATTTTCTCGGCCATTTCGTCCGGATCCTCCATCTAAATCATCGTAAGATTTAATCTTATTCTTTCATCCTTCAATTTTACCTCATAATCCTTTTGTTACGGAGTTCTTCACGGTGGTTCTTCATGATTTAATTCATTCTTCAAGTGTTCATCAAGATTCTTGTTGGCGGAGTTCAAGTATCTTTTCTTCTCGCGTCTCGAAGTGCAAATAATTCTTCATTTTCTTCTGAAGTGGAGTTTTGCATTTCTCCGTTCTTCTCAGATATTTAATCTTTTCCGTTTGTGGTCGGTTATCACCTCATAATTTCTGAGAAGTTTTCCATAAGTCCACAACAATCTTATTCTTTCGTTGTTGATTTTCTCAACAATTTCAGTTCAAACCCTCCTTCTAAATTCTTTTCATTCCATTCTTCAATTCTTCCGGAGGCATTGCGTTGTTTATCTCGTCAAGTATCATTCCATCCTCTCAAGTTCAAGTTCTATTCCTCCATGTTTTAGCCGGTGTGCTGCCTAAATCGTTTCAGTCTTATTTGTTTCTTATCTCGTTCTAACCAGAGTTGTTTCATAGTCTACCTGATTCAGTGAGCTTTTGATTCTCGTCTTTCTCGTCGTTTTCTCTCTTCCTCTCTTGTGCTCTCGATTCCTTGCTTCTTCTTTGAGGTCGTGTTTCACCTCATCCTTTTTTCTCTTCCGTCTCGGTCCTAAGATCTCGGGACGAGATCTCTTGTTAGTGGAGGAGTGTTGTAACGCCCCGGATTCATGCGCCAGGTGTCTGCCAGTTATTCGCCGTCGTTGCCATGTCATTTGCTTGCGTGTTGCACTTTGCCATGCCATCATCTGCATTTTTATCATGTCATCATGTGCATTTCATTTTGCATACGTGTTCGTCTCATGCATCCGAGCATTTTCCCCGTTGTCCGTTTTGCAATCCGCACTCCTATGTCTCCGGCGCCCCTTTTACCTCTTTTCATGTCTGCGGGTGTCAAGCGTTCTCGGAATGCCCGAGGTTTGTCAAGCGGCCTTGGTATACCACCGTAGACCGCTGTCAAGTTTCAATCGCATTCGAGCTCGTTTGATAGCCCAATCGTTAAATATATAGCGGCATCGTTGCGGTATTCTCGCCGGACGTTTGGTCTCCGAATACCACCGGCCTCACTTCTCTTCTCTCCTCTCAGCCCGAGGCTTCTCTTCACAGCCCACCTAGTTCCCCCGTCTCGAGTCAAGACGATCGCGATCGTGGGGCCCCAAAACCCCCCAAAAACCCTAGCTATGTGCTATAAATGGACACCCCTTGTCCATTTTGGGCAACCTAACCCCCCTCCACCTACCTCTAGCCTTCCCCTCCTCAGAAACCGCGCCACCAGCCAGATCCATCCACCTCCTCCTCATTTTCCGCGCCCTCCACCTCCATCGCGACACTTGTCGCACCCCGATTGGTCCAGCCACCACCATCCGGCGCCCCTGGCCACTCCCAGGCCTCCACGTCGCCCTCAGCCTCCTCCCGCCTTGCCTGGCCACAGGCCTGGAAGCCTGCCCAGCCCGCCCGGCCGATCTGGGCCCGGCGAGCTCCAAGACCGCCGCCCAGCAGCGTGGAGCGCTCGCTCCCGCACCCCGAGCCTCCTCCCGCCGACCCCGCTCATGAGCCTCGCTGCTCCCACAAGAAGCGAGCAGGCCGTCCGCCGGCGACCCCCCAGGCCGATCCGCCGCCCTCTCCTTTCTTCTTCCTCTCTGTTTCTCTCTCTCCCTCACCCGGTCCTCTCTCTCTCTCGCAGGTCGTCGTCGCCATGGAACCCGTGAATCCCGTCGCCGGATCTCCCCATTCCGACCACTCCCCTCGTCGTCGGCCTCGTCTCTGGCCAGATCCGGCCGGGGATCGACCTGCGCCGCCGCCTACCCCGCCGCCGCCGTCCTTGCCTCGATCCAGGCGGGATCGGGAGGACGACGACGAGCGCGCCGCCCGCCTGCCTCGCCCGCTCGTGGGCCCGGCCTCCCCACGGCCCAGGCGCCCCGGCCCAGCGTCCCGTCCGGCCTGCCTCCTCCTCCGTCTTCCTGGGCCAGCCCAGTGGTGAGAAGCCCGCCTAAACCCCGCCCCGTGCGCTGTATAGTCATATCGCGCTCATATGTTTTTTTTCCTGAAACGACCAAGTCCCGAATCTGCAGTAATTTTATTGCATTTTGGTTGCATTGTAACTCTGTCATCATTGCTCCGTTTTGCGCGTGTAATATGTCAAAATGTTCGTCTCGATGAGTAGATCATTTAATCTCATTGCATCATTTTCATTTGAGCTCATATTGGTGCCCGAAATGCTGTTGGAAGAGTGCTATGTGATGTTAGTTTCTGATTTTTATCAGAACATGCACTTTTGTCATTTTTGCCATGATTGATGTGTGCACCCTATGATCTTGAGTCCTACATGTGTTTTGAAATATGCCATGTCTTCTTTCCAGTGGTGCTTGCTATGTATTTTTGTGATCTATGTGGTGACTAGCACAAGCATGCAAACTAGGTGTCTTGTTGTTGCTGTTTTCAGCTCTGTTTTGCTGTTATTTTGATGCCATGTTGACTTGATGCTACCAAGAGATCTATGCATATTTTGAGTTACTTCAGTAAGGATGTTTTGTAAAACATGTCTTGCTCTATCCATCCATGCCCTTGTTTGCAATTATGGAGTGCCATAGCTTGAGTCAATCGAGCTCTACTTTTGCTATCAAATGTTTCCTGGCAGATTGTATACATGTTATTCAATTTTGCCAAGGTTGTTGTGGTTGATCCATGTATGCTATGTTATTGTTCTTGCCATGTATGTCTTCTATGCCATGTCTTCTTGATGCATGTATGCTTAGTTTATCATTTAAGGCTCTGTGGTGAGTGCATTGAGCTTGTAAACATGCCTACTTGTTATCAGTTTTTGACATGCCATGTTGCTGAATCTGTTAACGGAACTTTCAATATTGACATGGGTGTTACTATATTTTCTGATCCTTTTTGGCTTATGGTCAGTAAGGGACTTTTGTTCTATGCTTTGAGTAGATTCATTCCATGCCTTTTATTGCCATGATAAGTTCCTGTAACATGTTGTTTCATAGCTCTAAACATTGCAACCTGATGTTAATTTCTGCAAAGTCTGAAACTGTTATTAGTTGCAATCTTGCCATGCCATTTTGAGCATGTTCTAGTCATTTCTGGAGATAGCTCAGTGTTCATGTTTTGCAATGCTTTACCTGTACATCATGCCCATGCCTTTTGTTTTCATATTGAGGTGCTGTACCATATTGTTTTGATGCTTGCAATATGCCCGTTGCTGTTTTGGACAGCTTGTTCTTTAAACTTGTATAGGGTGTATGTGTTGAACCGTTGCTCCTTTTGAGTGTGTTCTATATGAAACTTGCTTGATTTTGCATGTAGTTTCATATTATAATGTTGGATCCTTGTTTTGAGGTGTTTTCTTGATGTTTGTATGCATTTTGCATCAATGCCATGGTTATCTTGTTTTGCTCATATCTTCTAGACCGTAGCTCAATCTAATGAACTTTATATGTAACTTGACTAGAATTTCGTGTAGATCATCGTGGTGTATATTAACTTGCTGTTTAACAACTTGAACATAAAGTTATTCAGATCTGGACCAATTTCGAAATTTGCATATGAGGACTTACCGGAATTGTTATATGTTGTTCCCGGCCTCATTTAAACTTGCTTTGATGTGTTGGTCTTGTATGCATCCTCTCTTGCCATGAGTAGCTTCATGTAGCGTTGTCGTGCATCATGCTTGGTTGTACATCATGTCTTGTTCATGTGTGGGGTGTTTACTATGTTGTGTGCTTCTTCTTGTTAGTTCCTGTTTCGTTGCGATCGTGAGGATTCGTTCGTCTACGCTTGGTTCGGCTTCATCCGTTCATCTTCTTCATGGTCTCGTTCTTCTTCCTTGCGGGATTTCAGGCAAGATGACCGCTACCCTGGATCTCACTACTATCATTGCTATGCTAGTTGCTTCGTTCTATCGCTATGTTGCGCTACCTATCACTTGCTGCTCAAGCCTACCTAATTGCCATGTCAGCCTCTAACCTTTTGCACCCTTCCTAGCAAACCGTTGTTTGGCTATGTTACCGCTTTGCTCAGCCCCTCTTATAGCGTTGTTAGTTGCAGGTGAAGATGAAGTTTGTTCCTTGTTGGAACATGGAGATGCTGTTCCTTGTTGGAACATGTTTACTTGTTGGGATATCACAATATATCTTATTTAATTAATGCATCTATATACTTGGTAAAGGGTGGAAGGCTCGGCCTTATGCCTGGTGTTTTGTTCCACTCTTGCCGCCCTAGTTTCCGTCATATCGGTATTATGTTCCCGGATTGTTGCGTCCCTAACGCGGTCGGGTGATTTATGGGACCCCCTTGACAGTTCGCTTTGAATAAGACTTTTCCGGCAAGGCCCAACATTGGTTTTATCATTTGCCTCACCACCACCTACTTTTCCCTTGGGAGTCGCTCTCTCGAGGGTCATCTTTATTACCCCCGGACCAGTGCTTCTCTAAGTGCTGGCCCGAACCGAAACTACTGCAGGGCCACCTTGAGGCAACCCGAGGTTGGTTTTACTCGTAGCTAGTCTCATCCGGTGTTGCCCTGAGAACGAGATATGTGCAGCTCCTATCGGGATTGTCGGCGCATCGGGCGGTCTTGCTGGTCTGGTTTTATTGCTGTGAAATGTCTTGTAGCCGGGATTCCGAGGCTGATCGGGTCTTCCCGGGGAGAAGGAATATCCTTCGTTGATCGCGAGAGCTTATCATGGGCTAAGTTGGGACACCCTGCAGGGTTTTGAACTTTCAAAGCCGTGCCGCGTTATGTGGCAGATGGGAATTTGTTAATGTCCGTTGTAGAAAACCCGAAGTTGATCTTAATTAAAATACACCAACCGTAAAGCGCGTAACCGTGAGTGTCTCTTTTCGGGGTTGAACGAGAGGAGAACACGGTTTCTGTGTTGTGTCTGACGTAAGTAGGAGTTCAGGATCACTTCTTGATCATTATTAGTTGACGACCGTTCCTTTGTTGCTCTTCTCGCTCTCATTTGCGTATGTTAGCCACCATATATGCTTAGTCGCTGCTGCAACCTCACCACTTTACCCCTTCCTTTCCCATTAAGCTTTGCTAGTCTTGATACCCATGGTAATGGGATTGCTGAGTCCTCGTGGCTCACAGATTACTACACCACCAGTTGCAGGTTCAGGCTTGCGATGATCATGACGCGAGGGCGATGGTTACTTGTGTTGGAGTTCTTCTTCTGCTTCTTTGATCAGGGGATAGGTTCCAGGTCGGCAGCCTGGGCTAGCAGGGTGGATGTCGCTTGAGTTTCTGTTTATGTTTCATCCGTAGTCGGATGTTGATCTTGTATCTGTTGTTGATGTATTCTTGTGGCATTTGTGCCTTATGTATGGATCCCCATATATTATGTAATGTTGATGTAATGATATCCACCTTGCAAAAGCGTTTCAATATGCGGGTCTATCCTTGGTGGGACCTTCGAGTTCCTTTTGGATAGGGTCGCATATTGGGCGTGGTAATGCGTGTCCCACATGGTTTCATATCTAAAGATCTTCTCTTTCTTCCTTGAACTAGTAGGTGCCAGTTGCAAAAGGATCGGCGAATGGTCACACGTGGCTGTCGTGAGGTGCTGGACTCCGGCATTAGGGAATTGATCACACCAGCTAACCGAGCCCAGTGCCCTGTCTAACCGCATGCGTGTATACGTCCTGCCCGTAACTTTTTTCTCATACGTCCATTTGTTTCCTTTGAATCCAAGATCAATCAAGCCACAAACATCAACTGCATCTCTAAATCCTTGTACTTGTGATTGGCTTCTACTTCAGATTCCGTCATGTTCATCATGTCGAAGAACCTCGTTGAAGTATCCCAAGCATAACCAGGGGATGTCATGCAGGGTTGACAAGTTTTTCATTGTATTCCAAGTGTGTTGACGCAGGTGTGTTTGCGCCTCCCCATAGAAACATGAAAGTCTCCAAGGGCCACCCCCGAGATCATTCACCTTGATGTCTATATGATACTTCGAGTAACCCAAATTCTCAACTTTTATTTCATTATTCCAAAAGACAGCCAAGCCTCCACTCCTATCGGAGGAATCAACTGCAAAACAATTATCAAAACCTAAAGTACTTGCTAGACTTTCTGTTCTAACTCTATTGATCTGAGTTTCGACAATACAAAGTACTTTAGGGGCAAACTTTGTCACGAGTTCGCGTAGCTCTTGAACTGTCGGGGCGTTGCCGATCCCGCAACAGTTCTAGCACAAGATACTCATTGCGCCCGACGGTCCTTCGCCGGGGAGGCCGCCGACTTCGCATCATTGGGTTTAAGGCCACTGGAGGTCTTCTTCAGCACTCCATTGCCATTCTTCTCTGGTCCCGTCACCGTTTTAGGCCTCTTTGGGTCCTGCTTTGGTGGAGGGCTAATGGGCACCACCGGTGCGCTCTTACTCTTGTCAACCGGGACTAACGCATGGCTTGTCATGGTCGTTGGATTTGAGTGCCCAACAATTTCCTCTGAAGAACGCTTTCGGCTAGGATCTGTCATCTCTCTCTCAGACTCCTCATCCTCATAGGGATCAACCTCCTCTGAATCCACTTTTCCTGAGCTCTGCTCCTTTTTGGATCTCTGAGAGTAGTTGCGCCGCCTAGTGGCCCACGCTGTAGCAGCTGGTGCTCTCAGGTTCTTGTAAATCAAAGCTGAAGGGGGGTGCACGTCGTCCCCATGTTCCTTGAACTCATGCCCCATCATACCACACACCTGACACCAATCAGGAAGGCGCTCATATTTCACCGCAAAGATCTCGCGCTCTCCCGCCCGCACTATGGACGTTGCTTTCTTCAGCGGTTTGCGCACATCCAGGCGCACTCTCACCCTGTAAAAATTTCCTTCAAAGTCAAAGGATGCAGGTTCAGACTCCACAAATTCTCCCAGCCTAGCAGCCAGCGCCTTAAATTTCCCATGGTACGCCATTTGGAGGTCTATGATGCATGCCTAGATATCAAAAGTGAAGAGCTCTATAGACGTTGGCTTTGTGTAACCATCATAAACATCAATGATCACCGGGTTGCCCCTGAAGTGCCACGGGCCCCCCTGTGTAACCTTCTCCCAGTCCCCCAAGCAGTCGAACTGCATGATGAAGAGGTTTTCCTCCAGCGTCTTGATTTTGACTTGTCTTGCTAGATCCCACACTGCCCTCATCTGATGGAAGAACTAGTAGTTGCTGAAATCTTTGTCCATGTGAACCCGCACCAAGATCATCCACCTGAGATTCTCTTCCGGCGGGGCATCCTCCTCCTCAAAAACCACATCATCGAGATCATCCTCCTTCAGATCAAGTTCTTTCATGAGATCCTCTATCTTCCCCTTCCCTTTGCTGCCCGATGACGACGACCCACCACGCGATGCCATCTCCAAGATAGAGCAGAACGATCTACCGATCCCCCAGAGAAGAGGATCGGTCGAAGAAACCCTCGAAACCCTCCGCGATCTGATCCCAGTCAAGGCCGGGGAGTAGCACGGCCTACCCCTGGATCCGTTCGAGCAAGAGGGAGCAGACAACGATGGAGGGAGGGGAGATTTTTCTCAACGGCGCCGGCGACGACGAGAGGACCATAAACCCTAACAACTAGGGGAATTGGAGTACTCCTCAATTAGCGATTTCGAGATTTTGGCCCAATTTTTTTAATACATATGTTTATACGTAAACACTTGGCCCACTGAGTCCAGCCCAAACAGGCACCTATGGAAGCGGTCAAATGATGCACCAAACCTAGCGGTAGCGGATTCTCAAAAAAATAAACTAGTGGTAGCGGCGGCGGCGATTCCACGCCCGGTGGCCGCCCTCTACCTCGGTCCCTCCCCTCCCCTCCGGCCGGCCCTCTCCCTGACTCCCTCCCCTCAGCCTCCAGCCCTCCCATCCGTGAGTCTGCGACTCTGCGTCCCCGCTCGGCTCACCCTGCAGGGCTTGAGGCGCCCTTCCCATCCAGGGCCCTGCAGATCTGAAGAATTTTTCCCATCGAAGGTATTTTTCCCACAGATCTGAAGAATTTTTGTAAATGGCATTGCCTTTGTAGAAGACAGACACTAAATGCTTGTAAACCAGTGAAATTGAACTGCTTATTATGTGATTCATTTGCTACCTATGTGATTCACTTATTGCTAGATCGATATAATGAACCCGGTGACCACTACCTGTCTTGATCATTTTCACTAATTGGTTGTACACTTAAATTGTTTATCCAATGACCAATGTCCGTCGGTCCATGCCACATTGCCAATGCAACTAATTTATATTTTGTTTATTTGATTGTGACGTATAGGATGTCATTAATCTCTTCCAAAAAGGGATCATAAATCCATGCCACATTGCCAATGCCACTAATTTCTATTTTGTTTATTTGATTGTGATGTATAGGATGTCATCAATCTCTTCCAAAAAGGGATCATAAAGTTACATTGTAATTTTATTTGTGAATATTTAGAGATATTGCCACAATGATATTTTTCTACTGTTGTCGATGTATGGTCATTCAGTCGTTGATACTGCCATTTTACAATACATTTATTTCTCTATTATATTGCTTTGGCAAAAAAATACAGGAAAGCCGAGGAGCAAATTCCTGGCTCCGCCACTACCTTGTATTGACACTTGAACTTACTCTCACATAGCATAAACTCAAGCATTTTTGCTCCGGAGCGATCTACCATTAGCGCCTCACCTATGATTGCTATGGTTGATCTCCTCCCGTTCGAACCCAACGGGTCGAACGGGCCCCTGACTTGCGCCATGATCGGGGGCGCCCAACCCTCATATGGTTGGTGGGCCCTGTGACCCATGCTATATTAACAGAGGTGGGGACCGGGGCACGGGACACGAAGTTCACCGCTGCCACAAACCCCATCGATATTCCCTACCGATCTAGGGTTAGTGCGGTGCTCATGGGAAGCACCCATCACCTCGCCACTCTCTGCCATCACCGTCGTCGCCATCCCACCATGGCCAACGGCGGGAGCTCCTCAGTCCAAGGCGAAGGTAGGACCAGCGGGATCTCTAGCCTACCCCGATCCAGAGGATCTAACAATGGTATCAGACCATGCTAAGCTAAGATTTTCGGTACAAAGATTATACAGAGAAAGAAAGACCACCCCCTCCCAGAACCCTAACCACAAAACGAGAAAGAGGGGAAAAGAAGGGCAAAGAAAAGTGCGCCGCCGCCGAGCCGCGCTGTTCCTCTCGATCCGGGTGGCCATCGCCATCCCGAGCCGTCTAGAAGAAGAACCAACCCTTCACGGGGCAAAGGGACGGCGACACGCTCACCGCAAGGCGAACACGTAGCCGGCGAAGGGGATGGCAACGAAGCCACAGTCGTCGCCTCCAAGCGAAGCAGAGGAGGAGCGGACGCGTAGGGGAGCAGAGGGCTCGGTTGCGCCTCTCTCTCGCTCTCTCTGTCACAGGAGGAGGAGGAAAGGAGGGGGGAGGGCGAAAAAGGAAACGCAGGCTCACGCGGCGCGGCTCGACGCCGTCGCCGGCGGCCGGCGTGGCCCCAAACCGCCGCATCGGGAAAAGCCGCCGTGCATCTTTCTCTCTCTGTCACTTGAGGATGAAGAGAGAAAAGGCCAGGGGAAAGGGAGAAGAGCTCGCGCGCCGCGGTAGCATGAGACGCCGTCACCGGCGACCGGCGGCGCCGCTGATGCGGACGCGGGGTGCGAGTAGAGACACGGAGGCGTGGGGGCGAGCTCGAAAGGATCAGGGCTAGGGTTTTCGGTCGGACTGAACGGGGGAGGGGTTTTTGTTCGAGACAAAACCACGGGTGACAGTCGGATCTCGATGGACGACCCGGATTAAAACCCTAGATCTTGTACTGGGCATGGGCCAAAAAGTGGGGCGGCGGCTAGGCGCGCTAGGCGAGGTCAGAGCCACTCAAAGCAGGCTGGGCGAGCCTTGAGCGGCTAAAATTCACACAGTTTAATTTTCTATTCAAAATTATCCAACGAAATTTTTTGTTTAGAAAATAGAAAAGTAAACCAAAAAAGTTTCTGAAAATGGAAATAGAAAATTTTCAAAAAAGAAATGTTCATGAATTTTACAAAGAAAATAATAAAGTTCATGAAGTTTTATTTGGTCAAAGAAAAGTTTCTGTAAAGAAACAAAAGCTCATGAATTTGTATTCATGTTTTCCGCTGCGTAAATAATTAATAGTGCTCTTTTACAAATAAAATAAAAGTTTAGATAGAATTAAGTTTTTAAGAGCATGTTAAAGTGTTAAAATAAATATGATTATATTATTATTATGACCAAACGTTGTTAATAACATGTTCATGTTTTATTATTGAAATTTAAAGGTGCATTTATTTTTAATATTTCGCCCAACGGACATATAGATTTAATTGCATAGACAATTATATGTTTAACTTGACCAATATTAGATGGACTGTGCTAACCACCAGTCGACTGGTGGTTAGCAACAGATCCGCACGAGTCCGATCCACTTCTCCCAATGGTTAGCAATCGATGTGCTATCTTCTCACGCTCGCTTTCCATTGATTTTTTTTTCCTTGTCTCAAAAACCGTAGTAAATCGCTAGTGGTTTTTTCTGATTTTTTGCTACATAATATGAAAAGGAAATAAAGGTGCTTGAAAGAGGATTTGAACTCAGGTCTATGCAATAGCTGTTGAGCCTAATAACCAACTAAGCCACCTGTTGTTATTGTCTAGTCTATTATAGATAAACAATGTTATTTAAACCTTTCTTATTTCTATCATATCAGAAGAAAAAAAAAGTTTAACTTGGTAACTTTGGCATGACCAGCGTGATAACTATGGTATGAGCAACATGATAACTATACCATGATAAGGCTGGTAACTACAGTACGAGAAGGTTAATGCATGGGGAAGTATGGTAATTTAACACAGAAATTAGTGGTGAAAATGTTTTAAAAACTTCCCCCCTTGGATGAAAGATACCGTGGTGTTTAAAACGTAAGATATTAGTTATCATGTGTGCAATGTATACATTATCATGTTTTTTACATAGAAATTATCGGGTGTATGTTTTTCAACAAAAAAAATCTGGTCAAAAATTACAGTGGCGTTTCTATGGGAGTTATGAACTTTGTATGTCTCTATTACCATGCTATTTACATAGAAATTACCGCCCCGCCACAGTCGCCACATTTACGAGGATCGGATACATAAGTTATCAGTGTACCATGTATGAGTTATCATGTTATTTGCACATAAGTTACCGTGGCATGTTTCAGCGATTTGCCCCACCCCACCCTCACCGACCAAGTCACCAGGACCGGGGTACATAAGTTATCGGGTCCGCAATGTTTGAGTTATCATGTTATTTGCACGTAAGTGGTATGTTTCAACAACTCCCCACCCCCACCCTCGAAGGGTTATCAACAACGTTTCTAGGACCGGGGCACACAAGTTATCAGGTCTATGAAATGTGAGTTACCATGTTGTTCACACGAAAGTTACCGAGGGATGTTTCATCAACTCCCCCACCCCGCACCAAATTTATCGGACTGGGGTCCATAAGTTATCAGGTATACGATGTGTGACTTATCATACTATTCATAAAAAAAGGTTATCGAGTGTATGTTTATATTAGTTTTTTTTCAAAAAAAAGCTACGACGATATTTGTACATAAGCTATCAGGTTTGTGGTACATATAATTATCAATCTCATTACAAAAAGAATTTCCCGAGATATGACAAATGTGAAAAAGACCGTTGTTCGAATTCTATAGAAGTGAAACATTTATTTCTCTAGAAAACATTCATCACTACAAAAAAGAGACAAGTGGAGTACAAAACACGTTGCTCGGCCCTTTAAAAAACTTGCAGCAAATGGTTTTGTCTCCTCATCAAAGACGTTGTGGTCTTTCTTTCTCGCTCTCATTTACTAAGGTAGAAATACAAATTAACCCGCAAATGAAACATAACAGGTAGTCAGCTCAGTTGGTAATGCGTCGTGGCCACAACCAACAGATTGTGTGTTCGAATCTTAGTGGTGGCACTATTTTTCTGAAGCTCTTTTTACGCGCCAGAGCAGAAGCAACAGTCGGCAGAGCAGAAAGATCGAAGGAAAAATCGATCGTACGTGCCTGTCGCTAATCAACAGTCGGCAGGAAATTAGCTTTTCCGATATTAGATTAATGCATATGATTGTTATAATGATTTCACTTAAATTTTGATTTCAGGAGGCTACCACTTGATGAGTTGCCTAAAAGATGTTCCGACACTCAGAGGTGACAACTACACTAAATGGAGGAAGAAAGTAGACCTGGCATTTGTCTATGCTAGGGTGCACTGGGTTGTGGATGAACCACAACCGGTCAGACCTACAGAGCCAGTCAGACAAAGCCACTGATGATGATGCTGCGTGGGAGAAAATAAAAAGGACCATGCTCCAGTGGAGATGTTATATTCCATCGAAAACCAAAAGTGGGTCAATGCAAACAAAAAGTGCATGACATTTATAAAGAACTAGATAATTCCCCGCGCGTTGCTGCGGAAATGCGCGGACACATACTTATATAATGTATTGAAAACCATTTTCTACATGCCTCATGGATTTGTGGCGGGAACAAAATGAATCTCATGAATAATAAGTCTCAAAGACAAAGGAAATGACGCCAACCATCCAGATGAAAAAATATTTCGCAAATAAAAAACCATCCAGATGAAAAAGTGGTTTCAATACTTGTAACATGTGGCCCACTGTTACAATTTCTCCTGATCCCTAGCACTCCATATTAAGAACAACACTATTGTCAATGTTAAAGTTTTCTATTATCTATAAAAAACAAAAATATTTAGAAACTTGGAATCATTACAACTAACCACTACAATTACTTCGGTACTGCATTAACAACAAAATGGCCATCTTTAAGTTCGCAACTACATATAACAGATGAAAAGTGTGGATGGACTTAATAATAGTAATCCTATATATTATACAGAAGTATTATGAACAAAACTAAGTGAAACAATATTTTATATCAAAATTACTGAAGTCTGTTTTAGTTGTGCAGCACGATGTATCATAAAGCATCGAGCTTCTCTAACAAATGAAACAATTCAGTGCACTAATCCTAGCTTCTTGTGACGGTTCTTAGTTGATAAGCAACCCAACAAAAGATCTATTGATATATAATACCAAATTCTGCTATGAATATATAACTAAGAAAAACATCAAAGAAAGAATAGGGTGCAATAATAATTTACCGTGCCTTCTCCAAATGAGCAAGATGCAGCCGGCAAGAAAAAATGTCTCGATAAATGGAAAATCAAGATCAGTTAGTACTATTAACAATAATATGTCAAACTATTAACAGAGAATTAGGAGGCGGATATATGTATTGTATGAAAGGTATTTGGCCACCTCTATGAATTATTTCATGAATTAGTTAATAGGAAATGAAATATAGTAGGCAAAATATGAACATATTTGAATTTCGATGCTTCTTATAAAAAAACACTATTAGGAAGAGCATCTTTACAGCAACATGTTGCTGGATAGAGTAAATTGCAACGTTTATAGTAATAGCTGCCGGCAACAGCATCATTCCAAGATTAGAGGAAAATGACCTACAATCTTACCCTGTGCAAGAAATTAAACCTCAGTGAGTATAACACAACTTAACCTGCATCAAAAATAGTAAGTGAAAGGTTTAATTATGGATGCAAAAAATTAAGTCTGCCACCAAAATAAATCCTACCCTGTGAAAGAAAAACAGGCATCACTAATATAAATAACTTGGCGAGCTAGACAATTTTGGCAACCCCTTGTTGGGCATCAAGCCATTAGACATGAATATTATTGCTACATGTGAATTGCAGTATTCATCACCTCATTAGTGAAAGGAAGTGTGACGGCTCACTGATAAGATGATGTGCCATCCTCATAGGTGGAGCCCTGCTTGTGGTTGTGGAAGTCGTTTTTGTTAATCGAGGCGGAGTCCTCGACGGTCGTCGCCGTTGCCAACAGCTGCGGAGCAGAGCAATGATGCATAGACGCATCACCGGTTGTGCAGTCATCAACGACCTGGGAGTCTGGGCGGCCCGCGATTATCTGACAACCCGACCCGTGCAGACGCCCAAAGAGATGGAGGCGAAACAGTCTTACAGGCGTGCGGAGGAGCTCTGGAGGGAAGCAACGGCGTGCACATGCCGTTTCGACCGTGCCTTCCTTGCCTATATCTCGGTGGTCGGAAATAGAAGCGTGACCCAGCCGCGAGAGGAGTCGAAGGCAAGGCACCCGCGATCCAGCCACGAATGGTTGTCATGCCAGAGGAGTGGACTTCACGCGGGGATCGCATGTCGATCGCTGGACTCTGCTGTAGCTACGTGGGAAAGTAGTTTCTTTTGTTTCAAGCGACAAGAAGCTGGCCGTCGACGACCGTGAGTTGTTTGCTGGAATTTGAAAAGCTTAGCTTTTCTTATGAAGCGTTGCTCGTGTGGCTGTTCGACTGGCGACTACTATTAGAAACTGAATCATCAAGAAAAGGTTGTTCGGCTCTTACGGTGGGAGGAAACAAAACTATTAATGAACGAAGCTGCTTTTTTTCTTGGACTGTACATGCAGTAGTTAACTCATATGTAGCAGATTATTAGTACTTAGACAAAGAAAATGAAAATGATGATGTGGCAGATTGTATGTGTTGTGGGGCATGTGTGATGAGGTGGATGGGTTGCATGTCAAGAGAAATAAGTTAGTGGGGTTGAACTATTTAGGTATTATAGATACAATTGAGAACACCATCGTGGGCTCAATTGCAGAGTGCACTTCCATAGGATAGTTGCTTACAAAGATAAAGAGCCAGTTCACTGCTTTTTCAAAGACATATGCCACCCAGTTGATAAAGCAACTGGTGACAGAGAACTACACTGGCGATGGTCATGGAATAAGAGAGCGCATCTTCAGTATGAGCAACATGGCAGCAAAGCTCATGCCCATGGATGCGGATCTGGAGATCAAACCAGCTCTCCCGGGAGTTGCTTGCAAAGATAAAGAGCCAGTTCACTGGTTCTTCAAAGACATATGCCACCAAGTTGATAAAGCAACTGGTGACAGTGAACTGGATGAGCAAGCTCTCATCCCGAGGATGCGCTCTCTTATTCCATGACCATCGCCAGTGTAGTTCACTGTCACTAGTTGCTTTATCAACTTGGTGGCATATGTCTTTGAAGAACCAGTGAACTGACTCTTTATCTTTGTAAGCAACTCCCCTACGAAAGTGCACTCTGCAATTGAGACCACGATGGTGTTCTCAATTGTATTCTTTATAAATGCCATGCACTTTTTGTTTGCATTGACCCATTTTTGGTTTTTGATGGAATATAACATCTCCACTGGAGCATGGTCCTTTTTCTTTTTCTCCCACACAGCATCATCATCAGTGGCTTTGTCTGACTGGCTCTGTAGGTCTGACCGGTTGTGGTTCATCCACAACCCAGTCCACCCCAGCACAGACAAATGTTAGGTCTATTTTCTTCCTGCATTCAGTGTAGTTGTCACCTCTGAGTGTCGGAACATCTTTTAGGCAACTCATCAAGTGGTAGCCTCCTGAAATCACAATTTAAGTGAGATCATTATAACAATCATATACATTAATCTAATGTTGGTCAAATTAAACATACAATTATCTATGCAATTAAATCTATATTACTGTTGGGCAAAATATTAGAAATAAATGCACCTTTAATTTCAGTAATAAAACATGATCATGTTATTAACAATGTTGGTCATAAAAATAACATAATCATAGAGTCCCAACTCTTTCCATATCTGCTTGGGCCTTGCGCGCATAAATAAACCATGCCGGATATCTTCAGCGCCTTGTTGACATAGTGGGCATTGACCACTAGTGCCAATGTGACGATTTGCAAGGGATGACAGGAAGGGGATTACACGCCTCTTTGTATTGGTTTGTTACAAGCAGTAGATTGTGATCCGTGTAATTGTGATTCGTGCAGTAATCCATCCAGGTTGTGGATCGAGGTGCAAAGCGTGGCTGGTTGGAGTCTGTCCGGTGGGGAACATCAAACGTGAGCAGCCATGCTGCCGTGGCTCTCACCCGTTGACTGCATTTTTTACCGAAAAAGGCTTTCGCCCCGCTTTATATATAAATCAAATCGCCAAGAGCACACATACACGGACTACTTCAAAACACACACACCCAAGTCACCTAACGAGAAGTACAAAGGTTCTGCTGAGGGCACAACTCAACAAGCCCAAAAGAAACAAAAAAGGACGCGGCCGAGGCAAGGCGTCTAATCTGGCTCCGGGGGAGGCGGAGGGGGCGGCGGCGACAGACGGACAACCATCGAGCGAAGATCGGCGATGAAGGCGGTGATGGCGTCGCGGTCCTGAGGGCGGCTAAGCGGCCGCCAAAGCTGCAAGTAACCAGAGAGTTTGAAGAGAGCGTCAGTAGCCCGTCGAAGAGGAATACGCTGAATCACAAGCTTATTGCAAATCGTCCAAAGAGTCCACGCGAGCACCCCAATCTCGAGCCACCTAATGTGGCGAGAGGGAAGAGGGGAGTTCTGGAGTTCGGCGAAGAGGTCGGGGAAGTTGGTGTGACATCAATCGCCTCCCACAGCCTCCCTAAAGCAGCTCCACATGAATTGGGCTGAGACACAGGAGAAGAAGATGTGATTCGAATCTTCGGGGGTATCACACAGAGGGCAGAGGTCGGACCCAGGGCCATTGCGTTTGCGAACCTCCACCCCAGACGGAATCCTACTGTGGATCCATTGCCACAAGAATATCCGAATTTTTAATGGCAGGCGGATGGACCAAACCGCAGGGAGGGGGAGCGGAGGAGGGGGCAATGGTCGTGTAAAGGGACTTGGTGGAGAATTGGCCCGAAGGCTCAAGACGCCACCGAACCTCATCCGGGCCCGCATCCACCACCGGCTCGTGGAGAGCGACGCAATCAAGCAGCTCAAGCCACGCGGCGGCTTTCGGAGGCCCAAATGGCCTCCGGAAGGCGAGGCGCCCTAAGTCAATAAGGGCCCTCTCAACTGAGATTAAGGGGGCGACGGCAATGGAGAAGAGGTCGGGAAAGCGGGCCGCAAAGGGGGGAGTCTCCCGCCCAACGGTCGAACCAGAACAGCGTCGCTGTACCCGATCCAACCAAGATGGAGGTTCCAATGTGTAGGACGGGTAGCAGTTTGACGGCCGATTGCCAAAACGGGGAGCCGCCGGACCTTTGACAAAAGGCGAGGGGCTGTCCGCGCAGGTACTTGTTCCGGATAATGTCAAGCCAGAGACCATCGTGCCCTTGCGAAATGCGCCAGAGCCAGCGGGTGAGGAGGGTAATATTCATGCGCTTAGAGCACATGATACCGATGCCTCCCTGTTCTCGGGGCTTGCAGATGTCCGGCCAGCTAACCATGTGGTACTTCTGCTTATTGTTGTCGCCAGCCCAATAGAAGCGAGATTGGATTTTGGCGATCTCATGGTGAAGGGTCTCATGGAGGCTATAGAAGCTCATAAGAAACAGGAGGAGGCTAGTGAGGGAGGAGTTAATGAGGATCGTCCGAGCCGCCTTCGACAGCCATCTACCCTGCCAAGGCTCCATGCGCGGTTGCAACTTGGCAACCGTGGGGCGCAAGTCCGTGACGGTGAGTCGAGAGTCACTGATGGGGGTTCCCAAGTAAGTCGTGGGGAAGGAGCCAAGGCGGCAGTTGAGGCGGTTGGCGATGTCAAGGGCTTCAGCCGGAGAATAGCCCATAACCATCACACCACTCTTGTCGAAGTTGATCTTGAGGCCAGACATTTGTTGGAAGCAAAGGAGGAATTTGAGGTTAGCGATGTCCGTGTCCGAGCCCTCGACCATGATGATGGTGTCGTCGGCGTACTGGAGCATGGAGATCCCGGAGCCGCCCGCCAGATGAGGGGTAATCCCACGAATATGGCAAGCGGCTTTGGCCTTATCTAGGATGGCGGCAAGCGCGTCCACCACAATATTGAATAGGAACGGAGAGAAAGGATCGCCTTGTCTAACCCCACAGAGGGTGGGGAAGTAAGGGCCAATCTCCCCATTGATGTTCACGGCAGTGCGGCCACAGGACACCATCTGCATCACCCGGGTGATCCATCGATCATCGAAGCCCTTCCGGAGCAAAACTTCCCGAAGGAAGGACCAACTAACAGTGTCGTAGGCCTTATGAAAGTCGATTTTCAGGAAGACCGCCTTGAGGTGTTTAGACCGAACCTCATGGAGGACTTCATGGAGAACTAATACCCCATCCAGGATATACCGCCCTTTCACGAAGGCGGACTGATTGGGGTGGGTAATGAGGTCAGCTAGCAGGGTCACCCTATTGGCGTACCCCTTCGCCAGAATCCGGAAGATCACATTGATCACCGTGATCGAGCGAAACTGGTGAATATCGGAGGCCCCCGGCACTTTGGGAATGAGCGAGATGATCCCTTAGTTGAGGCGACCGAGGTCAATGGTCCTAATGTAGAACTCGTCAAAGATGGCCATGGTTTCCGGCTTAATCACATTCCAAAAGGTCTGGAAGAATTTAACCGGAAGGCCATCCGGTCCCGGGGCCGAGGAGGGGTTCATGCCTCTAATGGCCGTCCAGACCTCATCCTCGGAGAATGGGGCCGTGAGAGCCGCATTCTCCGCAGCGGAGACAAGCTGGCGGCCAGACCAGCAATCGAGGGCCAGAGAGAGGCCGCTCCTAGGAGAAGCAGAGAAAAGGGATCGGTAGAACCCGTAGACATGGGCCCTAATGTCACTCCGGGACTGCAGAAGGGATGGGCCGTCCCAGAGGAGGGGGATGGTGTTGCATCTATGACGGCCATTCGCTATGGCCTGAAAGTAGGCAGTGTTCGTGTCGCCCTTCAGGACCCATTTCTGGGAACCCCGCAAGCGCCAGTAAGCCTCCTCGTCCGTGTAGATGATGGAGAGTTGGTCTTCCAGGTCATACCGAGAGAGCCACTCATCAGGGGAGAGGCCGACCGTGTCAGCACGGAGATCGAGAGCCTGAATGGCGGTCAGCAAGGCCTTTTTTCGCTCGCGGAGGTCGCGACCCAGGTTGGCACCCCATCCCTTCATGAACTGTCGGCCGCGTTTGGCACAGAGTTGCCAAGAGTCAATAGCCGAGGGGGGAGGGGGTGAGGAAGAGACCTGGTCTCCACCCAGCGAGCCCCAACAGCCTCCACGAATCCAGTTTGGGACAACCAGAATGTCTCAAACCGAAATCGGGGAGGGATCGGAGGACGCTCGTCGGAGGAGGACAAGAGAAGAGGGACGTGGTCGGAGCCAATCCGAGTGATAGCCCGTAGAGAAGCCAGAGGGCAGCGGAGGTCCCATTCCGGGGAGACTAAGACCTGGTCCAGGACGGATTGGGTCGGGGAGGCTTGCCGATTGGTCCAGGTGAACCTGGCACCAATCCTGTCTATTTCACGAAGACCAAGATCGGCAATGCAGTCATTAAACATTTGCATATGTGCAAAGTTGACGTGGTCATTGCTCTTGTCTTCCGCGAAGCGGAGGAGGTTAAAATCGCCTCCGACAACCACAGGCAGGGAGGCCGCAGAGACCTTCCGGTTAAGCCCGTTGACTGCATTGTTTCAGGGGTGCTCCGTTGACTGCATTGTTTCAGGGGTGCTCCGTTCACTGCATTTGCATTTCGCTTCTGCACGGACCGCTTTGGATCTCTGGACTCTCATTTTCCGGGCATGACTAGTATAGAATCTGAGCCTAAGGTGCAAAAAGAGAAAAAATGGATATGTACCATCGGATGGGAAAGTGATGGCCCGGATTTTGGTGGGTCGCTGGGTGCGCAAAATTTGCAAGAAAGTCCATCCCTGCAAGCTATTTCGGTCCCCATGCCCTCGTCGTTCAAACCCAAATCCACTCGGCAGAGAGCTAGATACAGCGCAAGAACCAGAATCTCCCCGACGGCGGCCGCGGCGGCAGCCTAGATCTGTCCTCCAAGCGGAGCGAGTACGCCCGGTAGAGGCGGCACAGGTCCCTCTTCCATGTTGTTCCAACTCTTGACGGCTCCCTGCCGTTGTGTGGGTGGCGTCCCGGTTTGAGCCGGACCAGATCGGAGCTCATCGGCAACCTCCGCCGGTCCGCCCCGCTGCTCGTCGCAGCCTCCCTTCTGAAGCTCCGGCAGCGGTGGCTTCGTCGTCTCTCTCTCTAGTATTAGCTCGCATCCTCCTCCCCCTCGTCGATGGCAAGCCGGTGGTGGTCTCCTCGACTCCTTCCCGACAGGCCCGTGCGACGAGGCGGTTCACCTATAAATAGGTGTTAACTTTTGTTTGCTAGTAAATTTGGGCTACATCCCAATTTTATTATCATGTAGATTTGTACTGCATCTCTCTAGTTCTATTTTCTTGTTCATGTCGAGTGAATGATGCAGTTTAACAACTCCGATTGATGGTGCATTGCTACTGTTGTAGGTGTTTTGGTACTCTCTTTGAACATTTTGTTTCACTGATTAGTATTCTGGAGGATCAAGTTGAAAGGTTGAGGATGGTTAGATAATCGCGCCGGTGTGAACTTCAGGAAACTTCAGTAAAAAGATTAGTACCTGCAGTTCTTATACAGAGTCAATAGCTTGAAAAGCTGGAAAGAAATTAAATTGATTCTGCTAGGCAAAAAAATGAAATTGGTCCATTTGTCAGCATATCAAAACTTTGATTCATGTATACATGATTCACCGCTGAAAATTGATCGGTTTAAACAGGGAATAGTAAGAAGTGTCCCAGTATATATGAATTATGTTTCCCAAAGATGGTGGCATTGAGGGTCAACAATTTATGCATACAGGGCTCACAATTGGAAGTGTCCTAGTATACATTCTAATTCATAGACTGTTGCCCTAGGCTGCGTCCTTTATCTGATCCTTGTGCCTAACGTCTGAACTATATAAGATGATCTCATTTTTGACTTTGCAATTCTCATCTCGGGACAAGTGACAAAAAATATCTCATCTCAGGATTCAGTAATGGAGGGGAGCAACGCTACTTCGCCATTAAGAGAGCCCATAGTTGCATGGCCACAACATTTGCACCAGCACTATCAGGTGAGAAAACTGTCTAAAAAGTAAATAATCTGTTGAGGTACCAAACATTTTGTTAATCCAATTGTGTGATGTTGTTTCGTACAAAATTGTTTGCAGCTATGGAATCAGTCAATAGTGCTCAGAATCAAGATTTCAACACTGGTAGTTCGTCTGCAGAGATTAATTCCCCAATGCTTGTCATTACTGATTCCAGTACACTGAAAAAGAAACAATCATTCTTTCAAGAGGTACACACACTTCTGGATTTTATGTAATAGACTTTTCACTTCTGTCCATGTTCCATGATTTCATTAATGTTTCATAGGAAAATATACGCCCTTATCATCTATCATGTCCATGCCAAACCATAGGAGCGGAACAAGTAGGTGCTAATGTGAACAACCGAGAGATTTCATGGTTGAAACCACAAGGTCCTATAAATGTTCACAACCTGCGTTTAGTACTATTGGTCATGTTGTGTTGTAAGTACTAGTTACTACAAAGCATAATGCATAATGTAATACATGCCATCATTCTTTGTTTAGTACTGTTGAATTAGAATAATAATCTGCATCTGCAGGACAGTCATAAAACTGCATTTTTGTTCATTGCCATTTTTTCGCATTGCTATTTCTGCTCTTACGTGGTCCTTGAAACTTGTAATCTGCTTGAGGCTATGTTAAAACTTCATCAAGTGTGAACATATGACACTTGAACTGTATTTGTTAGGTTTGATCTCTCCCAGCACAAGAAGCTTGATGAGCAAGAAGCACTAGAACTGGAGGCAAAAGGCTGTAGCTTTTCTGTTCTGTAACATCATTCTAGCCAAGTTGATGCAGTTTGTAATGGCACTGCTTGTTGAGCTGTGATTTATTTTCGTCGTTCGTAGTCAGTCTTGCCCATGATGTACCACAGATGATCCTCTAATGCAATGTAACACTCGATTGATCCTGCAGTTTGAAATCTATGTTTGCTTGAAGTGGATGAATTAATTCTCATGTACTGAAAGATATATTTCTGATGATGCCCACATACTTTTTAGTGACCAACATGTTTAGATTTCTTGCATGATTCGTGATGTAGCATAAGCTACTGACGAAATTAGATACAGAGAGAAGCTTCACGCAGTACATATGTGTACATATGTGAAATTAGATTTTTTATAAATCTAAGACGAGAGGGCATCTGTATAGATCTGAAAAGTAGTCTTATTGATGATGAATTGTATGATTGATATATGAGAGCTTTGAGGTGGTTACTGCAAAAGTTATCTTCTATATGTAACTAGTTTTAGGGGGGTTTATTGAAATGTACATTGAGAACCCTCCACCTCAATCTGTACCAGTGATGCTGCATCTAATGGCTCAGGTTTGGTTTTCTATTTTGCACCCTAGGCTCATTTTCTATACTAGTTGCTCCCTCATTTTCCAGGCCTCACTCACTTCAGTGCGAGGCTATAGAAAGAGTTTGTCAGTTCTTGTGAGGAGGAAGCCGGCCTTTTCTGGCCCATTGGCAACACCTCGCTGTGGGAATTTCGCTCACCGAGGCCTATTTCACGCTCACTCGTTCCACCATGGATCAGGGCCCAGCAGCGCCACCTTCCACGCTCGCGCGCAGGCTGGCCCATGATCGATCGTTCCTTTTTCCCGTTCGCCTTTTGCTTTGCTCCTCTGTTCTGCATACACACATAAAAAAATGAGCCACCCCTCAAAAAGAAAATGAGCCGTGTTTTTAATTTTTTTCAAATGCTGAAATAAAAATATTCGTGGAATTTTAAAAATATTTCAATTTTTTTAGAAAAATGTTCATGATCTTGAATATCATTCACAAGTTTTATGAATTTGAAAAGGGTTCATGTGTTAAAAAATTGTACGTTAGTTTTAAAAAATCATTAATAAAAAGTTATGTCATTTTTTTTCATAAATTTAAAAAGTTTTTATGAGTTTAAAAAATATGCACCAATTTTTAAAAATGATCATGACTTTAAAAATATTCTATAAAAATGTTCATAGATTTGAAAAATGTTCCCGGAGTGTTGGAGTATAGATGTATATTGTCCATGAATACGAGAACCCCTTTGCGGAAGAGTTTGTCAAGGACCATTTTCATAGCGCCTTGGAACGTGACAAGAGCGTCGATGTTGCCTGTGAGATCAAACGCCTAAAACTTGTATTGCCCTTGATGTGTGTGAAATGTTGTCTCGTGCTCACCATTTTTGACGTGACAAATCTAGTGATAGCCAAATCGCAAATCCAACTTTGTAAACCAACAAGCGCTTATGATCGACAACAGATACTCGCTCTCAAAGTATTGTTGTTCAATTGACAATAATCAACGCAAAAGCACTAGGTATCACCTTTCTTGCGCACGAGCAAAATTGGAGAGGCAAAGGGACTAGCAGTAAGACGGACAGTGCCATGCTAGAGCATTATCATGATTTCCTGCTCCGTTTCATCTTTTTATTGAGATGAATAACGGTAGGGTCTTACTGTAACAGGTTGAGGTCATGAATCAGTGGAATATGGTGATCGCAATCACGTCGTGATGGCAACTCTTGTGGTTCAACGAAGAGATGCTAGAAATCTTGCAACAAGCTGGTCACGTTGCTGGCAGGGGCGGAGCCAGGATTTCGACATAAGGAGGGCGAGAAAGATGATAATCGTTCGAAAGACACAACACAAGAACATAGTGCAAAAATGTAATTGATATGAATGTGTGGAAACATACGACTGGTAATATATAAGAAAATTACATTTCTATCAGTTGCATATCAACTGGATTTGGGTTGAAATTATTATCTACCAGTTCCTCCTGAGGTAGATTTGCATTTTCAATAGTAATTAACCTAGAAGCAATGGGCTTGACAAACGTTTTTTTATTTGTATTTTTTCTCTTCATACTTGAGGCATTGAAACATTAAACGAGTAGTAAAATTAGGTTCTTAAATTACAATCCTACCATCTTCAAAGGAATTGTACTAATTCACAAAGATTATTATTTAGCAGTACTTACCTTGATTCCTTGAAGTTGATTTTGTGATGCATGATGCCGGTGAAGGAAACAAACTATCATAGACTGTATCATGGATTCAATCCTCGCTGGAGTGGAGTGCCCTCGGCCCTGAGCCACAACGGCGGAAACAGCGAGATCTGAGAGGCGATGGCGTAGGGGCGTACGGAGCACCAGACCTAGAAGCCACGATGCGCATGAACGAAATTACAGGAAGAATATGCAAACTGAATGCCAGATCTCACGGCTGCACGCAATTCCTTTTTCTGATGCGTACATCTAGCGATCACGCGTCAAGAAATTCTTTTCAGTGTTGGGCCTTTGGGCTGGAAAATTGTCGATCAAGGCATCTAGCGATCAAGACAGGCCTAATGGCCCTGCTCGCACCCCCCTGTCTCCGCCTCTGGTTGCTGGAGCATCGGTGGGTGCGGTCGTGGTGAGGGAGTGTAGCTGTGTTGGTCCGTCTCTTGGTGCATCGAGCGCACTTGCACACACTGAGAAATCGCACCACGCGCCACGAGTCCTTGCAATTTGGTAGTCGAGGCAGGTTTGCTACGGGGAGATTTGTAGCTAATGCCCTGCAGCGGTAAGGCGCAATCCTTCTGCCTTTATGTTTGAACTAGAACAATGCCCGTGCGTTACAACAGGATATAAATATTTCAGTATGTTAGCTTTGTGATTTATCTATCAATAATAATGTAATTGTGTAAACAAATATTCATCAAATTCTGACAGTGAATTACCTTATATTTTGATTAGAAGTTTGCTAAGTAAATTAAAGTAAAATTGACTTTTTTTTAGATTAAAGTAAAATTGACTTAGAAGGTAAGTAAATTAAGGTGATTGATTATCATATACATTGGCGGAGCTTCAGCAAGGATGAATGGGCCATGGCCCGCCCAGCCCATTGAATTTTATACACCATATATCTAATTCCGGGCCTTAAAATAGTAGCCCATAGGCTATTTTTTCTATTCGGCCCGTCCACTTTCGGGCTGCAAGCTCCACCACTGATCATATACATGGAAAGTTGGACGCAGGGGTGGTGAAAAGAAAGTTGAAATAGAAACCTTACGTTCTTTTTAAGTAGTATAGAGATTTCTTCCATTTATGGTGTCGGTGTATCCACATCGGACTGTCCTCCTCCAACCAATCCGCTCTCTAAGATTTCTGCTTTTAGAGCTTATCCCAAGGTGGCGAGCCCTGCATAACTAGTACTGCCCTATTATCTTGTGCAACGTTTTTTACAAGTTCTATTAAGGTACATTTTTTTTACAAATTAGTAATTAATGTTCTTGGTAAGAGCATCTACAGCCGGACCTGGCAAATCCGGCCCCTCAAACGCTCGCGGACGCCAGGCATATCCGCGTGCACTGACTGGGCACCCTTCAAATTTCCACAATTGCAGCCGGACATTTCATACTAGATTCTTAAATTCATACAAAGACATGCAAAGAAACCTACTTACTACGTGATCACCTAGCTACTCGTCGTCGGAGATGTCGACGATCTCCGTGCCCGGCTCTGGTAGCATGGGCGGAAGCTACAGCTCCGGCTCCTCCGGCTGGTCCGCTCCGGCCTCCCCCGCCTCTATCTCCGTGTCGAGTTCGGCGAAGAGCACGTCGGACTCCGCCTGCTCCCGCCGGAGGAACGCCAGGTTGGCCTCCACATGGGCCTCATCCTGGATGGACTCCAGGATGGCCCGCTGCTCCGCCATCTCCTCTGGCTGGGCAACCGTGAACTTTGCCTCCGCCTGCTCCATCTTGAAATCGACAGCTGCTGCTCTAGCTGCTCCGGCTCCTGCCGCTCCGCCTCCTTCACCTCCATCGGAGCCATCTCCTCCTCCTCCTCTTCCCCTGGCTCCTCCTCCTCCTCTCGCTCCGGCGAGTCCGGAGGCAGCCCAGTAGCGATGCAGGCAGCGCACGCGGCTTGCCTCGCCTGGATCTCGGCGCGGCGCTCCTGCGTCAGCATGACGTAGTAGGTGATCTTGCTCCGGACCATGGCGGAGTGCCGGAGCGTGGGCAGAGCGTCAGACCGGGGGAAGAGCGCCGGAGCGGGAGAGGGAGGAGGTGGATGGGCTTGGACTGGCGGCAGCGAAGAGGTGGGAGGTGGATGGGTTAGGGTTGCGGGACGCCGGCCGGCTTAAATAGCCTGATTTGGTCGTCGTCGGCGAGCCGGAGTGCGACCCCGCCGTCAGACCGGCGTGGCGGGTGCGCCCGGGCGCCCCCATATCCACCCAAATTTGTGCTGGATATGGGGGGGCGGTGCTGATACGTCTCCAACGTATCTATAATTTTTGATTGTTCCATGCTATTATATTATGTGTTTTGGATGTTTATGGGCTTTATTTTACACTTTTATATTATTTTTGGGACTAATCTATTGACCAAGAGCCCAGTGCTAGTTCCTGTTTTTTCCCTTGTTTCAGTGTTTCGAACAAAAGGAATATCAAACGGAGTCGAAACGGAATGAAACCTTATGGAGAAGTTATTCTTGGAAGGAAAGCTACCCGATAGAGTGCATGTCAGGAAAGAAACGAGGGAGACACGAGGTAGGGGGGCGCCCACCCCCCTAGGGCGCGCCCTCCACCCTCGTGGGCCCCTCGTGGCCCCCCTGACGTGCTTCTTCCTCCTATATATCTCCATATACCCTAAAAACTTCGGAGAACAGAATAGATCGGGAGTTCCGCCGCCGCAAGCCTCTGTAGCCACCAAAACCCAATCTGGACCTGTTAAGCTCCCCGCGGGGGGGAACCTCACCGTGGCCATCTTCATCATCCCGGCACTCTCCATGACGAGGAGGGAGTAGTTCACCCTCGGGGCTGAGGGTATGTACCAATAGCTATGTGTTTGATCTCTCTCTCTCTCATGTTCTTGATTTGGCACGATCTTGATGTATCACGAGCTTTGCTATTATAGTTGGATCTTATGATGTTTCTCCCCTTCTACTCTCTTGTAATGGATTGAGTTTTCCCTTTGAAGTTATCTTATCGGATTGAGTCTTTAATGATTTGAGAACACTTGATGTATGTCTTGCGTGGGATACCCGTGGTGATAATGGGGTATTCTATTGATCCACTTGATGTATGTTTTGGTGATCAACTTGCGGGTTCCGCCCATGAACCTATGCATAGGGGTTGGCACACGTTTTCGTCTTGATTCTCCGGTAGAAACTTTGGGGCACTCTTTGAGGTTCTATGTGTTGGTTAAATAGATGAATCTGAGATTGTGTGATGCATATCGTATAATCATACCCACAGATACTTGAGGTGACATTGGAGTATCTAGGTGACATTAGGGTTTTGATTGATTTGTGTCTTAATGTGTTATTCTAGTACGAACTCTAGGGCTACAAACAGAAACTGGCACTGGGCCTTCGGTTAATAGGTTAGTCCCAAAAATAATATAAAAGTGTAAAATAAAGCCCATAAACATCCAAAACACATAATATAATAGCATGGAACAATAAAAAATTATAGATACGTTGGAGACGTATCAACATCCCCAAGCTTAATTCCTGCTCGTCCTCGAGTAGGTAAATGATAAAAACAGAATTTTTGATGTGGAATGCTACTTGGCATAATTTCAATGTAATTCTTCTTAATTGTGGTATGAATATTCAGATCCGAAAGATTCAAGATAAAAGTTCATATTGACATAAAAGTAATAATACTTCAAGCATACTAACTAAGTAATTATGTCCTCTCAAAATAACATGGACAAAGAAAGTTCATCCCTAAAAAATCATATAGTTTAGTCATGCTCCATTTTCGTCACACAAGAATGCTCTCATCGTGCACAACCCCGATGACAAGCCAAGCAATTGTTTCATACTTTAGTAATCTCAAACCTATAAACTTTCACGCAATATATGAGTGCGAGCCATGGACATAACACTATGGGTGAAACAAAATATGATAATGGGGGTTATGTGGAGAAGACAAAAAAAGGAGAAAGTCTCACATCAACGAGGCTAATCAATGAGCTATGGAGATGCCCATCGATTGATGTTAATGCAAGGAGTAGGGATGGCCATGCAACAGATGCACTAGAGATATAAATGTATGAAAGCTCAACAAAAGAAACTAAGTGGGTGTGCATCCAACTTGCTTGCTCATGAAGACCTAGGACACTTGAGAAGGCCCATTGTTGGAATATACAAGCCAAGTTCTATAATGAAAAATTCCCACTAGTATATGAAAGTGATAAAACAAGAGACTCTCTATCATGAATATTATGGTGCTACTTTGAAGCACAAGTGTGGTAAAGGATAGTAGCATTGTCCCTTCTCTCTTTTTCTCTCATTTTTTGGCCTTCTCTCTTTTTTCTATGGCCTTTCTCTCTTTTTTTTATTCCTCACTTGGGACAATGCTCTAGAAAATGATGATCATCACACTTCTATTTATTTACAACTCAATGATTACAACTCGATACTAGAACAGAGTATGACTCTATATGAATGCCTCTGGCGGTGTACCGCGATATGCAATGAATCAATAGTGACATGTATGAAGGAATTATGAACGGTGGCTTTGCCACAAATACTATGTCAACTACATGATCATGCAAAGCAATATGACAATAATGGAGCGTGTCATGATGAATGAAACGGTGGAAAGTTGCATGGCAATATATCTCGGAATGGCTATGGAAATGCCATGATAGGTAGGTATGGTGGCTGTTTTGAGGAAGGTTTATGGTGGGTGTATGATACCGGCGAAAAGTGCGGGGTATTAGAGAGGCTAGCAACGGTGGAAGGAAGAAGAGTGCTTATAATCCATGGACTCAACATTAGTCATAAAGAACTCATATACTTATTGCAAAAATCTACAAGTTATCAAAGCAAAGTATTACACGCATGCTCCTAGGGGGATATATTGGTAGGAAAAGACCATCACTCGTCCCCGACCGCCACTCATAAGGAAGACAATCAATAAATAAATCATGCTCCGACTTCATCACATAACGGTTCACCATACGTGCATGCTACGGGAATCACAAACTTTAACACAAGTATTTCTCAAATTCACAACTACTCAACTAGCATGACTCTAATATCACCATCTTCATATCTCAAAACAATCATAAGGAATCAAACTTCTCATAGTATTCAATGCACTTTATGAAAGTTTTTATTATATCCCTCTTGGATGCCCATCATATTAGGACTAAATTCATAACCAAAGCAAATTACCATGCTATTTAAGACTCTCCAAATAATATAAGTGAAGCATGAGAGTTCATTTATTTCTTCAAAATAAATCCACCGCTGTGCTCTAAAAGATATAAGTGAAGCACTAGAGCAAACAACAAACTACTCCGAAAGATATAAGTGAAGATCAATGAGTAGTCGAATAATTATGCAACTATGTGAAGACTCTCTAACATTTAAGGATTTCAGATCTTGATACTTTATTCAAACAGCAAGCAAATCTAAAGAAAATAAAATGACGCTCCAAGCAAAACACATATCATGTGGTGAATAAAAATATAGCTCCAAGTAAAGTTACCGATGAACGAAGACGAAAGAGGGGATGCCTTCCGGGGCATCCCCAAGCTTAGGCTCTTGGTTATCCTTTAATATTACCTTGGGGTGCCTTGGGCATCCCCAAGCTTAGGCTCTTACACTCCTTATTCCATAGCCCATCGAATCTTTACCCAAAACTTGAAAACTTCACAACACAAAACTTAACAGAAAATCTCGTGAGCTCCATTAGCGAAAGAAAACAAAATACCACTTCAAGGTACTGTAATGAACTCATTCTTTACTTATATTGGTGTTAAACCTAATGTATTCCAACTTCTCTATGGTTTATAAACTACTCCCTCCGTCCGAAAATACTTGTCACCAAAATGGATAGAAAGAGATGTATCTAGAACTAAAATACATCTAGATACATCCCTTTTTATCCATTTTGGTGACAAGTATTTCCGGACGGAGGGAGTATTTTACTAGCCATAGATTCATCAAAATAAGCAAACAACACACGAAAAACAGAATCTGTCAAAAACAGAACAGTCTGTAGTAATCCGTAACTGACGCAAACTTCTGAAACTCCAAAAATTATAAAATAAATTGGTGGACCTGAGGAATTTTTTTAGTAATCATCTGCAAAAAGAATCAACTAAATAGCACTCTCCAGTAATGTTTTTTAGCTAATCTCGTGAGCGCTAAAGTTTCTGTTTTTTACAGCATGATCATAAAGACTTCACCCAAGTCTTCCCAAAGGTTCTACTTGGCACAAACACTAATTCAAACACAAAACCACATCTAAACAGAAGCTTGATGGATTATTTATTCCTAAACATAACCAAAAAGCAAGAAACTAAAATAAAATTGGGTTGCCTCCCAACAAGCGCTATCGTTTAACGCCCCTAGCTAGGCATGATGATTTCAATGATGCTCACAAAAAGATAAGAATTGAAACATAAAGAGAGCATCATGAAGAATATGACTATAACATTTAGGTCTAACCCACTTCCTATGCATAGGGATTTTGTGAGCAAACAATTTATGGGAACAATAATCGACTAGCATAGGAAGGCAAAACAAGCATAACTTCAAAACTTTAAGCACATAGAGAGGAAACTTGATATTATTGCAATACCTACAAGCATACATTCCTCCCTCATAATAATTTTCAGTAGAATCATGAATGAATTCAACAATATAACCAGCAACTAAAGCATTCTTTTCATGATCTACTTGCATAGAAATTTTATTACTCTCCACATAAGCAAAATTCTTCTCATTCAGAATAGTGGGAGCAAATTCAAGAAAATAACTATCATGGGATTGAAAATTGAAATCAAGATGGCAAATTTCATGGTTATCATTATTCTTTATAGCATAAGTGCCATCACAATAATCATCATAGATAGGAGGCATGATTTCATCATAATAAATTTGCTCATCAAAACTTGGGGGACAAAAAATATCATCTTCATCAAACATAGCATCCCCAAGCTTGTGGATTTGCACATCATTAGCATCATGGATATTCAAGGAATTCATACTAATAACATTGCAATCATGCTCATCATTCAAAGATTTAGTGCCAAACATTTTAATGCATTCTTCTTCTAACACTTTGGCACAATTTTCCTTTCCATCATACTCACGAAAGATATTAAAAAGATGAAGCGTATGAGACAAACTCAATTCCATTTTTTGGTAGTTTTCTTTTATAAACTAAACTAGTGCTAAAACAAGAAACAAAAAAGATTCGATTGCAAGATCTAAAGATATAACTTCAAGCACTCACCTCCTTGGCAACGGTGCCAGAAAAGAGCTTAGTTGACTGGTGTGAGTGTCGCTTACCTAGCCTCCCCAGCAACGGCGCCAGAAAAGAGCTTGATGTCTACTACGCAACCTTATTCTTGTAGACGTTGTTGGGCCTCCAATTGCAGAGGTTTGTAGGACAGTAGCAAATTTCCCTCAAGTGGATGACCTAAGGTTTATCAATCCGTGGGAGGCGTAGGATGAAGATGGTCTCTCTCAAGCAACCCTGCAACCAAATAACAAAGAGTCTCTTGTGTCCCCAACACACCCAATACAATGGTAAATTGTATAGGTGCACTAGTTCGGCGAAGAGATGGTGATACAAGTGCAATATGGATGGTAGATATAGGTTTTTGTGATCTGAAAATATAAAAACAGCAAGGTAGCAAGTGGTAAAAGTGAGCGTAAATGGTATTGCAATGCTAGGAAACAAGGCCTGGGGTTCATACTTTCACTAGTGCAAGTTCTCTCAACAATAATAACATAATTGGATCATATAACTATCCCTCAACATGCAACAAAGAGTCACTCCAAAGTCACTAATAGCGGAGAACAAACAAAGAGATTATGGTAGGGTACGAAACCACCTCAAATTTATTCTTTCCAATCAATCCGTTGGGCTATTCCTATAAGTGTCACAAACAGCCCTAGAGTTCGTACTAGAATAACACCTTAAGACACAAATCAACCAAAACCCTAATGTCACCTAGATACTCCAATGTCACCTCAAGTATCCGTGGGTATGATTATACGATATGCATCACACAATCTCAGATTCATCTATTCAACCAACACATAGAACCTCAAAGAGTGCCCCAAAGTTTCTACCGGAGAATCAAGACGAAAACGTGTGCCAACCCCTATGCATAGGTTCATGGGCGGAACCCGCAAGTTGATCACCAAAACATACATCAAGTGGATCAATAGAATACCCCATTGTCACCACGGGTATCCCAAGCAAGACATATATCAAGTGTTCTCAAATCATTAAAGACTCAATCCGATAAGATAACTTCAAAGGGAAAACTCAATCCATTACAAGAGACTAGAGGGTGAGAAACATCATAAGATCCAACTATAATAGCAAAGCTCGCGATACATCAAGATCGTGCCAAATCAAGAACACGAGAGAGAGAGAGAGATCAAACACATAGCTACTGGTACATACCCTCAGCCCGGGTGAACTATTCCTCCTCGTCAAGGAGAGCGCTGGATGATGAAGATGGCCACGGTGAGGTTCCCCCCCCGGCAGGTCTTGAAACAGGTCCCGATTGGTTTTGGTGGCTCTGAGAGGCTTGCGGCAGCGGAACTCCCGATCTATTCTGTTCTCCGAAGTTTTTAGGGTATATGGAGATATATAGGAGGAAGAAGTACATCAGGGGGCCATGAGGGGCCCACGAGGGTGGAGGAAGCGCCCTAGGGGGGTGGGCGCGCCCCCCTACCTTGTGGCTCCCTCGTTTCTTTCCTGACGTGCACTCCAAGTCTATCGGGTAGCTTTCCTTCCAAAAATAACTTCTCCAGAAGGTTTCATTCCGTTTCGACTCCGTTTGATATTCCTTTTCTTTGAAACACTGAAAGAAGGGAAAACAGGAACTGGCACTGGGCTCTGGGTCAATAGGTTAGTTCCAAAAATAATATAGAAGTGTAAAATAAAGCCCATAAACATCCAAAACACATAATATAATAGCATGGAACAATCAAAAATTATAGATACGTTGGATACGTATCAGGTGCCGGTCAGCCCGGGCATTTGGGGCCCGTTTAAGGAGCCCGTCTGGGTAAAAAAACGTGATTGGACATTGACCGGGCAGCCTGCCTGGGCGTATGAGGCGGGTTTGAGAGGTCCGGGTGTAGATGCTCTAATAGACTGAAGATTGTTCTATCGAAGATCATATCTTTCAAACAATCCACGTTTTTACAGGGGAGAATGATTACAAACAATATAATTGCAGCATATGAATGATTTATTTTATGAAGCGGAATAGGGCAAACATGACCAATTTTGTGCTATTAAGTTGAGAAATAATCACATGGAATAGGGAATTTACAAGAAATAATGGTGAAGATTGGTTTTCATAACTATTAGGTGACAATGGCGATAAAGATGGTGATATTTTATGTTTCTCAAAATTCTTTTAGTTCGGAGGATTTTAAAACTTCTAGGGGTGTTCTGTAAGGATATCCAATACTTCTATCACCCCCTATTTAGGTGACATCGGTGCGAGTCGGAGTGTATGCGTTCTCTATCTTGGATCATTGCTGCGAAAGAATGACCAGTTGAAGTGGGAGTGGGAGTGTGTGTGTTCTCTCTCTTGAAGTGCCGATGCAAAAGAATGACCAGTTGTCGGCGTTCTGGGAACGGGGGTCCCCAGACTTTCCTGCCTGTGGCCCACGACGTGGCTGAGCTAGCAGGCCTGTACGGCCCATCTTCATCGACAAGGCATTCAAGACCCTCGCGAGGGGCCAAGCCTCGCGAGGCATACGACACAAGACCTTCTCACGAGTGGCCTCGTCGAGCAGGCTCGCGAGGGGCGGAGAGATCAAGGCGGGGCAAACCTCACGAGGTCCTCATGACGTGAGCCATGACGATCGAAACCAGGCGGGTGCCAGCGGGCGCTAGCGCGCACAGCGTCCTCGTTTCCTCTTTGGTGCCAATGGGGCAAGCACAGGCGCGGAGTACTGAGGCATCAAACAAATGTTTCCATATCGGTGCAACGAAACCAAGACCAGCAGGACGGCAAGACGGAGGTCACCATGGAGCCCAAGACGACGTCACCTACAGAGCCTTTTGCAGGCGAAGACCGCTTTTGTCAGGATAAGCTGTACTAGTTGTACCCTTTCAAATTGGCCGTTGTTGGCTCCCTTCCCGCTCAATATTTGGGGAGAGGACCAGGGCCTATATAAGTAGAACTAGCCATCATAGTAGGGAGCAAGTAGATCAGATCTAGAGCCAACCCTTAGCCACACACCGATCACGAGAACACCTCAACCTCAGGAGGCTGTTCTCCCCCTTGTACTGTTCATCATTAGCCCAAGAGGCAATTAACCACCCCCACACTAGAGTAGGGTATTACACCACAACGGTGGCCCGAACCAGTATAAATCTTGTGTCTTTCTATTGTGAGTTCGTCGAGTTCGTTCGCGAGATCTTAGAGAGCTAGGGCGTGGATCGGTAGGGAGGAGATCTTCGCGCGCACCCCAGTGTTGGAACCTCGAGGGTTTTGTCGGAACCCGTTATCCGACATTTGGCGCGCCAGGTAGGGGTGCGCCGAAGCTTCCTTCCGTCGCTCCGCGCCCCGTTGCTCCATCGTCTCTATGGCGGACGATCGCCGCGCTCATGCTGAGCGCCGGGCTGCCCTCGCCGCCCCCGTCGCTCAGACGGCTCCCGTCGGCGGGCCACGTCGTCCTTCCCGTCGCCTGCCGCCAACGCCGCCACCGGCCCGGCGGGGAACAAGCAACAAGCATCCTCGCTGCACCCCTCGGTGCGGCGGGATGGCCGCACCGCCACTCCATCGCTGACCCCGGCCGGTTCTTCGTCCCATGCATGTCGCGCTCCTCATGGCGCACGAGCTCCTGCGCTACCGCTCGGTCGACGACCTCTACGAGGACTGGCTCGACCGTACTCGCCGAGCTTGTCCGCGCCGCAGGGGGCTCCCCGGCGCCGTCCCTCTCTCTGCCTCGCCCTCCGCCAGCCACAGGCGACGTGGCTCACGGAGCGCCTCCGCCACCTCTGCATCAAGACGGCGCCCTGGCGCCAAGGCGCGCGGCTCCATGACACGATCCACCGCGTCCACAGCTTGCGCGTGAAGAGAGAAGCTGTTAAGAAGTCCCTCCGCCGCTCCTCGCACCATCGTGCCAAGACCGGCTGCTGCTGCAAGACCGCGCGCCACCTGTAGCGTGAAGGAAATATGCCCTAGAGGCAATAATAATGTTATTATTTATTTCCTTATATCATGATAAATGTTTATTATTCATGCTAGAATTGTATTAACCGGAAACATAATACATGTGTGAATACATAAACCTACAGAGTGTCACTAGTATGCCTCTACTTGACTAGCTCGTTAATCAAAGATGGTTATGTTTCCTAACCATGAACAAGGAGTTGTTATTTGATTAACGGGATCACATCATTGGTTGAATGATCTGATTGACATGACCCATTCCATTAGCATAGCACCTGATCGTATAGTTTGTTGCTAGTGCTTTTCTTCATGACTTATACATGTTCCTATGACTATGAGATTATGCAACTCCCGTTTGCCCGAGGAACACTTTGGGTGCTACCAAACGTCACAACGTATCGGGTGATTATAAAGGTACATTACAGGTGTCTCGAAGGTACATGTTGGGTTGGCATATTTGAGATTAGGATTTGTCACTCCGATTGTCGGAGAGGTATCTCTGGCCCTCTCGGTAATGCACATCACATAAGCCTTGCAAGCATTGCAACTAAATGTGTTAGTTGTGAGATGATGTATTACGGAACGAGAAAAGAGACTTGCCAAGAATTTAGATTGAACTAGGTATTGGATACCGACGATCGAATCTCGGGCAAGTAACATACCGATGACAAAGGGAACAACGTATGTTGTTATGCGGTCGACCGATAAAGATCTTCGTAGAATATGTAGGAGCCAATATGGGCATCCAGGTCCCGCTATTGGTTATTGACCGAGAGGTGTCTCGGTCATGTCTACATAGTTCTCGAACCCGTAGGGTCCGCACGCTTAACGCTTCGATGATGTTATTATGAGTTTATATGATATTGATGTACGAAGGTTGTTGAGTCCGGATGAGATCACGGACATGACGAGGAGTCTCGAAATGGTCGAGACATAAAGATTGATATATTGGAAGCCTATGTTTGGACTCGGAATCACTCCGGGTGAAATTGGGAATTTTACTGAGTATGCGGGGTTACTGGAACCTCCGGGGGTCAATGGGCCTTGATGGGCCTTAGTGGGAAAGAGAAAGGGGGCCATAGTGCTGGCAGACCTTCCCCCTTCCTAGTCCTATTAGGACTAGGAGAAGGCCTTCTCTCTCTCTCTTCCCACTTGGGGAAACCTAGTTGGACTAGGATTTGGGGGAATCCTACCCTAGTAGGAGTAGGACACCCTGGCGCACCTCTCCTTGGCCGGCCAGCCCTCCCTTCCCTCCTTTATATACAGGGCAGGGGCACCCCATGACACACAAGTTGATCATTGAGATCGTTCCTTAGCCGTGTCGGTGCCCCTTCCACCAAACTACACCTCGAATATACCGTTGCGGAGCTTAGGCGAAGCCTGCGCGGTGGAACATCATCATCGTCACCACGCCGTCGTCTTGTGAAACTCTCCCTCAACACTCGGCTGGATCGGAGTTCGAGGGGCGTCATCGAGCTGAGCGTGTGCAGAACTCGGAGGTGCCGTGACGTTCGGTACTTGGATCGGTTGGATCGGGAAGAAGTACGACTACTTCCTCTACGTTGCGTCAACGCTTCCGTTGCTGGTCTCACGAGGCGTACGACAACACTCTCATCTCGTTGCTATGCATCACCATGATCTTGCGTGATCGTAGGAAATTTTTGAAATTACTACGTTCCCAACAAAGGGTATCGAGCCTGGTTTTATGCGTTGATGTCATGTGCACGAGTAGAACACAAGTGAGTTGTGGACGATACAAGTCATACTGCCTACCAGCATGTCATACTTTGGTTCAGCGGTATTGTGAGATGAAGCGGCCGGACCGACATTACGCGTGACGCTTCGCGAGACTGGTTTCACCGCTCGAGCACTTTCGTTGCTTAAAGGTGACCGGCGGTGTCTGTCTCTCTCACTTTAGTTGAATCGAGTGTGGCTACGCCGGTCCTTGAGAAGGTTAAAGCGGAGTCTATTTGACGAATATCGTTGTGGTTTTGATGCGTGGTAAGAACGGTTCTTGCTCAGCCCGTAGCAGCCACGTAAAATTTGCAACAACAAAGTAGAGGACGTCTAACTTGTTTTTGCAGGGCATGTTGTGATGTGATATGGTCAAGACATGATGCTGAATTTTATTGTATGAGATGATCATGTTTTGTAACCGGTTATCGGCAATCGGCAGGAGCCATATGGTTGTCGCTTTATTGTATGAAATGCAATCGCCTGTAATGCTTTACTTTATCACTAAGCGGTAGCGATAGTCGTAGAAGCATAAGATTGGCGAGGCGACAACGATGCTACGATGGAGATCAAGGTGTCGCGCCGGTGGCGATGGTGATCATGGCGGTGCTTGAGATGGAGATCACAAGCACAAGATGATGATGGCCATATCATATCACTTATATTGATTGCATGTGATGTTAATCCTTTATGCATCTTATTTTGCTTTGATTGACGGTAGCATTATAAGATGATCCCTTACTAAATTATCAAGAAGTGTTCTCCCGAGTATGCACCGTTATGAAAGTTCTTCGTCTTTGAGACACCACGTGATGATCGGGTGTGATAGGCTCTACGTTCAAATACAGCGGGTGCAAAACAGTTGCACACGCAGAATACTCAGGTTATACTTGACGAGCTATGCATATAAGATATGACCTCGGAACACGGAGACCGAAGGTCGGCGTGAATCATATAGTAGATATGATCAACATATTGATGTTCACCATTGAAACTACTCCATCACACGTGATGATCGGTCATGGTGTAGTTGATATGGATCACGCAATCACTTAGAGAATTGAAGGATATTTTTCTAAGTGGGAGTTCTTAAGTAATATGATTAATTGAACTTAAATTTATCATGAACTTAGTACTGATAGTATCTTGCTTGTCTATGATGTGTAGATAGATGGCTCGTCTTTGTTGTTCCGTTGAATTTTAATGCGTTCCTTGAGAAAGCAAAGTTGAAAGATGATGGCAGCAATTACACGGACTGGGTCCGTAACTTGAGGATTATCCTTATTGCTGCACGGAAGAATTACGTCCTGGAAGCACCGTTAGGTGCCGGGCCTGGTGCAAGGGCTGCGCCGAAGTTGTGAACGTCTGGCAAAGCAAAGTGATGACTACTCTATAGTTCAATGTGCCATGCTTTACGGCTTAGAACCGGGACTTCAACGTCGTTTTGAACACCATGGAGCATATGAGATGTTCCAGAGTTGAAGTTAATATTCAAGCGAATGCCCGGATTGAGAGATATGAAGTCTCCAATAAGTTCTATAGCTGTAAGATGGAGGAGAACGGTTACATCGGTGAGCATATACTCGAATGTCCGGATATAACAATCACTTGATTCAAGCTGGAGTTAATCTTCCGGATGATTGCGTCATTGACGAAATTCTCCAATCACGCCACCAAGCTACAAGAGCTTCGTGATGAACTATAATATGCAAGGGATGACCAAAACAATGCCCGAGCTCTTCGCGATCTTTGAAAGCATGGAGGTAGAAATCAAAAGGAGCATCAAGTGTTGATGGTTAACAAAACCACTAGTTTCAAGAAAAGGGCAAAGGAAAGAAAAGGAAACTTCAAAAGAGCGGCAAGCAAGTTGTCGATCAAGAGAAGAAACCCAAGTCTGGTCCTAAACACTGAAACTGAGTGCTTCTATTGCAAGCAGGCTGGTCCTTTGGAAGCGGAACTGCCCCAAGTATTTGGCGGATAAGAAGGATGGCAAGGTTAACAAAGGTATATGTGATATACATGTTATTGATGTGTACCTTACTAATACTCGCATAGCACTGGTATTTGATCTGGTTACATTGCTAATATTTGCAACTCGAAGCAGGGCTACGGATTAGCGAAGATTGGCTAAGGACGAGGTGACAATGCGCGTGGGAAATGGTTCCAAAGTCGATGTGATCGCAATGATCGACGCTACCTCTACATCTACCTTCGGATTAGTATTAGACCTAAATAATTGTTATTTAGTACCAGCGTTGAGCATGAACATTATATCTGGATCTTGTTTGATGCGAGGCGGTTATTCATTTAAATCGAGAGAATAATGGTTGTTCTATTTATATGAATAATATCTTTTATGGTCATGCACCATTGAAGAATGGTTTGTTTTACTTAATCTTGATAGTAGTGATACACATATTCATAATGTTGAAACCAAAAGATGCAGAGTTGATAATGATGGTGCAACTTATTTGTGGCACTTGCCGTTTAGGTCATATCGATGTAAAGCGCATGAAGAAACTCCATCTTGATGGACTTTTGGAGTCACTTGATTATGAATCACTTGGCACTTATGAACCGTGCCTTATGGGCAAGATGACTAAAACACCGTTCTCGGAACTATGGAGAGAGCAACAGATTTATTGGAAATCATACATCTTGATGTATGTGGTCCAATGAATGTTGAGGCTCGTATGGCGGATATCGTTATTTTCTCACCTTCACAGATGATTTGAGCAGATATGGGTATATCTACTTAATGAAACACAAGTCTCAAACATTTGAAAAGTTCAAAGAATTTCAGAGTGAAGTGGAAAATCATCGTAACAAGAAAATAAAGTTTCTACGATCTGATCGTGGAGGAGAATATTTGAGTTACGAGTTTGGCCTACATTTGAAACAATGCGGAATAGTTTATAACTTTACGCCACCGAACACCACAACGTAATGGTGTGTCCGAGCGTCGTGTCGTACTTTATTAGATATGGTGCGATCTATGATGTCTCTTCTGATTTACCGCTATCATTTTGGGGTTATGCTTTAGAGACGGCTACATTCACTTTAAATAGGGCACCATCTAAATCCGTTGAGGCGGCGCCTTATGAACTGTGGTTTGGCAAGAAACCAAAGTTGTCGTTTCGAAAGTTTGGGGCTGCGATGCTTATGTGAAAAAGCTTCAACCTGATAAGCTCGAACCCAAATCGAATGTGTCTTCATAGGATACCCAAAGGAGACAGTTGGGTACACCTTCTATCACAGATCCGAAGGCAAGATTTTTGTTGCTAAATTGGAAACTTTTTGGAGAAAGAGTTTCTCACGAAAGAAGTGAGTGGGAGGAAAGTAGAACTTGATGAGATAATCTGTATCTACTCCCTTATTGAGAATAGTACATCACGAAAACAGTTTACGTGACACCTACACCAAATAGGAGGAAGCTAATGATGATGATCATGAAACTTCAGATCAAGTTTCTCTGAGAACTTCGTAGATCAACGAGCAAGATCCGCACTGAGTGGTACGGTAATCCTATTTTGGAAGTCATGTTCTTTGGAACATGATGAACCTCGAACTATGAAGAAGCGATGGTGAGCCCAGATTCCACAAAATGGCTTGAGGCCATGAAATCTGAGATGGGATCCATGTATGAGAACAAAGTGTGGACTTTGGTTGACTTGCCCGATGATCGGCAAGCAATTGAGAATAAATGGATCTTCAAGAAGAAGACTGACGCGATGGTAATGTTCTCGTCTATAAAGCTCGACTTGTTGCAAAAGGTTTTCGACAAGTTCAAGGGATTGACTACGATGAGACCTTCTCACCCGTAGCGATGCTTAAGTCCGTCCGAATCATGTTAGCAATTGCCGCATTTTATGATTATGAAATTTGGCAAATGGATGTTAAAACTGCATTCTGAATGGATTTACGGAAGAAGAGTTGTATATGATGCAACGAGAAGGTTTTGTCGATCCAAAGGAGCTAACAAAGTGTGCAAGCTCCAGCGATCCATTTATGGACTGGTGCAAGCCTCTCGGAGTTGGAATAAACGTTTTGATAGTGTGATCAAAGCATATGGTTTTATCTGAGACTTTTGGAGAAGCTTTGTATTTACAAGAAAGTGAGTGGGAGCTCAGTAGCATTTCGATATTATATGTGGATGACATATTATTGATCGGAAATGATATAGAATTCTGGATAGCATAAAGGGATACTTGAATAAGAGTTTTTCGATGAAAGACCTCGGTGAAGCTGCTTACATATTGGGCATTAAGATCTATAGAGATAGATCAAGGCGCTTAATAGGACTTTCACAAAGCACATACCTTGATAAAGTTTTGAAAAAGTTCAAAATGGATCGAGCAAAGAAAGGGTTCTTGCGGTATTACAAGGTGTGAAGTTGAGTAAGACTCAATGCCCGACCACCGCAGAAGATAGAGAGAAAATGAAAGATGTTCCTATGCTTCAGCCATAGGCTCTATCATGTATGCAATGCTGTGTACGGACCTGATGTGTGCCTTGCTGTAAGTTTAGCAGGCAGTACCAAAGTAATCCAGAGTGGATCCTTTGGACAGCGGTCAAGAACATCCTTAAGTACTTGAGAAGGACTAAGGATATGTTTCTCATTTATGGCGGTGACAAAGAGCTCGTCAATGGCAGTTACGTCGACGCAAGCTTTGACACTGATCCGGACGATTCTAAATCGCAAACCGGATACGTATTTACATTAAGCGGTGGAGCTGTCGGTTGGTGCAGTTCCAAACAAAGCGTCGTTATGGATCTACATGTGAAGCTGAGTACATAGCTGCTTGGAAGCAGCTAATGAAGGAGTCTGGATGAAGGAGTTCATAACCGATCTAGGTGTTGTACCTAGTGTATCGGGTCCAATGAAAATCTTTTGTGACAATATCGGTGCAATTGCCTTGGCAAAGGAATCCAGATTTCACAAGAGAACCAAGCACATCAAAGACGCTTCAAATCCATCCGGGATTTGGTCCAGTGGGAGACATAGAGATATGCAAGATACATACGGATCTGAATGTTGCGCACCGTTGACTAAGCCTCTTCCACGAGCAAAACATGATCAGCACCAAGACTCCATGGGTGTTAGAATCATTCTTGTGTAATCTAGATTATTGACTCTAGTGCAAGTGGGAGATGAAGGAAATATGCCCTAGAGGCAATAATAATGTTATTATTTATTTCCTTATATCATGATAAATGTTTATTATTCATGCTAGAATTGTATTAACCGGAAACATAATACATGTGTGAATACATAAACCTCTGAGTGTCACTAGTATGCCTCTACTTGACTAGCTCGTTAATCAAAGATGGTTATGTTTCCTAACCATGAACAAGGAGTTGTTATTTGATTAACGGGATCACATCATTGGTTGAATGATCTGATTGACATGACCCATTCCATTAGCATAGCACCTTTGATCGTATAGTTTGTTGCTAGTGCTTTTCTTCATGACTTATACATGTTCCTATGACTATGAGATTATGCAACTCCGTTTGCCCGAGGAACACTTTGGGTGCTACCAAACGTCCACAACGTAATCGGGTGATTATAAAGGTACATTACAGGTGTCTCGAAGGTACATGTTGGGTTGGCATATTTGAGATTAGGATTTGTCATCCGATTGTCGGAGAGGTATCTCTGGGCCCTCTCGGTAATGCACATCACATAAGCCTTGCAAGCATTGCAACTAAATGTGTTAGTTGTGAGATGATGTATTACGGAACGAGAAAAGAGACTTGCCAATGCGAGATTGAACTAGGTATTGGATACCGACGATCGAATCTCGGGCAAGTAACATACCGATGACAAAGGGAACAACGTATGTTGTTATGCGGTCTCGACCGATAAAGATCTTCGTAGAATATGTAGGAGCCAATATGGGCATCCAGGTCCCGCTATTGGTTATTGACCGAGAGGTGTCTCGGTCATGTCTACATAGTTCTCGAACCCGTAGGGTCCGCACGCTTAACGTTTCGATGGCAGTTATTATGAGTTTATATGATATTGATGTACGAAGGTTGTTGAGTCCGGATGAGATCACGGACATGACGAGGAGTCTCGAAATGGTCGAGACATAAAGATTGATATATTGGAAGCCTATGTTTGGACTCGGAATCACTCCGGGTGAAATTGGGAATTTTACTGAGTACCGGGTTACTGGAACCTCCGGGGTCAATGGGCCTTGATGGGCCTTAGTGGGAAAGAGAAAGGGGCCATAGTGCTGGCAAGCACCTTCCCCTTCCCTAGTCCTATTAGGACTAGGAGAAGGCGCCTCTCTCTCTCTCTTCCCACTTGGGAAACCTAGTTGGACTAGGATTTGGGGGAATCCTACTCCTAGTAGGAGTAGGACACCCTGGCGCACCTCTCCTTGGCCGGCCAGCCCTCCCTTCCCTCCTTTATATCTGAGGCAGGGGCACCCCATGACACACAAGTTGATCATTGAGATCGTTCCTTAGCCGTGTGCGGTGCCCCTTCCACCAAACTACACCTCGAATATACCGTTGCGGAGCTTAGGCGAAGCCTGCGCCGTGGAACATCATCATCGTCACCACGCCGTCGTCGACGAAACTCTCCCTCAACACTCGGCTGGATCGGAGTTCGAGGGACGTCATCGAGCTGAGCGTGTGCAGAACTCGGAGGTGCCGTGCGTTCGGTACTTGGATCGGTTGGATCGGGAAGAAATACGACTACTTCCTCTACGTTAAGTCAACGCTTCGTTCTTGGTCTCACGAGGGTGCGTAGACAACACTCTCATCTCGTTGCTATGCATCACCATGATCTTGCGTGATCGTAGGAAAATTTTTGAAATTACTACGTTCCCAACATAGCGGCAGGGCGCAGACCCCATCAAGACCAAGCTCCACCCCCAAGGCGGGCCCCGGTGACCACAGCCGGCTGCCGCGCCTTCACCCCGAGCTGCGTAGCGTCGCCTGGCCGGGCAAGTTCAAGCTGGATCTGCCTCCTCGCTACGACGGCACCCCCGACCCCGTGGAGTTCTTGCAGCTCTACGAGCTGAGCAGCAAAGCGGCCAACGGCGATGAGAAAGTCATGGCGAACTGGTTACCCATGGCTCTCAAGGATGGTGCCCGCTCTTGGCTCCTGAACCTGCCCCCAGGCTCGATCTCCTTCTGGGACGAGATGCGCAACCGTTTCGTTGCCAACTTCCAGGGCACTCGCGACCGCCCGCCGGCTGCGGGTGACCTACGCTGCGTCAAGCAGCAACCAGGAGAGACCCTCCAGAAGTACATCAAGCGCTTCAACAACGTCCGCCTCAAGATCTCCAAGGTGACGGACGAGGCTATCATCTCCGCATTCTCTGATGGCGTCCGCGACGTCAAGATGAAGGAAGAGCTCGCTATCCACGAGGAGCTGTGCACGTCCCTGGAGTTGTTCAACCTGGCGACCAAGTGCGCAAGAGCTGAGGAGGGGCGCCTCTCTCTCCTCGAGCTCCCAGCTACAGACTCAGAGGAGAAGAAAGCCAAGACCAAGGACGTGAAGCGCAAGGGAGCAGTCGTGCTCGCAGCGGAACCCGACACCAAGCATGGGAGAGACCAACCAGAGTCATCCAAGAGCAGCCGTCCGTTCTGCGCCTTCCACAACCTGAATACCCACAACACTAGCGACTATCAAGAGCTCAAAGCCATTCTTGAAGGAGGCTTTGGTCGACGCTCGAGCACGGCGACCGGGGCTACGGCCGAGGAGGATGACGTGGAGGCGGACACTGGGACGACTGTGGCCCACGCCAGGAGTGGCGCGACCGACCTCGTGAGGAACGCTGGCAGGATCAGCCTCGCGAGGGCGCCTGGAGGGATCAACCTCGTGAGGATCGCCCTTAAGGCAGCGCTGGACTCCCTCCGTTGCCGCCACCGCCAAGAAGGAATGATGACCACCATCAAGACGAGGGGGCTGGGGGCTTCCAGGATCCGCGTGCTATCGCTTGCATCTTGGGCGGAGCCCAAGCCCCAGCCTCGCAGCGTATCTTCAAGCAGTTTGCTCGTGAAGTGAATGCAGTCCTCCCCAAGCTCGAGGACACACGCCCGCTCAGATGGTCCCAGTGACCCATCATGTTCAACTCGGCAGATCAGCTCAAGTGTGCCGCTACCGTAGGCGCCCTCCCGATGCTTTGCTCCCCAGTAATCAGCAACATGCAAGTTACCAAGACCCTCATCGACGGCGGTGCATGGATCAACATCCTGTCCGTCGACACGTTCGACAACCTTCAAGTGCCATATGACCAGCTTCAGCATACCAAGCCTTTCTCAGGAGTGACCGACGGTTCCACCACACCGATAGGGCAGGTCCGCCTCCCTGTCACCTTCGGAGAACGCAAGAACTACCGCACTGAGCTCATCGACTTCGACGTCGCGCACATCCGTCTATCGTACAATGCCATCCTCGGGTATCCAGCCCTGGCCAAGTTCATGGCCGTGACCCATCACGGCTACAATGCCCTCAAGATGCCGGGAAGTGGCGGGATCATCACGGTCCCATGTGAAGAAAGAGATGCGGTGTGCTCCCTCTAGCGTGCCTTCCAAGCTGCAGCAACCGACGATCCTGATATCAAGGGTGTGGGCCCTCCTGAGGACATCCTCAAGAAGAAGAAGCAGCTACACCATGCAGGACCTCAGGAGGGTGGTGTCGCAGCTGGAACCTCGTCAGGATCAGCGCCCGCTCCAGGCGCGCCTCCCTCCATCGCATAGGAAGGCGCGCTTGGCGCCCTTCTCGGGCAGGGCTCGGGGGCTTTCTTCTGGAGGGCCTCAGACCTTGCTCACATCACGAGGGAGGCGCTTGGGCACCACTTGGAGGCGTGCTTCGCGTCACGTTTCCCTCAGGAGGGCACAGGGCAATCGCCCACCGTTCAGGAGTTCATCACCAAGACCAATCAGGAATTGCAAGACGCAAGGGCCATGCACGGCGACCGTCGCTCATGAGGTGCAGCTTCCCATCCAGGCGAGGATGCCGGGCTGCACATCTGCATCGACGTCCCAGGGCTCAACAGGGCCGCTTCTGAAAGTGCAACTATCCCTGGGTGGTTTTTGTAATTCCTAACAACATATAGCTCATTGAGCTAATGCTACTTAAAGATAAACATTTCAGGAAAGCTCAATTATTGGCATGGCATGGATGAGAAAAGTGGATCCCTCAAAATGCTAAGGACAAAATATTGGCTCAAGCTCAAAGCACAAGACTCTACATTTTCTATTTTAGTGATCCAAGATCACATTGAGTCTATAGGAAAAGCCAATACTATTAAGAAGGGATGAGGTGTTGCTTAATGAGGTTCTTTCTCAAAATGCTTAGTGATATGCTCCATAAAGCCTCCACTACTTTCTCATATCCACATATGTCCCAAACCAAAAAGTCCAAGTCGGCCCCACCAAAAATTCATATCCGGAGCCACCGAGTTCAGTTGACATAGCCACTGCCAGAAACCCTAGTCTTTTGGTCTCACCGATAGGGATCACGGCCTCACCGAGATGGGATTGCAAACTCTCTGTTTCCCTTCGTAACGTTTCCTTCAAACCGAGATGAGCGATCGGTCCCACCGAGATTGCAATGCAAACACTCTGTTTCCTTTTCGTAACATTTCGGTCCAACCGAGATGAGCGAATCGGTCCCACCGAGTTTGCCTGACCAACTCTCTGTTTGTCTATTATCAAAATCGGTCTCACCGAGTTTGTGTAATCTCTCACCGAGATTACGTTATGCCCTAACCCTAATGAAATCGGTCCCACCGAGTTGACATGTCAGTCCCACCGAAATGCTTAACGGTCACATTATGAACCAAATCGGTCTGACCGAGTTCTCTGAATCGGTCCCACCGAGTTTGGTGATTTGTGTGTAACGGTTAGATTTTGTGTGGACGCTATATATACCCCTCCACCCACTCTTCATTCATGGAGAGAGCCATCAGAACATGCCTACACTTCCAACACATATTTTCTGAGAGAGAACCACCTACACTTGTGTTGAGGTCAAGATATCCCATTCCAACCACATAAATCTTGATCTCTAGCCTTCCCCAAGTTGCTTTCCACTCAAATCTTCTTTCCACCAAATCCAAATCCTGTGTGAGAGAGTTGAGTGTTGGGGAGACTATCATTTGAAGCACAAGAGCAAGGAGTTCATCATCAACACACCATTTGTTACTTCTTGGAGAGTGGTGTCTCCTAGATTGGCTAGGTGTCACTTGGGAGCCTCTGTCAAGATTGTGGAGTTGAACCAAGGAGTTTGTAAGGGCAAGGAGATCACCTACTTCATGAAGATCTACCCTAGTGAGGCAAGTCCTTCGTGGGCGACGGCCATGGTGGGATAGACAAGGTTGCTTCTTCGTGGACCCTTCATGGGTGGAGCCCTCCGTGGACTCGCGCAACCGTTACCCTTCGTGGATTGAAGTCTCCATCAACGTGGATGTATGATAGCACCAGCTATCGGAACCACGGATAAAAAATCTCTGTGTCAACATTGGGTTTGCTCCCTTAAACTCCTCCCTTTACCTTCATGTGCAATTATTTTACATTCTGCTGCTATACTCTTAGAATTGCATGTGTATGTTGATTGCTTGACTTGTGTAAAGTTGCTAAAATCTGCCAAGAACTAAAACTGGGAAAAGGCTAGATTTTTATTTGGTCAAGTAGTCTAATCACCCCTCTCTAGACATACTTTCGATCCTACAAGTGGTATCAGAGCTTTGGTCTCCATTTTCTTTGAATTCCATAGCTTTTGGTGGTCATAGCCTTGGTTTCACAACCTAGGAGAGTATGACGTCTAGCGAGGGAAATTGCCACCGTAGAGGTCCTTACTTTGATGGTACAAATTTTGCTAGTTGGAAGCATAAGATGAAAATGCATATTCTTGGACATAACCCCACCGTTTGGGCTATTGTGTGTATTGGCTTGCGAGGTGAATCCTTTGATGGGAAAGAACCTAATCGTGAAGCTACCGTGGAAGAGTTGAAGATGCTACAATACAATGCTCAAGCTTGTGATATTCTCTTCAACGTATTGTGCCCCGAAGAATTCAACAAAATCAGCCGTCTTGAGAATGCAAAGAAAATTTGGGATACTTTGATTGATATGCACGAAGGTACTGACTCCGTCAAGGAATCCAAATTGGATGTGCTTCAAAGTCAACTTGACAAGTTCAAAATGAAGGATGGTGAAGGTGTCGCTGAAATGTACTCTAGGCTTGCTCTCATCACAAATGAGATTGCCGGCTTAGGAAGTGAAGAGATGACCGATAGATTCATCATCAAGAAGATCCTAAGAGCCTTGGATGGAAAATATGATACTGTGTGCACATTGATCCAAATGATGCCCAACTACAAAGATCTCAAACCAACGGAAGTTATTGGAAGAATTTTTTCTCATGAGATGTCACTCAAGGATAAGGAAGAGCTTCACAACAAGTCAAGTGGTGCTTACAAAGCCTCGTGTGATGCTCCCACGTCATCAAGTGAGAAGCAAACCTTCAATGAAGAATTGAGTCTAATGGTGAAGAACTTCAACAAGTTCTACAAGAGTAGAAGCAAAGAAAGAAGTTCCAAGTCAAGGTCCTACAATGACAAACGATCTTCTAGTCGTGAGCGTAATTGCTACAATTGTGGAAGACCCGGACACTACTCCAATGAGTGTACGACTCCCTACAAAAGAAGAGAAGATTCTCCCAAAAGAAGGAGTAGAAGAGAAGAATCACCACCAAGAGAAAGAAGGAGTAGAGATGATCATTATGAACGAAGACCCTCTCGGAGAAGCAAGGATTTGGAAAGGAAGGACAAGTCATCAAGGAGCTACACAAAAAGAAGACATCAAGCTCATGTTGGTGAATGGGTATCCGGTTCCGACTCCGACCATCACTCCGAAAGAAGTTAGCACTCTGACTCCGAATATACTCAAGATGAAGGTGTTGCCGGTCTAGCACTTGTGTCAACCAACTCCTACGACATATTTGACTCACCAAATGAAGGAATTGGGAGATGCTTCATGGCCAAAGGTCCAAAGGTAACACACCCCGAGTATGTTGATTTCAATAGTGATGAAGATGATTTGCTAGGTGATGATGATTTACTTGTTGACAACTCTAGTGATGAAAACTATGATGAAACGTCAATTAATCATGTTAATCAAGATAAACGAATGATGATGATAAGAAGGAGATTGAGCGTCTAACTAAATAACTAAACACTCTTAAGTTAGCTCATGAAACTACCTTGGAAGATCATCGAGAACTTTTAAAGACTCATGAGAAGCTACGCTTTGAGAAGCTCAAACCTTGAGCAAGAGCATGAATTTTTAAAGGCAATCAATGATGATCTTCGCAAGAAAAGTTCTTCTTACATTGCCAAGCGTTTACTCTTGTCTACTTACATGCCACAAGTTAAATCTAGCAACAAGAACAAGAAAGATGCTTCATCTAGTAGTAACAACAATCATGCTAAATCCAATGTTGTTGCTTCTAGTAGTTCTCTTGATTCCACTAATGATTCTCTTAGCCAAGTTACACTTGAGCAAGAAAATAGCTTATTGAAGGGAATTATAGAGAAAGGTGTTTACAAGAGCCTTGCCAGAAGTAAGCAATTTGAGGAAATTGTACGCAAGCAAGGAAGACACCGGAAGAATCAAGGTGTTTGTTTTGAACGAAAGTTCAATGACAATGGAGTTGAGTGGGAAGAAGATCAATACCCCAAGACGAAGTTTGTTCCTCAGCAAGAGAAGTATGATCCTACTTCTTTCAAAGGGACACGAGCTCAAGATGATCTTCCACCACAAGACCACAAGCAAAAAGGCAAGGACAAACTTCAAGAGGAAATTGATGCATTTGAAGAAGCACCTAAGGCCTTGGTCAAGTGGATTCCCAAGACTACATCAAGTTCTACTTCATCAAGTACGACTACAACTCCAAGGATCCCCATCAAGATGGTGTGGATCCAGAAGAAGAAGAACTAGAGAGTTCGTGAGGGTGACTCCGCCAGCATACTTCACTTTTATCATTTTTGGCGAGGACAAGTGCAAACAACTTCCATATCTTGCACTAGTTCAAGGAGTCACAAACCCTCTTGTTGGTAAGACAAGGGACAAGGTAACCTAATGCTTTCATGGACAATATCTTGTGTGCACATCACTCTATGTCTATGGATATCCTTGTTTGTTCCTTGTGGGACTAACCCATGTAGGTATTGAAAGTGCAACTCACTCCAAAGGATTGCTCCGAATGATCTACATCAACATTGAGCATCTACATCTTCAGCACCTACATGAAGTCATCATCGACAAAACCCAAGGTTAGTTCATCCCTCTTAGGGGGGATATCACATCTAGGGGGAGCTTTACTCTGATCAATTGAGCTAAAGCAACTCTAATGGTGTGAACACAACAATGCTTTATGTAAAAGTGGTAACCCCACTTGTGCTTAAACGATGAGTATGACCTATGATCAAATGTTGTCATTTGACTCCTAAGTTAATATACTCATATATAGATGACCTAGTCATCGCCAAATTGCATGATAGATGCTAGACTGTTTGTGCATGCTTTGTCACATATTTCATTTGCCATTTTATTGTGTGATCATGTTGGTTGCATATTTTACTCATTCAAGGACATTCATTTGTTGTTTGGCTCTTTCTCTTTTGCCAAATGGATGGACAAGAATGCCTAAGAACTCCCTCTAGATATCTATGCTTTTCTCGTCTCAAACTCTATTCATGCTACATCACAAAGTTTGATCAAGTCAGATTTGAACCACTCTGTGCGAGGAGCACTCGGAGTTCCCGATTTGTCATAGACTTAAACTTCCAAAACCTCTTTGTGCATCTCAGTCTGACCGATTCATCCCTTTAGGTCCTACCAAGATCACTACGTTGATCTAGGGTTTTCAATCTCGGTGCAACCGATTAGAACCTTTCGGTCACATCGAGTTGTAGTAACTGCTTGCAGTTTTGCATCTCGGTGCCACCGAGTCGTTCCACCTGGTCACACCGACATGGTCAGGTTATATATACTGACGGGCCAAATTTTGGAAATTTTTCCGAACCTCTTCGCCCACGCGTAACCTGCTCTGCCTCCTAGGCTCTTCGGATCGTCCTCTCGTCACCAGCGACCTCCCGCCACTGGTCTCCGCCGCCGTCAATGGCAATCTACCCCGCCGTTGCCGCCGTAGCAAGTTCGCCGCCGAACTAGGGTACGAACTTGATCTTTGTGCTAATCCATAACTCTGATTCTTAGCACATTGCTTTGCCATGATTCTTGCCACGATTGAAATCATCCTGTCCAATGAAAAAGTCCCGTAGATTAGTTTTGATTTGAAAATTTTGGGTTAGGTCTCCGCCGAATTCATCTCGGACCGACCGAGTTGTAGAAATCGGTCTCACCGATTTGGCTTAGGCCAGAGCACATGCGTTTTTGGTCTGACCAAAAATTGCAAATCAGTGTGACCGAGTTTGATTCTCTGTGAAACCCTAGCAGTCTCGGTACCATTGAACTGTGACTCGGTCTGACCGAATTCACTATTTTAGGTTCCAAAAGCTGCTTCGGTATCACCCAGTTTACAAATCGGTAGATCTGAAATGCTTTCTATGAAGAACTAAAACTAAGTTTTTAAGTCATCGGTTTTGCAAAACTCCTGTACTTTGTGATCCTCATCTACTCTACCTCATCTATAACCTATTCACAGGGTCTGCTGTTAGAGTATTTGTAGAGATGTCTGATCAAAGTGATAGTCAGAACAGGTCTGAGCAACAGGTGCAGATGAGTGAGGGTTCAGATCCCTAGCAGCTATGATGAAGGCAGCAGGAGCACTCCCAGCAACTTGCCAAAGGCTGCTACCAGGACAAGGAAGAAGAGAACTTCTGATTCAGAAGATGAGGATTATGTGGATGTTGAAGATGAAGCCACTTCAAAGAAAAAGGTTCTGAAAAAGGAATATGGCACCGCTGCTGCAACTAAGCCAGGAATGAAAACAAAGATGCCAGCAAGAAGACAGCCCATGTCAAAGCCAAGAAAAGTTGCCACAGGTGAAACCATGAAGTTCACCACTGAATCTGAAGAAGAAGCAGCTGGAGAGGATAAGAAGAAGAAGAGGGCCAGAACCACTACTGCCAGAGTTCTTGGCAAGCCCTCAATGAGGATTGATTCTAAAGAAGAAGAAGAGCAGGAGGATGCTGCACCAGCACCCAAAGCTCAAAAGCTTATGGGGGATGCAATCAGATCAGGGGCTGCTCCATCAAAGCCCAAAGCTGCTCCCAAGACAGCTGCTCCACTCAGAAGCCCAAGAGAAGCACTAGAAACATTCCAGCTGCAGAGAAGAACAAGGCCCCAGTGCCTGAAACTGCTGAAGAAGAAGAAGAAGATGACTTAGTTGTGTTGAGGAAGCTGAAGCCCAATATCCCTGACCATAATGATGCACATCCTGTTGCAGAGAACATGAAAATCAGGAAGGATGCAGGATTGAGACTATGGAGACAGTCTGATCCATATGCTATCAGGAGAAGAACTGTTGTGGACTACATGTTTCACACTAAGGAACAACAGGACTTCTATGAGACAATTCTGCTTGGTAAGAAGCCCATAGTGTGTGACATGAGATGGGTTGACTGGGAGTTCATCAAGGAGAATGAGGATCACTTCCCTGGTGTGTATGATAGCTTCAAGGCATGTGGAGTTGACACATTTGTTGCCCAGAAGCTCACTAAGTGGAATGATGAGTTAATTATGCAGTTTTACTCCACTGCCCACTTCTATCCAGATGGAAGGATAGTATGGATGTCTGAGGGTACTAGATACCAGTCTATAGTTGATGAGTGGGCCAAGCTTATCAATGCTCCTGAGGAACATGAGGATGACTTGGATGTTTATGCAGAGAAGAAGAAAGACCACAATACAATGGCCAACATGTACAAAGAGATCCCAGATGCTGCTTTGGATACACACAAGTTTGGATCTGTCCACTTCTTGCTATCTGGTCTACCTACCATAAACTGGATTCTAAGGCACACACTGCTACCCAATTCAGGTGATCACAAGATGATCAGAGGACATGCTATAAACTTGCTGCACATATTTGACGTCCCACAGAAGTTCAAGGTCATGAGTTTGATTGTAGAGTCAATCAAGAGGACTGCTGCTGACCAGAAGAGAAGTTGTGGGTATGCCCCACAAATTCAAGAGCTCATCAACTCAAAGATGGGCACAGGCACATATCTTTTGGATAAGGAGCACCTGGCCATATACCCTGAATTTGAAGACAACACAGTGGTGATGAATGAGAATGAACCATCTTCAGCTCAAGCACATGAGAAGAGAGAGAAGGCTAAAGCTGAGAAAGCTGCAAAGATGCCAACTGTAGAGGAGGCATCTCAGGTATTCTTGAAGAGCAAGCAATACCAGCTTGGTTACCTGATCCAATCCACCCTGAGGATTGAGAAGGGCGTGGCCACCCTGACCAAGAACCAGGAGAGTTTGGAGAGGATCATTGAGCAGAAATTCTATGACCTTGATGTGAAGGTAACAGAGATCCAAACTGCAGTTGAGCAACTTCAGGAGGAAGCAGAGGAGAAGAAGGGCAAGTCTACCACAGATGCTTTTGCTAGAGTGCCCAGAAGCCAGAGATCTGCTGCAGTGCAAGTGACAGACACTAGAGCCGCAACATCAGCACCAGTAGCTACAGCTCCAGTTCCACCTCCAGCAGCCACTCCACCAGCTCCAGCTACTTCATCGGAAGCTTTCGTTCTTGGAGTCATGTCAACACCTCCTACCGAAGATCAAGCCTGAGAGTCGTTTAGCACTATGCATTTTTGAACTTTTTGGTAACTTGTTGCCAAAGGGGGAGAAAAATGTATAGATCATAGGCTTCGAGAGAGAGTGTTGCTTTTTATCTCTCTTGCTATTTTGGTTGAAACTTTATTCTGTGCTTGTGTGAGATACTTTATGTCCTTGTGAGATACTTGTTTGATCATGTGTTTGATCATATGCTACCCTTAATGCTTGTTGGATGATATTATCTCCTATATCCTTAGATGATCATTCACTTATTTTGGTGATGAGTGCGTGTTTTTTTTTAATTTCTATCATTTTGAGCGCTCCACCAAAATGTATGTGACATGGAAGAGTAAACCATGATCCTAATCGATTGTGCATTTGCATTCAAAAGCAAATCTTAAATAATGCACAAATTTAGGGGAAGCTCTTGCTTATCACATACTTCTCAAAGCGACCATGTTTTTCAATCCTATTTATCATTTGTCGAAGTTTTGATCTATATGTTGTCATTAATTACCAAAAAGCGGGAGATTGAAACTGCAACTATCCCTGGGTGTTTTAGGTAATTCCTAACAACATATAGCTCATTGAGCTAATGCTACTTAAAGATAAACATTTCAGGAAAGCTCAATGGTTGGCATGGCATGGATGAGAAAAGTGGATCCCTCAAAATGCTAAGGACAAAAGATTGGCTCAAGCTCAAAGCACAAGACTCTACATTTTCTATTTTAGTGATCCAAGATCTCATTGAGTCTATAGGGAAAGCCAATACTATTAAGAAGGGGTGAGGTGTTGCTTAATGAGGTTCTTTCTCAAAATGCTTAGTGATATGCTCCATAAACCCTACACTACTTTCCCATATCCACATATGTCCCAAACCAAAAAGCCCAACTCGGCCCCACAGAAATTTCATATCCGGAGCCACCGAGTTCAGTTGACATAGCCACTGCTAGAAACCCTAGTCTTTTCGGTCTCACCGATAGGGATCTTGGCCTCACCGAGATGGGATTGCAAACTCTTTGTTTCCCTTCGTAATGTTTCGGTCAAACCGAGGTGAGTGATCGGTCCCACCGAGATTGCACGCAAACACTCTGTTTCCTTTTCGTAACGTTTCGGTCCAACCGAGATGAGTGAATCGGTCCCACCGAGTTTGCCTGACCAACTCTCTGTTTGTCTATTACCAAAATCATTCTCACCGAGTTTGTGTAATCGGTCTCACCGAGATTACTTTATGCCCTAACTCTAATGAAATCGGTCCCACCGAGTTGACATGTCGGTCCCACCGAAATCCCTAACGGTCACATTATGAACCAAATCGGTCTGACCGAGTTCTCTGAATCGGTCCCACCGAGTTTGGTGATTTGTGTGTAACGGTTAGATTTTGTGTGGAGGCTATATATACCCCTCCACCCACTCTTCATTCGTGGAGAGCCATCGAAACATGCCTACACTTCCAACACATACTTTCAGAGAGAACCACCTACACTTGTGTTGAGGTCAAGATATCCCATTCAACCATAAATCTTGATCTCTAGCCTTCCCATGAAGTTGCTTATCCTTGCCCTCAAATCTTCTTTCCACAACTCCAAATCCTGTGAGAGAGAGTTGAGTGTTGGGGAGCCAATCTAGGAGAAGCACAAGAAGTAACAAGGGTTCATCATGAACAACCATTGCTACTTGCTTGGAATGATAGTCTCCCAGATTGGCTAGGTGTCACTTGGGAGCCTCCGTCAATATTGTGGAGTTGAACCAAGGAGTTTGTAAGGGCAAGGAGATCACCTACTTCATGAAGATCTACCCTAGTGAGGCAAGTCCTTCGTGGGCGACGACCATGGTGGGATAGACAAGGTTGCTTCTTCGTGGACCCTTCGTGGGTGGATCCTCCGTGGACTCATAACTGCTACCCTTCATGGGTTGAAGTCTCCATCAACGTGGATGTATGATAGCACCACCTACCGGAACCACGGATAAAAACATCTCCGTTCCAACATTGCTTGAATTCTCCAAACCCTTCCTTTACATTCTTGCAAGTTGTTTTACTTTCCTATGCTCATACTCTTTGCATGCTTGCTTGAATTGTGTTAAGATTGCTTGACTTGTGCTAAGATAGCTAAAATCTCCAAAGACTAAAATTGGGAAAATGATAAGTTTTTATTTGGTCAAGTAGTCTAATCACCCCCCCTCTAGACATACTTTCGATCCTACAAAGGAGCAACGAGCGCCGGCGTAGGCGCCGCGGCCCAGGCTGATGCACCGTGACAACGAGCGTCGTCGCTCCTGGAGTCCATGCCACGGACTCCTCACGCGAGCTTGTGCTGTGGGCGACGATGCCCCCAAGCTCCTGGATCCGCTTCCCGCGCTTCTTCTCCGACGTGATGCCGCTGAGGGGGCCTCTCGAGCTCTAGTTGCAGCATGCCGACTACGACCCTCCGGCGACCGGAGCAGAGGTTGAAGCAGTCTCCTTCGGCAAGATTATCATGACCCGTGGGTGGGGCGAGGTCGCGCGGGTTTGCCGTGCGGAGGGCGCCCTCGCGATCCACTTCGAGTACGACGGCGCCTCCACGCTGTTCTTCAAGGTCTTCGACGCGGAGGGACGCCGCTTGGAGTGTTTCCCTGGAGGGGAGCGCCAGGATGAGTTGCGCCCCGCTCGCGGCTACTCCAGCAGCAGCGACTCCTGGGAGTCCAGCGGCTCTCTTGAGCTCTACGAGACTCCGGAGACGATCGACGACAGCTACGTGCCCCCGAGCTCTTGTCGCGCCCGGAGCAGGGCCGCAAAGTCCGGCCGCCGCTGATCTGGATGGGGTTGGCGCCGGCCTCTTGTGACCCACTGTTGATGGTGGCGTCGGTCGCGGGGGTGTGTAGATAGGGTTCTCCTAAGTTCTCGTCTTTTGTTCCCTGCGAGGAATCAAGAAGTACCCCGTGGGGGCGTGTAAAGAGTCTGCAATGTCTTTTGTTGATATTATCCTAATTATGGAAGCCTTGTGAGCGCCAGTCCTATTTAGGCTCGGTCTTCCCTTTCCAATCTCGCGACAGCTTGTTGCTCTACGCTGACAGGTCCGGTCCCCAGGCAAGCTTCAACTGTCGCTGGTATGCCAGGTCGCGTGCCGTGGTCAAGGCCAGGAGGTGAGCGGCCCGAGGTCTAGTAAGAGCTCCTGAGGCGCGATGCTCAGGGGGTCCCCTTTAGCGCTCAAGCAGTCGTAGTAAGATAAGAAAGGGAGGCGACGTTGCCGCAACAGGGATGCGGCGAGCGTGTCCCCTAGGTTCCAACGATTAGTGATCTGAGCTCGTGACTTATCTTGGCAGTCCGGGGTCGATTCCTCGTGATGCGCCAGGCCTGTGCGCAAACATCCGCAGCATAGCTAGGTCAGGCCCATTCGAGTCTCCCCCTTTCCCATGCTCTCCTTTGTGCTCTATGTCCTCAGGTCCTGGCCCTCGAGCGAGCTCAGCCGCCGTTGATATGCCAGGTCGCATGCCGTGGTCAAGGCCAGGGGGTGAGGGCTGGAGAGCCAGTAAGAGCTCCTGAGTCGCGATGCTCAGGAGCCCCCCTTTTAATGTGCAAGCGGATTACATGGAAGAGGTGGGGGCTCACGGTGCCGCTTGATGTTATCCTCGTGAGATTCCTGCGAGCCAGCACAAGGAAGAATGCAACCTGCCGTTATAGTTGCCAGCCTGCCACTGGTTGCTCCGCGAGGGACTGAAGGCACTGAGGGCCTGGTGAGGCGACGTGCGCGGGGCGTGCCGCGAGCCAGAGCTTGACCGCTCAGGTTTATCAACGTGGTAGGGACGGACCCGTGCACCAGCGTCGTGCCAGCGTGAGGAGGCCCCGTGGGAGGCGATGATCGAGCAAGTAGTAATTATAGGTAGATTAAACATGAAAGCAGCAGGCTTAAGTAAATGCATGGGAGATACATGCCACCGGGTCAGGCCAGAGCGGCTTGGGAATGATGCAGCCCGAGGGGCGCTCCCAACAAGGTAAGCTAAAGACATGAAAAAGGGGTACATGCCACAGGGACGGACCCACGTGGCCTGGGAATGATGCAGCCCGAGGGGCGCTCCCAGCTAAATGAACTTGGAAAATGTCACCTGGTTCTGTCGATGAAGGAGAGTTGGGGCAGCTGAAGGTGCGCGGTGAAAGGATTGCTCCTCACGAGCCACCGGGGTCCTGAGCCTCGGGAGGCTCTGGGGGCTCAGGTGGTTCCTTGAGGACCATCTCCATCCCCGCCAGGACGGCGTGGTGCCTGGCCTCCTGAGCCGCTAGGATGCGCCGCAAGTTGCGCTGGTAGGCGGACGACGCGCTAGAAAGGCCAAAGGGCATGCGAACGTAGCTGTGCGGTGGGCCCTCGCAGCGTCCCACGCGCGAAGGCCAGAAAAGCTCCTGAGAAGTTGTAGGATCAAAAGTATGTCTAGAGGGGGGGGTGATTAGACTACTTGACCAAATAAAAATCTAGCCTTTTCCCAATTTTAGTTCTTGGCAGATTTTAGCAACTTTGCACAAGTCAAGCAATCAACCTACACATGCAATTCTAAGAGTATAGCAGCGGAATGTAAAACAATTGCACATGAAGGTAAAGGAAGGAGTTTAAGGGAGCAAACACAATGTTGACACGGAGATTTCTTATCCGTGGTTCCGATAGGTGGTGCTAACATACATCCACGTTGATGGAGACTTCAATCCATGAAGGGTAACAGTTGCGCGAGTCCACGGAGGGCTCCACCCACGAAGGGTCCACGAAGAAGCAACCTTGTCTATCCTACCATGGTCGTCGCCCACGAAGGACTTGCCTCACTAGGGTAGATCTTCACGAAGTAGGCGATCTCCTTGCCCTTACAAACTCCTTGGTTCAACTCCACAATCTTGACGGAGGTCCCAAGTGACACCTAGCCAATCTAGGAGACGCCACTCTCCAAGAAGTAGCAAATGGTGTGTTGATGATGAACTCCTTGCTCTTGTGCTTCAAATGATAGTCTCCCCAACACTCAACTCTCTCTCACAGGATTTGGATTTGGTGGAAAGAAGATTTGAGTGGAAAGCAACTTGGGGAAGGCTAGAGATCAAGATTCATATGGTAGGAATGGAATATCTTGGTCTCAACACAAGGGTAGGTGGTTCTCTCTAAAATGTGTATTGGAAGTGTAGGTTCGTTTCGATGGCTCTCCATGAATGAAGAGGAGGTGGAGGGGTATATATAGCGCCCACACAAAATCTAACTGCTACACACAACTTACCAATCTCGTGGGACCGGATTGAGAAACTCGGTCGGACCGATTCAGCAAATCTAGTGACCGTTAGGATTTTCGTGGATCGACATGCAACTCGGTAGGACCGATATGGTTAGGTTAGGCATAACGTAATCTCGGTGAGATCGATTACACAAACTCGTAGGACCGATTTTGGTAATAAGCTAACCAGAGTTGGTCGTAAACTCGATGGGACTGTTCGCCATTTCGGTGGGACCGAAATGTTACGAAAAGGAAACAGAGAGTTTACATTGCAATCTCGGTGGGACCGATTTCTCATCTCGATGGGACTGAAATGTTACAAAGGGAAACATAGAGATTACAATCCCATCTCGGTGAGACCGAGATTCCTATCGGTGAGACCGATTTGCCTAGGGTTTGTGGCAGTGGCTATGACATCTGAACTCGGTGGCGCCGGATAGAAAGAATCGGTGGGGCCGAGTTTTTGGTTTAGGTCATATGTGGATGTGAGAAAGTATTTGAGGGTTTTGGAGCATATCACTAAGCACTATGAAGCAAGAACCTCATTAAGCAACACCTCATCCCTCCTTGATAGTATTGGCTTTTCCTATAGACTCAATGTGATCTTGGATCACTAAAATATGAAATGTAGAGTCTTGAGCTTTGAGCTTGAGCCAATCCTTTTATCCTTAGTATTTTGAGGGGTCCACTTTCCTCATCCATGCCATGCCATTCATTGAGCTTTTCCTGAAATATTTATCTTGGAATAATGTTAGCTCAATGAGCTATATGTTGTTAGGAATTACCAAAACCACCTAGGGATAGTTGCACTTTCATCCTTCCTCCTGAGCCCCCAGCTCGGGTGTACAAGGGCAGCGAATACCCAGGAGGAGGCCGCTCACACCAAGGCCTCGTCACCACCTGCATCGCCGCAGCATCGCGGCTGTGGACCGACCTCTTCTTCGGCGGGAGCAGCGCTAGCGTGTCGAGGGGAATCTTTCCCTTCTCCTCAGCTGAGAACCTTCGGATCGGCGCCATTGAAGTTGCTACTAGCAGTGAAGCGGAGGAGGAAGAAGCAGGCGGAATGGGAAGAAATGGGCGATGGGGGCTCCGCCCCCTCCCCCGTTTATAACAGAAGAAGGCCAACCAGCGCCCGCCACGATCACAGGCAATGATGGTTTTCCTTGCATGTCGCAGGGACTTGTCAAGTCGGGCTGTTGCCGAGGATGCATGCCGAGGCAGTTGCCAGTTGACCTTTGGCTTCGCCTCGAAGCCAAGCCCGAGCGCGCCTTGGGCCCGGGGGCTACTATCGGCGTTCTGGGAAAGGGGGTCCCCAGACTTGCCTGCCTGCGGCCCATGGTGTGGCTGAGCTAGCAGGCCTGTACGGCCCATCTTCATCGACAAGGCATTCAAGACCCTCGCGAGGGGCCAAGCCTCGCGAGGCGGACGACACAAGACCTCCTCAGGAGCGGCCTCGCCGGGCAGGCTCGCGAGGGGCGGAGAGATCAAGGCGGGGCAAACCTCACAAGGTCCTCGTGACGTGAGCCATGACGATCGAGACCAGGCGGGCGCCAGCGCGCGCAGCATCCTCGTTTCCTCTTTGGTGCCAAGGGGGCAAGCGCGGGCGCGGAGTACCGAGGCATCAAGCAAAGGTTTCAATATCGGTGCAACACAGGACGACAAGACTGAGGTCACCATGGAGCCCAAGACGACGTCACCTACAGAGCCTTTTGCAGGCGAAGAATGCTTTTGTCAGGATAAGCTGTACTAGCTGTCCCCTTTCAAATTGACCGTTGTTGGCTCCCTTCCCGCTCAATATTTGGGGAGAGGACCAGGGCCTATATAAGTAGAACTAGCCACCACAGTAGGGAGCAAGTAGATCAGATCTAGAGCCAACCTTAGCCACACACCGAGCACAAGAACACCTCAACCTCAGGAGGCTGTTCTCCCCCTTGTACTGTTCATCATCAGCCCAAGAGACGATCCACCACCCCCACACTGGAGTAGGGTATTACACCACAACGGTGGCCCGAACTAGTATAAATCTTGTGTCTTTGTGTTGTGAGTTCGTCGAGTTCATCCGCGAGATCTTAGAGAGCTAGGGCGTGGATTGGTAGGGAGGAGATCTACGCGCACACCCCAGTGTTCGAACCTCGAGGGTTTTGCCGGAACCCGTGATCCGACACCAGTGCACGCGTGTGTGTGTGCGCGCACGCACATTCTCCCTCTTGAAAATGTTGTTTCCTAAGAATGACGAATTGATCCTAATATTTACATTATTATTTTTGTCATAGTTCTATCATTTATAAATTATGCATTGTACTCTGCTTGTTGACGACTCTGATCTTATGTAGGGATGCAAATAGAGGAGTTTGCGACGGCCTCATCCGTCTCTAAAGTGGAAAATGCACTAATCCTTATTACTCCCATTGTGAAGTAGTGATATAGACGCTTATATATTTCTTTACAGAGAGAGTACTTTAATAACCATGTTAGTTTAATTTTTGGGAGTGCCTGGAACTCATTCGAATGAGATATAAAATGGTCTCAGTCGAATGAAGTATTGATGACGTCGCTGGTTGTTTGTCGCAGCCCGATCCCCTGGCAGACCGAGCAGACTTGTTCCTTTCTCCCCGCACGAAACAAATAAAAAGCCCATTTTGGTTGTAATTTCTGAGTTGTTTGTTGTGGGTTGTGGGCCTTTTAGGGTTGTTTGTTTTGGGTTGCGAGCCTCTTTGCAAAAAATGATTATATGTGGACCGCTGCAACCTTGGACCAGCGGGCTCCCGTGCTGCACGTTCTCTCGTCCCTCCCCTGTCTTCCTCTACTTCACACTGATTTGAAACAGTAACAACACCCCCCCAGAATGGGGGAGGGCTTCTAGAAAGATACGTTAAAGGAGGAGCAACCTGCCATAGACTTGAGGATAAAGAAAAAAGAGAAATAATATACAAGAAGCAGTGGCTATACTTCTGTTTTTCATCCTTAGACATGATTATATGTGTGTGGAAAAAAACTTTACGACTAAGATATATTGAAAAAACAATGAGTACTAACAACCATCTAAAAAACGCTAAGACAAATGACCCGTCAAAAATGATTAAAAAAAGGCTTCGCCGTCGCCGACAACACTACCCCTAACCTGTTGGTTGTGCTCACGTTATATGTCTTGCCGTGCACTTGGGTGCGTTGAGTTGCGGTTGCACTCTAATTGGGACGATTGCAACTACAAAACAAAAATTAAACTTTAATGAAAATAATAATAATTAAGGGGCTGACATTATATGTCTTGCGGGTTGCGCTTGGGTGTGCTGAGTTGCAACCCTCGGGTTGGAGCGGTTGCAACTATAACAAAAAGACCTAAAAAACGGAACCGATTTCATCGGCGCCGACAACCCTCCCCCCTCCCCCCGATTGCGGCCACATTATATGTCCTATAGTTGCGCTTGGGTGTGCTGAGTTGCAATTGCACTTGGGTTGGAACGGTTGCAACTACAACAAAAAGACCTAAAAATAATAAATGAAACCGATTTCATCGGCCCCGACAACCCTCCCCCTGATGAGAGTATTACGACTCCATTGCCACAAGCCTTTTCTATTTGCCTTTTAAGTACTATTCATTAGGCTCGTATATTACGAGCTCAATGAACCCAACATTTTTAAATAAAGAACTAACAAAGTTAGATTTTTTTTCACGGTTAGACAAAGTTAGAACATTAACTAGTGTGTACAAAAAACTGTACTTGGTCTGTACAAAAATATTGACTAGTAATATGACCGAAAAGGACCACTAGTATATATAAAAACACATAGAAAGAATGATTCAAATATAGTGGTGTGCAAGTATACTAGGAAAATATATATTCATCTAGCCAATAATAATTATCATGAAAAAGTTACAACATGTCCATGTTTCATGAAAAGGAAAATAGAATACTAGACACATTGTCCGTGTCACACATAGATGCATGTTTGTTCTGCAGTAATCAGCAACAGGATGCTTCTGGCGCAGGCTCATGCCCAATTTTGTCCCATGCATTTTTTAATTTTCCAGAAATACTTAAAAAATGTTCTAAAAATGTTAAACATCAAAAACAAAAATATTATACTGTTGAAAATAAAAATATGACACGTTCATATGTAAAAAATGCTTATCACATATTTGAAAAAAGTCATATATTCAAAACATGATTCATCACGTATTTAAAAAATGTTTGCCGCGTATTCAAAATTGTTAGCCACATATTTGAAAAATCATTTATTCAAAAATGTTTATCGCATGATAAAAAAAAGTCATCACACCCCTAGTTGCAAGTGACATCGATTAAACACCCCAAGTTGCAAGACGATGGTGTACTTGCAAGTGACATGCGGGCCCTCACAGTTGCGAGCCGACCCTGGACTTGCAACTGGGGCAATTACGAAACATCACACACAAAACAGACCATTTGCTAGTCGAGGGTTGAGTTGCAAGTGGAATGCAGGCCCCAAAGTTGCGAGTTGATGGTGGACTTGCAATTGAGGCAATTACAAACTATACACAAAAATGCCCAGTTGCAAGTAGAGGATCTACTTGCAAGTGACATGCGGGCCCTCGTAGTTGTGATTCGACCCTCGACTTCCAACTGGGGAAATTACGAAACAACACACAAAACACAGCTGGTTTGCAAGTGTAGGGTTGACTTGCAAGTGACATCGAGTAGACACCCCAGTTGCAAGTTGATGGTCTACTTGCAAGTGACATGCGGGCCCTCACAGTTGTGAATCATCCTTGGACTTGCAACTAAGGCAATTACGAAACATCACAGAAAAAATAGACCAGTTGCGAGTCCAGGGTTGAGTTGCAAGTGGCATCAAGTAAACACTCCCAGTTGCAAGTCGATGGTCGAGTTGCAAGTGGCATGTGGGCCCCACAGTTGCAAGACGATGGTGGACTTGCAACTGGAGCAATTACAAAAATAACACGCACAAAATAAACCACTTGCAAGTCCATGGTGGAGTCGACGGTGGAGTTACAAATTGAAACTACACACAAAAAAACCTTGTTGCAAGTCGAGGGTCTACTTGCAAGTGACATGTGGGCCCTCGCCGTTGCGATTCAACCCTCATTTGCAATTGGGAAATTACGAAACAACACACTAAAAACTACCCTAGTTGCAAGTCCAGGGTTGAGTTGCAAGTGACATCGAGTAAACACCCCCAAATTGCAAGTCGAGGGTCAGGTTGCAAGTGACATGTGGGCCCTCGCAGTTGCGAGTCGACCCTGGATTTGCAACTGGAGCAATTACCAAACAACACACAAAAAACAGACCAGTTGCATCAGGGTTGAGTTGCAAGTGGCACCAAGGAAACACCCCCAGTTGCAAGTGGCATGTGGGCCCCACAGTTGTGAGACGATGGTGGACTTGCAACTGGAGCAATTACGAAAACAACACACACAAAAATAGGCATGCGGGCCCTCGCAGTTGCGATTCGACCCTGCACTTGCAATTGGGGAAATTACGAAACAACACAGTAAAAATTGCCCTAGTTGCAAGTCTAGGGTTGAGTTGCAATTGAAATCGAGTAAACGCCCCCAAACTGCAAGTCGAGGGTTGGGTTGCAAGTGACATGTGGGCCCTTGCAGTTGCGAGTCGCCCCTGGATTTGCAACTCGGGCAATTCCGAAACAACACACAGAAAAAAACCCTAGTTGCAAGTCTATGGTTGAGTTGCAAGTGACATCAAGTAAACACCCCCTAGTTGCAAGTGACATGCGGGCCCTCATAGTTGCGAGTTGACCCTGGAATTGCAACTGGGCAATTACGAAACATCACACAAAAAATGCACTCAGCTTGCAAGTTCGGGGTTGAGTTGCAAGTGGCATCGTAAACACCCCTGCCATAAGTCGATGGTCGAGTTGCAAGTGGCATGTGGGCCCCATAGTTGTGAGACGATGGTGGACTTGCAACTGGAGCAATTACGAAAACAACACACACAAAAATAGACCAATTGCAAGCCCATGGTTGACTTGCAAGTGGGGGTTCTCAACAAATACACACACACACACACACACACACACACACACACACACACACACACACACACACACACACACACACACACACACACACACTAGTTGCGGGTCGATGGTTGATATTCAACTAGGGACACTTTGATAAAAATAACACCCCCCCCTGGCCATGTAGTCGATTATCGGCATGCAACTTGGGACCCTAGTTGCGAGTCAATGCTTTACATGCAACTAAGGACCCCTTGACAAATAGACACACACACAACACTCCTAGTTGCAAGTCGGTTATCAACATGCAATTGGGGATCCTTGACACACACACATCCCCGTAGTTGCCAGTTGATGGTTAACTTGCAACTGGGGGCCACGAAACACACACACACACACACACACACACACACGTACCCCCCTAGTTGTGAGTCGATGGTCAACTTGCAACTAGGGGTTCTCAACAAATACACACACACACCCCCCTAGTTGCGAGTCGATGCTTGACATTCAACTGGGGACACTTTGATAAAAATAACACACCCCCCCCAGTTGCGAGTCGATTATCGACATGCAACTTGGGACCCTAGTTGCGATTCGATGCTTGACATGCAACTAGGGACCCCCTGACAAATAGACAAACACACACAACACTCCTAGTTGCAAGTCGGTTATCGACATGTAATTGGGGACCCTCAACACACATACACACAACACACATCCCCGTAGTTGCGAGTTGATGGTCAACTTGCAACTGGGGGCCACGAATAGGACCCAACAAGACTACGGGCACACAACTAGGGGTACACGCAACTACAAACAACCCCCCCAAAACCAACCACGACCGACAACCCCCTCGACAACCTCCCCAACCCCGGCCGCCATTGCTTTATCCCTTGCGCTTGCACTTGAGTAGGACGACTTGCGCTAGAAGTTAAGTTGTGGCGGTTGCAACTACAAACAACCCCCCTAAAAAACGGCCCACCGTCGATAACCTCCAACAACCCTCCGTAACCCTAATTGTGGTCGCTTTATACCCTTTGCAGCTATGGGTTGAGTAGGACTAGTTGCAGTCCAGTTACAATGGTTGCAACTACAAACAACCCCCCCACCCCCACCCCTAAATAATAAACACCCTTCCAGAAGTAATAATAATAATGAAAGTAAATTTTTTACTATAAAATTAATTGGTTGAACATTAGAAAATTTATGTCACGGCTCTTTTTGATTACACATAATTTGACAACTCGTGCAGTTACACACAGAGGACAAGCCGTATGAGTAATAGTAAAACTATAAAAACAAATAGAAAATAATTAAAAAGTCAGACCCTTTTGTATCACCACTCCCTCTTTCTCTCGAATAGAAGAAAACATAAGAATATGAAAGAGCAAAAAAAACATTATATTGAGAAAAAACGGCCTAGACAGCAAAAAATCAGCGGCAAAATGGGAAAGGGGTTCTGCACCTTTGAAGTGTCAAGTTCTCGTACAAAAAAAATATAAAACAAATTTCCTGTAAAAAACAATTACACAAATTATACATGGTCAAACAAAACAAACAAATGCAAAAAACATTGTCAATTAACACATACAAAACATTGCATTGAGAAAAATTATACATGGTCAAACAAAACATTGCGTTGAGAAAAAACAACATGGTCGCAACAAAAGCCAATTATGCAACATTAGTTTACTTATTACAAAAACACTATTGTCTGAAAAGAAAACTTATTGCAAACATTAGTCTATATTTTTAGGGAACAAAACATTGGTCTGCTACGTTGAAGGAAATTGCCACAAGTGACAAACCATCCCAACAGTCAATGAAAAGGCTCGTAAAAACACAGCTTGGCCCGGCAAAAAAAGAAAAGAAAACGGCCGAAAAGGGCCCATACGAGCGACAAGGTAACCCACAGCCCTACGACAAGTTCACCTCTTTTTTCTTTACGAGCGCTAGTTGTCAGCGAAAATAGCCGCGCCATAAAAAGAGATAATGGGCCGCTAGCCCAACAACTCACGGTCCGCGCCGTGTCGCTACGAAGCTCACCACATCGTCAAAAAACGAATCACAGCGTGATTAGATCTGACGGCAGCCAAAGTGAATGAGACAACAATTTCTCAGCTGAATGAGTTTTAGCAGAACCGTTAATTTTTCTGTTTGCGGACAGTTGCGGACATGCCGACGCCGTCTGTTTACATCCCTAATCTTATGTTGTGTACATCCGAAGATGCAGAGACTGTTGGCTAGTTTACCTTACTCTTCGGAAAGAAGAATCTATGTGGGGTGCAAGGCCATCATCAACCCTTGGCCATCATCACGACTATGGAGAATTGTTGAGGTGCACGGCCGCAAGTGATTAAGAGGTTTTCCTTCGGTTGACACGTCTTCCCCAACCTTGAGTCATCATCAGGACCACGTGTAACTGTGATGCGCTTGACACTAGCAGCAAGTGATGCGTGATCGCCTCTTCACACTGTACCAGGAACCAGAATGTCCGGGCAGGGAAGTTGCACACTCCAAGGAACGTTCAGGCACACGCACACCTTTGACCTATCCGTCGGCAGCAGCTAGCCAGCATGGATCATGCATGTCAGCATCGTTGCGCTGTGCCAAATTCTGTTCGGCGGAAAGAACTAAATAAGATTGAGTGGTATCCACACAACAAAGCCGGCGTAGGGTGGCGATATAGTACTACGACGGCCACCGCGCGCGCACTCGAGGACTTGGCTAATTGCTTTCTCCGTCCGCCGGCCAGCCGGACGGACGCACCAATCCCTTGCTCTCCGCCACCAATCGTAGAGCAGATGGTAGTACTACTTGACTAGACCCTAGTTGCCCGTGACCGGTGACCAGTGGCTCGTCCTGGCCTTCCAGATTCCTTGGCCGGATCGACGGCGACCGCTTGAGCTTTAGCGCGGGAGAGCCGTATCTCAACCACCATTGGCGTCCAAGCAACCGATTCCTCCGCCTAGAAGCAGCTTAATCAGCTCCAGGATCAAGCATCTTATATCACAGATACATACATAGATTATTGTTCATTAGCAGTAACGGAAAAGGGTTAAGCATACCCGTACGTTTAACTTACACCTTGTTTCTTTCTGCTTATTCGAGAGAGGAGAGAGACATGCGTATGTATGCTTGTTGCAAGTCTGACACGGCGATCGACGTCCAAGTGGCAGCTTCGCCGGCCGTCCAATCCACCCAACTTGTTACGTGGACGCATCACCGCGCGCATGACGACGGGTTGAAGAGTTGCTTCAACGCAAGTCCAAGCGGAAAAGGAGCTCGTAAGCGTGGGCCGGTGTCGTGTGGATTAAATTTACAGCAAAGCATGGCTTCCTTGTCTTTTCACAAACCTACCACACCGCCTCGTCGATTGGTGCATGATTGCAGTTTCACAGCACGTACGCAAAGTGTTATTGTTAATTTTATGCAGAGATTAACGACTCGTTGATTCATGATTGCATCTCACAGCACGTACGCAAAGTCCTAAGGTTATTTTTATGCAAGAAGATTAACGATGAGCTTTCCTTGCTTCTACCCAAAGCAACAGACTAGAAACGGTGCTGAGGTGGTACGTGTCTCCGTCAGTCATCTTTTCCCCCGTCAGAGATGTAACCATCCTGGTATGTCGATCGTAGATCCCCGTGTGTGTGGATACGCTTTTACCCAAAAAGATGTGTGGATAAGCCTTCGTTTTCTATAGTTCTACATCATACTCCACTACTGTATGTGAACCTCGCGTCCAAGATTCCTCTGGCCACGCAGCGGATTCAGCAGTGAACCGAGGAGTTGTCACGCAGAAACGTCACGTAATCGATCATGGAATGCGTGTATATATCCAGTGCGCCGTGCCCATAAGTTTGTTGCAAGCACGACTGCCACAGTGCCACTTACACGCTGAATTCGTTGCAGAGCACTGCAGGCATTTAGTTCAGGTTTGAAGCAGTCCGAGAATCTCTTTCAGAGGCGGAGAAGCCAAGTCTTGGCCGCTATATATCCAGTGCGCCGTGCCCATAAGTTTGTTGCAAGCACGACTGCCACAGTGCCACTTACTCGCTGAATTCGTTGCAGAGCACTGCAGGCATTTAGTTCAGGTTTGAAGCAGTCCGAGAATCTCTTTCAGAGGCGGAGAAGTTAAGTATCGCGCGCGCTCGCTTTCGTGTGCTCCTGCCCGCTGCTGTTGCACTCAGGTGCGGTGGCAGGCGGTGTGTGGTGGTTGCAGGTGCAGCCCGCGCGTTCCCCGGGAGGAGCCCGGTCGTCGGGGATGGACGGCGAGATGGGCGAGGACCTGCTGGCGGAGATCCTCGTCCGGCTGCCGCACAAGTCGCTGGCGCGGTTCCAGTGCGTCTCCACCACGTGGCGGGGCCTCATCGCCGCCGACTACCTCCGCCGGAGGCTGCCGCTCATCACGTCCGGCGTGCTGTTCCACGACGGCCCGCAGGACGGCGGGGGCGGGAGGCGGGCGTACACGTACGCGCGCGCGGCGCCGTCGGCGTCGGGCGAGGGCGACAGCGGCGTGGCGGAGGCCGACGACATGTCCTTCTTCCCGTGCCACGCCACGTCCAGCATCATCGACGGCTGCAACGGCCTGCTGCTCTACTATGCGTCCTACCCGGCGGCGTTCCACGTCGTGAACCCGACCACGCGGCGGTGGGCGGCGCTGCCGGAGCCCCGCCGCAAGACGCTGCTCTCCGTGCTGTCCTTCGACCCCTGCGCCTCCCCGCACTACAAGGTGGTCTGCTTCACCGGGTGGCTGCCCCGGGGCGCCTCCGTCGAGGTGTTCGACTCGGAGACAGGCGCGTGGGGCGAGCACGAGCTCGACTTCGGCCTCGACACCGACGCCATGTCGGCCACCATGCACTGCTTCGCCGGCGCCGTCCACGTGCTGGCCTACTCGGGCCACGTCGTCCGCATCGACCTCGGCACCATGGCGTGCACGGTCACCGCGCTCCCGGCGCCCGTGAGCTACCGGGCGCGCGCGGGCCACTGCCGCGGCCGGCTCCGGTACGCGTCCAGCGACGGCTCGCGGCTCACGCTGTGGGAGCTCGTGGACGCGGGCAAGTCCGAGTGGGTGGCGAAGCACGAGCTGGGGGTCGGCGACCTCGTCTCCGGCGGCTCGTGCCACCCCGCTACCGCGACCTTCGTGTTCATGGCGTTCCACCCGGAGAGGGAGGTGGTGTACCTGTGGACGCCGTCGAAGCTCATCGCGTTCAACATGGAGCAGAGGCGCGTCGAGGAGGAGTGCGTGTTCGGGTCCGGGAAAGAAGACGCGCAGCTCATACAAATCTGGCAGTTTCCGTTCTCGCGCCATTTGGCCAGCTGCCTGGCCTGAGTGGCGATGCCGCACGCCACACTGGGAGAAGGCGCTGAGCAGCTGAGGATGTGATCGCCTCCAAGAATGTGGGTCCGTTTACTAGTCTACAGAAATGTGGTTGCGTCCAACACCGCACAAAAAAGATACAGCAAAGTCCAAATATGGGATGCACGATACGTTTATCATTTTCTATATTTGATTGATGCAAATGCTTGTTCTGTTATAGGGGAATCTATTTGTATTCTGTAATAACGGTCTTGTTCAATTACTTGCCTATTTGATATACTATATTCAATTTCTTACACTATTTAACTTGGCTATTTGACTAATTTCAATTTCTTATCATTTGTTAATCTGGCTAGATTTAGTAAGGGAAACCATTCCTGGAAGGAACCTCCAGATTTTATTCATGCTGTTCTAGTTGATGATCAGATCAATAAAAATTGCCATGATGGCTTTCCTAAAAGAAGTATCATTTGTGTGCCCTCATACTTTCCCGTTAGCATCACATGTTGCATCTTTATTAACTTAAAGAAAATGCACTGATGTTGACCCTACGGGCATCTCTAGCAATCGCTTATCCTAAAAATTCAAAAGTCATCCCTTATCTCACTTCCTTATAAATTTTAAGTGATTAACGATACTTAATGTATCAAGATCGCCTAAAACTTAACCCCCTCAAAAATAATTTTTTTGTCAATTCGCCCAAACATTTGCTTAAATAACTAAAACAAATTCTTCACATTGCAAATCAAACAAAAAAATTCAAATGCACCACATCACAATGGAACTACGAGCATAAATAAAGTTAATCATGCCCATCAAACAACTAAACATAACCACAATGTGTCAAAAGACACCGAATGAACAAGTCCATTAAAAGAAACACCAAACACATGGTGGATGATAACTCACAAGTATAGGGGATCGCAACAGTTTTCAAGGGTAGAGTATTCAACCCAAATTTATTGATTCGACACAAGGGGAGCCAAAGAAAATTCTCAAGTATTAGCAGTTGAGTTGTCAATTCAACCACACCTGGATAACTTAATATCTGCAGCAAAGTATTTAGTAGCAAAGTAGTATGATAGTAACGGTAATAGTAGCAAAAGTAATATTTTAGGGTTTTGTAGTAATTGTAACAGTAGCAACGGAAAAGTAAATAAGCGAAGAACAATATGTGAGAAGCTCGTAGGCATTGGATCGGTGATGGAGAATTATGCCAGATGCGGTTCATCATGTAACAATCATAACATAGAGTGACACAGAACTAGCTCCAATTCATCAATATAATGTAGGCATGTATTCCGAATATAGTCATACGTGCTTATGGAAAAGAACATGCATGGCATCTTTTGTCCTACCCTCCCGTGGCAGCGGGGTCCTAACGGAAACTAAGGGATATTAAGGCCTCCTTTTAATAGAGTACCGGACCAAAGCATTAACACTTAGTGAATACATGAACTCCTCAAACTATGGTCATCACCGGGAGTGGTCCCGATTATTTTCACTTCGGGGTTGCCGGATCATAACACATAGTAGGTGACTATAGACTTGGAAGATAGGATCAAGAACTCACATATATTCATGAAAACATAATAGGTTCAGATCTGAAATCATGGCACTCGGGCCCTAGTGACAAGCATTAAGCATAGCAAAGTCATAGCAACATCAATCTCAGAATATAGTGGATACTAGGGATCAAACCCTAACAAAACTAACTCGATTACATGATAAAATCTTATCCAACCCATCACCGTCCAGCAAGCCTACGATGGAATTACTCACGCACGGCGGTGAGCATCATGAAATTGGTAATGGAGGATGGTTGATGATGACGATGACGACAGATTCCCCTCTCCTGAGCCTCGAACGGACTCCAGATCAGCCCTCCCGAGAGAGTTTAGGGCTTGGCGGCGGCTCCGGAGCCAAAAACGCTATGGATCTTTCTCTCTGATTTTTTTCTCCACGGACATGAATATATGGAGTTGGAGTTGAGGTCGGTGGAGCTCCAGAGGGCCCATGAGGCAGGGGGCGCGCCCCCACCCTCGTGGCAAGGGTGTGGGCCCCCTGGCCTTGATTCTTTCGCCAGTATTTTTTATTATTTCTAAAAATAATCTCCGTGGAATTTCAGGTCATTCCGAGAACTTTTGTTTCTGCACATAAATAACACCATGGCAATTCTGCTGAATACAGCGTCAGTCCGTGTTAGTTCCATTCAAATCATGCGAGTTAGAGTCCAAAACAAGGGCAAACATGTTTGGAAAAGTAGATACAACAGAGACGTATCAACTCCCCCAAGCTTAAACCTTTGCTTGTCCTCAAGCAATTCAGTTGATAAACTGAAAGTGATAAAGAAAAACTTTTACAAACTCTGCTTGCTCTTGTTGTTGTAAATATATAAAGTCAGCATTCAAGTTTTCAACAAAGATTATGAACTAACCATATTCACAATAACTCTTAGGTCTCATGTTTACTCATATCAATGGCATAATCAACTAGCGAGCAATAATAATAAATCTCAGATGACAACACTTTCTCAAAATAATAATGATATGATATAACAAGATGGTATCTCGCTAGCCCTTTCTGAGATCGCAAAACATAAATGCAGAGCACCTCTAAAGATCAAGGACTAACTAAACATTGTAATTCATGGTAAAAGAGATCCAGTCATAGTCATACCCAATATAAATTAACAGTAATGGATGCAAATGACAGCAGTGCTCTCCAGCTGGTGCTTTTATTAAGAGGGTGGTGACTCAACATAAAAGTAAATAGATAGACCCTTCGCAGAGGGAAGCAGGGATTTGTAGAGGTGCCAGAGCTCGATTTTGAAATAGAGATAAATAATATTTTAAGCGCTATACTTTCATTGTCAACATAACAACCAAGAGATGGCGATATCTTCCATGCTACACACATTATAGGCGGTTCCCAAACAGAATGGTAAAGTTTTTACTCCCCCTCCACCAACAAGCATCAATCCATGGCTTGCTCGAAACAATGAGTGCCTCCAACTAACAACAGTCCCGGGGGAGTTTTGTTTGCAATTATTTTGATTTGATTTGCATAAAGCATGGGACTGGGCATCCCGGTGACCAGCCATTTTCTCGTGAGTGAGGAGTAGAGTCCACTCCTCTTGAGAATAACCCGCCTAACATGGAAGATACTGATAACCCTAGTTGATACATGAGCTATTCAAGCATACAAAATAGAATTTCATTTGAAGGTTTAGAGTTTGGCACATACAAATTTACTTGGAATGGCAGGTAGATACCGCATATAGGAAGGTATAATGGACTCATATGGAATAACTTTGGGGTTTAAGGGATTGGATGCACAAGCAGTATCCCCGCTTAGTACAAGTGAAGGCTAGCAAAAGATGGGAAGCGACCAACTAGAGAGCGACAATAGTCATGAACATGCATTAAAATTAATAAACATTGAGTGCAAGCATGAGTAGCATATAATCCACCATGAACATAAATATCATGAATGCTATGTTGATTTTGTTTCAACTACATGTGTGAACATGTGCCAAGTCAAGTCACTTGAATCATTCAAAGGAGGATACCACCCTATCATACCACATCACAACCATTTTAATAGCATGTTGGCACGCAAGGTAAACCATTATAAGCTCCTAGATAATTAAGCATGGCATAAGCAACTATAATCTCTAATTGTCATTGCAAACATGTTTGTTCATAATAGGCTGAATCAGGAACGATGAACTAATCATATTTACAAGAACAAGAGAGGTTGAGTTCATACCGGCTTCTCTCATCTCAGTCAGTCCATCATATATCGTCATAATTGCCTTTCACTTGGACGACCGAACGATGTGAATAATAATAATAGTGCACGTGCATTGGACTAAGCTGGAATCTGTGAGCATTCAATATAAAGGAGAAGACAAGGCAATATGGGCTCTTGGTTAAATCAACAATAGTGCATATAAGAGCCACTTCAATAATTTCATCATGGTCTTCTCCTATCGACCCCAAAAGAAAAGAATAAAAACTATTTACACGGGAAAGCTCCCAAAAGAAGAACAGGAAATCTTTTTGGGTTTTCTTTTTAATTATTACTACTACGGCAAGAAAGTAAACTAGCTAAACGCTACTACTAATTTTTTTGGTTTTCTTAAGATTTTTCAAACACACCGGAAGAAAGCATAAAAAGGAAAATAAACTATCATGGATATTACAGTGAAAAAGTATGAGCACCGACATCTAGCAATGAGTGTGTGAACATGAATGTAATGTCGGTGAGAAATACGTACTCCCCCAAGCTTAGGCTTTTGGCCTAAGTTGGTTTATTGCCACGGCTGGCCTGGCGGATATCCATAGTTGTAGTTGGGGTCGTACTGAGATGCAGCAGTCATTGCATTGTGGGCTGCAGCTTGGAGGCGAGCTATCTCAGCCCTCCTCTTATACTCGTCCGCCTCCTCCCTAGTTATGTAGTATCTCCCTTTTGTCTGAAAGTCAAAGAAAGTAGAAGCAGGGAGAGCGACATGATAGGTGCGTCGTCTGTCAAAGATAATTCGGTACTGGAGAAACTGATCGTTCCTCTCAACAAAACGATGACAAACCATAGCCTCATAATCTAAATAAGAAGGAGGCAACTCAATATCATCCTCACGTATAGTTATACCAAGAAAATTAGCTAAATGGGTTGCATAAATTCCACCAAAGAAATATCCATTAAATCTATTATGATGCAACCTACGTGCAACAATGACTCCTAAATTATAATGTTTATCTCCTAACACAGCACTCCTGAGAATACTGAGGTCAGCGACACACATGTGACATGCTTCATCCTTACCATTTATGCACCTACATATGAAGAGAGAAAAATAATGTATAGCAGGAAAATGAATGCTCCCTATGGTAGCTTGTGCTATGTCTCTAGATTCCCCCACAGTTATACTAGCAAGAAAATCTCTAAATTCAGATCTGCGAGGTTCACTAGTACTACCCCATTGTGGAAGTTTGCAAGCAGTGGTAAAATCCTCTAAGTCCATAGTATAAGAATTTTCATAAAGATCAAACAGGACAGTTTGAGAATTTCGTGAAGATGAAAATTCAAACCTCCTCACAAAGGAACTAGTGAGATAGTGGTACTGACGGAACTTATCTGCCTCAAAGCTCATAAGATCAGCGTTACACATATATGCGTTAAATTTTTCCTTGATTCCTGCTTGATCCATGAAGTCCTCAGAAGGCCATTCACAAGGCCGTACTGGGGCGTCCCTTGGTGGTTCATCATCAGCATCACGCATTGCAAGCCTGGGTCCTTGCTTCCTTGAAGGACCACCTTGGTACACTTTCCTAAACATATTTCTTCCTCTGAAAAATTTCTGAAATTTTTAGTAACTTCAAATAAAAGTGAATCAAGCTCAACAAAATTGATAGCAACTACTCCTATAAGTGCCTAGAGACTGTATCATGCATTAGAACTACTTGGAACCATATACATTTGACATGCAAGCTTAAGAACATGGACACCTAGGCAGCATAAATTTGCAATGAATAAAGCACTAGAGCAAAAACTAATTGGACCAGTGGAGGAGTCACATACCAAGGAATAATCCCCCAAAGCAGTTTTGTGAGAGGTGCTTTGAGCAAGGAGATCAAAAATTGCAGCAAAATGAGCTAGAACTCGTGCTTGAGCTGGATGGTGGTTTTTTTGGGAGGAAGAAGAAGTGTGTGGGTGCAGGAATAAGTGGAGGGGAGCCACCGTGGGCCCACGAGGCAGGGGCGCGCCCTGGACCCTCATGGCCAGGTGCTTGCTCCCCCTGCTATGTTTTCAGTGCCAGATATTCTCAAATATTCCAGAAAAAATCATATTAAATTGGCAGGGCATTTAGAGAAATTTTATTTTCGGGGTATTTTTATATTGCACGGATAATTCAGAAAACAGACAGAAAAATACTATTTTTACTTTATTTCAACTAAATAATAGAAAGTAAAAGGAGGGTATAGAAAGTTGTGCTTTCTAACTTCATCCATCTCATGCTCATCAAAAGGAATCCACTGACAAGGTTGATCAAGTCTTGTTAACAAACTCATTCCGAATAACATGGGACCGGAGAAATTTCGAATAACACTATGTTACCTCAACGGGGATATGCACATCCACAATAATATGAATATCATATTTCTTCTTGACAGTAGGTAGAGGGAATTCAAAACCTCCAAAAATAATTGATGGAATTTTTCCATTAGAATTTATACTATGGACTTGAGGTTGTTTCCTCAGAAAGTCTACCGTATGCTCATTACCATTAACATGAAAAGTGACATTGCCTTTGTTGCAATCAATAACAGCCCCTGCAGTATTCAAAAAGGGTATTCCAAGAATAATAGACATACTATCGTCCTCGGGAATATCAAGAATAACAAAGTCCGTTAAAATAGTAACGTTTGCAACCACAACAGGCACATCCTCACAACTACCGACATGTATAGCAGTTGACTTATCAGCCATTTGCAAAGATATTTCAGTAGGTGTCAACTTATTCAAATCAAGTCTATGATATAAAGAGAGAGGCATAACACTAACACCGGCTCCAAGATCACATAAAGCAGTTCTAACATAATTTCTTTTAATGGAGCATGGTATAGTAGGTACTCCTGGATCTCCAAGTTTCTTTGGTATTCCACCCTTAAAAGTATAATTAGCAAGCATGGTGGAAATTTCAGCTTCCGGTATCTTTTTTTATTAGTAACAATTTCTTTCATATACTTAGCATAAGGATTCATTTTGAGCATATAAGTTAAACGCATACTCAAGAAGATAGGTCTAATCATTTCAGCAAAACACTCAAAATCCTCATCATCCTTTTTCTTGGATGGTTTGGGAGGAAAATGCATGGGTTTTTGAACTCATGGTTCTCTTTCTTTACCGTGCTTCCTAGCAACAAAGTCTCTCTTATCATAACGTTGATTCTTTGATTGTGGGTTATCAAGATCAACATCAGGTTAAATTTCTACATCATTATCATTGCTAGGTTGACCATCATCATGAACATCATCATTAGCATTATCGCTAGGTTCATGTTCATTACCAGATTGTGTTTCAGCATCAGAAATAGAAATATCATTGGGATTCTCAGGTGTGTCAGGAATAGGTTCACTAGAAGCATGCAAAGTCCTATCGTTTTTCTTTTTCTTCTTTTTAGAAGGACTAGGTGCATCTAAATTATTTCTCCGAGAATCTTGCTCAATTCTCTTAGGGTGGCCTTCAGGATACAAAGGTTCCTGAGTCATTCTACCAGTTCTAGTAGCCACTCTAACATCATAGTCATTATTCTTACTATTCAATTCATTGAGCAAATCATTCTGAGCTTTAAGTACTTGTTCTACTTGAGTGGTGACCATAGAAGCATGTTTACTAATGAGTTTAAGTTCACCTTTAATTCTAGACATATAACCACTCAAGTGTTCAATCATATAAGCATTCTGTTTTAATTGTCTACCAAAATAAGCATTAAAATCTTCTTGCTTAACCATAAAGTTATCAAACTCATCCAAACATTGGCTAGCAAACTTAATAGGAGGGATTTCAGCTTTATCATATCTATAGAGAGAATTTACCTTTACTACCTGTATCGGGTTATCAAGACCATGTGCTTCTTCAATAGGTGATGAATTAAGACCATATATTTCTTCAACAGGTGGTAAATTAAGACCATGTATTTCTTCAATAGGAGGTAAATTCTTAACATCTTCAGCTTTAATACCCTTTTCTTTCATAGATTTCTTTGCCTCTTGCATATCTTCAGAACTGAGAAATAGAACACCCCTCTTCTTCGGAGTTGGTTTAGGAATAGGCTCAAGAATTGGCTCAGGAAGTGTCCAATTATTGTCATTGGTCAACATATTATTCAATAGAATTTCAGCTTCATCCGTGTTCTTTCCTCAAAATGAACCAACACAACTATCCGGTGGTCTCTGGAAGCATCGGTTAGTCCATTATAAAAGATATCAAGTATTTCATTTTTCTTGAGAGGATGATCAGCAAAGCATTAAGTAATTGGAGAAGCCTCCCCAAGCTTGTGGGAGACTCTCTTCTTCAATTTGCACAAAATTATATATTTCCTTAAAGCAGCTTGTTTCTTATGAGCAGGAAATATTTAGCGAGAAGTAATAAATCATATCCTCGGGACTACGCACACAACCAGGATCAAGAGAATTAAACCATATCTTAGCATCACCCTTTAATAAGAACGGAAATATTTTAAGGATATAAAAGTAGCGAGTTCCTTCATCATTAGTGAACAGGGTGGCTATATCATTTAATTTAGTAAGATGTGCCACAACAGTTTCAGATTCATAGCCATATAAAGGATCAGACTCAACCAAAGTAATTATATCAGGATCAACAGAGAATTCATAATCCTTATCAGTAACAAAGATAGGTGAAGTAGCATAAGCAGGATCATATTTCATTCTAGCATTCAGAGTTTTTTGTTTAAGCTTAGTTAATAATTTCTTAAGATCACTTCTATCATTGCAAGCAAGAAAGTCTCTAGCAGTTTCTTCATCCATAACATAGCCCTGAGGCACAACAGACAATTCATATTTATTGGGAGAGTCTTCATCATCACTTTCATCAATATTATCAGTTTCAATAATTTCATTCTCTCTAGCCCTAGCAAGTTGTTCATCAAGAAATTCACCAAGTGGCACAGTAGTATCAAGCATAGAAGTAGTTTCATCATAAGTATCATGCATAGCAGAAGTGGCATCATCAATAACATGCGACATATCAGAATTAATAGCAGAAGCAGGTTTAGGTGTCGCAAGCTTACTCAAAACAAAAGGTGAATCAAGGACAGAGCTAGATGCAGTTCCTTACCTCCCCTCGTAGTTGAGGGATAAAATTTTGTTTTCTTGTCTTTCAAGTTCTTCATAGTGACCAGCAGATATAAATTCCAAGTGACTCAAAGAATAGAGCTATGCTCCCCGGCAACGGTGCCCGAAAATAGTCTTGATAACCCACAAGTATAGGGGATCGCAACAGTTTTCGAGGGTAGAGTATTCAACCCAAATTTGTTGATTCGACACAAGGGGAGCCAAAGAATATTCTCAAGTATTAGCAGTTGAGTTGTCAATCCAACCACACCTGGATAACTTAATATTTGCAGCAAAGTATTTAGTAGCAAAGTAGTATGATAGTAACGGTAATAGTAGCAAAAGTAATATTTTGGGGTTTTGTAGTAATTGTAACAGTAGCAACAGAAAAGTAAATAAGCGAAGAACAATATGTGAAAAGCTCGTAGGAATTGGATCGGCGATGGAGAATTATGCCGGATGCGGTTCATCATGTAACAATCATAACATAGGATGACACAGAACTAGCTCCAATTCATCAATATAATGTAGGCATGTATTTCGAATATAGTCGTACGTGCTTATGGAAAAGAACTTGCATGACATCTTTTGTCCTACCCTCCAATGGCAGCGGGGTCCTAACGGAAACTAAGGGACATTAAGGCCTTCTTTTAATAGAGTACCGGCCCAAAGCATTAACACTTAGTGAATACATGAACTCCTCAAACTATGGTCATCACCGGGAGTGGTCCCGATTATTGTCACTTCGGGGTTGCCGGATCATAACACATAGTAGGTGACTATAGACTTGCAAGATAGGATCAAGAACTCACATATATTCATGAAAACATAATAGGTTCACATCTGAAATCATGGTTCTCGGGCCCTAGTGACAAGCATTAAGCATATCAAAGTCATAGCAACATCAATCTCAGAACATTGCGGATACTAGGGATCAAACCCTAACAAAACTAACTCGGTTACATGATAAAATCTCATCCAATCCATCACCGTCCAGCAAGCCTACGATGAAATTACTCACGCACGGCGGCGATCATCATGAAATTGGTAATGGAGGATGGTTGATGATGACGATGGCGACGGATTCCCCTCTCCGGAGCCCTGAACGGACTCCAGATTAGCCCTCCCGAGAGAGTTTAGAGCTTGGCGACGGCTCCGTATCGTAAAACGCGATGCATCTTTCTCTCTGTTTTTTTCTCCCCGAACACGAATATATGGTGTTGGAGTTGAGGTCGGTGGAGCTCCAGGGGGCCCACGAGGCAGGGGGCGCGCCCTGGGGGGCGCCCCACCCTCGTGGCAAGGGTGTGGGCCCCCTGGCCTTAATTCTTTTGCCTGTATTTTTTATTATTTCCAAAAATAATCTCCGTGGAGTTTCGTGTCATTCCGAGAATTTTGTTTCGCACATAAATAACACCATGGCAATTCTCAACAAAACAAATACATCCGGGTTAGTTCCATTCAAATCACGCAAGTTAGAGTTCAAAACAAGGGCAAAAGTGTTTGAAAAGTAGATACGACAGAAACGTATTAGTGGACCAAAAGCCATTGTAGTTCACAAGGGCATCACACACGCACCGTCACCGTCGACAGCACCATTGCTGCCGCCACCACCGCCAAACTTTGCCAAGATGTCCCCACGAGTTAACTCCCAATATTGTCTTTCATTCTCGTCCATCTTGATAAGATCCATCCACATGAGAGCACATCCCTCGACCACCCTCTTGTCCATTTGCTCCTCGGCCATCAATACAAACTTTTGCTTCTCAATCTCAATCCTTTTCTTTGTTTCCCCAGCCTCCATTGCAAGCCTTTTCACCTCAAGTTCAAGCTATTTTTCTTCCACTTGCACCTTTCTCTCCCCCGGCTGCCGCCTTTGCCTTCCACTTCTCCTCCATCAACTTGATCTCAGAGCATCTATAGCCAGACTACTCAAATGCTCCCTATACGCCTGGGCGGACGGCCCGATCACTGATAGGTTACAAAATCTCGACCCAACCGCACCCCTCATACCGGCCGTGTATGTCCGGGCTGACCGGAACCCCTCATATTCATCCCATATCTGGGATAGATATGGGAAGGCCAGGACGCGCCAGAGCGCATCCGGCCCACCCGGACCCCACATATATTCGTCCCCATCCGCATTCTGGACAAAACCCTAGCCCCTCCACTCCACTCCACTCTGCCCCAAGCTCCATTCCGGCGATCTCCGGCATGATAGGCGGCGGATCCGACTCCAAGATCTCCCAATCCATCGAGTGGGCCCTCGTCCCATGCGGACCCAAGGAGGGGATCGTCTGATGATAATCCCCAAGCGCAAGGGATTGTCGTAGCACTTTTCAATGATGGAGGTGGTAAGTATGGAGTGTTGAACCCACAAGGAGTTGGGGGTCGGTGACCTCGTTTACGGCGGCTCGTGCCACCCCGCTACCGCAACATTCGTGTTCATGGCGTTCCACCCGGAGAGGGAGGTGGTGTACCTGTGGACGCCGTCGAAGCTCATCACGTTCAACATGGACCAGAGGCGCGTGGAGGAGGAGTGCGTGTTCGGGTCCGGGAAAGAAGACACACATCTCATACAAATCTGGTTGTTTCCGTTCTCGCGCCATTTGGACAGCTGCTTGGCCTGAGTGGCGATACTGCACGCCACACTGGGCGAAAGCGATGAGTAGCTGAGGATGTGATCGCCTCCAAGAATGTGGGCCTGTTTACAGTTTACTAGTCTACATGAATGTAGTTGCGTCCAACACCGCACAAAAATGATACGTAGCAAAGTCCAAATACGGGATGCACGATACGATTATCATTTTCTATATTTGATTGGTGCAATGCTTGTAATGTTGTAGGGGAATCTATTTCTATTCTGTAATAATGGTCTTGTTCAATTACTTGCCTATTTGATATACTATAGTCAATTTCTTACACTATTTAATTTGCCTATTTGACTAATTTTGATTTCTTATCATTTGTTGCCAAAGTATGATCTGTGTACCCTCATACTTTGCACTTAGCATCACATGTTGCGTTTTTATTTACTTAAAGAAATGCACTGATGTTGGCCCTAAGGGCATCTCTAGCAATCGCTAATCCTAAAAATTCAAAAGTCATCCCTTATCCCACTTCCTTATAATTTTGAAGTGATTCAACGCTTCTTAATGTATCAGATCAGGTGATCTCATCGCCTAGTTTCCCCGCTCCATTGTTAGCATCCCCAGGTTCGGGGCAAGTGCTTGTGCCTTCAGATCGTCATCATCCTCTGTATTGTTTCTTAGTCCATCTCCATCGACCTCCTCCCATCTTTCCACCTCCTCTCAACTTCCTCTAGTCTCATAGTCAGACCAGGATCGACCTGTTTGGGTTGTCAACATATAACCAATCTCCAAATTCCGGCCCTGTTTGTTTCAGCTTCATGGACCGTATTCAGCTTTGGAAAGGTTGGATCTGAAACAAACAACTATTTTGAATTAGCTTTGTCAGTGAAGCCAGAATCCGATTCGGGTCATTTTCAGTGTATTTCGCTGAAGTACGTCCCGGTGTACTTCACTGGAATCAGCTTAGCCAGTAAGCGAATCCACAGCTTATTCGCCACAGGTTGAAGCTGAAACAAACAAGGCCTTCATATCTTATCAACACTAGATGACCTGGTTGCGCCAATGGCGCAAGAAGCGAGTTAGAAGCGATGTTCATAGTGAATAAGTAGGAAACATAAATGGAAAGACGATGCAATGTGGAGTATGGATTGTATTTCAGATAGTAGAATGGCTTAAACCGGTTAACGTAAGAAGCTAATTAGAACTAAGAATTATGGTATCTATAAACATTTTATATGCACAAAGATGATTTCATTATTGGCCAAAGAGAAAACAAATATGTTCATGCCATATTGTCTGAAGCCACTCTCAATAAAATAGCATCCATTATGACATGAACCGTTTTTAATAATTTGGAATCATAGATATCTAAACAAGCAACATCCACCTTCAAGACCTGATGCATAATAAATGGCCTCTCACGAACCATATCCATTCAAGTAGGCTATAAAGGGAAAGAAAGATAAAGATAAAATATTAACAATGTTGATAGCATGAAGCAAGACATATGGAAACTGAAGCAAATGTGTCACAGATTGCAGAAAAGTATTCCAACCATGAACATGGGTACAAAAGCTAATACCGCGCTTATTGTTACACAACTGATTAAGTATAAATAAGTGAAGCATTCATTGGTGTACAATATTAGCATGTAGGCCTAGGATATGTTTCCTTTCTCTTAGTCCATCTGGAGCAGCCCGTATAGTTATTATCTCTGGCATATCTTGGTTTTCATACCATCTGCGGATGCCCATATAGTTAAAAGGCCAAATGGCACAAAATACAGATTCAGATGAGGAGATATTAGCAAATAAATGCTTAGCATTACAGATAGTACATGACAATCAATTTTTTGCTACTGAAGTGCATGTCCTTTTCTCTGAAATTAATGGTCGGGTGGAACATATATATTCACCATATATCCCCTCTTCTCAGACCAAGACGACACAATGAGGTATCATCTGTTTCCTAATTACACTGTAACCTGAAATCTGTGTGCATATGTGCATGGGCAAATCCATTTATTCCTAGTAGGAAAATATGCCAAAACATCGGTCACTTTCTCTTTTGAGCTGGAAGGACCGATCACTTGGCTAATATGCATGCAAACACCTCTAATCTAAATAATAGAGGAATTGAAAAATCAGTCACTATGATTTTATTAACTATATACATATACATTCCAGTCAAGCGCCTTTCTAGAAAGTGACATGCTTAGCTGTGATTTTCTTAAATATGCGCCACCAAATATTGGAAGGTAGTATAATATCATCATCCTTTTAGTTCCCATCCATATGAAGGAGCATAAAGATAGCAAAAATGTTAGTACTATATGCACACCTACTGTAACTCATCCTTTTAGGTGTTTAGTAGGACCTATTTCATATATGTCTCTCACTGTAGGTGGGCAATACATTCCCTTGGCCAGGTTAGGAATCTCCAAAATATTATTTCCAAAAAGAAACATGAGTTACAGTTTAGTAGGACCGATAAGGATTCATGATTATAAAAGGAGTAGGAGGGCACCACTCAATCCATTTGAGCATCTCCTTTTTGCATTAATAGAAGAGCTAGCATACCTGCAGTGTGATGGTGAGGTCGCCAGCAAGTAGACCTAGCTGCAGAGGACACCGCCTCCCCCACGCTGCTGAGATGTGGGAAACCACCACGACACGAGCACGCTCACGGAGAGGCACCCTCAATCTCCGCTGATGGCTGCCTTCCCGATAGCTGAGGATCTGCCAGCGAGGTCCTGACAACCGCTCAAAAGGAGAAAAAATCAAGTGTTGATCTATTATTTCCCTCATAGAGCATTGTAAGCACGAGCAGATGTTCTCCAAGTGTGTTTTAAAATAAACTGTAATTGCAAGTAAGTAAAATAACATCGGTGATGTATACTTGCACATACTTCTTATGTGCTCTGAACAACAAAGCGAGCAACACCTCCTAAAAATCTCCACATCTCTTAAATCAGTAGGGGAAAGGTGTAAGCACCTAGGCGCTAGGCCAAAACAGAACGCATTGTTTAAGCTTGCCTAGGCATGCGCCTAGGCAACATATGCGCTAGTCAGTGGGAAAATACAGAGTTAACAATTAGAGTTTTTCCCTGGTCCTAAATAGAAGGACTCAAAGCCATGTAAATTGTGTAAAGCAGACCAAAGAAGTAGAAAAGCAGAAAACACAAAGAAGAAACTGAAGTAATGGACCGAGGTACATGTTTTAACCAAACACTATCATACTTTGGAATATTGTTCCTTATTTCAAGTATACAGAAGAACCAAGAGCAGCATGAATCACTTGCCCATAGCATCAAGTTTCTGCATCATAGCATCAAAAGATGTATCATAGCATCAAGAAGCACTTCCTGTTTAGTAAACTGCAATTTGAAGGTTAAGTTGCTGCATCATAGCATCAAGAAGCACTTTTTGTTGGGATCTTAACTTTTTCCATCACGACAGACTGATTACATGTCACATTAGAACTGGGTATCCTGAAGTTAGAACTAAATAAAACCAGGGTTTAGAAGTGAATTTCACGGATAATTGTTCATGTCGCTTGAATCATAATTGTATCAAAAATATGATTTTACATGTCATATTATTATGCTAACTGGGATTGTAGTAGAAAAGGCAGGATAGCAGTACTATACTCCACTCTTTTTCCTGTTGGGAAGAACCACCTCTCCTATCCCATTCTCTGAATTTTCATATAGATAACCATCAATTTTCTCTTTGTTCTTTCCATTTTATTTCAGCAGCTACTTCAATTCATATGATTGGCTTTGTTTCGTTGATGGACCCTAAGGTTAATGCATGAACTTGCTAAAATGTTCAGATTGACACAGTTAATATGTTTAATTCAATAGTGGTGCTTCTGCATTAACATACGCACCTATGGTATGGATGACTATTTACAAACCTGAGTCATAATACATGGGCGCCCTATTGTCAGAAAACATGGACTGCTACAACTCTAAGATGAACTCACCATTTTTTCCAGGAACTTAAATGCAGAAAAAACGCACAATTAAAATTTTAAGCAAAAAAGAGTTTCTCAGATCTATCTGAAACTCCTTGACCGTCAAGAAAGCGTGTGTATCTTTTTCTCAGAAACCAACTAACCATATGAATCAATGATCACAACCTGAATCATATATTAGCTACAACTATAAGTTGAACTCACCCTTTTGCAGGAACTTAACTGCAGGAAAAGACGATAATTAAACTTTTAAGCAAAAAAAGAATTTCTCAGATCTATTGATAATCAATAAACACCGCAAGAGCATCATGCATGAACATAAACGTGTCCAACTAAGAAGCCACATGTTAGAGGGCATCTTCACCCAAAGCAGATCAAACTAATTACCTCTAGATAGTTGGGTGAGGCAGAGGCGTTGGAGGAGAGGACTCCCAGGGTGTGCTGATTGGCATGACGCAATTTAATGCGTATATGGCACAAAAAAAATTATTAAGCAATATCAGTAAGAAAAGTGAGCATCTAAACAAATCTCAGTATTGCAAAATTAATGTAAGCAGATCCACATCATGTGCATGTCTATAGTCTCAGGTGATACGGAGCCTTATATGCTCCCATGATACGAGCTCCTAGGAGCCGTTGGATCTGAGATCCAACAGTTCGTGGAAGGCTTTCAACATTTTGCAAAAAAGTCCTTTTCAAGTCCAAAAATTGCAAACAAGTACGGCAGCATTTCAGAACCTCCTAGGAGCCGTTGGATCTGAGATCCAACGGACCAGAAGCTCGTATCATGGGAGCACCTAAGACATGGTATCACCTGATATTTTCCCTGTAGTCTCATGCACAGCCTACCTGCAGTCTATTGTTTGGGTCATCCTAGAGAAATCTAGCCATACAAACATTTAGAATACAAAAAAAAAGTTACAGGATTGTAGGAAACACAAAATAATGTACCTGTAGTTTGAAATCTTCGTCGAGTTTTGCAGATTTGGCCTGCCCGAGCCTTATAACTGAAGCAAGACATAAAGGACGTTTATAATGAAACAATATTAGTTATAGGACTATAGGCAACACAAAGTAATCTACCTGTACTTTGAAATCTTCACCGAACTTTGCAGGTTTGGCCTGCCCAAGCCTAATAACTGAATGAAGACATAGAGGTCGTTGCTCCAGGGTCTTCTCAGATTTAATTCGAATAGAGAAGAAGCTTAACTGATGAATTCATAGTAATAATCTTATTTTTAGAGGTACCAGAAAGCACAAAGAAATCTGGACGTTGCCGACCAACACCATCTTCAATGAAGACATAGAGGTCAGATGAAATCATGCAAAGGGATCCAATCAAACGATCATTAAAGGATCAACCAAAGGTGAGCACCTCTCCATCAGGAAAACAGGGCCAAAAGAAATCTGGAAGTTGCCGATCAACACCATCTTCAATCGCATGAGTTAAAACTGCAGTTGTAGTTATAGCCACTGAAAACAGGGGACCTGGTAGGATAAGGTAGATTTGAGATTAGTTGCATAAAAATAAGATAGGACATACTTGCATAGAATAGTATGAATGTACTAATCAATATCCATACCCATGTAACCATTTAGTCAAATAACTGAATCAAAGAAAATTGGTAGCAAGAAAAGGAATGGAGATGTTTTAGAACCATGGCTATACGTACATGACATACATCTGAAAAGGGAAAAAAGAATAGCCTAAATATAAACCGAAGGAAATAGGATAAAATAATTCAATGTATGAACTATAATGTGAGTAAAATCAAATCTGACAGAAATATGTGCAAGGCTGCATCCTCGTTGGTGTTGATCAATCAAAAATCTCTTGTCACTGGGAGAGGCGAGATTCGTCATCCACATACCATGGTCCTCTGGCCGTTGCAACCCATGGTTGAACTTGAAGGTGAACGGAAACAGCAGGGAATATCCGCGCACAACAGGAGGCCAAGCGCAAGGGAGGCTGTGGAATTTATTTTTGGGCGCCTCAGCCAGCGGCCGTCGCCTAGGTCGAGCTCCTCATAGCAGTAGGGGCAGGCGAAGTCGGGCCTGGCAGCGCTCGTCGCCGTCCCAGGTCCAGCTCGTCCATCCCGCCCGATCTGCACGCAAGAAACGGCAAATTAATCAATCAGCCACGAAACCCGGCGCAGAGCGATTCGATCCAACCGATGGATCCCGGGAGGAGGGAGGGTACGGCGTGGCCGAGCTCCGAGTCCACTTAGAATTTTAGATAGATAGGTAGGGCTGCCTCTCGCGTGTGCCGCTCGTCCCTTCTCAGCCTCCGCCTTCTCCTCCGCTTCTCGGCTTGTCCCGTGGATGAGAGGAGACAGGGAGGTGAGGAGGGAGGCCGAGCTTCACGCTGGCGGCCGCCCATCCCACGCCGGTGCAGGCGCTTGCGGCGAGAGGGGTGAACGGAGGGAGGAGGTGGATGAGAAGAGACGAGGAGAGAGAGAGATGGGCTCATGAGGGAGATATTTGTGCGCCGCTCGCTTCACGCTGGGGACACAAAGGGCCACACGACCGGGCCCAGGCGTCATCGACATAAGCTAGGGAGGGAGTGACGTGAAAATGAACAAGATTTGCAAAGGGCGGACGCGTGGATGGCCTGAGAATGCCTACCACCCTTTCATCATTTATATGTTCAATAGGTTACTGACCCACACATATTGTATTCATACTCAATCTTTCCACATACTTTGTGAAACCTCCCCAGGTTTTCATTTTTTTTTCAAAAAAGGGGGGCTGCCCGGTCTCTGCATCAAAACGATGCATACGGCCAATCCCAGGTTCTCATATCTGAGAGCATAGACATGTCGTTCCTTCCATCTGATAATAGTAAGGAATTAAGTCAATGGTTCACGCACATCATGGCGTACCCCGACCCTTATGGCCTTATGTAGTCTTCTCGAGAATTCCCGAATAGCCCTCTTGGTTAATTTGTCAACAATCTGTTTTGTCTGAACTTTGACTTTGTGCAAGAAATTCTTCTTCTTTTTTGTGTGTGTGTGTGCGCGTGTGGGAAGCAAGCAATTCATCCCCTTGTTAGAGTCTGAAGCAAAATGGAGCTCTCCCATTCGTTTGGATTCTGGACCGTCGGATCGAAATCTCCTCGCGACACAGGCCGTCGGATCTCGATTCAAATCGTTGTGGGTCGTTGGATATTTACCCGATCTACCTCGGCCGTCGGATAAAATTCCAATTGCAACAGATTGTAATATCCATGCCCCCACCAGGGCATTCCGGTAATTTCGCGTTGTGGGGGTATAAAAGGGGGTGCTCCTGTGGCGGAGACCTAGCCGCCTCCTCCTCCCTCCCTCCCTCCCGCAGCCGCCTCCCTCCCTCCCGCGCGCCGCCTCTCCTCTTCCTCCCCGCCATGGCTCCCCGCCCTCTTCCTCGCGCCGCCATCTCTGCCTCCTCCCCTCCGGCCGCAACCTCTGCCTCCTCCCCCTCTCGCCGCTCCTCCTCCTCCTCCTCCTCCTGTAGCATCCCAGCCCCCTCGCACCCTTCCTCCTCCCCTCCCCTAACCCTAGAACCGACGAGGAGGCCGAGTCGCCGTCTGCTGCCGGCCCAAGGTCACCGAGGGGCACGGGCCATGACTCGCCCGGCCGCTGCACCCTGGCGACGCAGGGCCAAAGGCGACGGCCGCGCTTCACCATCACCGAGAGGAGCGACGACCGTCCACTTCGCCATTGCCATCGTCCTTTAGGTGCTCTTCCTGTTGCTCTCGTCGCCCCCCTCCTAGCCACTGATCTGGGATCTCCTCTCCTCTCCGTCGGCTCCGTCGCGCCGCCCCCGGCACCACTTCTCCTCTAGCGCCAGGAGGGAAGCAACCTGCTGCTCGCGCTGCTACTCCTGACTCGAGTTCGCCGCGTCACATTCACCAAGTGGAGGCCCCATCGAGCTCTCTGCATCGCCGTCATTCCGAGGAGTGGACGGTGCCGCTTGCGCGTCTGCTTCACATGGAGGAGCGCGCCGTCGCCATCGATGGGAGACGGGGTCATCATCGATGTGCTGCTGGAGTGGGAGAGCGAGATCTGTCCAGGCGGTCCAGGCAACGCTGCTGCCGTTCGTGCAGCAGAACGGCGACCGCAGAGGTGCGTCCTGGAAGAGCTGCATCGACCTTGTCTCCTGTTGGGAGGTGAGGTCGTTCGATGGTAATAGCAATGCTTACCTATCCTTGTGCTTACCTACCTTGTTCTCTGATTCAACTCGTACGAAGAAGTGTTGTTAGGAGACCAAATCCAAATGAAAATGATTGTTAGTTGGACGCAATTAGGAGCCGTTGGACATGTGAATCAAAACGTACTGGCAGCGTTTTATATTTTGATTTTACATTTGCTATTGTCTTCATATACAAGACGAATTTAGAACTCCTATAAAATCAATATATGCCTCAGCAATTGATGAATTTTCATACGATTCAAGGTGATACTAAGTATGCCACTGAAACATACGAAGGAAACAATTTGAAAAAAATGTATACCTACTGCAGATGCAAATCCTACAGATAAACTGAATCACGTGAACACCTGCATCAAACATAAATAAAACAGAGAAAGATGTAGGTAGGCCAGGATGAAGTATGCCATGGATGCACAATACTCGACAATTGTTTTGAAATTCTCTTTATGTAGCTACATCCTGCAGTCATACTGTTTTTGAGATCTTGGAGGCTGTTTGGATTGAGCCACAGCCAGCCCTGCCAATCCGTGGGCAAGCCAAATAATTGGCAGAGAAATCATCTGCCCACCCGCGCCAACGATTTGGCGAAAAATGAACTGGAGGGAGTGAGGTGGGCTGGGCGTGCCAAATAATTGGTGCCCAACCAAATGCGCAGGAAAGTCTGGTCAACGACCAATATTTTAGAAGGGCAGCTCATGGTCCCATCCAAACAGCCCCTTGTTGTCACTGAAAAATTAGTTCAACTGATGAGTTATATTGTCATCCCAAGTATCTTCTTGCAATATTAGTAGCTTAGAGAATAAAACCCTCTATTTTTTACCCTTTCTCCACTGTTATTTTTCAGAAGAGATGCTACAGCTAATTCAAGAGGATTCAGATGTGCTTATCTTCTACAATTTTGCTTTGAGGAGGGGAAGATAAAGAGGAGGCATGGTGAAGAGAAGTGGAAGAAGGATAGCAACTATGCACCTACTGTGACCAGCTCTTCCTTGCCTTGGTACTACCGCGCAGGCAGTTTCTAATAAGCGTAAGAGGGAGGCATGATGGGCAATATAGTGCAGAGGATGTCACTTTATAATAAGTTGGATTTATGGTAATTCTGTTTCCTTTGTTTGCATAAATCATGTTACATTCTTATATGACATATTTGACTGATAGGCGGTTTGACCAAGCTTAGCTCTGTAGAAACATGATGATAAATTATTATTTTTGTACAGCTTTTAATTTAATGGTTGTGCAAGATAAATTTGGTTTATCATATGTCAACTATCTTTTGCAACATTGTCATGTAAAATTGACACTTGTGGTGCACAGCAAATGGGTCTTCATTGTGTTATCTTTATCAAATGCCCAGTAACTAATTTACTCTTTGTCTGGATGTTTGGGTGTGTAGGGTCCCTATTGTTTGAACAACTTTGTAAAATTCTAATGTAGTCGAGGGTATCAATTGTTAAGAGTCAGCATTTTTTATATGAAAAGGAAAACAACCTTTTTTATATGTACTGTCGTTTATTTTGGATATGTTGGCATTTCTTGCACATTACCCTTATTTTTAAATAATGATCTTATACTGGACGACTGGTGAACTTTCCAAACAGTATATGGAGCTTAATTCGTATTTTTTGTCTCCGGGTAGATATTACAATCCGCTTGCTAGATATGCACATTTCCTTTTTATTCTATCATGCTCATATTGTTTTAAAACTAGGGCTCCCAAAGATCTGTACCCTGCACTACAAATGTGTTTATGTTTTTACATTGATAACCATGCTTTTGGTCGCACTGGAAAAAATGGTTCTAGGATTTGGTGCTTATAGCTTGTTGTGATTTTCTTTTCACACTTCAAACTCTATCTCTTTGATCTATCTCATATCGCTGAAATTGTGTTTTTTGTTTTGTTTATCCTGGGTTTACTATGATGTGCTCATCAATGACTCCACCACCGCTGGGTTTGAGGATGATGCTTCCAAGAATGACCAGACCCGTGAGCATGCCGTCCTTGCATTCATTCTTGGAGCGAAGAAGATTATCTGGTGTTTAATAAGGTATACTTGCTACCATAAGATTTATGTGCTGTTTTGCTATCCACTTGATTAGAGGGGTTATGAATTTCTGTTTGCGACGGCTCCAGTTTCATCTCTTTGTCATGATTTGTTCTTCTCAGTTCTGGATGCTCCGTGGAGACATGGCTGTCGGACTGTGGAGTTACCTGTGAAAGTTACACCAACAACAACCAAACACAGACCTCACTGTCGATACCATCATGGACCATAAGCCATCACCGCCCCGCCCGAGCAACGATGTGTAGGCTGGCGAGGCCATCATCCTCGACACAAGAGGGGCGTGGGCAGCAGAGACGACTGTCCATGGCGCCATCCACTATTGTAGGTACAAAATGTGTATTTCCAGTGTATAGATTTGTGTGCAGCTATGGTATCTTTTCATTTTAGTGAAGCTATGATATATTTTCTGTGATAACCTTCCATTGAATTGGGTGCATCTATGATATCTTTTCCTTTTGGTCATCTATATCATACGGGAGTTTGAATATATAGATTTTTGTTGTTTTGTTATATTTTTGTCACAGTAAGGATGCACCTTGAATTTTGTAGCTTCCAAGCCTATGTTTTTGATCTTTATGCAGTTTGTTGTGTAATTCTAATGGGCCATGCTGCCTCCCTACACAGATAAAAGGCCGCCCCCTGCTTGTTCGCGTGACTGCACTGCGCCATGCCGCCTCGCCCCGGATGGTTTTCATTGCTCTGCTCGCGGCGCCTTCCAGCGGAGAACGCCATCTCCACCCGACCAGGTTCACATCATTTTATTCTGGCTTGATGCTAGAGGTATGCGATGCAGCAAATTATGTGCTTGTGCTTGCAGGTAGCTCAGTCGATGGACCTTTTCATGGTTTAAATTAAAATCGTTTGCTGAAGAGGAACACCTTACTTTGGATAGAGATTAAAATGGAATCTGCTTGGACTATGTTGCCCATACAGGTTTGATCCGTATATACATCTGAAGTTGGCTATATATGGATGGGTTGCAGTTTGTTTCCTTAAAAAAAGAGATGTTCTTGGATTATTTGCTTATCTACTCTTTGCATGGCCGAAAATGCTCTTTAGAGCTCGGGCTCCATGGAGCCCGAGTTTGACTTAATGAAAATTCAATTTTTCACGTTTCAAAATTTTTTGAAAAAAAATACACACATACTTAGAGACATAAAGCATGTGCTGTAAATTTTCAGGACGAAACACCTTAAAATGAGTGCTACACAAAAAGAACAAATCTGAGGCTTTTTAGTAGATGCACTATTCATCCTCAAAGTCCATGAATTTGTCTTCTTTGCACAGACCGCATTTTAGGGTATTTCATCCTCAAATTTTACATACATACACATAACATCCTTGTTTACTTGTATGATTTTTTTCAGATTTTTCTGATATTGAAAAGTGCGAATTTTGAATTTTTCAAAAAATCCGGCCTCCATGGAGGCCGAGCTCCAAAACGCCCTACTCTTGCATGGCCATCTATTAAGACTATTACTGATTACAGGGTTTTGGTATTTTTTCTGTACACTGGCATGATCTCTAAAACAAGTCGCAGGCCATATATAGGATTTTCATCATGTGTGTTATTTAGTTATTATATAGAAAAACTAAGCACATAACTGCACATCACAGAACAATGCTGCTTCTGAGCTGATGTTGCCATTGATAAGGTTACCAATATAATTTGGTGCCAGTTGTAGGGTGTATTGATAAGGTTACTAATATAACTTGGTGTCAGTTGTAGGGCGTATAGTTTACACTCTATGAGTCATGTCAAGGTTACATAAAAATCTGTTATGTGTTTCAACATTTTGTAATGTTAGTCGTTTATCTATTATGTTCTAATTTGTATATGTTGGTTTCTCCAAATAATTGTGTGCTGGAAGAGGAGGTTTCCACCACTATTGATCTTTTATCAGTTAGAACTACTGCTGAAGAAAGGTGCCCTTCGGTTAACATTTCTGATATAACATATGACGTTGGAATTTCGATTTAATCTGTGAAGGAAAGTACACAAATTGAAAGGCCTTTCTTTTGGTATTGCCCCCTTTTTCTGTTGCAAATATTCATTTTGGATATTCATCACAGTTGCATGATTTTAAATTGCTTGGTCAGTACACCGTAGGAGCTATAAATGTCTAGGTTTCAGCTCACTGCATAATTAGTATATACTCCCTCCGTAAAGAAATATAAGAGCGTTTACATCACTAAAGTAGTGATCTAAACACTCTTATATTTCTTTACAGAGGAAGTACATAACATGGCTGAGGGGTTCTCCTTAATTTATTCTTCTAATAAAATTCAAAAAATACTCACCTGGCTACATTCATCTGATTTTCATTTATCTATTCTTTAATAATTAATGTGTTCTTTCATTGCTATGAATTATTCTTTTTTGTAATTTATTACTTAATATAGTAAATTTGCGGCTCATCGCAGTTAGGAGATGATGCCAACGAAGGCAATTACCAATTTAAGAAGGCTATATTTTCTGAATTTCAATTCCACTGGTTTATGAAACTACATAAGATGTTATATATGCATTGTACTATACTTTTGGCATCGACATTGGTTTAGTGTCTTTTTGTTCTGATAGTGTCTTTATCGCACTTGAATGATTATTAACATGTATTTTGTTTGCCATCTGGTGTTTACTAATTTATTGATGGTGTGACGAAAACCAGACTAGCTAGCTTTTCTAATGTTATTAGTACTGGACTGTTATCCACATTGGCATCTAATATATATATTAAAAGCAGTTTTATTTATCTTTACAACTTTTTATATTTTCTAAAAGCACTTCTTATACTTCTATTTTGTATATGACATTTTCTGTGTTATTCTCATGTTGATGCGCCGGCAAAATCCCACCAGGCTTTGCTCTACTCAGTAATCACGAGAGTAAGTAACCAACACTTGCTTACTTCCTAATACTGACTGCGCTCAATAGTATTTTGATTACTCATGTCTTGAATAAAATTCTGAATATAATAACTGGTGTCTTCTTATGATTTTGTTTCATTATGATCACAAAAGAAGAAATACTATGATAGATGATAGATATGCATGAGCGCATACTCATGTGAATTTTCTATTAAATCTGTTCACTTGATTGCAGTTTCGCCAATCGCTTTGCATGGCGTTGTGCTCTCTCGATGTGCAATGGGTTCAAGCGTGTGTAGGGAGCTTTTCTTTGCCACTCGGCAACAGATGCACGGGCCTTCAGGTCTGCGGTGTCACCGACACACAAGGTATATCCTGAACCATGAATCTATCATGCTATACTTTTTCCGATCTGGGTAACTTAGATTAACAAATCTACCCTACCCTATTGCTGTTTGGTGGCTTGCTTGCAATACATGTGGGTACCTTTAGACAGGAACGTATGCAGAGGAAAATATGCAGTTTCTTTGGTATCACATAAGGAAATTTAAAAACGCCTGATTCACTGATATTTGTGTGGTTCCCAATGAGCATACTCTTGATGGAAAGCTATATCTTTTAACCCTTTATTAACTTGTTTCATTTGGATTAAAAATATATCTACAGTGACATGCTATTGTTACTTTGTTAGCAATCATCTAAATGCTCCACATTTCCTGTGATAAATAAATTAGTCTATAAAACATGCACTGTTTTATGTGTTGTCTGCCCCTCTTTGATTATGCCTTTCTGTTGTACCGAATAAGTTTTCGCCTGTTGCAATGGTGTGTTTGAATATCCCTTCCTAAGGTTAACTCATCTTTAGTCTGCTTCGATTGATAGGAACATTATTTGACCAGCAATAACCAAGCAATGGTGTTTTTTTAGCAGGTTGTCGCTCAAGAAAAGGATCTCCAACCAGGGTATGCATCAAGGCATATTCTAGCGCCGTGGTGAGACAAATCGCGAGCAAGCTTGGTGAATTGGCCACGGAGGAGGCCGCCGGGTAATGGACGTTCCATGACGATGTTGATGACATGGTGGACGTTCATATTATGTCATCCACGTCTAAAACCTATCTTAAATTTCATATCTTATTGGTTTGGTTATTTACTATGGTAAAAAGTGTTAATGATGAAGAAATGTGTAAGTCTAAAATAATGCAAACCAGCAAACAGAAATGTTGTTTTTTTTTAAACGGAGGCAAATGATTTGCCTCATCCATTAATTTAAGCAGAAGAGAATTGCCCGATTAATTAACGGAGAACCGGGCAAAAAAGGTCACAAACCGCTGAGCAACACATACAGACCGTGCTAGAACTTAGCCACCCGAGTTGAGGGGAGCGCAGCTCCAACTCTGAAGGAGAGATCCAAAGAAGAACTATGCCAGGTTGGCGCCGTGGAAGACCACCGAACGGACCACCTGCTGCCTGTCATTGTTGCCACAGGGCCTCGCCGCCGCAGCTTCGACTTCACCGCAACAAACAAACCGAGGTAATTTCACGGACACGTCGGAGAAGAGCCGACTAACGCAACCACCGCAACGCCTCTGACTTCACTCGCCCCATCATCGCTGCCACAGAAGCCTCGACGCCACATCAACGCCTTCTACCACCCAACCTCCCAACACACCTACTGGTCCCTCTGACTGGATTAACCTCCAAAGTCGACGCCCTCAAGAGGGGAACGACGTCAACACGTCGACAACGATCGACCCTCGGGTCTGGAGTTTCCCCAGAGTTGTCCCTCGCAGAGGAAGAGAGAGCATCCCGTTGATGCTTTCAGGAAGGTCACGGCGTCCACGGACGCCGCCGTCACAGGCTCCAGCCAAGGCCAGAAACGGGTTTTCACCCAGCCCTCGAAATCCTCTGGTCGACAGCCAATCCGTCAGCCCACCTTCGGATCTACCCTCGTTGCACCTCCACGCATCGGCCACCCCGGTAGCCAAATCTTGCATCCCCATCGCCGCAGCAGGATGGGATGCCTCTTCGGTCGCCTCTCCTTTGCCCAGGCCAGAGCCTGAGCACCCACGCTGACTCCAGATCTGAGCGCCAAGCCCCACGACACGGCGCGCTCCAGTCCGCAGCCAACACCACCGCGTCGCCCAGCAGGAATGACGCCCAAGCTCCGGGGCCGCCGCCCCGGCGTCCAGCCTTAGCCCACTGCAGCACCACATCCGCACAACCTCCAGCAGCAGCACATCCTCACCGCGTGCAGCCACCGACAGCTGCACACGACGCGCCTCTGCCGAGCCCGCGCGGTAGCCGTGAGCCCGTCCCCGCGCTGCCATGTCCCTTGATGCGCCCGGCTGCGCCAGATCCGCGCCCGACTGCGCCAGATCCACCCCCAGCTGCCCCTTGCATCCGCTGCTCTGCAGACCTCCACTCGCCGGCCCCGCGCAGCCACACCACTGCGGCGCCCCGACCACCACGCCCCAATGGCGCCCAAAGCCGTCGCTGGGGCAGCCAGATCCGCCGCACGGGCCTCGCCTCGGACCTCCACTTGCCAGCGTCGCGCGCCCACACCTCCGTGCCGACCAGGCCACCACGACCCCCTTCGCACGCGTCGCGCCGGCCGGCGCTGCCTCGCCACGACGCCTCAAGTGCGAGCTCCCTCGCCAGCGCGTGAATCCCTGCTGAATCGAGCGGCCCGCACCACCCAAACCGGAGCGAGAGGAGGGAAGGGCCCCGCCGCCGCCGACGCCGCTTGGGCTTTGCCCGGCGACGCCCTCCGGCGTCGGCGAGGGGAGGATGGACAGGGGCTGTGCCGCTGGCAGCGGCGGCTGGGTTCGCTCCCAGGCCGCCCGCGGGAGCGACCAAAGGAGCGTAGAAGGGAGAGAAGTATGTTGGTAGTTTTCACACACACAAAAACGCTTTGCATTAAACATTTGCTTTTTGTATCTCCAGTGCTTGGATTAGTTATGTATGCATCTAATTGATGTTTGTATATCGTGATGATTATCACTTCCAAGTGAAAACTGTTTATCACCAGTCAAATATACATATGAGGTGCTGGGTGCACTTCTTATCTGGCTGGGCGCACTTCCTATCAGGTCAGTTCATGGATAATGATTTTGTGTATGGCATTGTACTGAACAAATATTGTTGTTATTATTTGTAATTGCAATGATCCAATGACTATTACCGGATTGGATATGACTGTACTCGGCAGCGGTGCTGCCGGGTGCGGCAAGCCGCATTTCCTACCTAGTTATCAAAGTTGGAACTTAGACACCAAAACTGTACTCGACAGTTCCTCCCACCGACGCCGAAGCATGGTGGTGGCGCGTATAAGATCGTAGTGAAAATCGTGGCGACAATGATGGCTCTCGGTCAACGATAAGCATGCCATCACGGAGTTGACAATGGCTGTCAATCCATATCAGGCATGCCAATAAAATAGTCAGCACTAATTATCGATGATTTGCTTACAACTTCAACAAAATCCACTAATTCAGGGTCGGTCACACCACTTCTTCGCGGGGTGCTAGCCAGTGAGCCTAAAATAGCTAAGGGACTCACTAAACTAAACGCAGCTTTGCAGTAGACAGTAGTAGAACTAAAAAATACTTCAATATGTGCAAAAACAGAAAAAACGTGCGTAAAATATATGCAAAGGAAATGACCGCGATCTTCATCTACTCGCGAAGGACGTTCTGGAATAGCCCGCGGATGTACTCCGGCATGAAATCGTGCCGCGTCAGGATCCCCAGCACCGGCGGTCTCTGCAATGCACACGCACGCGTGGTCAGAGAATGGTAAAAATGGCGGCAAATAATGGGACTAGTCAGTGAGTTGACTGAGTTCTTACCCCGGGGGTCCTCGGCACGACGCACATGTGGCGGAGGCCGAGGTCGCGGAAGAGCACGGCGGCCTTGGCCAGCGACATGTTCTCCACGACGGTGTAGGGCGACCGGTTGGTGATCGGGTGTAGGTCCACGTACATGTCCATCTCCTCCTCGGTGAGCCTCAGATCGTCCACCTCCATCGCCCTCCCGGACGACCCCACCTTGGCGAAGTCGAAGGGCTTGAGCTTGCGGAACACCTCGACGGCGCCGGTCTTAACGGGGGCCCTGGTGAAGGTCCTGCCGTTGAGCAGCACGATCAGGTGGGAGCGCAGCACCAGGCCGCACAGCTCCGGCGCCGGCGCGAACGGCTCCTCCTCGATCACCGGGAACCCGTTGTGGCCCGTGCGCCGCAGCGTGTTCACCACGGAGCCGACGCGCTCCACGCTGGAGAAGGTGATCACCGGCCCGGACAGCACGTCGCTGGCCACCAGGCTTCGCATGCACGCGTCGGCGTGCACCTCCAGGAAGGGGAGCCCCTTCATGCGCACGATCTGCTCGTACACGCCCTTGTTGAAGCAGTCCGCCACCGTCTTGGAGACGAGCAGGACGAGCATGATGAGCGGCAGCAGCAGGAGGTCGTTGGTGAGCTCCAGCAGGATCACGCACACCGACACCGTCATCCGCATGGTGCCGCCGAGGAAGGACGCCGCGCCGACGATCGCAAAGAGGCCAGTGTCGAGGCCCGAGCCGAAGACCTTGCCCACGAGGCGGCCGAAGGAGGCACCGGAGAGGATGACGGGGATGAAGAGGCCCGACGGCACGGCCACGCCGTAGGTGATCAGGCCAAGAGTGTACACGCCGATGAAGAACGTGAGCAGAGTGTACACCCCGAACTCGCTGTCCGTGCCGCCGCTGAAGAGGTTGCGGATGGCGTCGTCGTTGGTGTTGAAGAAGAGAGAGGCCAGCGCGTTGTAGTGCCCCGCCGGACACCAGAACTTCTTGTAGTTGCCGTTCCGGCCGATGGTCGGGCACTTGCCGGGGGCGAGCTCGGGCGGGCACGGGACGCAGGGAGACAGCGACGACAGGCCGAAGGAGCAGCACGAGGTGACAAGTGAGATGAACACCGTCATGAGGATCTTGTACGGCGCGCCCTTCCTGCAAATTCAAATCATTCAGTGATCCAACTTCCTGAAGCTCTCTCAGAAATGCTTCCCTTTCATAATGAGGTTAATTCGGATGAAGAATACTCGTTGATGACGCCGTATCTGCGGAGGATCCGGTCGACAAAGTGGTTGAAGAGAGCTCCGAGCAGCCCGCCGAGGATGCCGAGCAGTATGACCGCGGCGATGTCAGTGGCAGTGTAAGTCGTCACCCGCGAGCTGACGTCGAACATGATCAGACCCCCTTTTCCAAACAGGCCGCAGTTGCCGCTGCGGCAGTACTCTATCAACGACCGCAGCACTATCGCCGACACTGCCGTTGTGGAGAATGTCCTCCACAGAAGCGCACTCCGCCACCTGAGAGATCACAAAGACAAAGGGTTTCTGTTATGAAAGTAATGGGAGCAGAGTAGTCCGGTTTGAAAAACAAAGGCAAATTCGCCGTAGATTTCATGTGATTCCATGTGACAGATGATGAATTTATCTGAAACCAACCTTGGGTGAAATTGCACTTTCCCAAGGAATAAACACTAGTAGCAGTTCTATGCGCACTGTAGCATTTCCGATAAAATCAGGATTGGAAATAGAACATGCACAGTTTTAGTAGTTGTAAAATTTTACCAAGTCGTTGCTTCCTCGAGCGCAAAGAGGACGCCGCCGACGGGGGCGCGGAATGCTGCAGTGACGCCGGCCGCAGCACCGCAAGTGATGAGATCCCTACGATCGAGGTCGTTCTTGAAGTACCTGATCCAGTTCCACGTGAGACCATACCTGCGCGACCCCCCTTGGCCGAGCATGGCGGCAATGCAGGCACCAGTGTGCACCATAGGCCCTTCTTTGCCCAGCATAAAACCGGCAGACACCCCCAATATGGAGCCAATAATCTGCAGGTCCCAAAGTCACAACTTAATCCTGTCCAATGTGCATCGAAACATCCATTGGCAGCGAGTTAGAAAGAAAGTGGTCTGACCTTCACGAAGAGGGTGCTGGGCGCTAGGATGGAGTGGGCGTCGACACCGTTCAGATAGGCCTTCACCTCCGGTATGCCGGAGCCAGCTGCCGCGGGGGCTAAGTAGGCGCAAATCGCAGCTGCGGATCCCGCGAGAACCGCATTGCAGGCCATGTATAGCAGGAACGCTTCCAGGTTCCTGAAGCCACAGAGATAGAGATGATGCGCCGTGCACTGTTTGGGTCTTTGGGAGATGGCATTGGTGGTGTATATGTCTTTTTTTTTTGGAAAAGGAGGCAGTACCCCTGGCCTATGCATCAATCGATGCATGCAGCCATCTTATTAAGAATAAAAGGTTGCTGGTAAGGTATACCTGTTTTGCCGCATGAGGTTGCTGGTCAGGAGCAGCTTGTAGCCGGCGATGTTCTCGACGGCGATGTTGTTGAAGAATCCCACGAGACCAACGAAGGATCCCACCAGGAGCGCCATGAGCCATTTGAGGACCTGGTACTGGAAGACCTGTATCCTCCCCCTCGACCTCCAGTCCTGCTTGTACAAGTCGTTCTCCACGATCCTGAAATCGATCGCAGATTAGTACAGACGAACTTGTGAGGATCACGGTAGATAGGGTTTAGGGACACGCACTCGTAGTCGAGGCTCTCGATAGGGCAGACGTTGGTGCCGACGACGGCCATCTGCGACGTGGTGTTGGAGCCGCGCTGCCGCAGCAGCGGCCGCTCCAGCCCGCCGGCCGCGTCCTCGAGGTCGCCCCACCTGACCGACCTCGCGGACGTCGGCGCCGTTGCCGACACCGGCGTCGCCGACGGCGTCGGGGGAGCCTCGGGTACGGGTGCGGGTACGGGGCGTACGGCCAAGCCTTTCTCCCGTTTAGCCATGGCCATGGTCTGTTTTCCCGAGCCTAGTTCTAATCTAATCTAACGCGCGGCGTGTTCTTCGATCCTCCGCGCCGAATCTGCAAAACGTAAACACGGGCATTATTGCCGGGAATGGGATACACGACATGTGTGGAATTAAACGTATCTGGCTTCGTTTAAGAAGAAAGGATCTCGCGGAATGCGATTCTACCCTAACCGCCTAATGGATAAGGCTAGGAATTCAAACGAAACGAGACGAGGATCCGTGGATTACGTGGACTCTTACGACGATGAACAGATTGACCGGATCGGATCTTCAGGCGAAGGACCAGCGCCTGTGAATCTTTTGGGATCACGCGGCGGTGCTGTGGTGCCGCCGGCTCACGGCGACCATCGCCGCCGCCACGGGATTCTCCGCCGAGAGAGACGCTGGTTGAGCACCCTCGACTGCACCGACCTGGCCGTCGGGGTCGGGTCGGAGAGGAACGCGGGAAGCAGGATATACACCTGTGGGGCGATCGATTTTGTTCCCCGCCGCTACTTCATTGCGATGAGGGAGACGACCAAGTGAAAGAAGGCGACTAATGCGGCTGTCGGGTCAGATCAGCTGGATCCGCTTTGCACGGGATGCATGCAGGGCTTAGGTAACGTGGCTATGGCTTCGCAACATATATGCACCCACCCTGCGTGCAACACAGCTGAAGGATTTTTTTTTCTTCGTCAGTAATAAGACTTTATTTCTCAAATGATAGCCATGTCGAAGTTGAGAAATAATATCAGGGGAAAAACTTTCTCAAAAATCAGAAGATCGTATTAGGTTTGTCTAAAGTCAAACTTTATATACTTTCAACAAGTTTGTAGAAAAATATATTAACATATACACCACCAAATCAATACCATTGCATTCATCATTGCATATATTTTCACATCATATAAAATTGTTACTGTAAATGTTCATATTATTTTTTATAAACTTGATCAAACTTTATAAAGTTTGACTTCAGTCAAAGCTTTTTTTTGTGGGGATAAAACTTGTATTACTCAATGAAAATAACTTTACAATCCTCTCTGGCTATCTCAAAGACCTCGACTGGTCCTGACCCTATAACCAGGTCAATGTTTTATTATTAATTCTAGCAAAAGAAGCCAATCTAACACTGGCTTTATAGAACGGGGTATATAAGTAACGAAATATGTATCTGGCAATCGGAACCGTTTTTGCAAAACTGCCACACGCTCTTGTTGTCGTTCGATCCAAATCGCTCGAGCGCGCCCCGCCCCTGAGCGATGCACTGTACCGATACGCCGTCCCCTGTAGTGGTCGAGCGCGCCTCGCCTCAAGGGGAGAAGCTCCCGAGCACCAAACGTGTCGTCCGTCTTCGCCGTTCAGCATCGCTGCCTTCTCCTCCGGCGTGCCGTCGCCGCCACCGCCCCGTCTGCTCCTTTTTATTCCCTCCATCCTTCTTCCTCTCCCCTCCTCTCTTGTCTCTTTCTTCTTGCTGATACCCCCTCTAAAAGGAGCTCCTCCGTTGTACCGCCTTCGCCCAGATGGCCGCGACATCCGGCGACTCCCAAAAGACCGCCACCGACCCCGCCCTGTACCTCTTCGCCAGTTGTCCGGCTCGATCCGACGCTCGCTGCCACCGGAAACGCAACTCCGCCTGACGGCTGCGACCTCCGGTGCCTCCATGACGTCTGCCACCGACCCAGCCCGCACCACTCCGTCGGCCGTCTGGCTCGCTGGTGTGGATTTTGCTCTCGTCCAGCTGCATCCAATCAAAGCTACTGTTCTGAGCAGAAAATGGAATTATTTAGAGCTGCAGTTCAACTATTTAACTGGATGCTTGTGTGGATCAATGGCTGTTACGGATGGAGACTGTACTGCAAACTAATGTTGGTCGTTAATAGCTACACTTTAGCTAAATCAAAGAGGTAAATAACAAGAGAGAAAAGAGAGCATAGTATGAAGACTGGCGGTGACATAATAACTAAAGTGTAGATCAACATTTGGCCATTTACTGACGGTGTGTGGATCAAGAATTTAGGACTATGGTGACCAAGATGAAAACTAATGTTGGTCGTTCAAGAGCTTGTGTGGATCAAGAATTTAGGACTATGATTAGTAAATGGCCAAATGCTCCAATGAAGATGGGTCATAACAGGCTAATAAGGACAACAAAACTTGAGAGATCAACAACAATCCAGGCAAAGAAAAACAACAACGAAATTACCCGGATGAAGGGTTGTAACCAAGCTGAATGCCTTCTACTTCATAGTGGACAACCATAATGCATAACTCAAGCACACGCAGAACCACAATGGTGAAAAAGGAGATAATGGTGCATTTGCTTCTAAGAAAAAGTGGAACCAAATCCGAGTACCTTGGAGCTGAAGGTGGAGAGCGAGTCGGTAAACACGGAGAATCAGAGCTGTTGTGCAGAGTGGTCAATGGCGTGTCATTACTGACTTCAAAATACGGAAGAAAATTGTGGTGTGAGCATGCTTGCAGAAATTGCCCTCAGCTACAATGACGCCGCGGACATGTGTACAATAACTTGCTTTCCGCCACTCTCTTTTTTACTTTATTTAGTTTATTTAGGGAAAGATAGACATCCTACTGTTTTTGTGTTGTGCCTTTTTTAACGGTTGATAGCTGATCAAACGTTCAAGTAGAATAGTTGCCACCATATTTAGGTTACAGTAATCACCATGCCATTAGCTCGGTTAAATTTAGCACTATGGTGAATATTAGTTATCTTGTCGTTGGTACTATTCAGTTACAAATCTATTCATGTTAAGGTTATCATCACATAATTGTGTACTTATCCAACTTTTAATGTAAACCGTTCATGTACAGGGAAAAAATTCGATGAAATTTCTGAAATTTCACAAATTTTTGATGATATCGAGGGTGAGCGAAATATTTGTATTTTCTTTGAAAAATCATCATTTAAAAAAGAAAAATTCTAATAAAACAAGGAGGAATCCAACTTGTGACAAGTTGGCTCGCATAGCAGGTGATAGGCTTGAATAGCCTCTTGTTTCATTAGAGTTTTTTTCCAGTATTATACTAAGCATTTTCCATCTTATATTTGCTTTAGCTAATGATGGTAACTTTGACTCGAATGAGAAAAAATGTTGAAACGTTCCCCTGGTGACCTCTGCGTAAACATCATGTTAATTTATACAGCACAAATCTGATAACATATGAACACACACACCATGGTAACTTTGACTGGGAAAAAAGTTGTTGAATTTTACCCCGGTAACTTCTATGTCCATAACATGGAAACTTAAGCTCTGCAGATCTGATAACTCACGTACAAACGCAGTGGTAACTTTTTGACCTAGGGAAAAGAGTTGGTGAAACATACTCTTGTAATTTTGTGTAAAATGTCTGGTAATATATGCACCGCAATGTTGATAACTTACATACAAACACCATGGTAAACTTTGACCGGAGAATTTTTTTGTAAAAAATATACCCCAATAATTTCTACGTAAATAGCATATGGTAATATATGCGTTGCAAATCTAATAACTTAGATACAAACACCACTGTATATTTTACATAGGAAAAAAAGTTAATGAAAACACCACCTAACATCATGGTAACTTTTTTGACCCAAGAGAAAAATTGTTTGGAAACATACCTCGTAAGTTTTTCGTAAATAGCATGGTAATATGCTCAACACAAGCATGATAACTTACACATAGACACTGATAACTTTTGAGGGGAGGGGGGAGTTGTTGAAAACAGGCTCATGGTAAATTCTGCATAAATAGGATGGTAATATACGCACCACAGACATGATAACTTACACATAGACACCATGGTAACTTTTGACCGGTGAAAAAAGTTTGGAAAATGCTCACGATAAATTCAGCGTAAATAGCATGGTAATATTTGAACCACATACCTGAAAAGTTACGCATAGAAACCACAGTAACTTTGACCAAGGAGGGAAAACATTATTGAAAACTTACCCTCCTGATAACTTATGTGAAAATAGCACGATAATATATGGACTTCATACCCGATAGTTTACATACAAACACCATGGTAACTTTGATCAAGAGGGGGAAACAGTAGTTGAAAATATACCTTCAGTAACTTGCACAAAAATAGCACGGTAATATACGAACCGCATACCCGACAACTTACATAGAAACACCGTGCTAACTTTAACCATGAGGAAAAAAGTTATTGAAAAACTTACTCTCCTGATAACTTATGTGAAAATAGCACGGTAATATACGAACCACATACACGATAATTTATATACAAATACCACGATAACTTTGACCAAGTGGAAAAAGTTGTTCAAAAACATACCCCCAGAGCAACTTATGTAAAAATAACACAGTACTATACACTAGTACAGGGAGCTCCTAAACAAACGGTTTTTAACCCCTTACCGCGAAGACCTTTGGAACCGTCGCCAAGTGAGTGTGGACGATACGGGGGTCCTTTCCGCACGACCAAAAAACCGTCGGGGATATGCCCTCCTGGAACACACTTGGCAAAATAAGATCGTGTGCGACCAGTGAGCACTCAAATACAGAAATACGTACAGTACTGCTAAAAAATACAATTATACACGCGAAATTATTTCCGGTCGTAAGTACATCACACACGGTCAATCAGCTCTAAACGTTTTCGTTCGTATATACATCCCATACAGTCGCTCCAAAGAAAACTTTTCTGTTTGCAAGTACATCACACACAATTTTCCCGGTTAAATCATTTGTGATAGTGTTTTCATTGCACACGGTATTAACAATTTTATCATTTGCGTTATTGAATTCATCACACACGGTGCCTAAAAGAAACTGTGTGTCAAGGGATGTCCATCACACACAGTTTTTATGTGGTAAACATTTGCGCCAGTGTAACGCCCCAGATTCGATGCGCCAGGTGTCTTCCAGTTATTCGCCATCGTTGCCATGTCATTTGCTTGCGTGTTGCACTTTGCCACGTCATCATCTGCATTTCATATCATGTCGTCATGTGCATCGCATTTGCATACATGTTTGTCTCATGCATCCGAGCATTTTCCCCGTTGTCCGTTTTGCAATCCGGCACTCCTATGTTCCCCGGCGCCCCCTTTTACCTCTTTTCGTGTGCGGGTGTTGAACTTTCTCGGAATGGACCGAGGTTTGCCAGGCGGCCTTGGTATACCACCAGTAGACCGCCTGTCAAGTTTCGTGCCATTTGGAGGTCGTTTGATACTCCAACGGTTAACCGGGTAACCGTAAAAGCCTCTTTCGTGTGCAGCCAACACCCCTTCCAAAGTGGCCCAAAACCCAGCAAACTCCCCTCCATGCTCTCGGTCGTTCGATCACGATCGCGCGGTCGAAAACCGCTCCTCATTTGGACACTCCTAGCTCCCTCTACATATAAAACTAGCCCCTCCCCCGAAATTCGCGGATGAAATCCCCCCTAACCCTAGCCCCGCTCCTCTCCGCCGCCGGACACGTCCGGATCGGGCCGGACATGTCCGCCCGTCCCAGCCCGCCGCTCCCAGCCTCTCCAGGGGCCGCACACATGGCCCCGAGGCCAGGCAGCCCGCCTGAAGCCGCGCCGGCCCAGCGCCCTCCCGCCGCCCGCCTCGCTCGCCCGGCACGGCGACCTCCGCCCGACCCGCGCCTCGTCGCCGCGCCTCCGCGCCCGCCCGGCCGCCGAAAGCCTTGCCGCTCCGCCTGCCGCGGTTGCGAGCTGCGGGCCCATCCGCGCCACGAGCTCCCCGCAGCGCCCGCCGCCCGCTCCGGCCGCCGCCATGTCGCCGAGCACGCGTCCGCCGTCCGCGCCCGACCCCGAGTCCGTCGTCCTCGCGCGGCGCCTGCAACCAGCGCCCGCGCCCTCCTCGCCGGGATCCGGCCGGATCCGGCGAGATCCGGTTCGGATCCGCCATCTCCGGCCTCCCCGGTGTCTTCCCCGTCGTCTCCGGCGACCTCTCCGGCGAGCTCGCGCCGCCGCCTCGATATCCGTGCAAACTGAAGGTTGACCCCGAACCTGCTAAGTCCCAGATTTTTGTAATTTTCATGCCATGTTCGTCATGCCGTATCTCTGCATCCGTAGCTCCGTTTTGCGCGTGTAATATGTCAAATTGTTCGCCTCGACGAGTACTTCATTTCATTCCATTTAATTATTTTCTTTTGAGCTCATCTTGATGCCTGAATCATCGTTGTAAGAGTGCTATATGATGTTAACCTGCTGAAACTGTTATAACTTGCTCATTTGTCATTTTTGCCATGTTTGATGTGTGCATCTTATGAGCATGAGCTCTACATGAGTTTTGATCTATGTCATGCCATCTTCACAGTGGTGCCATCCATGTATTTTTGTGGGTCTTGTAGTTAGTGCATCAAGCTTGTTAAGTAGGGTACTTGCTGTTGCTGTTTTGCATGTCTGAATCTGCTATATCATGATACTATGTTAACCTGCTGCTACAAGTCATTCTATGCATAATCTGGAGATGTTCACTAAGGATGTTTTGATATACATGTCATGCTTTATCCATCCATGCCCATGGTTGCATTTATAGCCTACTGTAACTTGTTGTTATCTTGCTCCAAAGTTGCTAAATAATGTTGCTGTCAGCCTGTTAACATTAAGTTCAGTTTGGCCATGAGCTTTGCTAATGATCCATGCACCCTATGAACTTTCTCTTGCCATGCTTAGCTTCATAAACATGCCTTCTTACTGTTGGTTGCCTTGCCATGCCATGTATTGCTCTGTGGTGAGTGGTTCAAGCTCACCAACATGCCTACTTATTGTGTTCCTGCCATGTATGAATCTGTAATATAACTTGCCATGTTTACATGGGTGCCATCATATCTTGTGATCCTTTTTGGCTCATGGTCAGTAAAGGACTTTTGTTCTATGCATTTAGTAGATTCATTCCATGCCTTTGTTTGCCATGTTGAGTTCCTGTAACATGCTGTTTGATAGCTCTAAACATTGCAACCTGATGTTATTTTCTGCAAAGTCTGAAACTGTTATTATTTGCAATCTTGCCATGTGTGTTTGAGCATGTTCTGTTGGTTTATGGAGATAGCTTAGTGTTCATGTTTTGTCATGCTTTACCTGTACATCATGCCCACGCCTTTTGTTTTCATGTTGGAATTCTGTAGCATGTTTTTTTGATGCTCGCAATGTGCCTAGTTGCTGTTTTGGACAGCTTGTCCTTTAAACTTGTATAGAGTGTATGTGTTGAACCGTTGCTCCGTTTTGAGTGTGCTCTATATGAAACTTGCTTAGAATTGCATGTACCTTCATATTATCATGTTGCATCCTTGTTTTGAGGTGTTTGTTTGATGTTTGAATGCTTTTTGCATCAATGCCATGTTTAACTTGTTTTGCTCATATCTTCTAGGCTGTAGCTCCGAATTAAATGAACTTTATATGTAACTTGACTAGAATTTCGTGTAGATCATCATGGTGCATCTTAACTTGCTGTTTAGCAACTTGAACATAAGGTTTATTCATATCTGGACCAATTTCGAAATTTGCATATGAGGACTCACCGGAATTGTTCTATGTTGTTTCCGGCCTCATTAAAACTTGCTTTGATGTGTTGCTCTTGTTTGCATCATATCTTGCCATGAGTAGCTTCAGGTAGCTTTGTCATGCATCATGCTTGTTGTGCATCATGCCTTGTTCATGTGTGGTGTGTTTACCATGTTGTGTGCTTCTTCTCGATAGTTCCCGTTACGTTGCGATCGTGAGGACTCGTTCGTCCACGCTTGGTTCGTCTTCGTGGCTTCATCTTATTCATGGACTCGTTCTTCTTCCTAGTGGGATTTCAGGCAAGATGACCGTCACCTTGGATCTCATTACTATCATTGCTATGCTAGTTGCTTCGTTCTACCGCTATGCTGCGTTACCTACCACTTGCTTATCAAGCCTCCCAAATTGCCATGAACCTCTAACCTTTGTCACCCTTCCTAGCAAACCATTGTTTGGCTATGTTACCGCCTTGCTCAGCCCTCTTATAGCGTTGTTAGTTGCAGATGAAGTTGAAGATTGCTCCATGGCGGACAGGATTATGTTGGGATATCACAATATCTCTTATATTATTAATGCATCTATATACATGGTAAAGGGTGGAAGGCTCGGCCTTATGCCTGGTGTTTTGTTCCACTCTTGCCGCCCGTCATATCGGTATTATGTTCCCGGATTTTGCGTCCCTAAAGCGGTTGGGTGATTTATGGGACCCCCTTGACAGTTCGCTTTGAATAAGACTCCTCCAGCAAGGCCCAACATTGGTTTAACCATTTGCCTCACCTATGCCCTTTTTCCCTTGGGTTTCGGAGCCCAAGGGTCATCTTTATTTTAGCCCCCCGGGCGGTGCTCCTTCGAGTGTTGGTGCAAACAGGCAGATCAGGGGCCACCACGGGCAACTCGAGGGCTGGTTTTACTCGTAGGCTGACCTATCCGGTGTGCCACGAGAACGAGATATGTGCAGCTCCTATCGGGATTTGTCGGCACATCGGGCGGCTTTGCTGGTCTTGTTTTATTCTTGTCGAATTGTCTTGTAGCCGGATTCCGAGGCTGATCGGGTCTTCCGGGAGAAGGAATATCCTTCGTTGATCGCGAGAGCTTATCATGGGCTAAGTTGGGACACCCTGCGCAGGTATAAACTTTCGAGAGCCGTGCCCGCGGTTATGTGGCAGATGGGAATTTGTTAATATCCGATTGTAGTAAACTTGAAGCAAACTCTTCTAAAATACACCAACCGTGTGCGTAACCGTGAGTGTCTCTTTTCGGGGTTGATCGAGAGGAGAACACGGTTTCTGGGTTATGTCTGACGTAAGTAGGAGTTCAGGATCACTTCTTGATCATTACTAGTTGGCGACCGTTCCTTTGTTTCTCTTCTCGCTCTTATTTGCGTATGTTAGCCACCATATATGCTTAGTCGCTGCTGCAACCTCACCACTTTACCCCTTCCTTTCCCATTAAGCTTTGCTAGTCTTGATACCCATGGTAATGGGATTCTTGAGTCCTCGTGGCTCCTGATTACTACACCACTAGTTGCAGTACAGGTTATGCGATGATCATGGCGTGAGAGCGATGTTACTTGTTTTGGAGTTCTTCTTCCGCTTCTTCTTGATCGGGGATAGGTTCGGTCGGCAGCACCTGGCTAGCGAGGTGGATGTCGTTTGAGCTTGTTTATGTTCCATCCGTAGTCGGATGTTGATCTCTTGTATATGATGTTGATGTATTCTTGTGGCGTTTGTGCCTTATGTATGTATCCCCATCTATTATGTAATGTTGATGTAATGATATCCACCTTGCAAAAGCGTTTCAATATGCGGGTCTATCCTTGGTGGGACCGTCGAGTTCCTTTTGGATAGGGTCGCATATTGGGCGTGACAAGTTGGTATCAAAGCCTCGACCGACCCTAGGAGCCCCTTGTTTGATCATTTAGTTTGGCCGTTGTCGAGTCTAGAAGAAACTTTTTTCGGAGTCTAGTTATATCGGAGAGTAGGATATCTTTTTACTCCTCAGCCCCTTCGTCGCTCTGGTAAGGAAAGCCGCCCGATTGTGCCGACAAATCCCGATAGGAGCTGCACATATCTCGTTCTCAGGGCACATCCGGATGAGCAGTCCATACAACTAAAACCAGACCTCAAGTTTCCTTGAGGGGCTACCTGCAGGGCTCTAGTTCGGCCAGCACTCGAAGGAGCACTGGTCCGGGGGGGTTAAAATAAAGATGACCCTCGGGCTCGCGAAAACCCGGGGGAAAAAGGCTTAGGTGGCAAATGGTAAAACCAAAGTTGGGCCTTGCTGGATGAGTCTTATTCAAAGAGAACTATCAAGGGGGTCCCATAAATCACCCAACCGTAAGGAACGCGAAATCAAGGAACATAACACCGGTATGACGGAAACTAGGGTGGCAAGAGGGAACAAAACACCGTGCATAAGGCCGAGCCTTCCACCCTTTACCAAGTATATAGATGCATTAATTATAGCAGATATATATTGTGATATCCCCAACAAGTAAACATGTTCCAACAAGGAACAACATCTCCATGTTCCAACAAGGAACAAACTTCAGCTTCACCTGCAACTAGCAACGCTATAAGAGGGGCTGAGCAAAGCGGTAGCATAGCCAATCAACGGTTTGCTAGGAAAGGATGGTTAGGGGCTGACATGGCAATATGGGTGGCATGATAAGCAAGTGGTAGGCATCGCAGCATAGGCATAGCAAAAGAGCGAGCAACTAGCATAGCAAAGATAGAAGTGATTTCGAGGGTATGGTCATCTTGCCTGCAATGTTCTCAGAGTTGTCGAAAGCTTGATCCTCGTAAGCGTTCTCAACAGGTTCCTCGTTCACGTACTCGTCTCCCGGCTCTACCCAAAGCAAGAACACAAACAAAGGAACCACAATAAATCACGGTGCAATGCACAAGGAACATGATGCAAAACATGACATGATATGCGAGATGTGATATGCAATGCGTATGTGCGCTCCGGAAGGAAAATGATGAACCAGGCATCAACTTGGCAAACCAAGTATGCCACTGGAAAGATGAGATGATTTCGGTTGAAATCGATATAAAGATCACCGGAAACGGATGCACGGTTTGCAAATGAGAAGCAAAACAAGAATGGCACAAATCTGCCATTAACAGCATGATGCCACTTAGCAAGCAACAAGAAATTAAGCTACTGCACCCAAACGTACCAACAAAGTATATGGCAGTGATCTACACAAGATGCTTGACAAAAGATGAACACTGAGCTACGGCTAAATCACATCATAACAGGTTCAAACAAGCATGGCAAAAGTGCACAAACTATCAGTGGACATGGCAAAAACAGCATCGGTAGCAATGTTCAGAGCAAGAAAACTACATGCTACAGGAACTTATAATAGCAAAACAAGGCATGGCATGAATCTACTCAAAGCATAGAACAAAAGTCCCTTACTGACCATAAGCCAAAAAGGATCAGAAAATATAGTAACACCCATGTCAATATCGTAAGTTTCGTTAACAGATTCAGCAACATGGCATGTCAAAAACTGATAACAAGTAGGCATGTTTAAGAGCTCGATGCACTCACTACAGAGCCTTTCATGATAAACTAAGCATACATACATCAAGAAGACATGGCATAGAAGACATACATGGCAAGAACAATAACATAGAATACATGGATCAACCACAACAACCTAGGCAAAATTGAATAACATGTAAACAATCTGCCAGGAAACATTTGATAGCAAAAGTAGAGCTTGATTGACTCAAGCTATGGCACTCCATAATTGCAAACAAGGGCATGGATGGATAGAGCAAGACATGTATAACAAAACATCCTTACTGAAGTATCTCAAAATATGCATAGATCTCTCGGTAGCATCAAGTTAACATGGCATCAAAATATCAGCTAAACAGAGCTGAAATCAGCAACATCAAGACACCTACTTTGCATGCTTGTGCTAGTCACCACATAGATCACAAAAATACATGGCATACACCCCTGGAAAGATGGCATGGCATATTACAAAACACATGTAGGACTCAAATTCATAGGGTGCACACATTAATCATAGCAAAAATAACAAAAGTGCAAGTTCTGTTAAGAAACAGAAACTAACATCACATAGCCCTCTTCCAACAGTATTTCGGGCATCAAGATGAGCTCAAATGAAAATGATGCAAGGAGATGAAATGATCTACTCTTCGAGGCGAACATTTTGATATATTATACGCGCAAAATGGAGCTACACATGCAAAGTTATGCTACGTTGAAAATGCCACAAAATATTCACAGGATTAAGAACTTAGACGAAAAAGAGAGGGGGAAGAAGTCAACCGGGATCCGGATCGGGATCCGGCCCGATCGAATCGAGGGCGGCGGTGGCGGTGGTTCGCCGGAGAGGAGAAGAGGCCGGAGGAGGAGGAGAGGTCGGCGCGGGGTCGGGGCCGCCAACAGGTCGGCGAGGGCGGCCGCGACCGGGTGGCGGGATCCGGTGGCGGGCGGCGGGCGGCGTGGCGGCGGCGGCGGCCGGGCGGCGGCGAGATCCGGAGGGCCGGAGGCGGCGGAGCAGCGGAGGGCGGCGGCGCACGGCGCTGGAGGCGTGGGTCGCCGGATCTGCGGCGCTTGGGTGGGCGCGCGGGCGCGGCGGGCGGCGCTGACGTGTGGCGCGCAGACGGACTGGTTCGACGCTGGCGGCAGTTTCGTCCGGCGGCGAGACGTGTCCGTCTGGCGCGGGAGGAGTTTTAGGGTTTCGGGGAAGAAGACCGGATTTGGACGGGGAGGTGTTTAAATAGGCATAGAGGAGCTAGGAGAGTCCAAATGAGGTGTAGTTTTCGCCACACGATCGTGATCGAACGACGGAGAGCATGAAAGTGACTTAGATGGGTTATTGGACTATTTTGAAGGGTGTTGGGCTGCAACTTAAAAGAGGCCTTTGCGAGTCACGGTTAACCGTTGGAGTACCAAACAAGCTCCAAATGACCCGAAACTTGACCGATGGTCTACGGGTGGTATACCATGACCACTTGACAAACCTCGGTCCATTCCGAGAAAGTTTAGTACCCGCTCACGGAAAAACGTAAAAGGGGCCGCCGGGGGAGATAGGAGTGCCGGATTGCAAAACGGACAACGGGAAAAATGCTCGGAATCATGAGACGAACACGTATGCAAATGCAATGCACATGATGACATGATATAAAATGCATGACATGGACAAAATGCAAAATGAAGAAAAACCCAACCACGGAGGGAATATCATATCACAATGCCGAAAATGGTAAGAGTTGGAGTTACAAATATGGAAAGTTACTTCCGGGGTGTTACAACACTCCACCACTACAAGAGGATCTCGTCCCGAGATCTAGGACTGAAAGAACTCCGGATAATCGGAACGGAGGTGATCCTCGCGCTCCCAGGTGGCTTCTCGGTCGGAATGGTGTGACCACTTCACTTTCAGGAATTTGATTGACTTGTTGCGAGTCTTGCGCTCGGTTTCTTCAAGAATAGCAACGGGGTGCTCATGATAAGAGAGATCTTCTTGAAGGTCAATTTCTTCGAAGTTTATAGTGCGTTCAGGAGTCTTGAAGCACTTGCGAAGCTGTGACACGTGAAACACATCGTGCACGTTCGCGAAGTTGGATGGAAGCTCAAGTTGATAGGCGAGATCGCCTCTTTTGCCAATGATCTTGAAAGGACCCACGTATCCAGGGGCAAGCTTCCCTTTGATACCGAAGCGACGAGTGCCTTTCAGAGACGCGGAGGTAGACATGGTCTCCGATTTCAAAAGCCACATCACGGTGCTTGTCATCATAATAGCTCTTCTGGCGCGATTGCGCGGCTTTGAGATTCTCACGAATGACTTTGCACATTTCTTCTGCTTCTGTGATCAAGTCATTGCCAAGAAGTTGGCGTTCACCTGTCTCAGACCAATTGAGAGGAGTACGACACTTTCTGCCATAGAGAATTTCGAATGGGGCCTTGCCCGAACTCGCTTGGAAGCTGTTGTTGTAGGAGAACTCGGCATATGGAAGACAATCTTCCCATTTCATACCAAAGGAAATGACACAAGCCCTGAGCATATCTTCAAGGATTTGATTTACTCGCTCGACTTGGCCACTTGTTTGAGGATGGAAAGCTGTGCTTTGAAGCGAATGTTGGTGCCCATGGCCTTCGAAAAGAATCCCAAAACTTGGAGGTAAAGATGCTGCCACGGTCTCAAGAGATCACTTGTGGAATGCCGTGCAAGGAGACAATCACGAGGTGTATAGCTCGCCAACCGAGCTGCTGTGATCGATTCTTTGATAGGAAGAAAATGAGCCACTTTAGTAAGCTTGTCAATGACAACGAAGATAGCATCATTTCCACGCTTGGACTTTGGAAATCCAGTCACGAAGTCCATTTCAATATGATCAAACTTCCATTCTGGAATAGCAAGAGGTTGAAGGAGACCAGCTGGTCTTTGGTGTTCTGCTTTCACTCTTCTGCAGACATCACACTCATTCACGAATTGAGCAATTTCTCGCTTCATTCGAGTCCACCAATACGACTGCTTGAGGTCTTGGTACATCTTCGTACTTCCAGGATGAATGGATAGAAGCGAATTGTGAGCCTCGTTCATAATGACTTTTCTCAGATCACCCTTAGGAACCACAATCCGGTCCTCAAAGAAAAGAGTATCTTTGTCATCAATGTGGAAGCACTTGTACTTGGAAATGCCCTTGTCGATACCACGTTTCACCTTTTTCACCATGGTATCCAGAAGTTGAGCCTCACGAATCTGATCTTCCAAAGTAGGAGAGACTATGAGGTTGGCAAGAAAGCCTTGAGGAACAACTTGAAGATTCAGCTTGCGGAAAGCTTCACAGAGATCCGGTTGGAAGGGCTTGAGGATTATACTGTTGTAGTAAGCCTTCCTGCTCAAAGCATCTGCAATGACATTGGCCTTGCCCGGAGTATATTCAATACTTGGGTTATACTCTTGAATCATTTCGACCCATCGAGTCTGCCTGAGGTTGAGGTTGGGTTGAGTGAAGATATACTTGAGACTCTTGTGATCGGTGAAAATGTCCACTTTCCTTCCCAACAAGAGATGTCTCCACGTTATCAATGCATGGACAACTGCCGCCAACTCAAGATCATGAGTGGGGTAGTTCTTTTCGTTGGCTTCAATCAAGAGAGGTATAGGCCACAACTCTCTTCTCTTGCATTAACACAGCACCAAGACCTTGAAGAGAAGCATCACGTAAAACTTGAATGGCTTGGATTCATCAGAGGAGTCAAGACATGAGCTGTGACGAGTTTCTCTTTGAGAGTATTGAAAGCAACGTCACACTCAGGAGACCAGACATACTTCACATGCTTCGGAGAAGGTTGGAAAGAGGCTTTGCAATCTTGGAGAAGTTCTCAACGAATCTTGACAATAGCTTGCAAGACCGAGAAAATCTGGAGCTGCTTGACATTCGAGGAGGTTCCCAATTCACAATTGCGACACCTTCTCGGGTTAACAGCGATGCCCTTAGCGGAGATGATATGACCAAGATAAAGCACTTCATCAAGCCAAAATTCACATTTTGAGAACTTAGCATAGAATTGATACTCTCGAGCTTGTCTAGCACCAATCGCAAATGTTTGGCATGATCCTTCTTATTCTTGGAGAAGACCAAAATATCATCAAGATAGACCAAGACGAATTCATTGGTGTAGGGGTTGAATATGAAGTTCATCATCCGAGAGAATGTTGGAGGAGCATTGACAAGGCGAAAGACATGACAAGATATTCATAAGAACCAAAGCTTGTTCGAATGCTGTCTTGGGAATATCTTGTTCACGAATGCGAATCTGATGATAACCCATACGAAGGTCAAGCTTGGAGAACACTTTAGCACCTTTGAGTTGCTCGAAAAGCTCATTGATGTTGGGAAGTGGATACTTGTTCTTGATTGTCTTCTTATTCAATGGACGGTAATCGTCGCAAAAGTCGGTCCGTGCCATCCTTCTTCGGACAAAAGAACACCACAACCCAAGGAGATGAACTCGGTCCGATCAAACCAGACGCTCTTGTTCATCGAGCTGCTTCTTCAATTCCTTCAGCTCATCAGGTCCAAGCTTGTATGGACGCTTGCAAACGGGTTCATGCCGGGCTCAAGATCGATAACGAACTCAATCGGCGATGAGGAGGCATACCCGAAGCTCTTCGGAAAGACATCTTGGTACTCACAAACGATCGGAATCGAGAGATAGCATCCAATTCGCCCTTCTCATTGAGAGAAAACAACCGAATGGTTTCATCACGAAGCGGCATAGATGATCACATCATTAGAAGAGTGAGTCAATTGAATTTCCCCGCAGCACAATCAAGCTGAGCTTTTGCTTTGAAAGCCATCCATTCCGAGAATAAGATCAATATCCGAGTCACCAAGGACAATTGGTTTAGCAAAATCTATAGTCGCCCATCTTGATACCGACATTCGAACCATCATGCTAGAGCTCAAGCGCTTAGCCGAGAAATAACTTGCAATGCTTTAGGTAATTCCTCTGTATCAAAATTGTGCTTCATGCAAAAGGATATGACATGAAAGAATGCGATGCACCAAGATCAAATAAGACTTTTGCAGAATATCATTAATCGAGAGATTACCCATTATCACATCGGAAGATTCCTCCGCTTGAGCTGCATTCATCATGTTCACCTTCGCAGACTTGGGATTATGCTTGACCACTTTGCATTGCTGGAAGATTTCACAGAGGAGGAGGCGGAAGGCGCCTTTGGTTGAAGCACTTGTTCGCATAGTGACCTTCTGCGACACTTGTTGCAAGTCACCTCGAGAGCGGACGGTGATAAGGAGCACTTGACCTTGGAGCTTGAGAATTAGACTTGTTACGATAGCTTGGGTTGGGCGGGTGGGAAGATCCACACCACCTGAGTTCTTCTGCGATAAGGCCGACGGAACGGAGGAGGAGGAAGGTAGAACTTCTGCTGCTTAGCTGCCACTTGAGAGGAAGAAGAAGACTGAACTGCATCCCCGATTCTCTTCTTAGAAGCCTCACATTTGAGCTGGGCAGCTTCTTGCTTCAGTGCCATGTTGTAGAATTCATCATACTTTTCGGCTCAAAAGCACAAGAGCTAATTGCAGATCTTCTCTCGCACCACCTCTGAATTGATAGATCATACTCTTTTCATCGTGGATGTCTTGCTTAGCAAAGCGAGCGAGTTTACGAACTGGATATTGTATTGATAGACAGACATGTTGCCTTGCTTGAGATTGCGGAACTCCTCACGCTTGCTCTCAACAACACTTTTCGAATGTGGTGAGCTCAAATCTCGGCGGAACTCATCCCGTAATGACACGACCTCCTCTGGAATCTTTGTATTGTGGTACCACTCAGCAGCTTGGTCCTTGAGTTGAAACGATGCAAACTTGACAAAGTCCTCGTGTCGACATTGCTACATTCAAAATGCTTGCAGATGTCCACAAGCCAATCGTCAGCGTCTGTGGCCTCGACACAGAAACTGAAAGACTTCGGCTGATTAGCGAGGAACTGACTGAGAGTAGCAAAGTGCGGCTGATTGTTGCCTTGACCTTGATTTCCTTGACTGCCTTGCCCTTGAGTACGTTCTTGCAAGAGCTGCAAAATCATCTGAGCATTGGCATTGGTGGCTGCCATGATAGCTTGCCAGGCCTCCGGAGGCGGAGGTGGAGGTGGAGGGTTCGACTGATTCCCATCATCACGATCCGGATTCAGACGCGTTGGCGGAGCCATCCTGAAGAGGGTGACATCCGTTAGTCCTTTGATAGACAAATAGTCAAGTTGAAATCAACGGATAGAAATTGCAACATATAGTCTTCACAATAAACATTCGAACAAGAATGAACGAATGAATTCCAAAGTTAACATCACACGTCCATTAAGGTGAGAAGCCACTTGATTAAAGGTTGATGAAAAATAACAAGGTACGACTGGAACAAATAAGTGGTAAGGATTACCCAATCACGAACCAAATATCTGCGGGAAGAAATGCTAGGAGCTACTTGAATCCCACCTATAAACTCCCGAAACTTTCTGGTTATGCAATCTGGTGTTGGGGATACAGGGGACACAAAATATATCACCCAAACTAACAATACCTAGATCCAGTTGTATCCATCCGTCAACACATAACCAAGAAACCTTCGGAAATCGTGTACCTCGACCTTCGAAAAACATCCGTTATACAAGTCATGGCAATACTCCCGAGCTCGCCCGAGTACTGGGTTATCGGGGTTATCTCATCAACAACTGCACAAAAGAGATTTCGATGTCGGCAAAACTCGGTATTCCGAATCGCAACGATAAAATTGTGACGACAACACCTCGGAGCTCAACTCCCGGGACACCGCCACAACCCCTAAATGTCGAGGCACCAAGAACAATGTTCTCGTCACAAAACCATCGGAACGATCCCAAGATACCAGCGTGATCCTAAATTTTTTTAGTGAAATTTGAGGAGAGGAGAGTCAAAACTTCTCGTCGGGAGACCTCACAGAGCGACGAAGGACCGGGAGTAAAAGAATCCTACTCTCGATATATATAATCCTAAGACTCAAAACATTTTCCATTCTAGACTCAACAACGCCAGCAAACAATCAAGTAGGGGGGCTCCTAAGTCGGGGAAGGCTCTGATTACCAACTTGTCATGCCCTCGATGCGGCTATATCTCCCACGTGTCGAGGCACGACTTAGAGGCATAACCGCATTGAAAGCAATGTCGCAAGTGAGGTAATCTTCACACAACCCATGTAATACATAAGGAAAAGATACATAGTTGGCTTACAATGCCACTTCACACAATACATAAATAAACATCCATCATTCAGAGTACACTCAAGGTCCGACTACGGAACCAAAATAAAAGAAGATACCCCAAATGCTACACAGATCCCCGATCGTCCCAACTGGGCTCCACTACTGGTCATCGTGAAAAGACACATAGTAACGACCACGTTCCTCGTCGAACTCCCACTTGAGCTCGGTTCGTCACCGCTGACCGCATCGTCGGGACCTGCAACTGTTGTGGTAGAATCTGTGAGTCACGGGACTCAGCAATCTCACACCCGAGATCAAGACTATTTAAGCTTATAGGAAGGACAGAGTTGTAAGGTGGAGCTGTAGCAAGCGACTAGCATATATGGTGGCTACTACGCAAAAGAGAGCGAGAAGAGGAGCAAAGCACGGTCGTGAAGCTAGTAGCGATCAAGAAGTGATCCTGAACTACTTACGCCGACATAACTCCAACACGTGTTCACTTCCCGGACTCCGCGAGAAGAGACCATCACGGTTACACACGCGATTGATGTGTATTTTATTGAGGTCAACTTCGGTTTTCTACAACCGACATTGACAAATTCCCATCTGCCTCATAACCGCGGGCACGGCTTTGAAAGATATTACCTGCGGGGTGTCCCAACTTAGCCCATTATAAGCTCTCACGGTCAACAAAGGATATTCCTTCTACCGGGAAGACCCGATCAATCTCGGAATCCCGGACTACAAGACATTTCGACAGCAATAAAACAAGACCAGCAAAGCCGCCCGATTGTGCCGACAAATCCCGATAGGAGCTGCACATATCTCGTTCTCAGGGCACATCCGGATGAGCAGTCCATACAACTAAAACCAGACCTCAAGTTTCCTTCAGGGGCGCGCACAGGGCTCTAGTTCGGGCCAGCACTCGAAGGAGCACTGGTCCGGGGGGGTTAAAATAAAGATGACCCTCGGGCTCGCGAAAACCCGGGGGAAAAAGGCTTAGGTGGCAAATGGTAAAACCAAAGTTGGGCCTTGCTGGACGAGTCTTATTCAAAGCGAACTGTCAAGGGGTCCCATAAATCACCCAACCGTAAGGAACGCGAAATCAAGGAACATAACACCGGTATGACGGAAACTAGGGTGGCAAGAGTGGAACAAAACACTGGGCATAAGGCCGAGCCTTCCACCCTTTACCAAATATATAGATGCATTAATTATAGCAGATATATATTGTAATATCCCCAACAAGTAAACATGTTCCAACAAGGAACAACATCTCCATGTTCCAACAAGGAACAAACTTCACTTCACCGCAACTAGCAACGCTATAAGAGGGCTGAGCAAAGCGGTAACATAGCCAATCAACGGTTTGCTAGGAAAGGATGGTTAGGGGCTGACATGGCAATATGGGTGGCATGATAAGCAAGTGGTAGGCATCGCAGCATAGGCATAGCAAAAGAGCGAGCAACTAGCATAGCAAAGATAGAAGTGATTTCGAGGGTATGGTCATCTTGCCTGCAATGTTCTCAAAGTTGTCGAAAGCTTGATCCTCGTAAGCGTTCTCAACAGGTTCCTCGCTCACGTACTCGCCTCCGGCTCTACCCAAAGCAAGAACACAAACAAAGGAACCACAATAAATCACGGTGCAATGCACAAGCAACATGATGCAAAACATGACATGATATGCGAGATGTGATATGCAATGCGTATGTGCGCCCGGAAGGAAAATGATGAACCAGGCATCAACTTGGCAAACCAAGTATGCCACTGAAAGATGAGATGATTTCGTTGAAATCGATATAAAGATCACCGAAACGGATGCACGGTTTGCAAATGAGAAGCAAAACAAGAATGGCACAAATCTGCCATTAACAAATGATGCCACTTAGCAAGCAACAAGAAATTAAGCTACTGCACCCAAACGTACCAACAAAGTATATGGAAGTGATCTACACAAGATGCTTGACAAAAGATGAACACTGAGCTACGGCTAAATCACATCATAACAGGTTCAAACAAGCATGGCAAAAGTGCACAAAATATCAGTTGGACATGGAAAAAACAGCATCGGTAGCAATGTTCAGAGCAAGAAAACTACATGCTACAGGAACTTATAATAGTAAAACAAGGCATGGCATGAATCTACTCAAAGCATAGAACAAAAGTCCCTTACTGACCATAAGCCAAAAGGATCAGAAAATATAGTAACACCCATGTCAATATCGTAAGTTTAGTTAATGATTCAGCAACATGGCATGTCAAAACTGATAACAAGTAGGCATGTTTAAGAGCTCGATGCACTCACTACAGAGCCTTTCATGATAAACTAAGCATACATACATCAAGAAGACATGGCATAGAAGACATACATGGCAAGAACAATAACATAGAATACATGGATCAACCACAACAACCTAGGCAAAATTGAATAACATGTAAACAATCTGCCAGGAAACATTTGATAGCAAAAGTAGAGCTCGATTGACTCAAGCTATGGCACTCCATAATTGCAAACAAGGGCATGGATGGATAGAGCAAGACATGTATAACAAAACATCCTTACTGAAGTATCTCAAAATATGCATAGATCTCTCGGTAGCATCAAGTTAACATGGCATCAAAATATCAGCTAAACAGAGCTGAAATCAGCAACATCAAGACACCTACTTTGCATGCTTGTGCTAGTCACCACATAGATCACAAAAATACATGGCATACACCCCTGGAAAGATGGCATGGCATATTACAAAACACATGTAGGACTCAAATTCATAGGGTGCACACATTAATCATAGCAAAATAACAAAGTGCAAGTTACATTAAGAAATGAAACTAACATCACATAGCCCTCTTCCAACAGCATTTCGGGCATCAAGATGAGCTCAAATGAAAATGATGCAAGGAGATGAAATGATCTACTCTTCGAGACGAACATTTTGATATATTATACACGCAAAATGGAGCTACAGATGCAAAGTTATGCTACGTTGAAAATGCCACAAAATATTCAAAGGATTAAGAACTTAGACGAAAAGGAGAGGGGGAAGAAGTCAACCGGGATCCGGATCGGGATCCGGCCCGATCGGATCGAGGGCGGCGGCGGCGGTGGTTCGCCGGAGAGGAGAAGAGGCCGGAGGAGGAGGAGAGGTCGGCGCGGGGTCGGGCCGGCGGGCGAGGTCGGCGAGGGCGGCCGCGACGGGTGGCGGGATCCGTGGCCGGGCGGCGGGCGGCGTGCGCCAAGGCGGCGAGGGCCGGGCGGGCGGCGGGCAGCAGCGGCGGCGAGATCCGGAGGGCCGGAGGCGGCGGAGCAGCGGAGGGCGGCGGCGACCGCGCTGGAGGCGCTGGGTCGCCGGATGCGTGGCGCTGCGGCGGCGCTGTGCTGGTCAAGGGTTTCGCCTGGTCCCGGCGGGCGGCGGCAGCGCTGACACGTGATGCCATGACTGGTTCGGACGCTGGCGGCGGTTTCGTCCGGCGGCGGCGGACGTGTCCGTACGGGCGCGGGGAGGAGTTTTAGGGTTTCGGGGAAGAAGACCCGGATTTGGACGGGGGAGGTGTTTAAATAGGCATAGAGGGAGCTAGGAGAGTCCAAATGAGGTGTAGTTTTCGCCCACACGATTGTGATCGAACGACGGAGAGCATGAAAGTGACTTAGATGGGTTATTGGACTATTTTGAAGGGTGTTGGGCTGCAACTTAAAAGAGGCCTTTATGAGAGTGCGGTTAACCGCTGAGTACCAAACGAGCTCCAAATGACCAAACTTGACCGGTGGTCTCGGGTGGTATACCAAGGCCACTTGACAAACCTCGGTCCATTCCGAGAAAGTTTAGTACCGCTCACGGAAAAAGCGTAAAAGGGGCCGCCGGGGGAGATAGGAGTGCCGGATTGCAAAACGGACAACGGGAAAAATGCTCGGAATCATGAGACGAACACGTATGCAAATGCAATGCACATGATGACATGATATAAAATGCATGACATGGACAAAATGCAAAATGAAGAAAAACCCAACCACGGAGGGAATATCATATCACAATGCCGAAAATGGTAAGATTTGGAGTTACAAATATGGAAAGTTACTTCCGGGGTGTTACACATCCTGCCACCGTCACTCTGCCACAAACATTGAGATACATGTCTTCTAAATTCTAGTAAATCCAAAACTCGTATGAAATTCATGAAACTTGGCATGCTATCATGGAGCGGCATCAACATGCCGGGGTAAATTTTTGTCCCATTTGGGGCAGTTTGGGTATAAGCTTCTCACAAACCAGATCTTCTCACAACAAGCGTGATGCTTTCGGTAGGGAACATGCCACCTTTAGGGACGAAACGATATCCGTTACCTTTGATTGCTTTCAAAAAATTTCGAGTGTCAACATAGAACAACAAGAGTGTTGTGTTAAATTTTGGAATTTTTCGGGATTCGTTTGGATATTTTATACATTAACTGGGTTTCCCAGGCATTTTATGCACATAATCAAAATTTGAACTACATGCACATTCTCCAGTGCATATAAACCGGTTGAAAAATCAAATATGTGTCCTTGGTTGCATGCTTAGGTCCCATGCAAGAAATGGGAATGAATTTCAAACACCTTGCCACCGTCAGTCGTCCGCAAACATTGCGACACCTGATTTTTAAATTCTAGTAAATCCAAAACTCGTCTGAAATTCATGAAACTTGGCATGCTATCATGGAGCGGCATCAACATGCCGTGGTAAAATTTTTGTCCCATTTGGGGCAGGTTTGGGTATAAGCTTCTCACAAACCAGAGCTTCTTACAACAAGCGTGATGCTTTCGGTAGGGAACGTGCGACCTTTGGGGACGAAACGATATCCGTTGCCTCTGATTGCTTTCAAAAAAATTCGAGTGTCAACATAGAACAACAAGAGTGTTGTGTTAAATTTTGGAATTTTTCGAGGTTCGTTTGGACATTTTTATACATTAACTGGGTTTCCCAGGCATTTTATGTGCATAATTCAAATTTGAACTACATGCACATTCTCCAGTGCATATAAACTGGTTGAAAAATCAAATATGTGTCCTTGATTGCATGCTTGGGTCCCATGCAAGAAATGGGAATGAATTTCAAACACCTTGCCACCGTCACTCGTCGCAAACATTGCGATACTTGGTTTTTAAATTCTAGTAAATCCAAAAATCGTCTGAAATTCATGAAACTTGGCATGCTATCATGGAGCGGCATCAACATGTCGTGGTAAATTTTTTGTCCCATTTGGGGCAGGTTTGGGTATAAGCTTCTCTCAAACCAGAGCTTCTCACAACAAGCGTGATGGTTTCGGTAGGGAACGTGCCACCTTTGGGGACGAAACGATATCCGTTGCCTTTGATTGCTTTCAAAAAAATTCGAGTGTCAACATAGAACAATAGGAGTGTTGTGTTCAATTTTGGAATTTTTCGGGGTTCGTTTGGACATTTTTATACATTAACTGGGTTTTCCAGACATTTTATGTGCATAATTCAAATTTGAACTACATGCACATTCTCCAGTGCATATAAACTGGCTGAAAAATCAAATATGTGTCCTTGGTTGCATGCTTAGGTCCCATGCAAGAAATGGGAATGAATTTCAAACACCCTGCCACTGTCACTCGGCCGCAAACATTGAGATACATGGCTTTTAAATTCTAGTAAATCCAAAACTTGTCTAAAATTCATGAAACTTGGCATGCTATCATGGAGCAGCATCAACATGCCATGGTAAAAAAATTGTGCCATTTGGGGCAGGTTTGGGTATAAGCTTCTCACAAACCTAAGCTTCTCACAACAAGCGTGATGGTTTCGGTAGGGAACGTGCCACCTTGGGGACGAAACGATATCCGTTGCCTCTTATTGCTTTCAAAAAATTTCTAGAGTTAACATAGAACAACAGGAGTGTTGTGTTTACTTTTGGAATTTTTCGGGTTTCGTTTGGACATTTTTATACATTAACTGGGTTTTCTAGGCATTTCATGTGCATAATTCAAATTTGAACCACATGCACAAGCTCCAGTGCATATAAATTGGTTAAAAAAATCAAATATGTGTCCTTCGGGGCATGCTTAGGTCCCATGCAAGAAATGGGAATGAATTTCAAACGCCAGGGCACTGTTGATTGCCGGCAAAACATTGAGATACTTTGTTTTTAAATTCTAGTAAATCCAAAACTCATCTGAAATTCATGAAACTTGGCATGCAATAATGGAATGGCACCCGCCATGCTGTGGTATTTTTCGTGGCCATTTTGAGAGAAGACGCACTCGAATAACAACCAACAAAGGCATTTAAAACAAATAGCTGCCACTGTAACATCTCAAACGTTTTGTATAATTTAAATTGTGTGCGTTCTGTTAACCATTCACGTGATGCCACGCCTCACTCTTTTAATGGCTAGGAGGTGTCGTGCAGACAGGTGCTTGAGTGCTTGACTAAACGGAAGGCGTGCGAGCTGTACTCCAATGCGGGCGCGACCGGAAGCGTCATGAGCAGTACGCCAGCAGCTCACCGAAGCGAGCCCTTTGACTTCCATGGCCGCCCACCTTGCTCGCATCCTCTCCATTAATGGCGCCCAAGCCACAATATAATTTGGTTTTTAAATGTAAAACACTCATCACAAACATTTTAGTTAGAACACCCGTATGCAAACCGGCAGCTTCACCAGGAAGCCAAGGGAAAATGTGCCGAGCAGGATTTGTGCAGCTCTTGATCGCAAACGTTTTAGATAGAACACCCATATGCAAAGTGAGAGCTATGGTCTTCCTCCTTAAGTCGAGGGAAAATCCGCAGCGCAGGATTTGTGCATCCCTTCAACGCAAACGGTTGTTTTGGATGACCCTTGTGCAACCACGTACAAACAATTTGGTAAGATTTGCATCTGTCATATTGGGTATGTTGCCATCTGTCAAACTGGAAAGATTTACATTTGTTGATCTAGTAACGTTGCCATTTGTCAATCCTTGTAACACTGCAATTTGTCAAAATATGCAGCTAGAAATCGCTAGCACTATCTAATTTTTGCAACTAAAATTCAGTAATTAAGCATAGATTTCATTCATAGATTAAGCAGTCATTCTTAATTGATACAAACAGTTCAAATCAACAGCTGAACCGACCAAACTTTTCCCCAATTGTTGCCAACCACGTACTGAAATAGCTAGTTCAACTATATATACTAGCTAATTTTAAGTACGCTGTACAGTTCGACCACACATCTATAGTCAGATGAACCGAACAAAATAGCCCCTAAATACTACTACTACCACGGGGGGGCTTTGTGCTACTTTCGGCAGCCCCTCCTCTGCTGAGCGTGCTTAGTAAGAGGAAGAGGAGGAGGAGGAGCCTACCGACGAGCTGGAGAAATGCAATATGGTGCCTGCCGCTGTTGCACGTTCAGCAACGCTCGCCAGCTTGGACGCCCGCTGCCGCTCCAGATGATCCCTCTCGAAGCGGCTGGACTGCTCGTAGATCTCCCGATTCCTCGCCTCTGCGTCGGCGTGTGCTGCGGCCACGGCTGCGGTAAGGCTCCTTGCATGCTCGACGAGGCGCTCCTCCTCCTCCCGCAGGAACTCGATGTAGCGCATGTTGGGGAACGCAGTAATTTCAAAAAAAATCCTACGCACACGCAAGATCATGGTGATGCATAGCAACGAGAGGGGAGAGTGTTGTCCACGTACCCACGTAGACCGTAAGCAGAAGCGTTATGACAACGCGGTTGATGTAGTCGTACGTCTTCACGATCGACCGATCCTAGTACCGAAAGTACGGCACCTCCACGATCTGCACACGTTTGGCTTGGTGACGTCCCACGAACTCACGATCCAGCAGAGTGTCGAGGGAGAGCTTCGTCAGCACGACGGCGTGATGACAGCGATGATGAAGCTACCGGCACAGGTCTTTGCCTAAGCACTAAAACGATATGACCGAGGTGGATTATGGTGGAGGGGGGCACCGCACACGGCTAAACGATCAATGCTCAACTTGTCTGTTCTAGGGTGCCCCCTGCCCCCGTATATAAAGGAGCAAGGGGGGAGGTCGGTCGGCCCTTGGAGCGCGCCAAGGAGGGGAGGAGTCCTCCTCCTAGTAGGAGTAGGACTCCCCCTTTCCTAGTCCACCTAGGAGGAGGAAGGGGAAAGGAAGGAAGAGGAAGAGGAGAAGGAAAGGGGGGAGCGCGCCCCCCTCCCTAGTCCAATTCGGACTCCCTATAGGGAGGGGGCGCGGCTGCCCCTTGTGGGCTGCCTCCCCTCTCCCTATGGCCCATGTAGGCCCAACTTTCCCGGGGTTCTAGTAACCCTCCGGGACTCCGGTTTTCTCCGAAACCACCCGGAACACTTCCGGTGTCCGAATATAGCTATCCAATATATCAATCTTTATGGCTCGACCATTTCGAGACTCCTCGTCATGTCTGTGATCACATCCGGGACTCTGAACTACCTTCGGTACATCAAAACACATAAACTCATAATACCGATCGTCACCGAACGTTAAGCGTGCGGACCCCACGGGTTCGAGAACCATGTAGACATGACCGAGACACGTCTCCGGTCAATAACCAATAGCGGAACCTGGATGTTCATATTGGCTCCCACATTTTCTACGAAGATCTTTATCGGTCAAACCACATAACGGTATACGTTGTTCCCTTTGTCATCGGTATGTTACTTGCCCGTGATTCGATCGTCGGTATCTCAATACCTAGTTCAATCTCGTTACCGGCAAGTCTCTTTACTCGTTCCGTAATGCATCATCCCGCAACTAACTCATTAGTCACGTTGCTTGCAAGGCTTATAGTTATGTGCATTACCGAGAGGGCCCAAAGATACCTCTCTGACAATCGGAGTGACAAATCCTAAACTTGATCTGTGCCAACTCAACAAGTACCATCGGAGACACCTGTAGAGCACCTTTATAATCACCCAGTTAGGTTGTGACGTTTGGTATCACACAAAGTGTTCCTCCGGTATTCGGTAGTTGCATAATATCATAGTCATAGGAACATGTATAAGTCATGAAGAAAGCAATAGCAACATACTAAACGATCAAGTGCTAAGCTAACGGAATGTGTCAAGTCAATCACATCATTCTCTAATGATGTGATCCTGTTAATCAAATGATAACTCATGTCTATGGCTAGGAGACGTAACCATCTTTGATTCAACGAGCTAAAGTAGAGGCATACTAGTGACACTCTGTTTGTCTATGTATTCACACATGTACTAACTTTCCGGTTAATACAATTCTAGCATGAATAATAAACATTTATCATGATATAAGGAAATAAATATTAACTTTATTATTGCCTCTAGGGCATATTTCCTTCAGCACGCAAGGTCGCTGACGCACGTGCGGGCCTCCACCTCCGCCTCCCTCCTTCGGGCAGCGGTGGTGGAGCGGGTGATGATCCCGGCGGTCGACGGTGGGTTGGCGGCCATGACGGCCGATCATGTTATCACGTGATCCATATCAACTAAACCATGTCCGATCATCACGTGAGATGGAGTAGTTTTCAATGGTGAACATCACTATGTTGATCATATCTACTATATGATTCACGCTCGACCTTTCGGTCTCAGTGTTCCGAGGCCATATCTGCATATGCTAGGCTCGTCAAGTTTAACCCGAGTATTCTGTGTGTGCAAAACTGGCTTGCACCCGTTGTATGTTAACGTAGAGCTTATCACACCCGATCATCATGTGGTGTCTCGGCACGAAGAACTATCGCAACGGTGCATACTCAGGGAGAACACTTATACCTTGAAATTTTAGTAAGGGGTCAGCTTATAAAGCTACAGCTGAACTAAGCAAAATAAGATGTATAAAAGATAAACATCACATGCAACCAAAATATGTGACATGATATGGCCATCATCATCTTGTGCTTTTGATCTCCATCTCCAAAGTACTATCATGATCTCCATTGTTATCAGCATGACACCATGATCTCCATCATCTTGATCTTTTATCAATGTGTCGTCACATGGTCGTCTCACCAGCTATTGCTTTTGCAACTATTGCTATCGCATAGCGATAAAGTAAAGCAATTACATGGCACTTGCATCTTATGAAATAAAGAGACAACCATAAGGCTCCTGCCAGTTGCCGATAACTTTAACAAAACATGATCATCTCATACAACAATTTATATCTCATCACGTCTTGACCATATCACATCACAACATGCCCTGCAAAAACAAGTTAGACGTCCTCTACTTTGTTGTTGCAAGTTTTACATGGCTGCTACGGGCTGAGCAAGAACCTGTTGGGGAACGTAGCAGAAATTCAAAATTTTCCTACGTGTCACCAAGATCTATCTATGGAGAAACTAGCAACGAGGGGAAGGAGAGTGCATCTACATACCCTTGTAGATCGCCAAGCGGAAGCGTTCAAGAGAACGGGGTTGAAGGAGTCGTACTCGTCGTGATCCAAATCACCGGAGATCCTAGTGCCGAACGGACGGCACCTCCGTGTTCAACACACTTACAGCCCGGTGACGTCTCCCATGCCTTGATCCAGCAAGGAGAGAGGGAGAGGTTGAGGAAGACTCCATCCAGCAGAAGCACAACGGCGTGGTGGTGGTGGAGGAGCGTGGAAATCCTGCAGGGCTTCGCCAAACACCGCGAGATATGAGGAGAAAGAGAGGTAGGGCTGCGCCAACAGGGAGAGGTTCTCGTGTGTTAGGCAGCCCCAAAACCCCCACTATTTATAGGAGGAGGGGAGGTGGCTGCGCCCCCATCTAGGGTTCCCACCCAAGGGGTGCGGCAGCCCTAGATGGGACTTGAAGGGGGCGGCCAAGAGGGGAGAGAGGCGCGCCTTAGGGTGGGCCTTTAGGCCCATCTGCAGAGGGTTTCCCTCTCCCCACCTAGCTGCGCCTTTGGGCCTTGTGGGGGCGCACTAGCCCACCCGGGCTGGTCCCTCCCACACTTAGCCCATGCAGCCCTCCGGGATGGTGGCCCCACTTGGTGGACCCCGGACCCTCCCGGTGGTCCCAGACGTTCTGATAAAACCCAAACTTTTCCGGTGACCAAAACCTCACTTCCTATATATTATTCTTTACCTCCGGACCATTACGGAACTCCTCGTGACGTCCGGGATCTCATCCGGGACTCCGAACAACATTCGGTAACCACATACAAACTTCCTTTATAACCCTAGCGTCATCGAACCTTAAGTGTAGACCCTACGGGTTCGGGAACCATGCGATATGACCGAGACGTTCTCCGTCAATAACCAACAGCGGGTCTGGATACCCATGTTGGCTCCCACATGTTCCACGATGATATCATCGGATGAACCACGATGTCAAGGAATCAATCAATCCCGTATTCAATTCCCTTTGTCTAACGGTATTGTACTTGCCCGAGATTCGATCGTCGGTATACCGATACCTTGTTCAATCTCGCTACGGCAAGTCTCTTTACTCGTTCCGTAACACATCATCCCGTGATCAACCCCTTGGTCACATTGTGCACATTATGATGATGTCCTACCGAGTGGGCCCAGAGATACCTCTCCGTCAACCGGAGTGACAAATCCCGCCTCGATTCATGCCAACCCAATGACATTTTCGGAGATACCAGTAATGCACCTTTATAGCCACCCGATTCGTTGTGGACGTTTGGTACACCCAAAGCATTCCTACGGTATCCGGAGTTGCACAATCTCATGGTCTAAGGAAATGATACTTGACATTAGAAAAGCTTTAGCATACGAACTACGATCTTTGTGCTAGGCTTAGGATTGTCTTGTCCATCACATCATTCTCCTAATGATGTGATCCCGTTATCAATGACACCCAATGTCCATGGTCAGGAAACCGTAACCATCTATTGATTAACGAGCTAGTCATCTAGAGGCTTACTAGGGACTTGGTGTTGTCTATGTACCCACACATGTATCTGAGTTTCCTATCAATACAATTATAGCATGGATAATACACGATTATCATGAACAAGGAAATATAATAATAACTAATTTATTATTGCCTCTAGGGCATATTTCCAACAGTCTCCCACTTGCACTAGAGTCAATAATCTAGTTCACATCGTCATGTGATTAACACTCACATGTCACATCGCCATGTGACCAACATCCAAAGAGTTTACTAGTGTCATTAAACTAGTTCACATCATCATGTGATTAAGACTCAATGAGTTCTGGGGTTTGATCATGTTTTGCTTGTGAGAGATGTTTTAGTCAACGGGTCTGTAACATTCAGATCCATATGTACTTCGCAATTCTCTATGTCATATTGTAAACGCTGCTTCCACGCTCCACTTGGAGCTATTCCAAATGGTTGCTCCACTATACGTATCCGGTTTGCTACTCAGAGTCACTCGGATAGGTGTTAAAGCTTGCATCGACGTAACCCTTTACGCCGAACTCTTTATCACCTCCATAATCGAGAAACATGTCCTTATTTACTCCAAGGACAATTTTGACTGCTGTCCAATGATCCATTCCTGGATCATTATTGTACCCCTTGACTGACTCATGGCAAGGCACACTTCCGGTGCGGTACACAGCATAGCATATTGTAGAGCCTACGTCTAAAGCATAGGGGACGACCTTCGTCCTTTCTCTTTCTTCTGCCGTGGTCGAGCTTTAACTCTTAACTTCATACCTTACAACTCAGGCAAGAACTCCTTCTTCGTTCCGATCCATCTTGAACACCTTCAAGATCATGTCAAGGTATGTGCTCATTTGAAAGTATTATTAAGCATTTTGATCTATCTTATAGATCTTGATGCTTGTTGTTCAAGTTGCCTAATCTAGGTTTTTCATTGAAAAACATTTTTCAAATAACCCTATATGCTTTATAGAAATTCTACATCATTTCTGATCAACAATATGTCAACAACATATACTCATCAGAAATTCCATAGTGCTCCCACTCACTTCTTTGGAAATACAAGTTTCTCATAAACTTTGTATAAACCCAAAATCTTTGATCATCTCATCAAAGCGCACATTCCAACTCCGAGATGCTTACTCCCGTCCTTAGAAGGATTGCTGGATTTTTGCATATTCGTTAGCGTTCTTCAGGATTGTCAAAACCTTCTGGTTGTATCACATACAACCTTTCCTCAAGAAAATTGTCGAGGAAACAATGTTTTGACATTCTATTTGCAAGATTTCATAAATAATGCAGTAACTGCTAATCCATTTCCAACAAACTCTTAGCATCGCTACGAGTGAGAAAGCCTCACCGTAGTCAACTCCTTGAACTTGTCGGAAAACATCTTTAACGACAAGTCGAGCTTTCTTGATGGTGATACTTACCATCATTGTCTGTCTTCCTTTTAAAATCCATCTTTTCTCAACGGCCTTACGACCATCAAGTATTTCTTCCAAAGTCATGGATCCTTTCTCGGATTTTATGGCCTCGAGCCATTCGTCGGAATCCGGGCCCACCATCGCTTCTCCATAGCTCATAGGTTCATTGTTGTCTAGCAACATGACCTCTCAGACAGGATTGTTGTACCACTCAAGTAGTACGCATCCTTGTCACCCTCGAGGTTTAGCGGTGACTTGATCCAAGCATTATGATCACTATCATCAGCTTCTACTTCAATTGGTGTAGGTGCCACATAAACAACTTTCTGTGCCCTGCTACACTGGTTGAAGTGATGGTTCAATAACCTCATCAAGTCTCCACCTTCCTCCCACTCAATTCTTTCGAGAGAAACTTTTCCTCGAGAAAGGACCCGTTTCTAGAAACAATTACTTTTGCTTCCGGATCTTGAGATAGGAGGTATACCCAACTGTTTTGGGTGTCCTATGAAGATGTATTCGTCCGTTTTGGGTTCGAGCTTATCACGATGAAACTTTTCCACATAAGCGTCGCAGCCCCAAACTTTTAAGAAACGACAACTTAGGTTTCTCCAAACCATTGTTCAAAACGGTGTCGTCTCAACGGAATTAGGTGGTGCCCTATTTAAAGTGAGTGCGGTTGTCTCTAATGCCTATCCCATGAACGATAGTGGTAATTCGATAAGAGACATCATGGTACGCACCATATCTGATAGGGTGCAACTATGATGTTCGGACACACCATCACGCTATGGTGTTCTAGGCGGTATTAATTGTGAAACAATTTCCACAATGTCTTAATAGCGTGCAAAGCTCAGAACTCAGATACTCATCTCTATGATCATATCATAGACATTTTATCCTCTTGTCACGATGATCTTCAACTTCACTCTGAAATTACTTGAACCATTCAATAATTCAGACTTGTGTTTCATCAAGTAAATATACTTAGTATCTACTCAAATCATCGTGAAGTAAGAACATAACGATATCCATCACAGGTGCCTTAGCACTTATTGGACTGCACACATCAAAATGTATTACTTCCAACAAGTTGCTATCTTGTTCCATCTTCAAAACGAGGCTTTTCACCATCTTGCCCATGTGGTATGATTTGCATATCTCAAGTGATTCAAAATCAAGTGAGTCCAAACGATCCATCTGCATGGAGTTTCTTCATGCGTATACACCAATAGACATGGTTCGCATGTCTCAAACTTTTCAAAACGAGTGAGTCCAAAGATCCATCAACATGGAGCTTCTTCATGCGTTTACACCAATATGAATTACATGGCGAGTGCCACAAGTAAGTGGTACTATCATTACTATCTTATATCTTTTGGCATGAAAATGTGTATCACTACGATCGAGATTCAATAAACCATTCCTATTAGGTGCAATACCATTGAAGGTATTATTCAAATAAACAGAGTAACCATTATTCTCCTTAAATGAATAACCGTATTGCGATAGACATAATCCAATCATGTCTATGCTCAACGCAAACACCAAATGACAATTATTCAGGTTTAATACTAATCTTGATGGTAGAGGGAGCGTGCGATGTTTGATCACATCAAAATTGGAAACACTTCCAACACATACCGTCAGCTCTCCTTTAGCTAGTCTCTGTTTATTCCGTAGCTCTTTTATTTCGAGTTACTAACACTTAGCAACCGAACCGGTATCTAATGCCCTGGTGCTACTAGGAGTACTAGTAAAGTACACATTAACATAATGTATATCAAATATACTTCTATCGACCTTGCCTCCCTTCTCATCTACCATGTATCTAGGGTAATTCTGCTCCAGTGGCTGTTCCCCTTATTACAGAAGCACTTAGTCTCGGGTTTGGGTTCAACCTTGGGTTTCTTCACTGGAGCAGCAACTGATTTGCCGTTTCATGAAGTGCCCCTTCTTGCCCTTGCCCTTCTTGAAACTAGTGGTTTCACCAACCATCAACAATTGATGCTCCTTCTTGATTTCTACTTTCGCGGTGTCAAACAACGTGAATACCTCAAGGATCATCATATCTATCCCTGACATGTTATAGTTCATCACGAAGATCTAGCAGCTTGGTGGCAATGACTTTGGAGAAACATCACTATCTCTCCTGGAAGATCAACTCCCACTCGATTCAAGTGATTGTTGCACTCAGACAATCTGAGCACAAGCTCATCGATTGAGCTTTCTCCCTTAGTTTGCAGGCTAAGAAAATCGTCGGAGGTCTCATACCTCTTGACGTGGGCACGAGCCAGAAATCCCAATTTCAGCCCTCGAAACATCTCATATGTTCCTCGACGTTTTGAAAACGTCTTTGGTGCCTCTACTCTAAACCATTTAACTGAACTATCACGTAGTTATCAAAATGTGTATGTCCAATGTTCACAACATCCACAGGCGACGTTTGGGGTTCTATACACTGAGCGGTGCATTAAGGACATAAGCTTTCTACTGATCGCATAATCGCTACTGTCAACTTTCAACTACATTTTCTCTAGGAACATATCTAAACAGTGGAACTAAAGCGCGAGCTCACGACATAATTTGCAAAGATCTTTTGACTATGTTCAGGATAATTAAGTTCATCTGATGAACTCCCACTCAGATAGACGTCCCTCTAGTCATCTAAGTGATTACATGATCCGAGTCAACTAGGCCGTGTCTGATCATCACGTGAGACGGACTAGTCATCGTCGGTGAACATCTTCATGTTGATCGTATCTACCATACGACTCATGCTCGACCTTTCGGTCTCTTGTGTTCCGAGGCCATGTTTGTACATGCTAGGCTCGTCAAGTCAACCTAAGTGTATTGCGTGTGTAAATCTGGCTTACACCCGTTGTATGTGAACGTAAGAATCTATCACACCCGATCATCACGTGGTGCTTCGAAACGACGAACTTTCACAACGGTGCACAGTTAGGGGGAACACTTTCTTGAAATTTTAATGAGGATCATCTTATTTACTACCGTTGTTCTAAGCAAATAAGATGCATAAACATGATAAACATCACATGCAATCAAATAGTGACATGATATGGCCAATATCATTTTGCTCCTTTTTGATCTCCATCTTCGGGGTTCCATGATCATCATCGTCACCGGCATGACACCATGATCCCCATCATCATGATCTCCATCATCGTGTCTCCATGTAGTTGTCTCGCCAACTTATTACTTCTACTACTATGGCTACCGGTTAGCAATAAAGTAAAGTAATTACATGGCGTTGTTTAATGACACGCAGGTCATACAATAAATAAAGACAACTCCTATGGCTCCTGCCGGTTGTCATACTCATCGACATGCAAGTCGTGATTCCTATTACAAGAACATGATCAATCTCATACATCACATATCATTCATCACATTCTTCTTGGCCATATCACATCACATAGCATACCCTGCAAAAACAAGTTAGACGTCCTCTAATTGTTGTTGCATGTTTTACGTGGCTGCTATGGGTTTCTAGCAAGAATGTTTCTTACCTAAGCAAAACCACAACGTGATATGCCAATTGCTATTTACCCTTCATAAGGACCCTTTTCATCGAATCCGTTCCGACTAAAGTGGGAGAGACTGGCACCCACTAGCCACCTTATGCACCAAGTGCATGTCAGTCGGTGGAACCTGTCTCACGTAAGTGTACGTGTAAGGTCGGTCCGGGCCGCTTCATCCCACAATACCGTCGAAACAAGATTGGACTAGTAACGTAAGCATATTGAACATCATCAACGCCCACAACTACTTTGTGTTCTACTCGTGCAAAGAATCTACGCAATAGACCTAGCTCATGATGCCACTTTGTTGGGAACGAGCAGAAATTCAAAATTTTCCTCGTGTCACCAAGATCTATCTATGGAGAAACTAGCAACGAGGGGAAGGAGAGTGCATCTACATACCCTTGTAGATCGCTAAGCGGAAGCGCTCAAGAGAATGGGGTTGAAGGAGTCGATTGTCGTGATCCAAATCACCGGAGATCCTAGTGCCGAACGGACGGCACCTCCGCTGCTCAACACACATACAACCCGTGACGCCTCCCATGCCTTGATCCAGCAAGGAGAGAGGGAGAGGTTGAGGAAGACTCCATCCAGCAGAAGCACAACGCAGGGTGGTGGTGGTGGAGGCGTGGCAATCCTGCAGGCTTCGCCAAGCATTGCGAGATATGAGGAGAAAGAGAGGTAGGGCTGCGCCAACAGGAGAGGTTCTCGTGTGTTAGGCAGCCCCAAAACCCCACTATTTATAGGAGGAGGGGAGGTGGCTGCGCCCCCATCTAGGGTTCCCACCCAAGGGTGCGGCAGCCCTAGATGGGACTTGAAGGGGCGGCCAAGAGGGGAGAGAGGCGCCCCTTAGGGTGGGCCTTTAGGCCCATCTGCCAGAGGGTTTCCCTCTCCCCACCTAGCTGCGCTTGGGCCTTGTGGGGCGCACCAGCCCACCCGGGCTGGTCCCTCCCACACTTAGCCCATGCAGCCCTCCGGGATGGTGGCCCCACTTGGTGGACCCCTGGACCCTCCGGTGGTCCCAGCGTTACCGATAAAACCCAAACTTTTCCGGTGACCAAAACCTCACTTCCTATATATTATTCTTTACCTCCGGACCATTCCGAACTCCTCGTGACATCCGGGATCTCATCCGGACTCAACAACATTCGGTAACCACATACAAACTTCCTTTATAACCCTAGCGCCATCGAACCTTATGTGTAGACCCTACGGGTTCGGGAACCATGCGCATATGACCGAGACGTTCTCCGGTCAATAACCAACAGCGGCGTCTGGATACCCATGTTGGCTCCCACATGTTCCACGATGATATCATCGGATGAACCACGATGTCAAGGACTCAATCAATCCCGTATTCAATTCCCTTTGTCTAACGGTATTGTACTTGCCCGAGATTCGATCGTCGGTATACCGATACCTTGTTCAATCTCGTTACGGCAAGTCTCTTTACTGTTCCAGAACACATCATCCCGTGATCAACCCCTTGGTCACATTGTGCACATTATGATGATGTCCTACCGAGTGGGCCCAGAGATACCTCTCCGTCAACCGGAGTGACAAATCCCATCTCGATTCATGCCAACCCAATGACATTTTCGGAGATACCGTAATGCACCTTTATAGCCACCCAGCCACGTTGTGACATTTGGTACACCCAAAGCATTCCTACGGTATCCGGAGTTGCACAATCTCATGGTCTAAGGAAATGATACTTGACATTAGAAAAGCTTTAGCATACTAACTACGATCTTTGTGCTAGGCTTAGGATTGTCTTGTCCATCACATCATTCTCCTAATGATGTGATCCCGTTATCAATGACATCCAATGTCCATGGTCGAAACCGTAACCATCTATTGATTAACGAGCTAGTCATCTAGAGGCTTACTAGGGACTTGGTGTTGTCTATGTACCCACACATGTATCTGAGTTTCCTATCAATACAATTATAGCATGGATAATAAACGATTATCATGAACAAGGAAATATAATAATAACTAATTTATTATTGCCTCTAGGGCATATTTCCAACAGAACCGTTCTTACCTACACATCAAAACCACAATGATTTTTTGTCAAGTATGTGATGTTTTAACCTTCAAAAAGGACCGGGCGTAGTCACACTCGATTCAGCTAAAGTTGGAGAAACTGACACCCGCCAGCCACCTGTGTGCAAAGCACGTCGGTAGAACCAGTCTCGCGTAAGCGTACGCGTAATATCGGTCTGGGCCGCGTCATCCAGCAATACCGCCGAATCAAAGTATGACATGCTGGTAAGCAGTATGACTATTATCGCCCACAACTCTTTGTGTTCTACTCGTGCATATAACATCTACGCATAAACCTGGCTCAGATGCCACTGTTGGGGAACATAATAATTTCAAAAAAATTCCTACGCACACGCAAGATCATGGTGATGCATAGCAATGAGAGGGGAGAGTGTTGTCCACGTACCCTCGTAGACCGTAAGCAGAAGTGTTATGACAAAGCGGTTGATGTAGTCGTACGTCTTCATGATCGACCAATCCTAGTACCGAAAGTACAACACCTCCGCGATCTGCACACTTTCGGCTCGGTGACGTCCCACGAACTCACGATACAGCAGAGTGTCGAGGGAGAGCTTCGTCAGCACGACGGCGTGATGATGGTGATAATGAAGCTACCGGCACAGGGCTTCGCCTAAGCACTGCAACGATATGACCGAGGTGGATTATGGTGGAGGCGGGCACTGCACACGGCTAAAAGATCAATGATCAACTTGTCTGTTCTAGGGTGCCCCCTGCCCCCGTTTATAAAGGAGCAAGGGGGAGGCCGGCCGGCCCTTGGGGCGCATGAAGGAGGGGAGGAGTCCTCCTCCTAGTAGGAGTAGGACTCCCCCTTTCCTAGTCCAACTAGGAGGAGGAAGGGGAAAGGAAGGAAGAGCAAGAGGAGAAGGAAAGGGGGGCGCACGTCTTGTCGCCTCGCTACTTCTGTACTACTCGATCATCTGACACGGACCGCACAACAACCCAGGAAAACTGCCTCCACCCACTCCTTCCACCTCCTTCCTTCAGCCGGGGAGCCACGCCCACCCCACCGCGCCGCACCACCACCTCCCCCCCCCCCCCGTGCCGCCGCCCCACCTCCTGCCCACGCCCCCCCACCACCTCCTTCCCCACATGCGGTCCGACCTCCTCCCCCGCCACCCCTCCTCCATGCCCGCGCCGCCGCCCCACCACCTCCCTTCCCAGCCGCCCCACCATCTCCCCAGCCCGCCCCACCTCCTCCCCCCCGCCGCCCCCCACCTGCCTCCCCCCGCGCCTCACCACCACCTCCCTCCCATGCATCGCCGAACCACCTCCTTCCTCGCGCCTCCTCCCTATCGATCCAGCCCGAGGAGGCAACTTCGTCCACGGATCTGGCCACCCCATCCACGAATTCACTATTCCTTGGGTCTCTCACCTCCACCGGCCAGGGCAAGGTGCTCCGGCATGGTCCTGCGGGATGCGCTGCAGCCGGATCCGGTCAACCGTGGCAACGCTGGCTCTTTTCTTCCCCTCCCGATGGCGCATCCTCCTTCCGGCAAGCAACGAGGGCCGCCGGATCCCGTCGCATGGTCACAACGTTGACTGCGGCTTCACCTCTCGGCCCTTCCTCCCCCTCATCGAGCGTTGCCTCGTCAGGGTGATCCCGGGTCCCGGTCACCACCATCTCGCCGTTCCTCGCCCCGTGCGGCACTAACGCTGCAGTCTGTTCCTCTCTCTCAAGAGGTAACGAGCACGCGGCAGCGACGGCGTGTACTGCATCGTCGTGGATGCATGAAGTTTGCTTTTGTCCAACTCTTCCTCCTACTCTGATGTGGAGCACAAAAGGGCGAGGGGGCTCTCTCTGCAGCTCTGCAGCTCAACGGCATTCGTGGTGCAGCTCGCTGGCTGTACAATACATGCATAATGCAACCGTGCAGTTTGAGCGACAGCGTGCTTGCAGTACGTCTAGAGCATGCGTGCGGTTCTGCGGGGCAGGCACCGCATTGTGTCATTTCGTGCCATTCAGTGCATTTTAAAAATTGTGCAGTGGGTTGTATTTTGTGTTGGTTAGCTCTTGGGGTTGGTTTTGAATGTGCAGTTGGTTGTATTTTGTGTGTGATGATTGTAACATGGAGACACAATAAAAGAAAGCGATGCAATTGTTACACTGCATTGCGGGTTATTACTGAGTTTGTAAAACTTTTCTTGGTAAATGCAGTGCGCTCGGTGAACCGAAGAAGTACATCTTTTCAAAGTATTGTACTTTGTTAAAAATCTGTGTGGTTCGCTTTATAAAATATGTATGGCTCACTATGCAATTTTTTTTATAAAAATCAATACACTTTCATGCAGGTTCACTAAATCACTGGCCTCAGTCGTGTAGTCCAAAATGCCTTCATACTTTTTTAAAAAACAAGAAGAAAAACCATGCAGCTCGCTTCGATTTATGTTGTGGTTCACTTCTTTCAAAAAGTTAAATTGCACTCGTGTGTTCAAAAAAAGCAAATGCAGCTCGCTTGCCCATCTGATACAGTGCGGTTTTTAGTCTAAAAGCAGTGTGGTTTTTTTTCTCGTCTTCAAAAATTTACGTCCCACAAAAAAGAAATCATGCAGTCCATAGCGCGTCGATGCAAAGGCGGTTTTCCGTCTAAAAGCAAAGTGGTTTTCTTCCTCGCCTTCAAAAATTTACGCTCCACAAAAAACCATGCAGTTCTCTTACCCGTGTGATGCAAAGGCGGTTTTTCGTCCGTTCGATCTGCGGTTTTCAATCGGATGAAGTACCCACGACGATTTGGGTGTCGCGAAAAACAGAGTGTCCGCATTTCGGTAAATTCAAAATTCCTCTTAAACCATAAGGAATTAGCGGAAGTGTTCTACATGAAAGAGTTGCGTATCGTCGATATCTTTCCAACGGCGTATCGTTTGAATCATTCCGACCAGCGGTTTGCAAAAAATTTCGCCAAAAACGGCCGCTGCCACTCATCGTCCGTCGCACGATTTTCAAAATTAACTTAAAACCGTAAGAAATTTCAAAACTATTTCAACATATGAAAGTTGCGCCTCGTTCGTAGCTTTCCAAGGGCATATCACACGCCTCGTTTCGATAAACAGTTCACAAACTGGAGCGAAAACAGTACCGAAAATTTGAATTTTTTTGAAAAAACAGAATTCCGCGATTTAGTAAATTTAAAACTGCTCTTAAACCGTAACAAATTACAGAAAATAATAGATATGAAAAAGATGCGCCTCGATCATATCTTTCAAACGACGTATCATTTGCTTTATTCCGATGAACGGTTTAGAAAAATCGCGAAAATACGCTCGCTGCCACTCGTCGTCCGCTGCGCCATTTTTAAAACTGCTCTTAAACCGCAAGGAATCTCGAAAAGTGTTCAACATGGAAAAGTGTTCCAACGATATATTATACGCCTCGTTCTGATAAACGGTTAAAAAACTAGAGCGAAAACAGTACCAGAAAAACACTGCATGCAATTTTTTTTACGCGAAGTTCACTAGTCTCTATTGCAGTGCTCGTCGTCAAAATGATGCAGTGCGCTTCTGTTGAGCGTGCAGTGCCGAAGTGGTGTGCAGAATAGTTATTCTGCTAATATTAGCAGAATAGACCGTATATATATGATTGCTCGCCTTTGAGGCGACCGCGGAGCGCTCTGCTCGCGTCCCTCCGTGCGTGCTCTGCCAGCGGTTCAGCGTGCGCACGATCACGTTGGGAGCCCCATATGCATGCGGTTGCGTTGCGCGTGTTGCCATGCGATGCAGTTACGTGCGGCATGATGGAGTTACGCGCTGCAAATTAGAACTGCCATTAGGGCCTGCCGATATTCCTGGCCGTCCAACTTCCCCTTTAATTCTCGCGGCCATTATAACCTTAGTCTTTTCAACCTTTCGACCGCACCCCATAACACAACAAGCACACCCACGACGACACATAGAGAGGGGATGTCCAGCGGCGCTCCAATGGAGTTCGGCGAGCATAGAGTGGAGACCCACGCGAGGGAGACGGATCTCTCGGTGGTGTACACCATCGACTCGGCCGTGGTGGACGACTACATCAACAGCGTTGAGCAGTTGCTTGCTCGAGACAAGTACAAGGTGGTCGGCATCGACCTCCAGTACACCGCCGGTCTTCCCGGCATAGATCAGAAGGTTGTCGTTGCCCAGTTGTGCGTGCGCCATCATATCCTCATCTACCACTACTGCATGGCCACAGAGCCTTGCGAACAGGTTTGTCAACAGCACTGACTATAAGTTCGCCATGGTGGAAACCAAAGACGATGTAAACGCGCTCAGTGTTACGGGCTTGGCCTGCAAGAACCTTGTCGAAATCCGTGACCACTACAGGGTCTGGGGCAGCACGAAGAAGGACTCCCTGGTCGAACTCGCCTCGGCCATCATCGACCCCTACAATGAAAAGATGAAGCAGGATGCCCAGAGAACAAGTCCCCTATCCTGGCACAGGGCCTGGATGTGGCAACTGGATGAACCTCACCTCAGGTTCGCAGCCAAGATCATGTACACATGCTACGAGATGCACAGGTGGATCGTTGACATGAGGAAGTGCCTCGTTACCCAAATAGACGAGCCCTGATCGAGCCACAAGCAGAGCAAGCGTCACAAGAAGTAGATGATGATCAGATGATTGTTTATGCTAGTTAATCATGCATGTAATATATAGTTTACTTTATTGGTGTGTGAAAATGCCATGTGTGTAGTAGCCACCTATGTAATTATGCATGTAATAGTTTACTTTGATGTGTGCAAATGCCATGGTTGTAGTAGCCACCTATGTAAGTGGATGTTTAATTTGGTTATGCAAGCATGTCCTTATAAATGTGTGTGTGTGTGTGTGTGTGTGTGTGTGTGTGTGTGTGTGTTGTTCTGGTATGCAATTCCATCGCACAACACACACGTCTTATTAGCAGTAACCGTCTGTGTTATTATCGGTCTTCACGCACATTTCTGATTACAGACCTGTTTGCCGCGTATCACACACATCTTGTTAAGTTGAACCGTTTCTGTTCTCATGTCTCAAAGCAAACAGTTCATCCGAGTGAACCGCATGTCATATATCACACACACCTTCATCTGGCTGACCGTTTTTTTGTGTTGCCTAATCACAAACAGTTCATCCGAGTGAACCGTATGCTGTATATCGCACACACCTCTATCTGGCTGCCCGTTTCTTTTGTCCCTCCTCATCGCAAATAGTTAATTGAACTAAACCGTATGCCCTGCATCCACACGCAACTAAAATCTAAACTGTGTTTGATGGCTCCGCCATCGCAAACGTTTTGCACCTTTTTTGACTGTTTTTTACATCACCGTTTGCGATTATGGCATCGCACACAGTTTCGTTGAAGGGTCTCTGGTCGTAGTGTCGCGTTAGCAGCATCCTGCAGTAGTGATATGAACCGCATACCCCATACCTTATGTACAAACATCATGGTAAATTCGACCAAGGAAAAAAGTAGTTGTTAAAAATCATACCCCCGGTAATTTATGTGAAACACATATCCAATAACTTACCTACAAATTTCGTGGTTACTTTGATGAAGGAGAAAAAAGGTAGTTATTCAAATACATAACCCCCAGGTAACTTATGTTAAAGTATCATGATAATTTTGCGTACCACGGATGTGGTAACTTATGTAACTCATGTGTGGGAACTTTTGAGCCGATAACTTATGTACAAAGACCTTGGTAACTTTTACCAAAGACAAAGAAGTTATTGAAAACACAACCCCAGTAGCTTATGTGAAAGTAACACATTAATGTACGAACAATATATCTGATAACTTATGTACAAACACCACGACAACTTTTGACCAAGGAAAGAAAAAGTTGTTGGAAAACATAACCATGGTAACTTATGTGAAAATAGCACGGTAACTTGCATATAATAGGCATGGTAACTTACGTAGCCTAGGCGTGATAACTTATGTAGTCTACGCGTGGTAACTTTTGATTCGAAAAAAATCGTCGAAACACACCAACATGGGATCTAGTTTTGAAGATCTCGTCATGACGAATCTTTTATGTGAAGACGGTTTATGCATCGGACCACGGTTTGAGCTACAGAACTTTTTAAACTTTTGAAATAAAGAGAATCTAGGATGACATCAGACTTTTTGTCCCCTAGTGCATGCATATAATTAGAAGGAGGAATGTCGTGGAAGGGGAAAAATTCATGCTAATGGATACATGTATGTAATTAAAGTGAAGTGAGGAGATGTGTGGCAGTTTTGCTTATATGGCACACATGTGCCAAATATTGCAGTTCTATAAGTAATACAAGAATTACAAATGCTTCTAAGCTTCTTTATCTCATGCACTATGTGAGCATAGATTGATCTGTCAACTTCCTTGCGCCGTATCATGTTCATTGCATTGACCAAATCCTAATCAATAATGATAGGCAAATCACTCCTCTGTAGGGCAAAGGCTAAACCCTCATTACATGCGCAAAAGCTCTGCTTCTAATGCATCCTTACAAAGAGTACAACTTCCTGCATGCTGAGAAGATGATTTCCCCTGTATCGTCTCTGAGAATCATGCCTGCGCTAGCTTCTTTATTCGATACGTATGAAACATTCTGAGAATCATGCCTGCGCCAGCTTCTCCATTCGATACGTATGAAACGTCGGAATTCAACTTGACCCACCCTTGCGCTGGAGGTCGTCAAGTGGAAGCAGCACCCGGAGCTGGAACACTGCTATTTTTAGCGGTATGATCAAGGGCTATGACCATCTTCCCTTTACGTGAATCAACCTTCATATTCAGTTTAGTTCCGATGATTGAATCCAGGTAACTTTGAAGAAAACGAACAGAGATCTTCACTAGTGGTGCTGGTTTATTGTGAACCACTTCATTACGAACATACCAGCTTCTCCACAAGGTCATTAACATCATGCATCTAGTAACTTGATCTAAGGGCGCCAGAACTTGGAACAACCATTGCTTCCACGAGTTCTTAATGGATTCCGTAGCTGGTAGACACCAAACATTTGCCATCTTTTCATATAGCTGACGGACGAGAGGGCACACCAAGAAAGGGTGAAAGTTGCCCTCCACTTCCCTTGCACATATTGGACACACATCAGAAGTTTCTAACCCAATTCTATGTTTATTTTGCCAACTGGGCAGAGAATTTGTTACCCGCCAGGCAAAATTTTGTATTGTCGGCGGTGCGTTCGTCGACCAAATAAATTTCCAACATGGACATGATCCCGAAGGGTTAGCACTAGAGGCAACCGCACTTTCCCTATGAGCTTCTTCAAACGCTAGATCATAGGCGCTCTTAACAAAGAACTGACCGAACTTCCCTGGACCCAGGCCAACACATCATCTGATTTAACTCATGCCTTGAACTTCCATGGACTTCAGTCAAAACTAATATGCGAAAAAAATAAAAACCGAGGGAGTACTATAAGAGTGGTTAGCCAAGCAATCAGCTACCGAATTTGCTTCCTGAAAGTGAGAAAACGAGTTGGTTTGCAAAATCACAAACCAACTTATTGCATCGTGCAATCATTGCAACCCCCTCACCATGGTAATCATCTTGTTTTTGTATGGACTCCCTATTGCCTACCGCGAGACAGAGCTCCGTCTCGCCTCTGGCGCGGGGGGCTACTCGGGCAACCCGGTACCGCAGCGACTGAAGTGTGTGTTTCTTCTCTCGTTTCTTATCGCTTTTCACTATTTTCTTTCGTTTTTTTTATTTTCTTCGTTCTTTCTTTGGTTTTCTTGGGGGGGGGGGTTCTAACACTTGGTAATCATCTTGTTTTTGTATGGACTCCCTATTGCGCACTGCGAGACAGAGCTCCGGCTCGCCTCTGGCGCAGGGGCTACTTGGGTGGCCCGTACTGCAGCGACGGACGTGTGTGTTTCTTCTCTGGTTTCTTATCGCTTTTCACTATTTTCTTTTGTTTTTTTATTTCCTTCGATCTTTCTTTGGTTTTCATCGCAAGGGGGTGTTCTAACACACGTTTACATTTTTTCCACATTGTACATTATTGGTATAAATCATGAACATTTTTATACATGATTAACATTTAATAAAACATATATTTTGATGTTTACTATTAATCACAATGTACATTTTGTATACATATAAAATATTTATCCATACACGATAACAAAAATGTAAAAAATGTTTTTGAAATGTCTACTATTAAACTATACTACCATGTTTTACATTTTATAAAATAATAACGTAAAACATATTTGTGAAATCGTGTAATTTTCTGACATGTAACGTGCATTTTAAAAGCGTATGAAATAATTTTCGCATTACACAAACTTTTTATACATTGTATATATTTTTGAAGATGGAAAATATTTATTTTCTGAAAAACATGAACATTTTTAAAATGTCACGACCATTTATGGAATGCGAAATTTTGAAAACAAAATTCAAACTAACAAATTTTTAACACTGTGTTGACATTTTCCAAATTCATGGTGAACATTTAAAAAACTTTAAGTACATTAAGTTTTTTAAAATATATCTATTTGTAATTTTTCAAAAAGGTTTTTTTAGAATTATTTTTGAAAAAAGGTGAAAATAATAATATGAACGCCAAGTGGGGCCAGCCAATTTATGGCGCTCCTGAGGCGAGGGGGCATTACTCCTGTGTTGCCTATGTGACGCTCTCTGCGTCAAGTTGCTGAAGACTCGCATAGAAGTGTCTTTGACTGGGCTGGCCCATGAAGGTAGCTACGCGAACTGTAGCTCAAAAAGGAAAAGTGCCCAGCGGCACATTCGAACACAGGGTCGCCTGCTCTGAACTACGCGTGCCTACCTTCTGAGCTAGGAGTAATACCTGACCATGTTGGAGCAGATCCGAATCAGTTCAGGAATTTCGAAAGCATTTTTTTTCAGAAAAATGGAATGTTCCGTGAGACGCAAACACTTTCCGAAATTGTGAAATATATTTTAGCAAACTATAACATTTTTGAATAATACGAACATTTTCTCAAAATGATGAAAGTTTTTTTGAAACGGGAACATTTCTCTAAATTCCAAAACAAAACTGGGAAACGCGAACATATTTGAAAATTCCTGAACTAAATCTGAAAACATGTTTGTAAATAAACTTGTGAACATTTTCTAAAACTCCTGAAAAAAATGAAAACGTGAACAATTTTTTAACATTGTCAAAAATTGTAAAATAAAACAATCAAACCTTTTTTTGTTAGACAAGAACATTGTTTCAAATTCCAGAACTATTTCTGGAAATTGCGAACAATTTTCGAATTTTTAAAAAAATGCGTACAATTTTTGAAAGCAGGAACATTTTTTGAATTTTTGAACAATTTTTAAAATGCAAACATTTTTTCGAATTTTGATTTTTATTAAAACATGAACAGATTTTGAAAATTGCAAACAATTGTAGAAATATCATCTTAAAAAAAACAAAGTTGAAAAATAAAATAAACGTAAAAGTGAAAAAAAAACAGAAAACAAAAAACAGAAATAAGAAGGAAGAAAAAGAAATATAAAAGCTGAAAAAATAGAAAAAAAATCAAGAAGAAACAGGAAGACCAGTCAAAAAGATTAAAACGGTTCAAGGTACCTTCTAGAAGGTTCCCAAAACCGGCTGCCTAGATTTTGTATAATGGGCAGGCCCATTGCTAGCGATGTGGCGCTTCGCGTATATGTTGCGTCGACATTTTGACGCAACCAGCGGCGCATAGAATTTTCCTTCGATCCCTAGTTTCCAGCTTGATCTCTGGTGTCTCCAGCCACTCCAGAAAGGTCCCTCGCATGGTAAGTTATAGAGCACGCCCTACTTGAGGCTACTCGAGCGGTTTTTTTCTTCAGTTTTGCTATAACTCATCTAGATGAGATATAATTTGGTCTCATTCATCTTTTATAGCCATTGGATGTGATGCTATAAGATGCGTGTGTACTGACGTGGGTTGTATCTGTTCTTGTTTTTCAAAGTGAATGAGACCAAATTATATCTCATCTAGATAAGTTCTAGGTACTCCCTTTTTTCTTCTCTGTTTTCCTTTGTTACTTTTATTTTTTTCTCCATCTTTTTCATTCTTTGTTTTTGTTTTTTTGCATTTCGTTTCTTCATTTTTTATTTGGTTTTCTTTTATCTTCTTCATTTTTGTTTCGTCTTATGTTTATTTTCATTTTCACTCTACATTTTCATATGTGTCAAAAACATTCTTTTAATAAGTGATCAACATTTTTGTATACATTCAATATTGTCCTAACATATTTTTTCAAATACTTGTTCAACATTTTAACACTTATTCAACGTTTTAAAAATAGTTTTAACATTTTTAAATACTCGTCCAACATTTTTAATTTTTATGCAACATTTTTAAATACTTTTTCAATATTTTTGGGTACTTATTCAACATTTTCAAATACTCGTTCAACATTTTCAAAATACTCTTTCAACATTTTAATTCTTTTCCAAAAAATATGTTTGGTTTTGTCTTTTCTTCTCAAATTTCAAACATTTGTTTGGTATTCTTTTTCTTCACCATTTTTTGTTTTTTCTTATGTTCCTTTTCGTTTTTGCTCTACATTTTTGTCTGTGTGAGAAAACATTTTTTTAGCAAGTGATCAATACTTTTTATACACTTTCAACATTGTCTGAACGTTTTTTTCAAATGCTTGTTCAACATTTCATTACTTCTTTCAAATATTTTTAATACTTTTCAACATTTTTAATACTCGATCAACATTTTATAATACTTATGCATCATTTTCAAATAATTGCTCGACATTTTTATATTTATTCAACATTTTGAAATACTTGTTCAACATCTTTTAGTAATTATTCAACATTTTTAAAATACTTATTCAACATTGTGTAATACTTGCTCAATATTTTAAAATTCTTGTTCAAATTTTTTAAATACTTATTCGAAAATTTTAGTACTTGTTCAACAATTTTAAAGCACTTGTTAAACAAGTATTTGAAAATGTTGAATAAGTATTGAAAATGTTGAACAAGTATTTAAAACATATTGAATAGGTAGTAAAAAATGTTGAACGAGTATATAACAAATATTGAACAAGTATCTGAAAATGTTGAATAAGTATTAAAAATGTAAATCAACTATTTGAATTTTTTTGAATAACTTTGAAAATATTGAACAAGTTTTTGAAAAATGTTGAAATAGCGTTCAGACAATGTCGAACGTGTATAGAAAAACTGTTGATCACTTTGTACAAAAAATGTTTTTGACATGTACCAAAATGTTCATCATCAACACACTATCTATTACCTTTTGGAGAGTCGTGTGTTCTGCATTGGTTATGTTTCGCTTGGGAGCCTCCGGCATGATGTGGAGTTGAACCAAAAAGTTTGTAAGGGCAGTTATAAAAAAAAGAAGTTTGTAAGTGAAAGTAGATCGTCTACTTCGTGAAGATCTACCCGAGTGAGGCAAGTCCTTCATGGGCGATGGCCATGGTGGGATAGACAAGGTTGCTTCTTCATGGACCCTTTGTGGGTTGAAGTCTTCATCAACATGGACGTACGATAGCACCACCTATCGGAACCACGACAAAAATCTTCGTGACCCCATTGCGTTTGCCTTCTCCAAACCCCTCCTTTACTTACATGTGCAATGTTTTACTTTCCGCTGCTATACTCTTAGAAGTGCATGTGTAGGGTGTTGCTTGACTTGTCATAATTGCTAACATCTGATTAAAATTGGGAAAATGTTAGGTTGTATTCGGTCAAGTAGTCTAATCACCCCCCTCTAGACATACTTTTGAGCCTACGAATCAGAGCTTTGGTCTCCGTAGCCTTGGTTTCCATTGCTTTGGTCTCCATAGCCTTGGTTTCACAACCTAGGAGAGTATGGCGTCTAATGAGGGTAATTATCACCGTAGAGGTCCATATTTTGATGGTACACATTTTACTAGTTGGAAGTACAAGATGAAAATGCATATTATTGGTCATAACCCCGCCTTTTTGGCCGTTGTTCGTAGGAGGAAATAAGTCTAATGGTGAAGAACTTTAACAAATTCTACAAGAGTCGAAGTAAAGATAGAAGCTCCAAGTCAAGGTCCTACAATGAGAAAAGAGTTTCTAGTCATGACCGTAGATGCTACAATTGTCCAAGACTCGGACACTATTCCAATGAGTGTACGACACCCTACAAGAAAAGAGAAGACTCACCTAAAAAGAGAAGTAAAATAGATGAATCACCTCATACAGATAGAAGGAGTAGAGATGACCGTTACGAACGAATACCCTCTCGAAGAAGCAAGGATTCAGGAAGGAAAGACAAGTCATCAAAGAGCTACACAAGACGAAGACATCAAGCTCATGTTGGTGAATGGGTTTCCGGCTCCGACTCCGACACCCACTCCGAGAGAAGTTATCACTCCGGCTCCGACTATACTCAAGATGAAGGTGTTGCCGGACTTTCTCTAGTATCATCCAACTCCCACGAAATATTTGATTCACCAAATGAAGGAATTGGAAGCATTTGGAAGATGCTTCATGGCTAAAGGCCCCGAGGTATCACACCCCGAGTATAATGATTTCAATAGTGATGAAGATTATTTGCTAGGTGATGATGATTTACTTGTTGATAAAACTACTGATGTGAGCTATAATGAACTTCCTAGTAATCATGCTAATCAAGATGAAACGAATGACAATCATAAGAAGGAGATTGAGTGTCTAACTAAATAACTAAACACTCTTAAGTTAGCGAAACAACTCAAGAAGATCATAGAGAGCTCCTAAGAACTCATGAGAAGCTACGCTTCGAGAAGCTAAATTTAGAGCAAGAGCATGAGTTACTAAAAGCAATCAATGATGATCTTCGAAAGAAGAGTTCTTCTTACATTGCCAAACGTCACCGCTTGTCTACTTATATGCCACAAGTTAAATCTAGTAACAAGGGAAAGAAAGATTCTTCTTCTAGTAGTAACAATAACAATGCTAAACCCAATATTGTTGCTTCTAGTAATTCTCTTGATTCTACTAATGATTCTGTTAGCCAAGTTACACTTGAGCAAGAAAATAGCTTATTGAAGGGAATTATAGAGAAAGGTGTTTACAAGAGTCTTGCCAGGAGTAAGCAATTTGAGGAAATTGCACGCAAGCAAGGAAGACACCGAAAGAATCAAGGTGTTAGTTTTGAACGAAAGTTGAATGCCAATGGAGTTGAATGGGAAACAGATCAATACCCCAAGACGAAGTTTGTTCCTCAACAAGAAAAGTACGATCCTACTTCCTTTAAAGGGACACAAGCTCAAGATGATCTTCCACCACAAGACCCCAAGATAAAAGGCAAGGACAAGCTTCAAGAAGAGATTGATTCATTTGAAGAAGCACCTCAAGCCTTGGTCAAGTGGGTTCCCAAGACTTCACCAAGCTCTAGTTCATCAAGTTCGACTACAACTCCAAGGATTCCCATCAAGTTGATGTGGGTCCCAAAGAAGAAGAACTAGAGTGTCCTTGAGGGTGACTCCACTAACAGACTTCACTCACATTCATTTGGCAAGAACTTGTGCAACCAACTTCAACATAGTGCACTAGTTCATGGAGTCACAAACCCTCTTGTTGGTAAGACAAGGGACAAGGTATTTGTGAGAGCCTGACTTAATAGGAATGATAGACTACTCATATCAACAAGGAATTCCTTCTTTTCTGGGAGCCCATTCGAAAAGAACTCCAAAGTTAAGTGTGCTTGCTTTGGGGTGATTCTAGGATGGGTGAACGACCGGGAAGTTGGTCCCGGGTGTGCACGAGTGAGGACAAAGTGCGCATGAAAAAGTAGTGTTGGTCTGTGGGGTTAGTCTAGACCCCACCAGGCGTAACGACGCGTTACAATTGGTATCAGAGCCGACCCTTGCGGTTACACGGGCATGCGCGAGTCAGGTGCGAGGGCATGTGGCGCATGGCACATGTGGCCCGTTGTGGCACATGGCATGGCACGTGTGCCGGACTGGACGCACATATGTGTGCCGAGAGGGAACGTTCCTGATGGGCCGACGAGGACGTCGGTTCCTTTGAGTGGGGGTGTATGTGAGAGCCTGGCTTAATAGGAATGATAGACTACTCATATCAATAAGGAATTCCTTCTTGGGAGCCCATTCAAAAATAACTCCAAAGTTAAGCGTGCTTGGCTTGGGGCGATTCTAGGATGGATGACTGACTGAGAAGTTGGTCCCGGGTATGCACGAGTGAGGACAAAGTGCACAGGAAAGACTAGTGTTGGTATGTGGGGCAAGTCTAGATCCCGTCAAGCGTAACGGGGCGTTAAAGTATTTAATGCATTCATGGACATCATGTTGGAAATATGCCCTAGAGGCAATAATAAAATGGTTATTATTATATTTCCTCATTCATGATAATTGTCTATTATTCATGCTATAATTGTGTTATCCGGAAATCGTAATACATGTGTGAATACATAGACCACAACATGTCCCTAGTGAGCCTCTAGTTGACTAGCTCGTTTATCAATAGATGGTCACGGTTTCCTAACCATGGACATTGGATGTCATTGATAACGGGATCACATCATTGGGAGAATGATGTGATGGACAAGACCCAATCCTAAGCATAGCACAAGATCGTGTAGTTCGTTTGCTAGAGCTTTTCCAATGTCAAGTATCATTTCCTTAGACCATGAGATCGTGTAACTCCGGATGCCGTAGGAGTGCTTTGGGTGTACCAAACGTCCACAACGAATCGGGTGACTATAAAGGTATACTACGGTATCTCCGAAAGTGTCATTGGGTTGACACGGATCGAGGCTGGGTTTGTCACTCCGTATGACGTAAAGGTATCTCTGGGCCCTTTCGGTAATGCATCATCATAATGAGCTCAAAGTGACTAAGTGGTTTGGTCACGGATCATGCATTACTGATGCGAGTAAAGTGACTTGCCGGTAACGAGATTGAACGAGGTATTGGGAAACCGACGATCGAATCTCGGGCAAGTAACGTACCGATTGACATAGGGAATTATATACGGGATTATTTGAATCCTCGACATCGTGGTTCATTCGATGAGATCATCATGGAGCATGTGGGAGCCAACATGGGTATCCAGATCCCGCTGTTGCTTATTGGCCGGAGAGTCGTCTCGGTCATGTATGCGTGTCTCCCGAACCCGTAGGGTCTACACACTTAAGGTTCGGTGACGCTAGGGTTGTAGAGATATTAGTATGCGGTAACCCGAAAGCTGTTCGGATTCCCGGATGAGATCCCGGACGTCACTAGGAGTTCCGGAATGGTCCGGAGGTGAAGAACTATATATAGGAAGTCCAGTTTCGGCCATCGGGAAAGTTTACGGGTCACCAGTATTGTCTGGGACCACTGTAAGGGTCCCGGTTCCACCGGTGGGGCCACCTATCCGGAGGGCCCCATGGGCTGAAGTGGGAAGGAACTAGCCTGGTGGGCTGGTGCGCCCTTGGGCCTCCCTGTGCCTAGGGTTGGAAACCCTAGGGGTGGGGCGCCCACTTGACTTGGGGGGCAAGTCCCCCCCCCTTGAGATGGGATCTCTAGGGGGCCGGCGCCCCAGGCCCCTATATAAAGAGGGGAGAGGGAGGCTGCGCACCCCTCCTCTGGCGCCTCCTCTCCTCCGCAACACCTCTCCCTCTCGTGAGAGCTTGGCGAAGCCCTGCCGAGATCGCCGCTACTTCCACCACCACGCCGTCGTGCTGCTGGATCTCCATCAACCTCTCCCCCCTTGCTAGATCAAGAAGGAGGAGACGTCTTCCCCAACCGTACATGTGTTGAACGCGGAGGTGCCGTCCGTTCGACACTAGGATCTTCGGTGATTTGGATCACGACGAGTACGACTCCCTCAACCCCGTTCTCTTGAACGCTTCCGCGCGTGATCTACAAGGGTATGTAGATGCACTCCTCTCTCTCGTTGCTAGATGACTCCATAGATTGATCTTGGTGAAGCGTAGAAATTTTTTATTTTCTGCAACGTTCCCCAACAGTGGTATCAGAGCTAGGTCTATGCGTAGTTTCTATGCACAAGTAGAACACAAACTTGTTGTGGGCGTAGATGTTGTCAATTTTCTTGCCACTACTAGTCTTATCTTGTTTCGGCGGCATCGTGGGATGAAGCGGCCCGGACCGACCTTACACGTACGCTTACGTGAGACAGGTTCCACCGACTGACATGCACTAGTTGTATAAGGTGGCTAGCGGGTGTCTGTCTCTCCCACTTTAGTCGGATCGGATTCGATGAAAAGGGTCCTTATGAAGGGTAAATAGAAATTGGCATATCACGTTGTGGTCTTACGTAGGTAAGAAATGTTCTTGCTAGAAACCTATAGAAGCCACGTAAAAACATGCAACAACAATTAGAGGACGTTTAACTTGTTTTTGCAGCATATGCCTTGTGATGTGATATGGCCAAAAGGATGTGATGAATGAAATATATGTGATGTATGATTGATCATGTTCTTGTAATAGGAATCACGACCTGCATGTTGATGAGTATGACAACCGACAGGAGCCATAGGAGTTGTCTTTATTTTTGTATGACTTGCGTGTCATTGAATAACGCCATGTAAATTACTTTACTTTATTGCTAAACACGTTAGCCATAGAAGTAGAAGTAATCGTTGGCGTGACAACTTCATGAAGACACGATGATGGAGATCATGATGATGGAGATCATGGTGTCATGACGGTGACGAAGATGATCATGGCGCCCCGAAGATGGAGATCAAAGGAGCAATATGATATTGGCCATATCATGTCACTATTTGATTGCATGTGATGTTTATCATGTTTTGCTTCTTATTTGCTTAGTACAACGGTAGTAAATAAGATGATCCCTTATAATAATTTCAAGAAAGTGTTCCCCTAACGTGCATGGCGCTATGAAAGTTCGTTGTTTCGAAGCACCACGTGATGATCGGGTGTGATAGATTCTAACGTTCACATACAACGGGTGTAAGACAGATTTACACATGCAAAACACTTAGGTTGACTTGACGAGCCTAGCGTGTACAGACATGGCCTCGGAACACAAGAGACCGAAAGGTCGAACATGAGTCGTATGGAAGATACGATCAACATGGAGATGTTCACCGATGATGAATAGTCCGTCTCACGTGATGATCGGACATGGTCTAGTTGAGTCGGATCATGTATCACTTAGATGACTAGAGGGATGTCTAATCTGAGTGGGAGTTCATTAAATAATTTGATTAGATGAACTTAATTATCATGAACTTAGTCTAAAAACCTTTGCAAAATGTCTTGTAGATCAAATGGCCAACGCTCATGTCAACCTCAACTTCAACACGTTCCTAGAGAAAACCAAGCTGAAAGATGATGGCAGCAACTATTCGGACTGGGTCCGAACCCGAGATCATCCTCATAGCTGCCAAGAAAGCATATGTCCTAGAAGGACCGCTAGGTGAAGCACCCATCGAGAGAACCAAGGCGTTATGAATGCTTGGCAGTCACGTCTTGATGATTACTCCCTCGTTCGATGCGGCATGCTTTACACTTAGAACCGGGGCTCCAAAAGCGTTTTGAGCAACACGGAGCATATGAGATGTTCAAGAGCTGAAAATGGTTTTCCAAGCTCATGCCGGGTCGAGAGATATGAAGTCTCCGACAAGTTCTCTGATTGTAAGATGGAGGAAAATAGTTACACGGTGAGCACATACTCAAACTATGCAGGTTGCACAACCGCTTGTCCCAGCTGTACATTAACCTCCTGGACGAGGCGGTCATTGACAGAATCCTTGATCGCTCCCACCTAGCTACAAGAGCTTTGTGATGAACTATAATATGCAGGGGATGGTGAAAACTATTCCTGAAGTATTTTCAATGCTGAAATCAGCAGAGGTGGAAATCAAAAGGAACATCAAGTGTTGATGGTCAATAAAATCACTAGTTTCAAGAAAGGCAAGGGTAAGAAGAACTTCAAGAAGGACGGCAAGGAGTTGCCGCGCCCGATAAGCCAGCTTGCGGAAGAAGCCAAAGAATGGACCCAAACACGAGACCGAGTGCTTCTATTGCAAGGAAAGGGACACTTTGGAAGCAGAACTGCCCCAAATACTTAGCGGACAAGAAGGCCGGCAACACCAAAGGTATATGTGATATACATGTAATTGATGTGTACCTTACCAAGACTCATAGTAGCTCCCGGGTATTTGATACCGTGCGGTTGCTCATATTTGTAACTCAAAACAGGAGCTGCGGAATAAGCGAAGACCGGCGAAGGGCGAGGTGACGATCTTGCGTCGGGAATGGTTCCAAGGTCGATGTGATCGCCGTCGGCACGCTACCTCTATATTTACCTACGGGATTAGTTTTAAACCTCAATAATTGTTATTTAGTGCCAGCTTTGAGCATGAACATTGTATCTAGATCTCGTTTAATGCGAGATGACTACTCATTTAACTCAGAGAATAATGGTTGTTCTATTTATATGAGAGATATGTTTTATGCTCATGCCCCGCTGGTCAATGGTTTATTCTTAATGAATCTTGAACGTGATGTTACACATATTCATAGTGTGAATACCAACAGATGTGAAGTTGATAACGATAGTCCCACATACTTGTGGCACTGCCGCCTTGGTCATATTGGTGTCAAACACATGAAGAAGCTCCATGTTGATGGACTTTTGGAGTCTCTTGATTACGAATCATTTGACACGTGCGAACCATGCCTTATGGGCAAAATGACCAAGACTCCGTTCTCCAGAACAATGGAGCGAGCAACCAACTTATTGGAAATCATACATACTGATGTGTGCGGTCCAATGAGCGTTGAGGCTCGTGGAGGATATCGTTATGTTCTCATTCTCACTGACGACTTGAGTAGATATGGGTATGTCTATTTGATGAAACACAAGTCTGAGACCTTTGAAAAGTTCAAGGAATTTTAGAATGAGGTAGAGAATCAACGTGACCGAAAGACAAAGTTCTTACGATCAGATCGTGGGGGAGAATATTTAAGTCACGAATTTGGTACACACTTAAGGAAATGTGGAATCGTTTCACAACTCACGCCGCCTGGAACACCTCAGCGTAATGGTGTGTCCGAACGTCGTAATCGCACTCTATTGGATATGGTGCGATCTATGATGTCACTCACCGATTTATCGCTATCATTTTGGGGATACGCTCTAGAGACAGCTACATTCACTTTAAATAGGGCACCGTCTAAATCCGTTGAGATGACACCGTATGAATTATGGTTTGGGAAGAAACCTAAGTTGTCGTTTCTAAAAGTTTGGGGATGCGATGCTTTTGTCAAGAAACTTCAACCTGAAAAGCTCGAACCCAAGTTGGAAAAATGTGTCTTCATAGGATACTCTAAGGAAACCATTGGGTATACCTTCTACCTCAGATCCGAAGGCAAGATCTTTGTTGCCAAGAACGGGTCCTTTCCGGAGAAAGAGTTTCTCTCAAAAGAAGTAAGTGGGAGGAAAGTGGAACTTGATGAAGTACTACCTCTTGAACCAGAAAGTAGCGTAGCTCAGGAAGATGTTCCTGTGGTTCCTGCACTGACTAGAGAGGAAACTAATGATGATGATCAAGGTACTTCGGATCAAGTTACTACTGAACTTCGTAGGTCCACGAGGACACGTTCCACACCAGAGTGGTATGGCAACCCTGTCCTAGAAATCATGTTGTTAGACAATGGTGAACCTTCGAACTATGAAGAAGCAATGGCGGGCCCAGATTCCAACAAATGGCTTGAAGCCATGCAATCCGAGATAGGATCTGTCGTGGAATTAACACGTCAGATGTCCTTAGTGTGAGGACTTAGTCGCGAGGCCAACGCATCTATGTGGTAGCTTGAGAGGGGTTGAGCGGAATCGAGAGAGGCCACACAGACAAGGGTTTAGACAGCTTCGGGCCCCGGGAAACATCATCCGGTAAAAACCCTACATGCTGTTTGAGGCTAGGTCTCATTATCATCACGAGGGAGTCGCCGTAAACCGGCCCTCCTCTTTGTGTCTAGCCCTAAGATTGTTTATTCTTGCTTGTAGCTTGTCCCTCTTTGGGGAACCCTCCCCCTCCTTATATATGTTGAAGGGGCGGGTTACATGACTAGTCCTAGTAGGATTAGGATTAATCTATTACAAGTGGAGTCCTAGTCTTGCTTCCTTTATAGGAGAATAGTCCTTACGCTTTCCTCATAAACCGGCCCACCATTAAACGTGAACCGGCCTTCTGGGCCTTGGGCCTCGTCATCCATCTAACCCGCCCACCGGGTTACTAATGAACCGCCAAGACCGGGCGGGTAGCCCATGAACCGCCAAGCTCCAGGCGGGTTACCAGTGAGTCGTCCAGTCCAGCCGGGTTATACTTCCGGCCGGTTTACGCCATGGGGTATATCCCCGACATTAGCCCCCAGTTTAATTTGGATTTATCCATGTTAAACTGATCTTGTAAAATAAACACAAGAACAAACTTGACGGGGTTGTGCTCCGGGTTAAGAATTCTTGTAAACCGCACCGATCATCCTTAAGTCCTTGTCATTTCCTCCTTCTAGAAAATCCAGGTCAATAAGCCAGCGTCATACTCAATTTGTCGACATTGGTTTCTCACAGAAAAATATTGTGAAGAATAATCCACTTGAGTCGGCTTCCAAAGCGCCGGTTTAAGAAATATTGGTCTTGAAATATTCATCGATATTCAGCCGGTTTGAAGATGTAAAACTTGCCGCTTAACATTACCAAAATGGCGGGTTATAAAAACTGATGATCCCGGATTATGACCGTTTATAGGCGCCGGTTATGATTGTTGCCAACGCCGGATCACACAATTAATCTTCTGATTTGCCAAAAGCTGAGAAAAGAAGATGTTCCTCCTTTATATGCATATTACCTGTAGCCCCAAGTCTTAAGAGGAGAACATAATGATAGCTTAAGACTTGTGTCAATATAAATATTGCAACCTTGAAGAAATCCAGATTGTTCATCTCAGTTACTAGTCACAACTGAATATTCCACATATGTAGCCCCCAAGTGCCGGGTTGTTATGCTTGCAGCAACCTGGGACTTGTAATTGCCTTATACTCATAAAAACTTCAACCAATGTAGCCCCCAAGTGCCCGGTCATTATGCAATAATGAGCAGGGACTTTTATAAATATGATCATATAGATTTGAACAGCAACGTGTAGCCCCCAAGGGCCGGGTCATTCTGTAATAATGAGCAGGGACTATGTAGATATGATCATGTAGACTTGAATTGTTGATGAGCAATTGGTAGCCCCAAGGGCGGCTCATTATGATATGATGAGTCGGGTCTTCAATAAGATGAGCAAAAATGACTTTGCATTAGCCCCAAGTGTCATGGTGCATGCTCATGGCGACATGAGACTTGCATATTTGATATAATCTCAACTTTGAATAATGTAGCCCCCAAGTGCTGGGTCGTGAGCCTGCAGCGACTTGGGACTATTCCTTCCATTGCAGAATAAATCATATTCATATCCATTGCGCTAAAGCGACTTTGAAAACCTCAATCATAATATTAATAACCATAATAAAAATCCAGCCATGTTGGCTATTTGAATAATATAATCCAATGATTTATAAGCGCATGATTCCAATGGCGCAATCCAAATATATCTTGGCGACTTATAGTCCAAAGCCAGGCGGTTTAATAAACACCGGACAATTTCTCATCATAGATGGCGATTTATCGTCTTAAAGCCGAACCGTTTTAATAAACGCCGGTGATTTATAATCATGCTTTATTCAACCTGTTTCGCATACAACAAGTTTAAAATGTCTGGCGGTTTACACGGAATGAATCATAATGCCCAACATATAACCCAGGTTTATAACCAAGGCTGCACTTAAGAATAATCAAATATGAAATATATCATACCCGTGACATAGAATCACATCGTTGGTTTACCAACTTTTTGTAGTAGAGTAATAACCCAAATTTTGAGTCTTGATAACTCCTTCCATATTGTGCGGTTTATGATAAACCGTGCGGGTTGTGATAAACACGGATTAACCATTTATAATCTTTGGCGACTTATAGTGAAACCAGACCGGGTTAATAATGCCGGATCATAATTAGTCATGTCTTGACAACTTGTAGTTGAAAGTCAAGCGGGTTAATGAACACGGTTTACTCCATAATAAGATGGTAACATAAAATCAAACCGGGCAGATAGCCTCCGGATTAGGATTTGTCCGTGTTCCGCCAATTTGTAAATGACAGTTTGAAACGGATTAACAATGTCGGTTTCAAAACGCAACAAAAATCAAATAACAGTTATAAAAAATATGGAAGCAAAGGCAATGATAAGACCGTTTGCAAAAAGAGGCTTTATTGAGCCGATCAGATGGTGTTACCATGGTCGGACACGACCAAGCTCCCAATAAGGTGTAGCTATGGTTCAAGTCAGCCAGGTCCCCAACTAAAACCGTGGCATTATGCCGATCAAGTGGCGTGGCAATGGTTCGGTTCGACCAAGCCCCAAGTGACTCTATGGCCTTAGGCCGATCAAGAGGCGTGGTGATTCAGACTTGACCATGTCCCCAAGTGATCTGGTGGCTTTACGCCTATCAAAAGGCGTTGCATTGGTTCGGACACGACCAAGCCCCCAAGTGATGTTGTGGTACTAGGCGATCAAGAGGCGTGGCTATGGTTCGGATCGACCAAGCCCCAAGTGATCAATAATATGATAAGCCAATAAGGCATGATACCCATGTTTGGACCGCGCATCATGGCAGCAGGTCCTCTTTGGCACCCTTTAACTTTTGCAAGAGATAAATCCTTCTTGAACCGGATTTTGAACCGGATATTGAGAGCTTCAAAGCTTTGTGGGAGACATCTTTCCCTTGAACGGATTATGGCGGAATCTTCATTTTCAACGGAAATTTTCGATGGCCTTTCAACTCGAACTTGCGAGAAGTTAATTCCTTTTGAACGGACATTTTAAACCGGATTTGGCGCTTGAGGGCTTTGTGGGAGAATATATTTCCCTTGAACGGATTGTAAACCGGATACTTGAGAAACTTGAGTGAGACTGACTTCCTTGAGCGGATTTTAAACGGAATATTTTACGATGATCGGAACTTCTTCATTGAGCCGGATTTTGTAACTGTCATATACTTACTAAGCGGAAATTTTCGACGGCCTTGGATAATAGTAGCCTCCGGACGGGTTATCTTTCCCTCCATCGTCACGGGTTCTTAAATTTGCTGAAGCGGCAAGATTTTCTTAGTCATGTCATCGTAGCCCCGAGTCTCAAGATGACTCAAGGAGTTGTCTTGAGATTCTCCGTACTTTGACCATAGCAGACGGTATATATCATTGGTGTTAATAACGCGATGTAAATCCACAGAAGGCTGAGGTGACTGTGGCGGGTTATAAATGATCCCATATGAGCCGTGTCAGCAACTCGGCAAATGGTTCCTTCCAACTGGCTGTTTGAAGTTGACCAAACTGTAGTGACATCGATTGGTGCGCATGTCCATTGAACCATCTAGCGCAGACAGCGGCTGATGATAACTTGCCTCCAATTTGCTGGAAGAAAACGGGCTTACCCAAGCAGTGACTGGCTTTTTCCTCAGTAAAATAGCTCATGCAAACAGATGTAGCCCGATGTGTCGATGTAGACCAGGCCTCGGGGGCGGCGATTTGCGCACGTCCATTGACAACTAGCAGACGCGATCCCAGCAAGCTGATGTGAACCAGACCGCAAGGGCAGCAGCTTGTGTGCGTCCATTCATCATGTGATATATCCCGGATTATCCCCACATGGAATATTATCAATCCGTGCTCCATACCCGTGGTATAAACCATATTTATAATGAATAATGGTCCTGGCATTTTCATTGGATGGATATACAACAAAATGTATGATGTAACCCTTGCACCGCTGCTCCTTTTCCCTTTGACTTTTCCAATCTCCAGCAAGAAGAATTTTCTTTTGCTATCGCAACTCCACAGCGGAAAAGGCCTGCAGGGGCGCGGCGTAGACCATCAGGTAGCCGGCTCAAGCGGCTCAGATGGCAGCAGAGGCGGGGGTGGCCCAGAGCGGAGGTGAACCGGCCGCGGACATGGAGCAGGGCGGTTGACCACGTGCGGTGGCGTTCGATGCATTGAAACCCGGAGACACAGGGCGGCTCTCCAGCAGTGGCTCGATGCGGGGCGGTTTGGTGCGGCTCAACGCCTACTCCGGCAGTGAAGCGGAGGAGACCCAGCTGCAGCTTAGGATTTAGGCGGTCGACACCGTGGCGGCGAGCAGCGTGGCGGCGTGGGCGGCGGGTTGAGGTGGCGCGTGGCCAGCTTCAAAATGGCGGTGGCTCTAAGCGACTTATCTTGGCGGACCGACCCATAGGCAGCGGGGCGAATCTGTGGTGACCCGCGGTGGCTCGGCGAGTTGAACCGGCGGCGGCGATTTGTTGTGGCGGCGGCTTTTGAGCAGCTCCGCGGCTCAACACAAGCCTGTCGCCGTGAAGCGGCGCTTAGTGTGCTCCAATACGATGGCGGTTTAGAACGAGCGCGAGCACTCGGCAATGGGCGAGACCGTGGCTATGGCGGGTCAGCTCAGCATCTTTGAACCATGGAGGGAGTGATGCAATGCGCTGGTGAAACGATGAACGAGCAAAGCGTATTGACCGGCTCACGGGCGGACACCGCGGCGGTTCAGCGCTCAAGCGACGCCGCAACACGAGAGCAGCAGGTGGCGTTCGTCAGTGCGAAGGATAGCGACCGTGGTGGCGGTGACTTGAGACGAGGCCGGGCTTGGCTCAGTGTTGACCCGTCAGTGGCGGTGGAGTGGAGCGGCTTGGACGTGTGTGAGCTGCAGCAGAAAGATGCCGGCGAGGTACATCGGCGACTCAAGGCGCGGCAGGAGGCTAAGGCCACTTCACCGGGTCACTGCAACGGCTTGGCGCAGCTGCGAAGACGGCCCGAGGCCTACTCTAGTAGGGGCCACGACGGCTCCTGGTGGAAAAACTGAGGCCGACGGTTTAGAGACGGACTCCGGCAGGAGCAGCGACCCGAGGTGAAGCGGCGCTGCAGCCAGGGTGACCCGGAAGTGACGGGGACGGGGCTTGAAGCGCTGGAGTTTGGCGACAGTGTGGACAATACGGAGCAGCGCTACGCGTGCGCTTGTAGCGGCCCAGGCGCAGCGGATCATCCCCGGCCAGAAGAGGTGTGACAGCTCGGGTGGTCCAAAGCGGCAGCTTGGCGTGCCGGCGGGTTCGCGGAAGAATCAGCAAGGCAGGTTAACAACGGCAGCCCGGGGTGCCGCCGGCTTGACGTGTAACGGCTGAGACTTGAAGCGGGAGTAGCAGCCCATGTGAACGAGCGTTTCTTAATGCTGGCTTCCTTGTGTGTTTTTCAACCCCGTTTTTGTCAGTCGAGTTATGTCCTTCCAAAACTGCTGCATGCTAGTGCTAGTACTAGTACTGGTTCTCGGTAGTGAAATAAAAATTGGACTTTGCTTCACGTGGAGAGTAGCAAGGCTTCAGTGGAATCGGTCTTCTCAAGCACAACCTGACAGCTCAATGAATTGGATGTGTGTGTTGCATGAAACCAAGAAAAATACGTGTCGGGCCGGGCCGACTCCTTCAATTAGCAGTAGTGGAAAATTTTGTCGGTCTTGGCGATTTTCAGGGCGGTGGCCGTACGGTTGCAGGACGTAACAAAGATGGAACCAGGTGGATGATAGCGACAACAGCCTAGAGTCCATGACGGAAACTGATTCCCTGGGCAACTCAGAATAGACGCAGCGACTCGTGGCTCCAACACGGATTCGAGGGTGAAGACAAAGCTAGTCACGGAGGCAGCGCTCGAGTCCTTGGTCGAGGCGGCAAACAACAAAGCCTCGAGTCCATGGAATTGACCCGGCGAAGAAGAGGCAACTTGCTCGAGGTGTGGCGGTTTAAGGTGAAATGCGATGAGTACGCCCGCGAGGCGGGTGTCGGCGGCGGCTTGGAACAAATTGGCCTTTGTTCATGTTGATGATTTGCATGGATTTCGGTGAACCAACACTGAACCGAACCAATCTTTCAGGATTTTCTCTGATAATCTTGCCAACCAACCGGATGAACTCCACTAATAAATAATTTCTGATTTTGATCAAAATTGATATAGATCCTTTCAACACTGGCTTTTCTTCATCCAGAAATTTGCGAACTTCTCCAATCCCTGGAAGAGATCCCTCCAAGAACTCAACACCACCATGCGTTCGGCCCCACGGTGGGCGCCAACTATCGTGGAATTAACACGTCAGATGTCCTTAGTGTGAGGACTTAGTCGCGAGGCCAACGCATCTATGTGGTAGCTTGAGAGGGATTGAGCGGAACCGAGAGAGGCCACACAGACAAGGGTTTAGACAGCTTCGGGCCCCGGGAAACATCATCCGGTAAAAACCCTACATGCTGTTTGAGGCTAGGTCTCATTATCATCACGAGGGAGTCGCTGTAAACCGGCCCTCCTCTTTGTGTCTAGCCCTAAGATTGTTTCTTATTGCTTGTAGCTTGTCCCTCTTTGGGGAGCCCTGCCCCTCCTTATATATGTTGAAGGGGCGGGTTACATGACTAGTCCTAGTAGGATTAGGATTAATCTATTACAAGTGGAGTCCTAGTCTTGCTTCCTTTGTAGGAGAATAGTCCTTATGCTTTCCTCATAAACCGGCCCACCATTAAACGTGAACCGGCCTTCTGGGCCTTGGGCCTCGTCATCCATCTAACCCGCCCACCGGGTTACTAATGAACCGCCAAGACCGGGCGGGTAGCCCGTGAACCGCCAAGCTCCAGGCGGGTTACCAGTGAGTCGTCCAGTCCAGCCGGGTTATACTTCCGGCCGGTTTACGCCACGGGGTATATCCCCGACAGGATCCATGTATGAAAACAAAGTATGGACTTTGACAGACTTGCCGGATGATAGGCGAGCGATAGAAAACAAATGGATCTTTAAGAAGAAGACGGACGCGGATGGTAATGTTACCATCTATAAAGCTTGACTTGTCGCTAAGGGTTATCGACAAGTTCAAGGGGTTGACTACGATGAGACTTTCTCTCCCGTAGCGAAGCTGAAGTCCGTCCGAATCATGTTAGCAATTGCCGCAAACTATGATTATGAGATATGGCAAATGGACGTCAAAACGGCATTCCTTAACGGCCATCTTAAGGAAGAACTGTATATGATGCAGCCAGAGGGTTTTGTCGATCCTAAGAATGCTAACAAGGCATGCAAGCTCCAGCGCTCCATCTATGGGCTGGTGCAAGCATCTCGGAGTTGGAACATTCGCTTTAATGAAATGATCAAAGCGTTTGGGTTTATGCAGACTTATGGAGAAGCCTGCGTTTACAAGAAAGTGAGTGGGAGCTCTGTAGCATTTCTCATATTATATGTGGATGACATACTTTTGATGGGAAATGATATAGAACTTTGGACAACATTAAGGCCTACTTGAACAAGTGTTTTTCAATGAAGGACCTTGGAGAAGCTGCTTACATATTAGGCATCAAGATCTATAGAGATAGATCGAGACGCCTCTTAGGTCTTTCACAAAGCACATACCTTGATAAGATATTAAAGAATGGATCAGTCCAAGAAGGGGTTCTTGCCTGTGTTGCAAGGTGTGAAATTGAGCTCGGCTCAATGTCCGACCACGGCAGAAGATAGAGAAAAGATGAGTGTCGTCCCCTATGCCTCGGCCATAGGTTCTATCATGTATGCCATCTTGTGTACTGACCTGATGTAAACCTTGCCGTAAGTTTGGTAGGAAGGTACCAAAGTAATCCCGGCATGGAACCTGGACATCGGTCAAGAATATCCTGAAGTACACGAAAGGACTAAGGATATGTTTCGTTTATGGAGGTGACGAAGAGCTCGTCGTAAGGGTTACGTCGACGCTAGCTTCGACACAGATCTGGATGACTCTAAGTCACAAACCGGATACATGTATATTTTGAATGGAGGGGCTGTAAGCTGGTGCAGTTGCAAGCAAAGCGTCGTGGCGGGATCTACATGTGAAGCAGAGTACATGCCAGCCACAGATGCAGCGCATGAAGCAATCTGGATGAAGGAGTTCATCACCGACCTAGGAGTCATACCCAATGCGTCGGGGCCGGTCACTCTCTTCTGTGACAACAATGGAGCTATTGCCCTTGCCAAGGAGCCCAGGTTTCACAAGAAGACCAGGCACATCAAGCGTCGCTTCAACTCCATTCGTGAAAATGTTCAAGATGGAGACATAGATATTTGTAAAGTGCACACAGATCTGAATGTCGCAGATCCGTTGACTAAACCTCTTCCGCAAGCAAAACATGATCAACATCAGAACTCTATGGGTGTTTGATTCATCACAATGTAACTAGATTATTGACTCTAGTGCAAGTGGGAGACTGTTGGAAATATGCCCTAGAGGCAATAATAAAATGGTTATTATTATATTTCCTCGTTCATGATAATTGTTTATTATTCATGCTATAATTGTGTTATCCGGAAATCGTAATACATGTGTGAATACATAGACCACAACATGTCCCTAGTAAGCCTCTAGTTGACTAGCTCGTTTATCAATAGATGGTCACAGTTTCCTGACCATGGACATTGGATGTCATTGATAACGGGATCACATCATTGGGAGAATGATGTGATGGACAAGACCCAATCATAAGCATAGCACAAGATCGTGCAGTTCGTTTGCTAGAGCTTTTCCAATGTCAAGTATCATTTCCTTAGACCATGAGATCGTGTAACTCCCGGATGCCATAGGAGTGCTTTGGGTGTACCAAACGTCAGAACGTAACTAGGTGACTATAAAGGTATACTACAGGTATCTCTGAAAGTGTCTGTTGGGTTGACACGGATCGAGACTGGGATTTGTCACTCCGTATGACGGAAAGGTATCTCTGGGCCCACTCGGTAATGCATCATCATAATGAGCTCAAAGTGACTAAGTTGTTGGTCACGGGATCATGCATTACTGTACGAGTAAAGTGACTTGCCGGTAACGAGATTGAACAAGGTATTGGGATACCGATGATCGAACCTTGGGCAAGTAACGTACCGATTGACAAAGGGAGTTATATACGGGATTACTTGAATCCTCGACATCGTGGTTCATTCGATGAGATCATCGTGGAGCATGTGGGAGCCAACATGGGTATCCAGATCCCGCTGTTGGTTATTGGCCGGAGAGTCGTCTCGGTCATGTCTGCGTGTCTCCGAACCCGTAGGGTCTACACATAAGGTTCGGTGGCGCTAGGGTTGTAGAGATATTAGTATCGGGTAACCCGAAAGTTGTTGATTCGGTGAGATCCTGGACGTCACGAGGAGTTCTGGAATGGTCTGGAGGTGAAGAATTATATATAGGAAGTCCAGTTTCGGCCATCGGGAAAGTTTCGAGGGTCACCGGTATTGTACCGAGACCACCGGAAGGGTCCCGGGGGTCCACCGGGTGGGGCCACCTATCCCGGAGGGCCCCATGGGCTGAAGTGGGGAAGGGAACCAACCCCTGGTGGGCTGATGCGCCCCTCTTTGGCCTCCCCTGCGCCTAGGGTTGGAAACCCTAGGGGCGGGCGCCCACTTGACAGGGGGCAAGTCCCCCCCCCTTGGCCGCCGCCCCCACCTTGAGATGGGATCTCTAGGGGGCCGACACCCCCTAGGGCCCCTATATAAAGAGGGGGAGAGGGAGGGCTGCGCACCCCTGCTCCTGGCGCCTCCCTCTCCCTCCGCAACACCTCTCCCTCTCGTAGAGCTTGGTGAAGCCCTGCCGAGATCGCCGCTACTTCCACCACCACGCCGTCGTTCTGCTGGATCTCCATCAACCTCTCCCCCCCTTGCTGGATCAAGAAGGAGGAGACGTCTTCCCCAACCGTACGTGTGTTGAGCGCGGAGGTGCCGTCCGTTCGGCACTAGGATCTTGGTGATTTGGATCACGACGAGTACGACTCCCTCAACCCCGTTCTCTTGAACGCTTCCGCGCGTGATCTACAAGGGTATGTAGATGCACTCCTCTCTCTCATTGCTAGATGACTCCATAGATTGACCTTGGTGAAGCGTAGAATTTTTTTATTTTCTGCAACGTTCCCCAACACATCATCATATGTGCATTTCACTCTATGTCTATGTATATCCTTGTATGTTCTTTGTGGCACTAACCCATGTAGGTATTGAAAGTGCAAAATTCCAAAGATTGCTCCCAACTCGTGATGGACTACATCAACATTGAGCATCCACATCTTCACTATCTACATGCAGTCATCATCGACAAAACCCAAGGTTAGTTCATCCCTCTTGGGGGGTGGGGGGATATCACATCTAGGGGGAGCTTTGCTCTAAGACTTGAGCTAAAGCAACTCTAATGGTGTGAACACATTAATGCTTTATGTAAAAGTGGTAACCCCACTTGTGCTTAAACGATGAGTATGACCTATGATCAAATATTATCATGTGACTCCTAAGTCAATATACTCATATATAGATGACATGGTCATCGCCAATTGCTTGATAGATGCTAGAATTGGTTGTGCATGTTTGAAACAAATTTTATTTGCTATCTTATTGTGTGAGCATGTTGGTATGCATATTTTCTTCATTCGAGGACATCCATTTGTTGTTTCGATTGTCTTGGCTTCTTTGGCCAAGAGAATGTACAAGAATGCCAAAGCACCTCCTCTACCTATCTATTCTTTCTTGTCTCAAATTCTATTCTTGCTACATCAAAAAAATTGAACAAGTCTTTTTCGGACACTCCGGGTGAGGCGCACTTGGAGTCACCGATCTGATAAGGACAAAACCTTCTACTTGTTTTCGGTTGGACCAATTCATTCAAACTCGGTCAAACCAAAATCATTTAGATTGATCTAGTTTTCCTTCTCGGTGTTAATGAGTTGAATCTTTTCGGAGCCACCGATGTGCTATAATGCTAGCAGTTACACATATCGATGCCACCGACTTGTTCCACTTGGAGCCACCGGTAGCACATGGGTATATATACTCCGCAGCCCGTACAATTGAAAATTTCTTCAAACGTCACGTTCCCGCACTCCGTTGCTGCCGCCGCACTGGTCTCCGGATTATCACCCTCGTCTTCAATGCACCCTCACCGCTGGACTCCATCACCGTCAGCGGCAATCCTCCCCACCGTTGCCATCGCAGAGAATCTCCACCAAGTTAGGGTGAGATTCGATCCCCTCCGTGTTCTAAATTCTGATTCAATGCACAGATGGATTGCCATTATTCTTGCTACGGATTGAAATCTTCTTATCCACTGCAAATTCACTAGATTAGTTTCGAGTAAAAAAATTATGTTTAAGTTTCCGCCGAATGCATGTCGGACCGACCGATTCGAACTTTTCGGAGTCACCGATTTGGCCCTGGCCATTGCACTAGTACGTCTTGGTCCTACCGAGTTGTACTAATCGGTGAAACCGAAAGTAAAGTTTTAGTAAAACCCTAGCATATCGGAGACACCGAGCCACATATCGGTCTGACCGAAACTGTGTGCCATGTTTCTGTTAAGTGCTTCGGCATCACCGAGATGATCAACTCGGTAGATCCGAAATGCCTTCTATGAAAACTTGAAACTAAGATTTGAACTCAATTTAACAATCTGCTATTTGTGATGACTCATCTACTCTGCCCATACCCAACTGTTCACAGTGTCAGCTTGCAAGATGTCAGATGCTAGTGACAGTCGGAATGCCTCAGAAGCAAATGTTGACCTAAGTGAAGGCTCTAGTCCTGAAGGCAGCTACTATGAGGGAGAAAGGAGTTCTCCGGAGCTGCCTAAAGCTGCTACCAGGGCAAGGAAGAAGAGAACCTCACATGATGAGGATGAGGATTTTGTTGCTGAGGGAGCAACATCGAAGCAGAAAACTGTACTTAGAAAGAAATATGGCACAACTGCTACTGCCAAACCATCTGCCAAATCCAGGAAGAACATGTACAAGCCCATTCATGAGAAAGATCTTGAGACACACAAGCTAGGATCTATGAAGCACTTGATGTCCGAATTGGCCACCATTAATACTATTTTGAGGCATACTCTTTTTCCCAAATCTGGAGATGAAAAGATGATTCGTGGCCACCCCGTCAACCTTCTGCATCTCTTTGACACACCTCAGAAATTCAAGGTGATGAGCTTAATTGTTGAAACTATTAAGAGAACCACATCCGACCGAAAGAGATCATGTGGTTTTTCTCCGCACATTCAGTTGCTCATCAATTCCAAAGTTGGAACAAGCACATATCTACTTGATCCCGAGCATCTCCCTTTGTGGCCAGAATTCAAGGATAACGTAGTGGTGATTGATCCTTCTCACCCTACTTCTGCTGAGGCACAGGAGAAGATATAGGCCGCAGCCGCAACCAAAGCAGCATACCAATGCTCCCATTGCCAACCTCAAGACGAAGAATGATAAAATGACTTATCCGCTGGAAGCCACCCTAAGGATTGAGCGAAGTCTGGCCAACCTCACGAAGAACCAGGATAGCATAGAGCGGGTAGTCGAGATAAAGATACATGATATTGATGTAAAGATCAACAGGTTCATACCATAGTGGAGAAGCTAAGGGATAACGTTGATGCAGCTAGAGTTGCTGCAGAGGACAGTGGAGATGACAGACCTACTACTCATAGATTCCAGACATTGCCTAGGGCATCCAGGTCTGCTATTGTACCTATGGTAGACACGAGAGCTACAGTTTCTGCCCTATTTTCTGCTTCATCACTGCCACCTCCAGTCCTACTCCAGTAGATCAGCAGACATCAGCTGAAGCTTTTGCACATGCACTTCTCGCAATGCCATCTTGCACATGAGAGCTGCCAGCCAGAGATCTTCACCGACAGAAGCTGCCGAGGATCATGCCTAGAGAGACGCATAGCTCTATACCTATTCGAGCTTTTTGGTACTTGTTGCCAAAGGGGGAGAATATGTATAGATCATTAGGCTTCGAGAGAGAGAGAGAGAGAGAGAGAGAGAGAGAGAGAGAGAGAGAGAGAGAGTGTGTGTGTCTGTGTGTGTCTTGCTTTTTACTCGTTTGGTTTCTCGAGTTTTTATTGCTACTTGGTTTATGCTACTTTGTTTGTTATGCTTGTGAGATACTATGTTGGTTGTTTTTGTTTGATCATACTATACTTCATGTTATGCTCAATGCCTATCATTGTCATTATCCTTCTATGATCATTCACTTGTGCTTTTGGTGATGAGTGTTTACTGTTCCAATCACATCATTTTGTGAGCTCCACCAAGTTGTATGTGACATGGAAGAGTGACCCATGATCCTAATCGATTGTGCATTTGCATTCAAACACAAATTTTTAATAATCCACAAATTTAGGGGGAGCTCTTGCTTATCACATACTTCTCAAACCGATGATGTATTTCATTCATTTAATCATTTGTTGAAGCTTTGATCTATATGTTGTCATCAATTACCAAAAAGGGGACGATTGTAAGTGCAACTAATCCCTGGGTGGTTTTGGTAATTCATAACAACGTATATCTCACTGAACTAATAGCCATTCAAGTTAAAGATTTCAGGAAGTTCATTGATTGGCATCGCAAGGGCTAGTGATTGTGGACCCCTCAAAATGCTAAGGACATGGATTGGCAAAAGCTCAAGACTCTACATTTTTGGTTAAGTGATCCAAGATCACATTGAGTCCACGGGAAAGCCAATACTATTAAAAGGGGATGAGGTTTTCATAATGATCTATTTGCTCAAGTGCTTAGTGATATTGCCCCAAAACCCCCAGCCACTTTCTCTATCCAAATTTGTCCAAAACGCTACATTCCAACTCGGCCCCACCGAAACTTCCCTATCTGGACCCACTAAGTTCATCTGGACACTGGCACAACCAAACCCTAACAAATCAGAGTCACCGATATGGATCTCGGTCACACCGGGATGGCTTGCCCAATCCTCTGTAACTTGTTGCAATTATTTTAGTCTCACCGGGTTTTGCAATATGGCACACTGAGATGGCTTGCCAAACCTTCTGTAACAAGTTGCAATTATTTCGGTCTCACCGAGTTTTGCAATCGGTCCCACCGAGATGGCTTGCCAACCTTTCTGTTGCCTTAGGCCTTGTACAATGCAAGTGCTTAAGAGAGGTGCTTGGAGAAATAAACCATGCTTTTCTTAAGCACCGATGCTTATTTGTACATGGCAGACGCTTAATTAGGCGTCTCTCCTATAGAAATAGGCACTGGCGCTTCAGAAAAACCCGGTTTATTTTTCTAAGCATCTCCCTAAGCACCTAGCATTGTACAAGGCCTTATTGCTTCACTTGGGTCCTACCGAGTTGATGCAATCGGTGCCACCGAAATGAGGCTCGCCTTTGCCATTGCACATCGATCTCCCTAAGAAGTTTTTGTCGGTCCCACCGAGACATCCCACATTCATATCTCTTACACAGCTCGGTGACACCGAGATTTCTGATCGGAGCCACCTAGTTGGGTCAAAAGTGTGTAACGGTTGGATTTCGTGTGGAGGCTATATATACCACTCCACCCCCTCTTACTTAGTAAGAGATCCATCAGTACGTGCCTACACTTCCACTACTCATTTTCTGAGAGAGAACCACCTACTCATGTGTTGAGATCAAGAGATTCTATATCTACCACTTGAATCTTGATTTCTAGCCTTCCCCAAGTTGCTTCCCACTCAAATCCTTCTTCCGCCATAGCCATATTTGTGTGTGAGAGAGAGTTGAGTGTGGGGATACTATCATTTGAAGCACGAGATCAAGGAGTTCATCATCAACACACCATCTATTACCGTTTGGAGAGTGGTGTCTCCTAGATTGGTTAGGTGTCGCTTGGGAGCCTCCGGCATGATGTGGAGTGGAACCAAGAAGTTTGTAAGGGCAAGGAGATCGCCTACTTCATTAAGATCTACCCGAATGAGGCAAGTCCTTCGTGGGAGATGGCCATGGTGGGATAGACAAGGTTGGTTCTTCGTGGACCCTTTGTGGGTGGAGCCCTCCGTGGACTCGCGCAGCTATTACCCTTCGTGGGTTGAAGTCTCCATTAACGTGGATATAGGATAGCACCACCTATCGGAACCACGCCAAAAATCTTTGTGACCCCATTGTGTTTGCCTTTTCCAAACCCCTCCTTTAATTACATGTGCAATGTTTTACTTTCCGCTGCTATACTCTTAGAATTGCATGTGTAGGGTGTTGCTTGACTTGTCATAATTGCTAACATCTACCTACAACTAAAACTAGGAAAAATGTTAGGTTTTATTCGGTCAAGTAGTCTAATCACCCCCTCTGGACGTACTTTTGATCCTACAAGTGGTATCAGAGCTTTTGTCTTCGTAGCCTTGGTTTCCATTGTTTTGGTCTCCATAGCCTTGGTTTCACAACCTAGGATAGTATGGAAACTAGTGAGGGTAATTATCACCGTAGAGGTCCATATTTTGATGGTACAAACTTTGCTAGTTGGAAGCATAAGATAAAAATGCATATTATTGGTCATAACCCTGCCATTTGGGTTGTTGTTTGTATTAGCTTGCAAGGTGAATTCTTCGAAGATGGTGAGAACTGGATAGTGAAGTGACCGTGGAAGAACTGAAGATGTTGCAATACAATGCTCAAGCTTGTGACATTCTCTTCAACGGATTATGCCCGAAGGAGTTCAAAAAAACCAGCCACCTTGGGAATGCAAATGAAATTTGGGATACTTTGGTTTATAATCACGAGGGTGCCGAGTCCTTCAAGGAATCCAAGTTGGATGTGCTCCAAAGTAAACTTGACAAGTTCAAGATGAAGCATGGTAAAGGAGTCGCTGAAATGTACTCTAGGCTTGCTCTCATCACCAATGAGATTGACCGCTTAGGAAGTGAAGAGATGACCGACAAGTTCATCATCAAGAAGATCCTTAGAGCCTTGGATGGAAAATATGATACCGTGTTCACATTGACCCAAATGATGCCCAATTACAAAGATCTCAAGCCCATGGACGTCATTGCAAGAATTGTTGCCCATGAAATGTCACTCAAGGATAAGGAGGAGCTCCACAACAAGTGAAGTGGTGTATACACAGCTTCAAGTGATGCCCCTACAACTTCAAGTGACAAGCTAGTCTCCAATGAGGAAATAAGTATAATGGTGAAGAACTTCAACAAATTCTTCAAGAGTCGAAGCAAAGATAGAAGCTCCAAGTCAAGGTCCTACAATGAGAAAAGATTTTCTAGTCATGAGTGTAATTGCTACAATTGTGGAAGACCTGAACACTATTCCAATGAGTGTATGGCACCCTACAAGAAAATAGAAGACTCACCTAAAAGGAGAAGTAAAAGAGATGAATCACCTCATAGAGAGAGAAGGAGTAGAGATGATCATTACAAACGAAGACCCTCTCGAAGAAGCAAGGATTCATAAAGGAAAGACAAGTCATCAGAGAGCTTCAAAAGACGAAGACATCAAGCTCATGTTGGTGAATGGGTTTCCGGCTGCAACTACGACACCCACTTCGACATAAGTTATCACTCTGACTCCGACTATACTCAAGATGAAGGTGTTGCCGGTCTTGCTCTAGTATCATCCAACTCCCACGACATATCTGATTCACAAAATGAAGGAATTGGAAGATTCTTCATGGCTAATGGCCCCGAGGTATCACACCCCGAGTATCTTGATGTCAATAGTGATGAACATGATTTGCTAGATGATGACGATTTACTTGTTGATGAAACTAGTGATGTGAGCTATAACGAATTTGCTAGTAATCATTCTAATCAAGATGAAACGAATGAAAATCATAAGAAGGAGATTGGGTGTCTAACTAAAGAACTAAACACTCTTAAGTTAGCTCATGAAACAATTCAACAAGATCATAGAGAGCTCCTAAGAACTCATGAGAAGCTATGCTTCGAGAAACTAAATTTAGAGCAAGAGCATGAGTTTGTATAAGCAATCAATGATGATCTTCGAAAGAAGAGTTCTTCTTACATTGCCAAATGTCTCCTATTGTCTACTTATATGCCACAAGTTAAATCTAGTAACAAGAGCAAGAAAGATTCTTCTTCTAGTAGTAACAATAAAAATTCTAAATCCAATATTGTTGCTTCTAGTAATTCTCTTGATTCTACTAATGATTCTCTTAGCCAAGTTACACTTGAGCAAGAAAAATAGCTTATTGAAGGGAATTATAGAGAAAGGTGTTTACAAGAGTCTTGCTAGGAGTAAGCAATTTGAGGAAATTGTACGCAAGCAAGGAAGACACTGGAAGAATCAAGGTGTTAGTTTTAAACGGAAGTTGAGTGCCAATGGAGTTGAATGGGAACAAGATCAATACCCCAAGACGAAGTTTATTCCTCAACAAGAGAAGTACGATCCCACTTCCTTTAAAGTGACACAAGCTCAAGATGATCTTCCACCACAAGACCCTAAGATAAAAGGCATGGAAAAGCTTCAAGAAGAGATTGATTCATTTGAAGAAGCACATCAATCCTTGGTCAAGTGGGTTCCCAAGACTTCACCAAGCTCTACTTCATCAAGTTCGACTACAACTCCAAGGATTCCCACCAAGTTGATGTGGGTCCAAAAGAAGAAGAACAAGAGTGTTCTTGAGGGTGACTCCACCAACATACTTTACTCACATTCATGTGGCAAGAACTTGTGCAACCAACTTCAACATCGTGCACTAGTTTATGGAGTCACAAACTGTCGTGAAATTGTCACGGCAGATGTCCTAGTGTGAGGACTTAGTCGTGAGGCCAACGCATCTATGCGGTAGCTTGAAGGGGTTGGTTGGAATCGAGAGATGCGAGGCGGATCAACACACAAGACAAGGATTTAGACAGCTTCGGGCCCCGGGAAACATCATCCGGTAATAGCCCTACATGCTGTTTGTGGCTAGGTCTCATTATGCTCATGAGAGAGTCGCCGGTAAACCGGCTCTCCTTTAGTTGTGTCTAGCCCTAGAGATTATTGCTTCTTGCTTGTCCCCCTTTTTGGGAGCCCTGCCCCTCCTTATATATGTTGAAGGGCGGGTTACATGTGAGTCCTATTAGGATTAGGACTAGTCTATCTCTAATACAAACCGGATACAAGTCCAGGTCTTAACTCCTTGTAAGACAAATATTCCTTATGCCTTTCCTCTTAAACCGGCCCACCATAGTATGAACCGGCCTTCATGAACCGCCCGTTGGGCCACCGGGTCTTGTCGCTCCTCGCACCGCCTACCGGATTACCAATGAGTCGTGAACCGCTAGGTCCAAACGGGTCGCCGGTGAACCGCCAAGAGTCAGCTGGGTCTCAAATAAACCGCCAAGTCTGGCCGGGTTATACTTCCGGCTGGTTTATGCTGCGGGGTATATCCCCGACATTAGCCCCTAGTTTAATTTGGATTTATCCATGTTAAACTGATCCTGTGAAATAAACACAAGAACAAACTTGACAGATTATGCTCCGGGTTAAGAATTCTTGTAAACCGGCATCTGATCATCCTTAAATCCTTGTCATTTCCTCCTTCTAGAAAATCCGGGTCAACAAGCCAGCTTCATACTCAATTTGCTGACATTGGTTTCTCACAAAGAAAATTTGTGAAGAATAATCCACTTGAGTCGGCCTTCAATGCTCTGATTTGACAAAAATATTGGTCTTCAAATATTCAACTGATATCAGCCGGTTTGAAAATGTAGAACTTGCCGGTTTATCATTTCCAAAGTTGCCGGGTCAATCTGGTTTGCTCAGAACTGAGAATTTGAAGATGTTTCTCCCTTACATCCATATTTCCTGTAGCCTCCAAGTCTTGAGCAGAACAAAGTGATGGCTTAAGACTTGTTTCCATATAATTACTGCCACTTTGAAGAGATCTCATCTCAGTCACTAGTAAAAACTGAATACTCCATATATGTAGCCCCTAAGTGCCGGGTCATTATGCAATAATGAGCAGGGAATTTATAAATATGATCATGTAAATTTGAACAATAACTTGTAGCCCCCAAGGGCCGGCTTAGTAAGATAATCTTGAACCGGAACTTGATATATATGAATGTTTGTGAGCAATTGGTAACCCCAAGGGCCAGCTCATTATGATATGATGAGTCGGGTCTTCAATAAGATGAGCAAAAATGACTTTGCATTAGCCCCAAGTGTCATGGTGCATGCTCATGGCGACATGAGACTTGCATATTGATATAATCTCAATTTTGAATAATGTAGCCCCCAAGTGCCGGGTCGTAAGCCTGCAGCGACTCGGGACTATTACTTCCATTGCAGAATAAATCATATTCATTGACAAAATAATATCCATTGCGCTAAAGAGACTTTGAAAACCTCAATCATAATATTAATAACCATAATAAAAATCCAGCCATGTTGGCTATTCAAGATAATATAATCCGGTATGAAAACCTTATTCATCCAATATCATAATGAAAATTCAGCCAAGTTTGGCTATTAGAATAATATAACCCAATCATTTATAAGCGCATGATTCCAATGGCGCAATCCAAATATATACTGGCGACTTATAGTCCAAAGCCGGGCCGGTTTAATAAACCTTTGGATAATTTCTCATCATATCTTTGGTGACTTATCGTCTTAAAGCCAGGCTGGTTTAATAAACACGGATAATTTCTCATCATATCTTGGCGACTTATTGTCTTAAAGCCAGGCGGTTTAATAAACACGGATAATTTATAATCATGCTTTATTCAACCTATTTCTGCATACAACAAGTTTAAAGTGTCTGACGGTTTATCACGGACGGGTCATAATACCCAACATATAACCGGGTTTATAACCAAGGCTGCACTTAAGAATAATCAAATATGGAGTATATCATACAGTGACATTGAATCACATCATTGGTTTACCAACTTTTTGTAGTAAGGGTGATAACCCCAATCTTGAAATCTTGATAACTCCTTCCATATTGTGCGGTTTATGATAAAACCGTGCGGGTTGTGATAAACACCGGATTAACCATATATAATACTGGTGACCTTGAGTCAAAGCCAGACCGGGTTGATAGTCTCCGGATTAATATTTGAGCATGTTCCGTCAATTTGTAATTGACAGTCGAACTGGTTTAATAATGTCGGTTTGTAAACGCAACAAAAGAAATGTTTATCAAAAAGAAAACAGAATTCAAGCAAAGGCAAAGATAAAACCATTTCAAATGAGGCTTTGAGCGATCAAGAGGCATTACCATGGTCGGACCCGACCAAGCTCCAAAAAGGCGTAGCTATGGTTCGAGTCAGCCAGGTCCCCAAATGATGCTTTGGCATTCGCCGATCAAGAGGTGTAGCGATGGTTGGGTTCGACCAAAGCCCCAAGTGATCTTTGTGGCACTAGGCCGATCAAGAGGCGTGACTATGGTTCGGACTTGACCAAGTCCCCAAGTGATCTTTGTGGCATTGAGCCGATCAAGAGGTGTGACTATGGTTGGATCGACCAAAGCCCCAAGTGATCTTTGTGGCATTGAGCCGATCAAGAGGTGTAGCTATGGTTCGGATCGACCAAGCCCCAAGTGATCACTAATATGATAAGCCAATAAGGCATGATACCCATGTTTGAACCGCGCATCATGGCAGCAGTCCTCTTTGGCACCCTTTAACTTTTGCAAGAGATAAATCCTTCTTGAACCAGATGTTAAACCGGATATTGAGAGCTTCAAAGCTTTGTGGGAGACATCTTTCCCTTGAACGGATTTTAAACGGAATCTTCATTTTCAGCGGAAATTTTCGACGGCCTTTAAACTCGAACTTGCGAGAAGTTAATTCCTTTTGAACGGAAATTCTTAAACCGGTTTGAGAGCTTGAGCTTTGTGAGAGAACAGATTTCCCTTGAATCGATTGTAAACGGATATTTGAGAGCTTGATGAGGCTGACTTCCTTTAGCGGATTTTAAACGGAATCCTTCGATGACCGGAACTTCTTCATTGATCTGAGATTTTGTAACTGTTATATACTTTCTAAACCAGAAATTTTCTGACAGCCTTTAAATTTTCATCAATATAACAGTAGCCTCCGGGACCGGGTTATCTTTCCCTCCATTGTCCTGGGGTTTTTAACTTTGCTGAAACTGGCAAGATTTGCTGAGTTATGTCATCGTAGCCCCCGAGTCTCAAAGGTGACTCGAGGAGTTGGCTTGAGATTCTCCATGTTTGACCATGATATAAACCGGCATAACTTGTATATCATTGGTGTTGATAGCACGATGTGATCCACAGAAGGTTGAGGTGACTGCGGCGGGTTATAAATGATCCCGTATGAGCCGTGTCGACCTTTCGGCCAATGGTTCCTTCAATGGCGATTTGAAGTTAACCAAACTGTAGTGGCGGCGACTTGTGCGCCTGCCCATTGAGCCATCTAGTGCAAACGGCGGTTTGATGATAATTTACCTCCAATTTGAAAGAAAACCGGGCTACCCAAGCTGTGACTTGCTCATACCCAATGAACATCTCATGCAGACAGGTGTGGCCCGGTGTGCTGATGTGGACCAGGCCGCGAGAGACGAACGACAAGGATGACCGCAACATCAGAGGCGGCACAGATAAATGAATCGGCCGCGACATTGTAAGCCAGTGCGGACGGGGAAAATCGGCACTGGTGTTGTAAACTGGCACGGATGGGCGAGTTAATGTAAACCGGGTCCGCAGAGGCGACGACTTTGTGCACGTCCATTGAACAACGATCAAACGCGATTCCGGCAAGTCGATGTAGACCGGGCCACAAGGGCGGTGACTTGTGCGCGTCCTTTCAACGGGTAATATGTCACGGACTATCGCCGGGCGAAACATTATCAGCCCGTGCTCCATACCCATGGTATAAACCACATTTGTAGTTAATAATTATCCTGTATACAAAAGATATACAGATCAAAGTAATTGTTCTTTGACAAAAAATAATGTACACTAATAAACTTAGATGGATGTCACCTGATTCGTCTAGATGATATATGGATTGATCCTCTGGATATCCGACTGATGGAGCTTGCAATAGTATTTTTTGTTGCAGATAAATCCACTTTTTTGTTTGCACTCCTATGTGTTGGAACAGATCGACCCAGAGAGATGGCAGGACTGCGTATGTCCTTCGGCCGGCGCGACACGAACAGATGTCGACGCCGCTTGATGTGATCTTTGTATTGTCATTAATCAGTACTACTTGTACTAGAATCTTCTGATGGCTGTCTTTTTTTTTCACGTCGTTGGCTCCAAAGTCCATCAAACCTTGAATCTGGTGCCAAGGATTTGTAGCTTTGCTTCAAATATTTGATTCTTCATTGTCAGGTCAATACACTTGAAAATGTATCCCGATTCACTTTCTTTCTTTCATCCTGAAGCGCTTGTAATTCACTAACAGCTCGCACAACGCTCTCTTCCACTGTTTTGAAATTGTTCCATGTTGAACTTCCGGAAGGATCTCAAAATCTAATTCAAGAATTGTAACGTTGCTGAATCAAGTTTCTAAACATGGTGGTTCAGCATCTCAGGCTGTCCCTTGGGCTGGAGCTACCTCACAAACTGAACATGGTGTTCTTTTTTGCTGCAATCCAGCGCACTTGAAAACCTATCAGAAACAAGCAGAGATGAACCATGGCAGCGGGCGGGCGGCTCACGGTAGGTCCAACGCAGTAAGCAGGAGGCCAGAACCAGTGGGCGGCCGGGTCACACAACGCCAGTGAAGCTGAAGATGTGAGGCGGCGGAGGGCGGGTCAGGACAGCACGCAGGTAGAGGCAAGCGGCGTCTTAAGACAGGTAGACCGCGGTGCTCAATGGCACTGGCGGTTTTAACAGTGGGCAGGCCACGTAGCTCGGCATCGGCGGCTCTCCCGGGCAGAGGAACAGCGCCCAGCCAATCAACAGCAATAGGACGGCTCAACGCGCGATAAGAGCGGCTTCAACGCGGCCACGGCGGTTCTGACACAGAGTCAACGGCGACTTCAAGTGAGGCCATTGCGGACGTAAGGACGGCGATCGACGGCGCAGCGTGAAGCCGAGCGAGGGGTGGCCCGAGAACGGCAGCGGCTTGTGGCGATAGGACTGGCTGAAGTGCAGCCATTGGAGGTGATTTGAAAGCCACGGGGGCGACTCACCGGCGAGGCGGCCATGGTTGCTTGATGCAGAACATCGGCAGTTTTGTAGATGAGGCCGCGGCAGCGGCGGGTCGCTCAGGCATTGGCCAGCCGCTACGGCGGAGCAAGACGGGTCGCATAGGTGTAGGCGGCTTTGACGCGCCGGCGAACCCACGGCGGGCCCGCGACCACCATGGCAGTGGCAATCATAGGGGCTTCGCAGCAGAGGCATCCGAGTCAGAACCGGAGGCAGGCGACTTGGAACAGAGGCCAAGGCGGAGTCCTTGTCTGCCTTCTCCCTGCTGCTTGGCTGTGGTCGATCCAGTGAATCCCCGTCCACAACTTCCTGCGGTTCGTGCACCCCCTTATCTCTCTCTCTCCTTTTTTAACACACGGGTGGCTGTATTGTTCCTCGGTCCTCTGTTGAATCCGACCAGCAGTGCGCTAGTCTAGACGCTTCCTTGTTGCTGCAACTTGACAAGTCGCCCAAGATTGCCATAACAATTACTCTCATCTCGGTCTCGGCGGATCTTCACGGTGCATGCGACGGCCGCTTAGCATGCAACCCTAAAATTCTCAGTCTTAATTCCATACACGCTGTTCCGACTACTTTGTCGAGGACGTAAATTTTTCTACACCGACTCTTCCTTATCCGGCACGTCGCAAGCTTCTCGATCCCTGAAGAACTCCCTCCAAGAACTCAACACCACCATGCGCGGGCCCCATGGTGGGCGCCAACTGTCGTGAAATTGTCACGACAGATGTCCTAGTGTGAGGACTTAGTCATGAGGCCAACGCATCTATGCGGTAGCTTGAAGGGGTTGGTTGGAATCGAGAGACGCGAGGCAGATCAACACACAAGACAAGGATTTAGACAGCTTCAGGCCCTGGGAAAAATCATCCGGTAATAGCCCTACATGCTGTTTGTGGCTAGGTCTCATTATGCTCATGAGAGAGTCGCCGGTAAACCGGCTCTCCTTTAGTCGTATCTAGCCTTAGAGATTATTGCTTCTTGCTTGTCCCCCTTTTGGGGAGCCCTGCCCCTCCTTATATATGTTGAAGGGGCGGGTTACATGTGGAGTCCTATTAGGATTAGGACTAGTCTATCTCTAATACAAACCGGATACAAGTACAGGTCTTAACTCCTTGTAAGACAAATATTCATTATGCCTTTCCTCTTAAACCGGCCCACCATAGTATGAACCGACCTTCATGAACCGCCCGTTGGGCCACCGGGTCTTGTCGCTCCTCGCACCCGCCTACCGGATTACCAATGAGTCATGAACCGCCAGGTCCAAACGGGTCGCCGGTGAACCGCCAAGAGTCAGCGGGGTCTCAAATAAACCGCCAAGTCCGGCCGGGTTATACTTCCGGCCGGTTTACGCCGCGGGGTATATCCCTGACACAAACCCTCTTGTTGGTAAGACAAGGGACAAGGTATTTATGAGAGCCTGGCTTAATAGGAATGATAGACTACTCATATCAACAAGGAATTCCTTCATTCCCGGGAGCCAATTTGAAAAGAACTTCAAAGTTAAATGTGCTTGGCTTGGGGTGATTCTAGGATGGTGACCGACCGGGAAGTTGGTCCCGGGTGTGCAGGAGTGAGGACAAAGTGCGCAGGAAAGTCTAGTGTTGGTCTGTGGGGCCAGTCTAGATCCCACGAGGCATAACAGGGCGTTACAATTGGTATCAGAGCCGACCCTTGCGGTTACACGGGCATGCGCAGGTCAGGTGCGAGGGCATGTGGCGCATGGTGCATGTGGCCCCTTGTGGCATATGGCATGGCACATGTGCCGGACTGGACGCACATACGTGTGCCAAGAGGGAACATTCCTGATGGGCCGACGAGGACGTCAGTTCCTTTGAGTGGGGCAGTATGTGAGAGCCTGGCTTAATATGAATGATAGACTACTCATATCAACAAGGACTTCCTTCTTTTCCAGGAGCCCATTCGAAAAGAAATCCAAAGTTAAGTGTGCTTGGATTGGAGTGATTCTAGGATGGGTGACCGACCGAGAAGTTGGTCCCGAGTATGCATGAGTGAGGACAAAGTGCGCAGGAAAGACTAGTGTTGGTCTGTGGGGCTAGTCTAGATCCCTCCAGGCATAACGGGGCGTTGCAGTATTCAACGCATTCATGGACATCATCATATGTGCATTTCACTCTATGTCTATGGATATCCTTGTATGTTCCTTGTGGGACTAACCCATGTAGGTATTGAACGTGCAAAGTTCCAAAGGATTGCTCCCAACACTTGATGAATTACATCAACATTGAGCATCCACATCTTCACTATCTACATGCAGTCATCATTGACAAAACCCAAGGTTAGTTCATCACTCTTTGGGGGGATATCACATCTAGGGGAGATTTTCTCTAATACTTGAGCTAAAGCAACTGTAACGGTGTGAACACATTAATACTTTATGTGGAAGTGGTAACCCCACTTGTGCTTAAACGATGAGTATGATCAAATGTTATCATTTGACTCTGATACGTCCATTTTGCATCATGTTTTATTACTATTATTTATAATTTTTTTATCCATAATAATGCTTCTTGGAGTAATTCTAATGTCTTTTCTCTCATAACATGCAAGATTCACACAAAGAGGGACAATTCCGACAGCTGGAAATCTGGACCTAAAAAAGCTACGTCAGGCTACCTATTCTGCACAACTCCAAATGACCTGAAACTTCACGAGGAATTTTTATGGAATAAATAAGAATTATTAGAGCAAATAACTACCAGAGGGGGCCCACTAGGTGGGCACAACCCACCTGGGCGCGCCCTGGTGGGTTGTGTCCTCCTCGGCCCACCTTCGGTGCCCCTCTTCTGGTATATAAGTCATTTTGAGCTAGAAAAAATAAGGGAGGACTTTCGAGATGAAGCGTCGCGGTCTCGAGGTGAAACTTGGGCAGGAGCACTTTTGCCCTCTGGCGGAGCGATTCCGCCGGGGGAACTTCCCTCCCGGATGGGGAAATCATCATCATCATCATCATCACCAACAACTCTCCCATCTTGGGGAGGGCAATCTCCATCAACATCTTCAACAACACCATCTCCTCTCAAACCCTAGTTCATCCCTTGAGTTTAATCTTTGTACCAGAACTATAGATTTATGCTTGTGGGTAACTAGTAGTGTTGATTACATCTTGTAGTTGATTACTATATGGTTTATTTGGTGGAAGATTATATGTTCAGATCCATTATGCTATTTAATACCCTATGTTCTTGAGCATGATTATCATTTGTGAGTAGTTACTTTTGTTGTTGAGGTCACGGGAGAACTCTTGTTGCAAGTAATCATGTGAACTTAATATGTGTTTGATATTTTGATAGTATGTATGTTGTGATTCCCTTAGTGGTGTCATGTGTACGTCGACTACATGAAACTTCACCATATTTGGGCCTAAGGGAATGCATTGTGGAGTATTTATTAGATGATGGGTTGCGAGAGTGACAGAAGCTTAAACCCTAGTTTATGCGCTATTCCGTAAGGGATTGATTTGGATCCGAAAGTTTAATGCAAAGGTTAGATTTATCCTTAATACTTTTCTCATAGTTGCGGATGCTTCCGAGGGGGTTAATCATAAGTAGGAGGTTTGTTTAAGTAAGAACAGCACCTAAGCACCGGTCCACCCACATATCAAATTATCAAAGTAGCGAATACAAATCAAACCAACATGATGAAAGTGGCTAGATGAAATTCCCGTATACTCTCAAGGGCACTTTGCTTATCATAAGAGACTGTTTTGGCCTGGCCTTTGCCTCAAAAGTATTGGGATACCTTGATGCACTTTTGTTACCATTACCGTTACTTGCCCGTTACAAATTATCTTGCTATCAAACTACTCGTTACTTATAATTTCAGTGCTTGTAGAGAATACCTTGCTAAAAACTACTTGTCATTTCCTTCTGCTCCTCGTTGGGTTCGACACTCTTACTTATCGAAAGGAATACGATTGATCCCCTATACTTGTGGGTCATCAAGGATCTTTTCTGGCTCTGTTGCGAAGGAGTGAAGCGCTCTTGGTAAGTGGAAATCGGTAAAAAAAATTATTACTACGCGCTGAAACTTATTGTCACTTGTTACTATGGAGAACAATCCTTTGAGGGGTTTGTTAGGGGTATCTTCACCTCGACCGGAACCACAATTAGTTACCCCTCAACCAACTGCACCTACTGAAAATATTGGTTATGAAATTCCTTCGGGTATGATAAAACAACTGCTAGCTAATCCTTATGTAGGAGATGGAACCGAACATCCTGATATGCACTTGATATATGTGGATGAAATTTGTGTATTATTTAAGCTTGCAAGTTTACCCAGAGATGAAGCTAAGAAGAAGGGTTTTCCTTTACCTTTGAAGGGAAAAGCATTGGCATGGTATAGGCTATGTGATGATATTGGATCTTGAAGTTGGAAACGATTGAAATTAAAATTTCACCAAAAAATTTATCCTATGCATCTAGTTCATCGCGATCGGAATTATATATATAATTTTTGGCCTCGTGAAGGAGAAAGTATCGCTCTAGCTTGGGGGAGGCTTAAGTCTATGTTATATTCATGCCCCAATCATGAGCTCTCAAGAGAAATTATTATTCAGAATTTTTATGCTCGGCTTTCTCATGATGATCGATCCATGCTCGATACTTCTTGTACTGGTTCTTTTATGAAGAAGACTATTGACTTCCGGTGGGATCTTTTAGAAATAATTAAATGCAACTCTGAAGATTGGGAACTCGAGAAGGTAAAGATTCAGGTATTAAGCTCAAGTATGATTGTGTTAAATCTTTTATGAATACCGATGCTTTTCAAAAGTTTAGCACTAAATATGGACTTGAATATGAGATAGTAGCCTCCTTTTGTGAATCATTTGCTACTCATGTTGATCTCCCTAAGGAGAAGTGATTTAAATATCACCCACCAATCAAACAAGAAATTAAAGAACCAATAATAGCTAAAGATGAAACTATTATTTATAATGTTGATCTAGTTGTTCCTACTGCTTATATTGAAAAACCACCTTTCCCTGTTAGGATAAAGGAACATGCTAAAGTTTGAACTGTGGTGAACAAAAGTTATATTAGAACTTCCAAACCTGCTGAAAAAATCGAAGTAGAACCTAGTGTTGCTATGATTAAAGATCTTATGGTTGAAAATATAGATGGGCATGTTATTTACTTCTGTGATGAAGCTGCTAGAATTGCCAAACCCGATGAAAAAGATAAACATAGACCCGTTGTTGGCATGCCTGTTGTCTCAGTTAAAATAGGAGATCACTGTTATCATGGTTTATGCGACATAGGTGCTAGCGTGAGTGCTATTCCTTTTACCTTATATCAAGAAATTATGAATGATATAGCACCCGCTGAAATAGAAGACATAGATGTTACTATTAAACTTGCTAATAGAGACACCATTACACCACTTGGGATTGTTAGAGATGTTGAAGTCTTGTATGGGAAAACAAAATACCCTACTGAATTTCTTGTTCTTGGTTCCCCACAAGATGACTTTTGTCCAATTATCTTTGGTAGACCTTTCTTGAACACCGTTAATGCTAAAATAGATTGTGAGAAGCAAACTGTTGATGTTAGTTTTGGCGATGAGTCTCATGAGTTTAATTTTTCTAAGTTTAGTAGAAAACACCATAAGAAAGAATTGTCTAGTAAGGATGAAATAATTGGTCTTGCTTCTATTGCCGTACCTCCTACTATTTCTCTAGAACAATATTTGCTAGACCATGAAAATGATATGCATCTTCATGAAAGAAATGAAATAGATAAAATTTTCTTCGAACAACGTCCTCTGCTTAAACAAAATTTGCCTATTGAAACTCTAGGAGGTCCTCCTCCACCTAAAGGTGATCTTGTGTTTGAATTAAAACAATTGCCAGACACTTTCAAATATGCTTATCTTGATGAGTAAAAGATATATCCTGTTATTATTAGTGCTAACCTTTCAGAACATGAAGAACAAAGATTATTGAAGGTTCTGAAGAAGCACCGAGCTGCTATTGGAGGACATTAGTCCCACTCTCTGTCAGCACAAAATTAATATGGAGCCTGATGCTAAACCCGTTGTTGATCACCAACGATGTTTAAATCCTAAAATGAAAGAAGTGGTAAGAACTGAAATAATGAAGCTTCTGGAAGCAGGTATAATCTATCCCATAGCTAATAGTAGATGGGTAAGTCCCGTTCATTGTGTCCCAACAAAGGGAGGTATTACTGTTGTTCCTAATGATAAAAATGAACTTATTCCACAAAGAATCATCATTGGCTACATAATGTTAATTGATTTTAGCAAATTAAATAAAGCTACTAGAAAAGATCATTACCCTCTACCTTTTATTGATCAAATGCTAGAAAGGTTTTCAAAGAACACACATGTTTGCTTCCTTTATGGATATTCTGTTTTTTCTCAAATACCTGTCTCACAACCTGATCAAGAGAAAACCACCTTTACTTGTCCTTTTGGAACTTATGCTTATAGATGTATGCCTTTTGGTTTATGCAACCTTCTACCTTTCAAAGATGTATGACTGCTATATTCTCTGACTTTTGTGAAATGATTGTTGAGGTTTTCATGGATGATTTTTCTGTTTACGGAACTTCTTTTGATGATTGCTTGAGCAACCTTGATCAAGTTTGCAGAGATGTGAGCAAACTAATCTCGTCTTGAATTGGGAGAAGTGCCACTTTATGGTTAATGAAGGTATTGTCTTGGGGCATGAAATTTCCAAACGAGGTATTGAGGTGGACAAAGCTAAAGTTGATGCAATTGAGAAAATGCCATGCGCTAAATATATCAAAGTTATTCGTAGTTTCCTCGGTCATGCTGGTTTCTATAGGAGGTTTACTAAAGACTTCTCTAAAATTTCTAGGCCTCTTACAAATCTTTTACAAAAGGATGTTCCATTTGTTTTTGATGATGATTGTGTAGAAGCCTTTGAAACACTTAAGAAAGCCTTAATTTCTACGCTTGTTGTTCAACCACCCGATTGGAACTTGCCTTTTGAAATTATGTGTGATGCTAGTGACTATGCTGTTGGTGGTGTTCTAGGACAAAGAGTTGATAAGTAATTAAATGCAATTCATTATGCTAGTAAAACTCTAGATAGCGCTCAACGAAATTATGCTACTACTAAAAAAGAATTCTTAGCAGTGGTGTTTGCTTGTGATAAATTTAGATCTTACATTGTTGATTCTAAAGTGATTGTTCACACCGATCATGCTGCTATAAAATATCTTATGGAAAAGAAAGATGCTAAACCTGGACTTATTAGGTGGCTTCTTTTGCTACAAGAATTTGACTTACATATCACTGATAAAAAGGAGCTGAGAACCCCGTAGCTGATAACTTGTCTAGGTTAAAAAATATTCTTGATGACCCACAACCTATTAATGATACTTTTCCTGATGAACTATTAGCTGCAATAAATGTTTCTCATAACACTCCTTGGTTTGCTGACTATGCAAGTTACATTGTTGCTAAATGCATACCACCTAGCTTCACGTACCAACAAAAGAAAAAGTTCTTCTATGATTTAAGACATTAATTTTGGGATGACCCACATCTTTATAAAGAGGGAGTAGATGGTATTATTAGACATTGTGTACCTGAGCATGAACAGGAACAAATCCTATGGAAATTTCACTCCAAAACTTATGGAGGACATCATGCGTGAGATAGAATTGCTCACAAGGTATTGCAATCCGGTTTTTATTGGCCTACTCTCTTCAAAGATGCCCGTAAGTTTGTTTTATCTTGTGATGAATGTCAAAGAATTGGAAATATTGGTAAGCGCCAAGAAATGCCTATGAATTATTCTCTTTCTATTGAACCATTTGATGTATGGGGATTTGATTACATGGGACCTTTTCCTTCCTCTAATGGTTATACACATATTTTGGTTGATGTTGATTATGTTACTAAGTGGGTAGAAGCTATTCCAACTAGTAGTGCTGATCACAACACCTCTATTGAAATGCTTAAGGAAGTCATTTTCCCAAGGTTTGGAGTCCCTAGATATTTAATGACTGATGGTGGTTCACACTTTATTCATGGTGCTCTCCGTAAAATGCTTGCTAAATATGATGTTAACTGATGTCTACTACGCAACCTTCTTCTTGTAGACATTGTTAGGCCTCCAAGTGCAGAGGTTTGTAGGACAGTAGCAAATTTCCCTCAAGTGGGTGACCTAAGGTTTATCAATCCGTGTGAGGCGTAGGATGAAGATGGTCTCTCACAAACAACCCTGCAACCAAATAACAAAGAGTCTCTTGTGTCCCCAACACACCCACTACAATGATAAATTGTATAGGTGCACTAGTTCGGCGAAGAGATGGTGATACAAGTGCAATATGGATGGTAGATATAGGTTTTTGTAATCTAAAAATATAAAAAGAGCAAGGTAGCAAGTAGTAAAAGTGAGCAAAAATGGTATTGCAATGCTTCGAAACAAGGCCTAGGGTCCATACTTTCACTAGTGCAAGTTCTCTCAACAATGATAACATAATTAGATCATATAACAATCCCTCAACATGCAACAAAGAGTCACTCCAAAGTCACTAATAGCGGAGAACAAACAAAGAGATTATTCTAGGGTACGAAAACACCTCAAAGTTATTCTTTCTGATCGATCTATTGGGATATTCCTATAAGTGTCACAAACAGCCCAAGAGTTCGTACTAAAATAACACCTTAAGACACACATCAACCAAAACCCTAATGTCACCTAGATACTCTAATGTCACCACAAGTATTCACAGGTTTGATTATACGATATGCATCACACAATCTCAGATCCATCTATTCAAACCAACACAGAGAACTTCAAAGAGTGCCCCAAATTTTCTACCGGAGAGTCAAGACGAAAAATGTGTGCCAACCCCTATGCATAAGTTCACAAGGTTACGGAACCCACAAGTTGATCACCAAAACATACATCAAGTGGATCACGTGAATATCCCATTGTCACCACAGATAAACACATGCAAGACATACATCAAGTGTTCTCAAATCCTTAAAGACTCAATCCGATATGATAACTTCAAAGGGAAAACTCAATTCATTACAAAAAGGTAGAGGGGGAGAAACATCATAAGATCCAACTATAATAGCAAAGCTCGCGGTACATCAAGATCGTGCCAAATCAAGAACACGAGAAAGAGAGAGAGAGAGAGAGAGAGAGAGAGAGAGAGAGAGAGAGATCAAACACATAGCTCTTGGTACATACCCTCAGCCCGGGGTGAACTACTCCCTCCTTGTCATGGAGAGTGCGGGATGATGAAGATGGCCACGGTGATGGATTCCCCCTCCGGTGGTGCGGAACAGGTCCCGATTGGTTTTGGTGGCTCTGAGGCTTGCGGTGGCAGAACTCCCGATCTATGTTTCTTTTCGAGGTTTCTGCATTTATAAAATTTTGGCATCGGTTTCAAGTCCGGGGGTCCACGAGAGCCCACAAGGTTGGAGGCGCGCTTAGGGGTATGTGACACCCCAAAAATTTAACCATGTTTTGTTTATTTGAAATTTTGCCAGGAAACTTAAACTTTTATTTTCTGGATTTCCTTTTTATTTCAGAACCATTCTTTTCTTTATTATTATGGAGTTTTTGCCCCAAGTGAAAACTTTTCAATCATTATTGGACTTATTTACCCTCTCAAATAAAACAATTCTTTTATCAGTGGAATTATTTATATAATTATTTTTCCCTGAGCTCTATTTCTCTAAAAATGAGTTTTCATAAGATTTAGGGTCCCATTTGCACTGCAACCCTTTGGTAAATTCATTTAAAAATCCAACCAAAATTTGGGGATGACATATGATGTCCCTAAATCACTGTTATGCAAAAATATTCCTTAGTCATTTGGAGATTTTGAGTTTTACCACAAGTTTTTAAATCTGGTCCAGTTGCACTTTTGCACTACAACCTATTTAAATACTTCTTTAAAACTTCCACCAAAATTAGGGGAGGTCAGTAGGAGTATGTTATTCATCTTTTGCAAAAACCAAGTTATGTCCTTTGAAAAATTTGAGTGAATCAACCTCATCTTCATTCTGGTATAGCTTGGTGATTTGTACTGCAACCATATTTTAACTTGCTCTTTTACCCATGATTATTTTTCCTACTCATAGACCACCCTGCAAAACCCCTAAGTCCAGGAGATTGGACCCATTTGAAGATCTTTGGTCCATTAAATTATGCCCTCTTCTTTCTGTCCAGAATGGGTTTTCTCAAGAACTTGCACTAACAAGTTTCTGATTGTGGCCAACTAACCTTACCACCCTCTTTATCATCCATAGAGACTTTGATGTAGAATATTTGGCCACCCCAAGAGTTGCCTAGATGCCATTGGCATTTTGTCAAACACCTTGAGTGCATGGGCAGTTTTGACATGATTTTTGCCTTTGCATTGCGACCTTGCACCTCTGGACAAACCAGTTTGTCCACTAATCTCCTTGCAGACTCTAACCTAGTCCTATTATTTGCCAGCCTCGCTCAAGCACTCTAGGTCACCCTGGCATTTTGTCAAGCACGTCGCGTGCATGCTCTGGGCGCGCCTAGAGCGCATGTTTTACTGCCACACAAGAATCGAACCCGCCGCGTTCGCCGCCCGCACCTGGCCTTTGCTCGCCCGCAGAGCCACGCCCGCCCCTCGACCACTCGCTAGAACCCTCCAAGCCGCCCTGGCGCCCTATAGCACCGCCGTCAGGGCTCTCTTGGCGGCACGCCAGCGACCACAGTACGCCTCTGCCATGGACGGCGCCGCCCGAGCCACTAGCGCTCGCCAGCTCGCCCCTGAGCAGTTCTCGCTTATCCCCTCGCCCTGCCAGACCCCGCCAACCATCACCACGCGCCCCCTAGCTACAGAACGGCGGTCGCCTTATCCCCGGCTGCCACAGAACCGCCATTGCTCGCCTATTTAAGGGGCCCCCGAGCTCGTCCAGGCCGTCAAGCAACCTCATACCACCCCTCTAGAGCCCCCCGTAGCCAGCAATCGGCGAATGACGGCCGTCTTCCTCGTCCCCGACAGGTTCGGCTGCCGCCACACTCCAGTGAAATCCGGCCAAGACCGAGGCCCCCAAACCCCTCCCGTGCTTTCATCCTTCTCTCCATGACCCTACGGAGCCGCCCAACACCTCAAACCCGCTCGGGAACCACCGCAGCCCAGAACCCCAAACTCACCCGAAGCTGCTGGCCGCCGCGAAGCTCACCGCCGGTGACTCCCTTCGCCCCCACCACCCTAGCAACCACCGGGAGGACCGCCCCAGGCTGGCAGATCCATCCCTGCCCTCGGGAGCCCGTGAGGAGCCGCCAATCACCGGCGACGATCGCCGGAGCCCCGCCTCCGCGCGGCCAGAGGAGGAAGGAGGCAGGGGATGACTGGTCAAACCTGACCAGTGGGCTCCTGGACCCACTGTCAGCGACCCCGAGACGGTCCACACTGGCTAAGTGGAAGCATAAAAGCAAAGTACGCCTTCGACGTGTTCAGTTTTTGAAATGTTTTTCCTTTTTTTTGTTTTATTTTAAAAACAGAATTTGACCAAAACTTTGACTGGCTATGTCTTTTAAAATAAAACTCCAAATGAGTTGATTCTTTTTCCTACCTCTCTCAAATATTGTCTAGTTTATTTCAAAAAATTTCAGACAACCTATTTGCACTGTTTTGAAACTATGTGTTAATTTGAATAATTTCAAAAGAGGTTTTTGAAGAAGGAGTCAACTTCCAAAAGGCACACCCCACTTGCATACTCTTGAAGGCAAGCATTCTGACCCCTGGCATAATATCTTTGTGTGTTGGTTGACACGATTATAACACCACCTTAATACGAAGAACTCGTTATTTTATGTGGTGACGCGATCATTTGCATGAATGCATATTGGAGATTTCCTTGCTGTTGGAAATGGATATACTTGTGATGGTAATTGTCCTCGTATGCCTTGCATGCATGCCGGAAAGAAACCTGTGAAAACCTCTGCCTTGGGTAGGCGTGAGCTTGTATCCGGTCTCCGTCGGGACGGTTATGTCCGGTATGGCATAGTGAGGTATAATGAGTGGTGATTTTGTTGGTTGAAATATATATTGGTTACACATATCATGCAGGGAATTTTTTTAAACCTCCTGAGTCGACCGTAGATCGAGTATTGTTCCAGTAACCCCCATACTTGTTTCGTACTGCCACTTGTCCCTGCAGTAGGTAGGTGCAGTTCATAAGTTGTCAACCCTTTCTAGCACACACCGCATGAGAGGCCATGGTGGAAGATACCGACTGCAGCCGGTAGGCATGCCACCTGGTCCGGGGGCATGGGTGTTTCCGGTTGGGACCGAGAGGGGGGCACCCGGACCAAGAGGGGGGCACCCGGACCAAGAGGGGGGCACCCCTTAGAGCGCGTGATATAAATTTGATCCCATGCTACGCGAGGTTGTAGCCTCCCCACTTAGAGTTTTGCTTGAGAGGTGTCGTGGGTGATTCCAGACACCGGTAGGTTAAGCTGGTGTGTGCAAGTCAGGTGTGTTTTCAATTAAAAGACCGTAGAAGGAATTAGTCCCGATGGACTAAAGGAATCCGTTACTCGTGGGTAAAGAGTACACCCTCTGCAGAGATTAAATCTATTCGAATAGCCGTGTCCATGGTTAAGGACTACAGTCTGGGATGGGTCAAGTGTCGGTCTTCGGAGGAGAAACTACTAAACCAGAACTTGGATCATGACTGATGACTTATGATGATTATTATTATGGACTAACCCCTTATATTATTGAATTATTGAATATCCCTGGGACGGTTCTACCTCCTGGATATTATTACCTTATAAGCCCTTTATGTGGTGTCGCTGAGACGCCCGACTATGGCATGCTTGTTTTTTCTATTATTTATAAGCCCTTTATGTGGTGTCATTTGAGGCCTTTATCGTAACCTGCTTGTTAATTATTTACTTTATAAGCCCTTTTTGTGGTGTCGCCCAGACGCCCGACTGTGGCATGCTGTTATTTATTTACTTTACAAGCCCTTTATGTGGTGTCGCTCAGACGCCCGATTGAGGCATGCTCGTTTTTCTTTTACTATCCTTTCGAGGAGTCGCTTCAGACACCCGATCGGTGCATCTTATTACTAATCTGTCATTTCATATTCATGTTGCATATAAATAACCTGCTTGCATGCATCAAGGATTTTATTTTATGACTAACGTTATGATCATAGAACATTTCAGAGCATGATTAGCATTTGTTATATTATACCCGTGTTCATAATGTTTGCGAGTACATTCAAAGTACTCACTGGCTTGTCCCTGGCTATTGTCTTGGCCAGATTTCTTGCATGGAGAGGAGCGACGTGATGACAGCCTCGGAACCTAAGCAATGGTGATAGCAGCCTCGCGAAGATAGGAGTTAACCTGGTCAGCTGTTCCTGTGGGAAATGGAGTCCCATAGACGCTGATGATCCACAAACCGCTTACGCCATCAACCACTAGAAACCATTTGTTGTACTCATAGGCCAGAATGGTCTTGTACTACATATTTTGCATTTTGCTTGGAATTTCTGTATCATGTTGGTGCCTCATCAGCTAACAGTAATCCTGGGGCTGATGAGCACAAGGGCCATTTTCTGGAAAATAATATCCCGGAAATCCGGTCCTAACAGGGTAGGGCATGCCCTCCTCCCTTGTGGAGGCCTTGTGGCTCTTCTAGCCCAACTCTTTTGCTTCGGGGGCTTCTTCTGGTCCATAAAAAATCATCGTAAATTTTCAACTCATTTGGACTCCGTTTGATATTCCTTTTCTACGAAACTCGAAAACAAGGAAAAAACAGAAACTGGCACTGGGCTCTAGGTTAATAGGTTAGTCCCAAAAATAATATAAAATAGCATATAAATGCATATAAAGCATCCAAGATAGATAATATAATAGCATGGAACAATAAAAAATTATAGATACGTTGGAGACGTATCAAGCATCCCCAAGCTTAATTCCTGCTCGTCCTCGAGTAGGTAAATGATAAAAATAGAATTTTTGATGTGGAATGCTAGCAAGTGCACATGTTTGATCAATGATAATTTCATTCACTTTTCTAGCATCATTATATATCATAACAGTGGCTCATATCATAAAGCTTCTCATGATCAAGTAGCAAGCTATTCACATGTTAAAGCATAGATCATAAACTTTCTTGAAAACTAACAGACTATATTCTCAGTCATCAAACAATTGCAATTCATCTTATTTTCAGGAAGGGTCTATGTAAGAGCTTTGATTTAGCAAATCCCACATACTCAACTATCACATAATCTTCCATGATTGCTACCACTCAAAGCATATTTTTAGAAAAAATAGCATCCATTGAACACAGAGAAAGATATGGGCTTAATGTTTCACCTCCCAACTTATTTATCATATAGATAATTGTCAACAATAATAATTCATGATCAAATATATTTGAATGGCCATATATGCTTAGATCTTTCCCCACCACATGATGCTTGCCAACTAGAGAGTAGGTTGGAATGAGAAGGAATACTACTGACTTTTGCATTAAAGTAAAAGATAGGCCCCTTCGTAGAGGGAAGCAGGGATTTGCAGAGGTGCCAGAGCTTGAAGCTTTAAAACAGAGATGAAAAATAATTTTGAGAGGTATGCTTTCATTGTCAACATAACGACCAAGAGTTCCCAATATCTTCCATACTAGATATATTATAGGCGGTCCCCAAATAGAAAGGTAAAGTTTTTACTCCCCCTCCACCAACAATCACACTCCATGGCTTGTCTAAAATAGTCATGGGAAAGTTTTGCTTAATTTATTTGCGATTTGTTTTTGACCTTTTGATCATAGGACTGGGCATCCCAGTTACCAGCCATTTTCTCGTGAATGATGAGCGGAGTCCACTCATCTTGAGAATAACCCACCTAGCATGGAAGATACTGACAGCCCCTAGTCGCTACATGAGCGATTCGGTCATACAAAACAGATTATTATTTGAAGGTTTAGAGTTTGGCACATGCAAATTTACTTGGAATGGCAGGTAAATAGCGCATAAAGGTAGATATGGTGGACACTCATGGAAGAAACTTGGTTCAAGGATTTTGGATGCACAAGCAGTATTCCCGCTTAGTACATAAATTTAGGCTAGCAAAAGATTCTAAATAGCAAGCACCACATGTTGGAGGATCCATAATGATATAACTTCTATACAAATATACCCAAACATAGCTCATTATGTTGTCTTCCTTGTTCAACTTCAACTAATTTGCTCAAGTTTGAAAATAATTAATGGGGCTCACAATCATAGAGGATGTCCAAAATAGTATATTTATATGTGAAATCTCTCTTCCTTCAATATTCTTTCATGAATTGTTCAAGTGACCAATACTATGTTTGCTAACTTTCAATAAATTTACCACCTATACTCCTTAGATGTGAAGTCATTACTCCCCATGGAATAAGTATATGAAACATGTATAAATTCAGATTTATGACATTCAAATCATTCAACCATTTACTCATAGGATATAAGTGAAGCACGAGAGTAAATGACAAACTACTCCACAAAGATATAAGTGAAGATCAATGAGTAGTCAAATAATTATTTAGCTATGTGAGGACTCTCTCTCATAATAAAATTTCAGATCTTAAGTACTTTATTCATACATCAAGTAAAACAAAATAAAATGACATTGCAAGGATAGCACATATCATGTGAAGAAGCAAAACCTTAGGTTCAACCAAAACTGGCTGATCATTGTTGAAGAATAAAGGTGGGATGCCAACTGGGGCATCCCCAAGCTTAAATGCTTGAGAATTCTTGAAATATTAATTAGGGATGCCTTGGGCATCCCCAAGCTTGAGCTTTTGTGTCTCCTTAATTCCTTTCATCTCGCAGTTTCCTTAAATCTCAAAAACTTCATCCACACAAAACTCAACAAGAACTCGTGAGATAAGTTAGTATAAATCAATGCAAAACCTTATCATTATCTACTATAGCAAATCACTAAAATTATTATTTGACATTGCATACTAAATGCCTCTGCATATTTAATACTCCTATCCTCAAATAGAATCATTAAACAAGCAAACATATGCAAACATAACAGCAATCTGTCTAAATAGAACAGTTTGTAAGGAATGCAAGAGGAATCATACTTCCCTAACTCCAAAAGTTCTGAAAAATTACCACACTGTAGTTAATTTGTTGTTACTCATGTGTAAACAATGTAGAATTTTATCATACTCCAGTGAGTTTAAACAATTCCGTGACTGGGCGCAAGGTTTCTGTTTTTGGACAGAATTGAATCTACTATCATCCACACTATCCCAAAGGCTTTACTTGGCACTTTATTGAAACAAAAGCTGTAAAACATGATTACTACAGTAGCTTAATCATGTGAACACTCAAAAATAGTAGGGGAACTAGCACTGGGCTCTAGGTTAATAGGTTAGTCCCAAAAATAATATAAAATAGCATATAAATGCATATAAAACATCCAAGATAGATAATATAATAGCATGGAACAATAAAAAATTATAGATACGTTGGAGATGTATCATAACCATAGAATTGCATCACCCTATCATCCTCAGTCTAGTGGTCAAGTTGAACTTAGCAATAGAGAAATAAAGTTAATATTACAAAAAACTGTTAATAGGTCCCCAAAGAATTGTTCTAAGAAATTAGATGATGCACTTTTGGCCTATAGAACATCATATAAAACTCCTATGGGTATGTCTCCTTATAAAATGGTTTATGGAAAAGCTTGTCATTTGCCCCTTGAGTTAGAACATAAAGCATATTGGGCAATTAAAAAACTCAACAATGATTTTAAACTTGCCGGTGAAAAGAGGTTATTTGATATTAGCTCACTAGATGAACGGAGAACCCAAGCTTATGAAAATGCCAAGTTGTTTAAAGAAAAGGTTAAAAGATTGCATGATAAAAGAATCCAAAAGCGCGAGTTCAAGGTTGGAGAATATGTTCTTTTATACAACTCTTGTTTCAGATTCTTTACAGGAAAACTCCTCTCCAAATGGGAAGGACCCTATGTTATCGAGGAGGTTTATCAATCTGGAGCCATCAAAATAAATAATGCTGAAGGTACTAACCCGAAGGTTGTTAATGGTCAACGAAAAAAACATTCTATCTCAGGTACGCCCATTAATGTTGAAAGCAATATTATCCAAACTATGACACCGGAAGAATACATAAGGGAAACCTTCCGGAACACTCCAGAATCCTAAAAAAGAGGAGGTACGTGATACAGTAAGTAAATGGACTCCAAGAAATCCGAAAAAATATTTTCTGTCCGTTTTGGAATATATTTTTTTTAGGAAAATAAGAAACAACCAGGAAGGCACCCCTGGTGGGCACAAGACACCATGGCGCGCCTGGCCAGACGCGCCCAGGTGGGTTGTGCCCACCTCGGGTACCTTCCAGACTCTGTTTTTCTTCTGTTTGCTTGTTTCCCAAGATAAAAAATCTTTATATACCCCCCGAACCTATTGACCACTGTATCACGTAGAAATCTTCTTCTTACTTTTCCTTGCTGTTTTCTGACAGATCTAGTTCACCATGGCCGCTTCGAGCTCCTCCAAGGACAAGTTCTTTGAGAACGTCATGAACCCATATTTGCGGGAGGTGATGCAGCACCCTCAAGCTATCCAGATGCGTGAGGGGGTGCTCCACATCCGCGATGTGCAAGGCCCCGAGGGGACTGGATCCGTGGAGGCTAGGCTTGAAGCTATGGAGCAGGAAGTCTTTCGGTGCAAGGGGATGGTGGAACATGGACTCAATGCCAATCACCTCATGATCGTGGACTATACCCGTGATCTCAAGGTGGATGGCAAGTCCATGAAGGACATCGTCTTCACCTTCAACGAGCAAACCAACTTCCTCTAGAGCCAGATCTTCGACCTACAAAACCAAGTCTTTGAATATGAGGCAAGGTTTAAAGGTATGAATTTGGCTGCCAGCTGCAGGACTCGCAAGACTCACTCCTCTTCTTATGATGGTGAGCCTCTGCCATGGAAACCCGAGGACAAGATCGCTACCACTTCATCACCACTACCTCCTTCTTCATCACCAAACAAAAATTGAGTATCGGGTATGGGCACTCCCCTTGGCTTGTGCCAAGCTTGGGGGAGGTGCCCCGGTATTGTATCACCTCCACTATCTTTTGCCTTTATTTACCTTAGTTCGATCTATAGTTATCTTTTTGCTTTAGATGAATAAAAGTTTAGTTCGATCCTTTCTTTTCGAGAGTTTGCTTAGTGATCTATCTTTGTAATCGTGTGCGAGATATATAATAAAGTTTAGTTTGAGTTTTGTTTTCATTACTTTCATGTTCAATAAAAAGAAAGGAAATAAATGAAAAAGATCATATGCTAATCTTATGGTAAGTAATGAAATCACATAAGGAAGAGTATAAGTAGAAAATCTTATTGGAGATTGACAAACATAACATTGGTCAATGATGCAATTCATGAAATAATTAACAAGGTAAGAGAAGATTCACATGCAAATATACTATCTTGGATATCTTTTGTGATTGTGAGCCCCCATCAAAATATTATATGCCAAAATTGTTGACAAGGAAGGCCTTGTAATGATTTATGTTTGTTCATATTCACATAGAAGTTATATTGTCATAGATCCTTCAACATTTGGTGCTTGCACCCCATCTTTGCTAGCAAAAAATTCCGCACTAAGTAGAGATACTACTTGTGCATCCAAAAACCCTTAAACCCAAATCTTATTTTGAAGAGTCCACCATACCTACCTAAGGATTGAGTAAGATCCTTCAAGTAAGTTGTCATCGGTGCAATAAGGCAATAAAAATTTCTTCTAAAAGTCTTAGATCATCTAGTGTTAGAGAAAATTGAGTGTTGTACGAACTTATGATGGCAAAGAATAAAAGCGACAGACTGCATAATAAAGGTTGCTATCATAAGGGGCAATATAACATGACATTCTTTTGCACTAAGGGATTGAGCATACAAATAAAAAGCGCATGGCAACCTCTGCTTCCCTCTGCGAAGGGCCTATCTTTTACTTTTATGTATTTACTTTTTATGCAAGAGTCAAAGTTCTTATCTCTAATCCTTTTTATTTTCTCTTTTGGCAAACATAATGTGGTGAGGAAAGATCTAGGCACATATATCCTAGTTGGATATGGGTAGCATGAGTTATTATTGTTGACATCACCCTCGAGGTGAGTATGTTGGGAGGCGAAACTATAAGCCCCTATCTTTCTATGTGTCCGGTTGAAACGTTTTGCTCATGTGTATGCGGTGAGTGTTAGCAATCATAGAAGGCTATATGATGGTTGAGTATGTGGACTTCCCAAAAAGGCTCCGATACGTGACCCTTCCTGAAAAGCCGACGAATTGTAGTTGTGAAGTTGACTAAGAACATAGTTTGTTGGTTTTCAATAGAGTTTATGCTTTATACTTCGATGTTGTGATGAATTGTTACTTGTTCATGAGAAATCTATGATAAAAGTTCTATGATAAAGTTTTATATTGAAGTTTGTTGCTGTTATAATAATATACATGATGCTTCTATGTTTGTATTTTGTTTTTATCGACACCTCTCTCTCTAAGCATGTGGACATGTTTTTTGATTTTAGTTTTCGCTTGAGGACAAGCGAGGTTTAAGCTTGGGGGAGTTGATACGTCCATTTTGCATCATGTTTTCCTACTATTATTTATAAAGTTTTTATGCATAATAATGCCTTTTGGAGTAATTCTAATGCCTTTTCGCTCATAATATGCAAGGTTCACACAAATTAAGAGGGAGAATTCCGACAGCTGGAAATCTGGACCTGAAAAAGCTACGTCAGGCTACCTATTCTGCACAACTCCAAATGAGCTGAAACTTCACAAGGAATTTTTATGGAATAAATAAGAATTATTGGAGCAAATAACTACCAGAGGGGGCCCACCAGGTGGGCACAACCCACCTGGGCGCGCTAGGGAGCCCAGGCGCGCCTTGGTGGGTTGTGCCCTCCTTGGCCCACCTCCGATGCCCCTCTTGTGGTATATAAGTCATTTTGACCTAGAAAAAAAATAAGGGGAGTACTTTCGGGATGAAGTGCCGCCGTCTCGAGGCGGAACTTGGGCAGGAGTATTTTTGCCCTCCGACGAAGGGATTCCACCAGGGGAACTTCCCTCCTGGAGGGGGAAATCATCGTCGTCATCATCACCAACAACTCTCCCATCTTGGGGAGGGAAATCTCCATCAACATCTTCAACAACACCATCTCCTCTCAAACCCTAGTTCATCTCTTGAGTTCAATCTTTGTACCGGAACTATAGATTGGTGCTTGTGGGTGACTAGTAGTGTTGATTACATCTTGTAGTTGATTACTATATGTTTTATTTGGTGGAAGATTATATTCTCAGATCCATTATGCTATTTAATACCCCTCTGATCTTGAGCATGATTATCATTTTTGAGTAGTTACTTTTGTTCTTGAGGTCACGGGAGAAATCTTGTTGCAAGTAATCATGTGAACTTGATATGTGCTCGATATTTTGATAGTATGTATGTTGTGATTCCCTTAGTGGTGTCATGTGAACGTCGACTACATGACACTTCACCATATTTGGGCCTAAGGGAATGCATTGTGGAGTAGCTATTAGATGATGGGCTGCGAGAGTGACAGAAGCATAAACCCTAGTTTATGCGCTATTCCGTAAGGGACTGATTTGGATCCAAAAGTTTAATGTGATGGTTAGATTTATTCTTAATACTTTTCCCGTAGTTGCGGATGCTTGCGAGGGGGTTAGTCATAAGTAGGAGGTTTGTTCAAGTAAGGACAACACCTAAGCACCGGTCCACCCACATATCAAATTATCAAAGTAGCGAACACAAATCAAACCAACATGATGAAAGCGACTAGATGAAATTCCCGTGTACTCTCAAGAACACTTTGCTTATCATAAGAGACCGTTTTGGCCTGTCCTTTGCCTCAAAAGGATTGGGCTACCTCACTGCACTTTTGTTACCATTAACATTTCTTGCTCGTTACAAATTATCTTGCTATCAAACTACTCGTTACTTATAATTTCAGTGCTTGTAGAGAATACTTTGCTGAAAACTACCTGCCATTTCCTTCTGCTCCTCGCTGGGTTCGACACTCTTACTTATCGAAAGGACTACGATTGATCCCCTATACAATCATAGTCATACAGGCTAGACTTCTAGGGTTTTAGCCATTACGATCTCGTGGTAGATCAACTCTTGTAACACTCATATTCATCAAGATCAATCAAGCAGGAAGTAGGGTATTACCTCCATAGAGAGGGCCTGAACCTGGGTAAACATTGCGTCCCCTGTCTCCTGTTACCATCAACCTTAGACGCACAGTTCGGGACCTCCTACCCGAGATCCACCGGTTTTGACACCGACATTGGTGCTTTCATTGAGAGTTACACTATGACGTCGAAGGCAGGGTTGATGGCTCGCCTTGTTGTCAAGGACAATATCGCCTCCGGAGGAGCTCTGGCCCCGGGCCGTAAGCCGACAATGACCTCTCGAGTCATCGAAAATCGTCTCCACGTTGACTCCGAATACTCCAAACGGATGGATCTGACGGAGTTGTCGTCTTTAAATGAACTCCTAGATCGCATCGCCGCCTTGGGGGTCGCTACAGACTACGATCGGATTGGGTTTAAACCTGACCAGAGAGAAATCAAATCTCCGCCGATCACCCATCAGATAGTGGTAGTGGAGGAACAAGACAATAACTCTTCCTCTATATTTAGGATGAACTATGGTCGGATTTCCGAGCTCGAGGAGCCGGATACCTGTCCGCAGAACAACGTGCCCTGCCCTCCGAACTTAGAATCGGATGATGGGCCTAAAACATCAGTTGATATACCGGAGTCCGAACCATTAAGTTCGGAAGATTTACAAACTCAGGATCCCAAATTGGGCCAGGGTTCGGATTTAAAACCACCCAGCCACCCAGCACTACAAAAAAAGACACATCCGTGACATTTTGGGCCGAACGAATTTTTTTCTGTCATACATATGACACATCTATGATGATAATTGTGACAGAACCCGGTATCATCATAGATGTGGTGGGCTCCTACTTCTATGACAAAAATCATGACAGAAAATGGGCTTTTCGTCCTAGGCAGGCCGGAGACGCAGCTGCATGACATTCTTTGGGCCGTCCATGAAGGAAAAACCATGGTAGAAGCGAGGGCGAGGAAAATTTCAGGGAGTTCCCGGTTACGGTGGGAGGTCGGGGCCGAAGCGATGCGCTGCTTTCTCGTACACACGTCGCTGCGTGTGGTTCTAACTGAACCCGAGCGAGGCGTTGGGCTCTAACTGAACCCGAGCGATCGATCGATGGCTGTTAACTGAACCCGATCGAGCGATTCCTTCTCTACTGCTGCTAACTGAAGCCGATCGATTCTGCCTCTAGGATGAACAGTGAGCGTTGCGGGGGGTGGGTTTGGATGAACAGTGAGAGGTGGCGTTGCCTCTGGATGAACATGACCCCGTGGTGTGGAGGGCTGGATGAACAGTAGATGGTGGAGGGGTGGTTGAACTATAGCCGGTGGAGTAGCTCGCGGTGGAGGCTGGATGAACAGGAGCCCGTGGAGGCTGGAGGAGGTCAACAGTGGATGAACAGTAGCCCGTGGAGGCTGGAGGAGGTCGACGGTGGAGATGAACAATATCCCGTGGAGTCCCGTTTTGCGGTACGCCACACCCCTCCCGATGAACAGGACCCCCATTTCGATCGTAGTGCTCCAACACAAGTCCGTTTCGTCCGTTTTGCGGTACACCACACCTCTCCTGATCAACAGGAACCCCGTTTCAACCGTAGGAGGTCCGTTTCCTCCATTTTGCGGTACGCCACACCCCTCCCGATCAACAGGACCCCCGTTTCGACCGTACGAGGTCCGCTTCCTCTGTTCTGCGGTACGCCACACCCCTCCCGATCAATAGGACCCCCGTTTCGACCGTAGGAGGTCCATTTCCTCCGTTCTGTGGTACGCCAGGCCTCGTTTCCATCATCTGTTCCGTCCAAGCCCTCCCGATGAACACGACCACGCATTCTGTTCTGACCCAGCCGGTTGGCTCCCACGCGTTCCGTTGCATCCCGATGAACACGACGCATTCCGTTGCCTCCCCATGAACACGACGATGACGTTGTTTCTCCGTTCCGACCCAGCCATGTACACGAGCCCTGGCCGTACGTATGCGTGAGTAGGCGTTCGAGACCCCGCCCGTATGTACACATACGTGGCCGTATTTTCTTTCTTGCACACCGCCGTTTATGCGTGCGTGTACATGCTACGTCGCGCGCCTCTACTACGACGCGTCGGCGCCTCTACTACGACACGTGCGCGCCTCTACATTGACCAGTATATATGCACGTACACGTTCGCGACCAGAATGACAATGCTACGTACGCTTCGACCAGGTGGGTCCCGACTGTCAGGCACTTCCTTGCCTGCGAAGATGTAGCTGGTGGGTCCTAGCAGTCAGGGTGGCGAATCGTTTTGGTTTTTTTTTGCCCCGACGCACTTCCTTGCGTGCGAAGGTGTAGCTGGTGGGTCCCAGCAGTCAGGGGGGAAATGTTTTTTTTGCAAAATACGGTGGCCCGTCCGGTGGGTCCCTGTTGTTAGGTGGAGGAATAATTATTTTGTGGCCGCCGTGGACCCAGCTGTCAGCCTCTCCACATACAGTCCACGTCCGATGGAAGCCGTTCCTTGACCATGTTGACCACGCCGCGCCGAGAGCACCAGGGCGGTGGACGACGGTGAGACCTAGGAAGGGGCCGACGCGGAGCCGGGGAAGACGTGACAGTGGATGCCCACGCGTAGAGGAGTACGAGGGTTCACTGGTTCGCTGCGGTGTGAGGCTGCCGTCGCCACAGAATAACAGGGGGTGTGGGTGAGTAGAGGGATGGCCTGGCCAGCGGTGGGAGTAGTAGGGGGCGGTGAGGCCTCCGCCGCATCGCAGCCGGTCACGGGAGGCAGGAGCACGAGGCACGACCAGCGCTGGGTTGGGCGGCTGGAGCAAGAAGACCAGAGGTTGAAGAAGCACTACGACCGTTGGATGGACATCGTACGGTCACTGGAGCTAGAATCGTGCATATTGACTAAGTTGACAAAGCCCTCCGTCCCCGTCAACTTAGTAGGCCCACAAGTCAGCCTGCCACTATACTGGGCCCCAGCTAACAGGGGGAGTATTCATTTTTTTTGTGCGTAATAAGGAGGCACTTCCTTGCGTGTGAAGATATAGCTGGTGGGTCCGAGCTGTCAGCGGCGGTAATGTTTTTTTCGCGAAATACAGAGCCCTTTCGGTGGGTCCCTGATGTCAGGTGGAGGAATCATTATTTTGCGCGTAATAAGGAGGCATTTCCTTGCGTGCGGCCGTGGACCCAGCTGTCGGCCTCTCCACGTAGAGTCCACTTCAAATGCATGTCGGTCGTTGACCATGTTGACCATGCCGCGCCGAGAGCACCAGGGCAGTGGACGATGGAAGGGAACGACACGGAGGCAGGGAAGACTCGGCAGTTGTTTCCCACGCGGAGGGGAGTACGACTGTACGAGGGTTTACTGGTTCGTCTGCCGTCACCGGAGAATAACATCAGGTGTGGGTGAGTAGAGGGATGGCTAGGCCAGCGATGGGAGTACGGTGGGGCTGTGAGGCCTGCGCAGCAGCACAGCCGGCCACAGGAGGAGGGAACAGGCAGTGCCGCCGGCACTTGTTTGAGCGGCTGGAGCAGGAAGAGCAAAGATTGAAGAAGCACGACGGCCGTTGGATGGACATCCAACAGTCACTGCTTGTGCGTCAACCTATTTTTAGGAAAGCCTCAAATCTGTGGAAAACAACATACAACCCATCTGCCATTCTAATAATTTACAGCCCATTTGCTAATTCTTAAGGTTTTTTTAGCCCATATTCTTTTTGTTAGCATTACATCCCATATTGTGGCCATGGTTAAAAAATTATACAAAATTTTGCATATTTCGGTGCGGTCTGAACTGTTTTTAATCCCGGAATTTCGACTCACATTCAAACTGATTTTAAAATAAATGTATATCAATATAAAATCCAACAAATTCTCCATGCATAAAAATTAATGTAATTTAAAATCTCGAAATGAAAAAAGATATTTGAAACTAATTGCGGTTTGATGTGTTTTAAAAATGTACAGCCCATTTCTCATTCTTGATGGGCCATTTTCTCGCCACCAATGAAAGCTCTCCTCGTCTTGAAAGATTTGTAGCCCAACAGCCCGACAAAGCGACTTACTTGGCAAATCACAAAAAACTGGGCTGTGGCCGTGGACCCACTGTCGGCCTCTCCACGTCTGATACTCTTCCGATGGAATGTCATTGACCACATTGACCATGCCGCCCGAGAGAACCAAGGCGGTGGACGACGGCGAGGCCTAGGAAGGGACGACGCGGAGCCGGGAAGACGCGCAGTGGATGCCCACGCAGAGAGAGTACGAGGTTCACTTTGGTTCGCTGCGGTGTGAGGATGTCGCCGCCGCAGGGCCTGGCTAGCGGTGGGAGTAGTAGGGGGCAATGAGGCCTCAACGGCAGCACAGCCGGCCACTGGAGGCAGGAGCAGGAGGTCTCCCCGGCGCTGGTTTGGGCGGCTAGTGCAAGAAGAGCAGCGATTGAAGAAGCAGCAGGACCATTCGATTCAAATCCAACGGTTACTGCTGCTAGTATCGTTTGTTGACTAAGTTGACAAGCCCTACGTACGCGTCAACTTAGTAGGCCCACAGGTCAGCCTCTCAACCGGTGCGCCCCAGATGTCAGTGGGAGGAATCATGTTTTTCGCGTTATATTTGAGAGCAGTTGATTGCGTGCGGCCAGGCCAGCGGAGGGAGTAGTGTGGGCCGGGGAAGCCTGTGCGGCATCACAGCGGGCCATAAGAGGAGGGAGCAGGCAGTCCCACCGGCGCTAGTTTAGGCGGCTGGAGCAGGAAGATCAGAGATTGAAGAAGCACGTCGGCCGTTGGATGGACATCCAGCAGTCACTGATGCTAGAATCGTGTGTTCACTGACAAAGCCTTGCGTAAACAAGTCAGCCTCGAAATCTGTGCCGTGTACAACCCATTTGCTATTATTTTTATAATTTTTACTCATTTTCTAATTCATATGGACTTTATTGCAGCCCGTTTTCCATTTTTAGAATTGCTGGCCATTTTCTGGTCAGAACCAGGGTCAAAAGATTAACTAAATATGTGGGAAATTTTGAAAATTCGCAAATTTTTGCTGCAGAACGAAATATTCTTAATCCAAAAATTAATAGCCATACTAAAACAAAATTTAAAAATAAATTAGTACTATGTCATGTTAAATCGAATGAAATACGTATAAGATATCAGTGAAGAACAAAAACAAAAAAGGAAACTAATATCCCATTTGCTATAATTTTTTTTGGAATTTTCAACCCCTTTTGATATTACTTTTAAAAGACATTGACCATACTCTTTGGCCAGGACGGAATGCATCCCTCCTCGTCTTGAAAGATTTACAACCCAGTAATTCGGAGAAAACAAATAGGCCTAGCTTGGGTATTCTTCAAAAGAAATACTGGGCAACCTATTTTCCCAAAGAACTGGTGCATGAGCATTTAGCTTTATTTATTTATTTACTTATTTATGTTTAGGGGACCATTAGCATGTACCTGGGCCGGATTCATGTGAGAGCCTCCCTTCGAGTTAATTATGGGCTTCTCTATTGGGCCTTCATCAGTGGGCTGCATGTTATCAACAAGTGGAAAATGTGTTCCATACGAAAAATAGTATTAGCTACGTACGGTTCGGGGCACTAAAGGATCGAACCGTGCAACGACTTCCAAAACATTTTGTTTGTCGTTCTAACAACACATTTATTCAACCAACAGACGAAATATACTACTGATTGTACATTGAAAACAACAGCAGCAGCAACCAGGGTTGGGGGTTTAACAGAAGCAGTAAGCAGGCCAGAAGAGTGACGCAGCTCTCTCTTCCAAACCAAACATCAGCCATCATTACAAAAGGGCTACCAAAAAAGAACAAGTGTATGCATCAAACTAAATAAAGATCCTACTACACCAAGTGTACGCATCTAACTAACTGGCTCAGTTAGACGTTACTATTTATTAAGCTGTGGAGATTGGCTGACGGCTTGAACCAGATGGGTGCCTGACGGGGGAAACTCAAGCCAACAGGTCAAAGTATGATACTTGCGACCCTCTCTCCTACTTTGGGCTACAGAGCGTGGCGGCACATATCAGGGTATGGTGCATGCAGAGATGCATGGTACGCTGTGTACACACAGTTTTGCCTGATGAACGAAACCGTGCTGCCATCATGATCCTTGCCGTCGGTTATCTCCTGGTTAATTGGATAATTCAGTCCGACAAACAGAGAGCGTGTACCAAGGCTACTTACCAGCCTCCAGTCAAAAATTCCTAAAGGCCCGAGAAGTGGGATCCTGCTCAAAGACCTTGCAAAGGACTGTGATTGTATTCGCTAAACAACACGTCCGGTACGTGCGAACGATCATCAATCTTTTGCCGTCGTATGATCGAGCCAGGAACCACCTGCAACTGCCATGCCGCTTTTCTTTGAAAGGTTCTGTGATTAGGAAGGGTAGGGACACCAGGCGGCCTACAACATCATATCAAGTTGGAGTCAAATAAAAAATGTCTCTTGATTTAGTCAATCTTAAGAACAGCATGTTATGAGCATGAATATTTTTTCAGTAAATGTTGACAGTAATATAAGCAAGCCATCATGATATCATAGGAAAGTAACATATTGCTGTAACAGCCGTTTGTAGCGATGACTGGAGTAGGCCAGCAATACGTCCAACCATAGAAGGAGCCGACAGCGTAAATGAAGCCCTTGTGTTCAATGGCATCAGAGAACCATGGAGGATGTATGATCCTGTGATGGACGTGCAGATTTATCCACTTACCATAGTGACCTGTCAGATAGGCGAGACCGCAGTTGAAGAACGCAATTAGCCTGAAGTCTTTATAATTCGCAGATCTTGTGGGCACTTGGCAGATTACTACCTTGAGCAAATCAAACTTGGTATCATGTTGGCTACTGTAAGATTCCGAGTATTACGGGCATGTGCCAAAGCAGTGCAGTGTTAATCGAAGGAAGGGGGATCAATCGCCGGGTGTAGACCTCCACGAGCATCCAGCTGCCGCGACCGTCGAGGAGCACCATCCAAGACGTGTTCATGCCGACCCAGTACATACTGTTAATGTAGTTGAGGCTGACGGGGATTGGATCACAGTCAAGGGGGTTGATGCTCGCCACCCTATGATTGTTATGCTGCGTGACATGCCATTTCTGAAGATCAGGCAGCATCAGCAAGCAAGGAGCTGGCTTAAAAATCTCCGGCCTGAGGGCTTTGAGTAAACGGTACAGCCCCGATGAGCACGCGGCGAGTGGCATGGTACTGAGATTGTCCACACGCGAAATAATGAGCTAGATTACCTCTGTGGGGAGTGAATTCTAGCCACTCTTTCGGCGGACGCTGCTCGTTTCTGCCATTATTAGTGCTAGGGTTTCGGACGAGGGGGGAGGCGCCTTAGCGGGGATGGAAGATTGGACGAGATTATGTGCGGACAAAGATGGAGAAACGAATATGTACTGCGGGAAGTGGACAAGTGATGATGACTACAACACGCCGCTTGACTTACGAGACACATACCAGCAGCGTAGGGTCATATCGATGCCAGACAACTTGCTTGAGTGATCACAGTACTGGTACTCCCTACAGTACCTACTACAGTACTATGGCCTAGCTTGCTTGATTAGAGTAGTAGAGTAGGACTCTGCTCTACTACTAGCACCGGAGGATTAGTATATTCTAATCTAAAATAGTTACAAACTTCAATGCCCGAGCGTGGAACGACTACGAACCATGCTCAAAGACCGTGTCTGCGTGGTGTTTGGACTTATATGCAAAAAAAATAGCAAGATGACCGTGCATTGCACGGCACACCATCATCACCAACTCGGTTTTTTCTCTACTCCTACTCCTATAAAAGACTTAGTTGGTGATGATGGAGGCGAGGAGGCGTGTTCAGCCGGGCGTGCAGCGGACGATGCAACACTATCGATTTGTTATAAAAAACAAAGAAGAGTAGTAGAGATAGAGACATAGGGAGGAGCACGAGGTTGTACGACCAAAAATTGAACTAACATTATACTTCCTCCGTTCCTAAATGTAAGTCTTTGTAGAGATTTCACTATGGACTACATACGGAGCAAAATGAGTGAATCTACACTCAAAATGCATCTATATACATCCGTATGTGGTTCATAGTGAAATCTTTACAAAGACTTATATTTAGGAACGGAGGGAGTATATAGTACGATAAATGCTGATGTATGTCACCTAAAATTATATCATTCAAAACTATGTTCAAATACGAATCCAACGATATAGTTTTTGTTGACATGCACTAACATTTTGTCAGTTAAATCTTCAGTCAAATTCAATGGGGGACTAATAAACCACGACCGATGTAGTACAAGTGTAGACGGCGGCGCTGCACGGAGTCTCACCTCTCACCCCGCTGTGGCGCCAGCAAAAAAGCCATCATATCACAAAACCCAACCACTCACAGAATAAGTGGCCTGGTAAAATAAACGGACAAGCAACCATCACATCCCTCCGTCTTTTTGCATTTCATCTCTCTGCATTTACTTTTTCTCCGGTTCATCTCGCACACTCGATCCCTAGCTACTACTCCTAGGGCCAGTTCTTTTGGCGGCTTCCCCAGCTTTTCCCATAAGACTAGTCACAGTGGAGAGTAACAATAAGGCGCCCCACTCATTTATTTGGGCTTCTAAACTACTACTCCGTCCTGGTTTATTCCTCACCATTGTAATTTGTGCTAAATTTTGACCAAAGATTTAACTGATAAAATGTTACTCCCTCCGTCTAGGTGTGTAAGTCATCTTACGAAAACCAAATAATCCCAAAACACTTAGGCGTGGTGCATTAACTTCTACCTCGTTTCTTGTTCTTGACATATCAACCAATAAGAGATAAAGAGTGTGCTTGCTTTTAATGACTTGAGATATCAAACACGACATGCAGTGGTTAGTTCATTGCATGCAATACTATTAATTAGCGAATAAACATTAATGTTTCTCGTTTTCTCCTCCTCCTTGGTCACGGTGCACAGCCTAAGATGACTTACTCACCTAGACGGATGGAGTAGTGCATGTGACATGCACTAACATTTCATTAGTTAAATTTATGATCAATATTTGACACAGATTACAATGGGGACCAATAAAACAGGATGGAGGTAGTAGTTATGGGATTACTAATCTAGAAGCCTAAAAGAACTGGCCCCTGGTACTCCTACTAGTAGTAGTACTCAAGTTGGAATTCCAATTGCACGACACAACTTATTAGGCAAAAAATTCGATACAGGGTGTAGGAAGCGGTTTGGTACTTTGCATGCCTTTCCAACCAGTGAGATACTCCGTACAAAGTACGACAGGAAATAACCACAGAGAAGGAAGCTAAAAGTAAACAATCAAACAAGCATTTTGCATTTGTTTTGCATTGAATCGTTTCACAAGCTTGACTAGTGCTGTTTTTCTACTTTTACAAAACCGCATCGTAATGTTAAAACGTGCATTTGCACGCATATAAGTAGTAGTAGTACTCCTCCGTCTAGTTGTATGAGTCTTCCTCCTTCTTGGTCGCGTGCACAACCAAAGATGACTTATTGACCTGGACGGAGGGAGTAGCACATCTGCAAGCATATATCGAGAGAGGCGTGTAGTGTGATAGTATATAGTAAAGTTTGTGCTATATGCACGCATTTGCAAAATGCGTCTAATACACAAGGTTTCCAAACTTTCCCTTTTATATACTTAATTAAGGACGCTAAAAATTCCTGAACGTTCGGGATTTATCATTTGCGTCCCAAAACTAATGAGATCGCCTTACGAAACAAAAATTATACTCCTCCTAAAAGCCACGGTGCTCGCAGAGCGCTTGCGCGCCGCCACGAGTGCCCCGGTGCGCGGTTGTTTCAGCCACGCCGACACACGCCTCTTCCTCAGCCTCGCAACTCGCGAGGTGCTGATTGGGGGCTTGCCGGCGGGCGAGCGCGATCTCACCGGTGTGGTGATCCGGCGCCAACAGGTACTCCTCGTTGCTGGAAGCGTGCACCCGGTCCACGTACCGCCAAGCGTAGATGAGGTGCTTGGGCCCGACTGCACTCAGGGCGTCGGCACGGGCATCCTCCGCCACCCTCACGGCCCTCGCACGAGCCTTCTGCCAAAGAACCAATTGCCTGGCTCTCTCGGACGCGACATAGACCTCCCAGGCAGCTTGTTCCGCGGTGCGCTTCTCTTCCTCGGCCTTCTTCTCCGCCTCTATTTTGGCGCGCTCTGCTGGAGGCAAAGCCTCCCACACGGCGACATCCATTTCTTTCCAAAGCTCCTCAAGGCTGGGGGGCTCGGCGGGCGGCGCGGCGTTCTCCTCGTAGCGGGGAGCCGACGCGTCCTCCAATGCGCGTGCTGGCGAGATTGGGAACACCGACGCGTCCACCTCGACGCGTCGTGGCGAGGAGCGGAACGCCGCCGCGTCCTCCTCCACTAGTGGCGGCGAGGAACGGAACTGCGACACGTCGCATCACAACGAGGAGCCGAACACCGACGCATCCTCCTCGACTAGTGGCGGCAAGGAACGGAACAGCGACGCGTCGCGTAGCGGCGAGGAGCGGAACACCGACGCGTCCTCTTCGACTAGTGGCGGCGAGCAACGGAACATCGACGTGTGACCGTCTGCGCGGTGTAGCGAGGGGCTCCTAGGGCTTGGGAGGGGCGATGCCATGGTGGTCAACGTGAGAGGGAGGGGGAGGAGATAGCGATGAACGTGAACGTGAGGGGGATGAGATAGCAATGTCGTGGGAGGTGCAGTATTTATAGCGAGTAATGGCACACCTACGTAAGATATGGACTGAGCTGCACTGACTTAACTGCAGGTCCAGTTGCATCACTAACATGTGGGCCAGACCCCTGTTGGGCCCATATGTCAGCGACCCAATGCACCTGCAGTTAAGTAACAGCTACATGGGCATATTTTTTGGAGTAAATTACGGGGGAGCGAAGGGGTGGAAATATTGCTGGTCGCAACGGATTGGACGAGCGCGGGGGGAGGAGAGTCATGCATGCAGATTTTTTCACACGGGGTGGAGTGGTGGGACCACCGGAGGGAGAAGGAGAGTTTGGCAGGCATATTGTTTCCACACATGGAGAGGAAAAGATTTGGAGACGAACGGGCTTCCTGCAGGTATGGGGAACGGTGCATAATAAGTCATCTTGCATGCCGGGCTAGGTATAGTCTCAAGTCATTAAAAACATACACGCCCCACACATGTTCATATTTCAAGGTGCACTAAATTATTGCATGCGATGATTAAGGCTGGCCATAATGGTTGTATCTTAGCTGGTATCATGCACACGGGAATAGCAAACATGCTGATGTGGCAAAAAATTAAAGAAGAGAGCGGGTTAGAGTAACTAGTGTTCATGCATGCATTGGTAAACACATTTTTTTGTGAAGAATGACATCATTAGTTGAGTACTTTTGCAGACTTGAAAAACTATTCCACCGCCTCTACTATCTTGGTAAGAGTAGGTGAAATTTTTGAATCGAGCCCTTTAAACTAGAAGGGAGGTAGTGGTACTCTAATAGCTAACCTTGTTGTGATGACAAGATAGGACATGGCACGCGCCTGGACGGAGGAACTAGTCTGCATTGTGCATTTAAGTTTTGTCTGAAGTCAATGTACCTCTACTTTCACCAGACTTATAGAAAAATGTAGTATCAACATTCACAATGTCAATTCAATATTTTTACACTCATTATAAAACGTAGTTCTTATACTCATTATAATCAGTATTGTAGATATTGATATTTTTAGTATAAATTTGGTCGTGGGATTTCATTGATGCCTGTCAATGCATGGAGGAAGCGGAGCTTAGGGCTTGCATTGCCGTTCTCTACATAGGTATTTCTCTTCATAATCCTGTAATTTTAGAGACTCATTGCGCTTTTGTGGTAGCGTCTCTTGCATCGGGGGACTATGACAGGTCTGCTATGTGTGACCTGAAGACGAAAGTGTTGAGCATCTCGAAGTTGATCAACAATCTTCAATTGTCAAAGATTAGCCGTTCGGTCAATAAGGTGGCACACTTCATCGCTAAGTATAGCTTTGACAATAGATTAGATGGTATTCTTGTAAATAACATACCGCCCTATGTGGTGAATATTGTATCGAATGAGTGTACTGGTGTGGCTGGTTAATTAATATAAGGTGGTGTTCAAAAAAAAGTATAAATTTGGTCAAACACTTTGCAAACGGTTGACGGGAGTAAAAAGGACGAGAGGGAGTATCATGCATGCGGAGTAGGCAAAAAAATTGCTTGTCTAAGAAAAGGCAAAAAAATTTGCTCATTTATAGCCGGTCGAAGTCTCAAAGGGCACGACCGCGCGAGGGAGTCGTGGGAGGCGCGACAGTTGACGGAATTAAGTGAAGTTACATCCACGCGCTAGCATGGCGTGCGAACAGGCAGAAGCTATACCGTCAGGCCTACGATATGGGTCTAGTAGAAATGACATCTAGTGGGTCCCGCATAGTTCTCGAGAACTCTTTGGGGGCTTGCAGCCGTTTATCCACCGGGCAAGCCAGCAACCCCACGCCGTTCACACGCCCTACTCGTCCCCGTCTTCTACCTTACAACAGTTCGCTCCCAGTCGTCCCGTCCTTTCACATTAGTTCTCTCCCAGTTTTTTTTTGCGGGGTAGAATAGTTCAACTTCTCCTAACCCTCCTCCAAAATCCATGGCCTCCCAAATCTCCATGGTTGCCGCTGAATACCAGGTTAGAGCCATCACCGACGATCAGTTCATCGTCATCTACACACGTGGATCCACGACGGTGAAAGCATGGCTTGCTAGCTTCCTACGCATGTTCAACAGTTCAACGGATGAGTGGGTCGCTGGGCTAGATGTTGAGTACACCACAGTCCTGGGACGAGAGAAGGATCTAAAGGACGAAGAGAGGAAGAAGCCCGCCATGATCCAGGTTTGCGTACATAACGTTTGCTTGGTCTACCACATATGCCATGACGACGTTGAGTGCTAGGATTTTAAGAACTTCCTCAAGGACAAAAGAGTGAAATTCGTTACTGTAGGCTTTAAGAACGAAAAGGATGTCCTGCATCGGATAGGTCTCGTTGTAGGCCAGCCCTTCGATCTCCAGAAGGCAAGCCTGGTGTCCTCCTCTCAACCTTCAATGATGACCCTGGCAGCAGCCATGATTGATCCTTCGTACGCTAAACTGAAGAAACCTCATCACGAGTTTCATCATGCATGGGAGTCGAAGACATTAGATGAAGATCACATCCTATACGCAGCAATGGATGCCTACCTTTGTTTAAATATCTACAAGGGTTGGATGAAGAAGCAGAGCCCAGTGTCCGGTTCAAGCAAAGAAGCGTCGGCGAAGAGGAAGAGGAAGAGGGACGAGGACGAAGTCGAGGACGTGGACTCGGACTCCGAGTAGGTGGCAGTGCCGTCGCTCATGCTGGTTCTACTGCAGTGTCAAGAGGACTAGTTGCTTAGTTTATTTTCAAGGGTGTGTTGTGCTGAGGCCCCAGCAGAACTATGTTTATATTCTTTCTCGTTATTTGAACTCTTTAGTACGTACAATAGTACTAGTACTATGTCTTACTACTGTTCTTCTTGCAGTTGGTACTACTGCTCGTATCTTCGTGTTCCTACTTTACTTAATACGTTCGTACTAGTAGTATAATTTGGGTCAGTCGAATTGTGAAAGAAGTTCGACGGAGTGAAGGAAGAAGACGGCAGAAGAGGTGGAAGAAGCTTTCTAGTCATCCATGTTGTATCAAACGGCTCACATGAGTCGAATGGCCCAAATTGCTCCTTCAGATTGCAGGATCCACGTGGCATTCAAGGTCTCGAAGGTAGATGCCGTGTCCGCACCCGGTCTACGGGCTCGACGCGCACGCGGCCGGCTTCCGCTGCGACAGCCACCATGCGCGCCTCCTCCACGCGGGCGGAGACGACAATAACACACTAGTTCCTCCTCGCCGGCGTGCTGGAGCACGCGCTCGTCCTCCTCTTCGTACGCTGCATGCATAGACGCGGCTCCACCAGTTGGTAGCCTGCTTGGCAGCGCGGTGGCATCGCGAGGAGGGACTGCAGGCGACGTGAGCGGGCGAGCCTTCGGCTTCATGCCACAGGGATGGCGGCGACATGGCGGTGATGGGCGAGAAATTGTTGGCTGGAGAAAGCGATCGCCGGCATGCGCAACGGCGGCGGCGGCATATTGATGAGTGCGCGTGTGGGAGCTTACTTTAGTTTTATATAAGGTTGGTAAAACTTAAAAGAAAACCGTACTAGTACACGTAAACATTAGACTTAGGCAGTGCTTTTATTAGTTAGTGCCACAGCCACGATACGGAATCCTGTGCAAGCGCGTGAACCGCGGCTGCGCGGTCGATCGAACGGTGCATCACCGTGTCGCGCTCGAAGGACATCCACCGAACCTTTTTGTGTGTGTGAAAACAATCCTCGAATATTACTCAACTTTTTTTCCTGGGAAAGTTCTTGACACTGCAATATTTCCATATATTTGAATTTAGTTCCAGTTCGTGTTTATTTGGATTTGGACATTTTAGGTGCGCCCTAGTTTTTTTAATACTAATTTTGTGCGTGTGACTAAGAGAGAACGTGTGTATGTGTCCATATGTGTGTTGTGGCGGAAGGGCAATGTGGAGACGGTGTGCGTGTGATACAGACATAGAGAGGTGTGAATGTGCAAATGATCATGCATGAGTGAGACATAGACAGATGACGATACGTTGTGTATACATGAGAGAACGGTCTTCTAGTTTACTTGTGTGTGTGTGTGTGTGACAGAGAGAGATAGAGAGAGAGAGGAGCATGTGTAACACAACAACCATCTCTCTCTCGATTCGTCCGTCCCTTGCACGATCGCATGCAACACATGCATCAATGCGCACATTTTGACACCCTCACCCGGCCCCTGCCCACCTCAAGGCCCGCACAATCTCTTCGTGATACCCATTTCTCCCCTTAGGTTTGTTTTATCTCAATATCTGACACACACACACACACATGCAGCACAACACACACACTCCCCCGAGCACACAATTCATCCCCATCCAAGGTTATACGGAGACCACTCTCGCTTGTGCTTCTTTGCACCCCAACATGCACAACACCTCAATCTTCAAAGAGGGCATCAAGTAGATCGAAGACGGCAACCACACCGCGCTAGAGAATGCGGGGTCATTTGGAAGTAGGATGATGTGATGACGGTTGACCGACTCCTCTCCCACACACACTCTCTCTCTTGCACAAAGTTACCAATCCCTCTCTCCCCCGCACAAAATTGTCAATCCCTCAACCCACGAGATCCTTCCCCTCTCGTCCATGTTTTTCCAGCTCTCTCATCAAACATGTTGTCTCTTCTCCTTCCACGCATACAGAATCCGGATGCACACGCATCTCACGTATATTACATGTCTCCATCTTTCTCACAGACCTAACTTCTTCCTCTATCTTTCTCTCTATCTCTCTCTCTCTCTGTCTCGTTAGGTTTGTCTCCTACTCTCTCGTCCACATACATACAATCTTTCCCGCCCTATCTGCTCCATCTTCAAAAGCTCTCTCTGCACGTTTCATTCACACATTGGGATATGTCAAAATGTTGCTTCTATAATGGCTGATGTAGAGTTATGGTTGTTTTTGTTGCATCCTACAAAGTAATAACTATGAAATGCATTTAGATTCTCATTTGACCGGGATCATGTGAGTTTGAGCATGTTGTGAAGTACTATAGACCTTTTATACATCTTGGGATTCGACAATGATTGTAACTATTGAGTTGTATAGACCATTACATTCGAAGTCAATAGCCTAATATATTTATTTCACAATTTCAACAAATGATTAGTTCACTACAAACTAAGAAAACAAATGTGTACTCCTCCTGCTTTTATTTAAGTCCGCAGATTAGCATTGGTCAAAGTCAAGTTTTGTAAACTCTCGTAAAGCTTATAACAAAAAAATTAACATATATAATAACAAATAAATACCATTAGATTCATTATTGAATGTACTTTCACATCATACATATTTGTTATGGTAAATGTTTATATTTTTCTATAAACTTGGTCAAACTTTAGGAAGTTTGACTTCAGTCAAACCTAATATGTAGAGTTTACTACTACTACTCGCTAGTTGCTTAGCCGAATCACTCAGCATGCCACATGGGGAGTCCAGTGTCACAAAATTTTGAGGTCGGCGGGAAAATCTCCCGCGACCCTGATTCGAGTAGTGGGAAGTTACCATCATAGCCTTCGGAACAGGCCTACGGATGACGCTTGGTAGGGGGCTGTTTTTGTAACTTCAGGTTCACCCTACCCAGCCAACCCCACCCCGGCACCCAGAGTAGTACACCTGAATACTCCCCATTTTCTATCCCCACCGCAAAATAGACTTCTCCACGGCACCGCAGCCCTCGTGCTCCTCCCCTTTACATCGGCGCACTCGCCCATCGTGAGCACATCTGCCTCATCGACGACCTCGTGACGCCAGACCGAGCCGGTCCACCGTCGTTGTCGTGACACGGAGCCTCTTCCCCGCATCGCCTTCCACGGTCTCGGATCTTCTTCCGGAAGCCGACGCTAAGCGCAGAAGTACCACCGCTGGACAATGAACTGACACCCGCTGCCGACCATGACTCACAGAGGCCGCCACGACCATCGCTCTCCTCCTCGATTGGTAATGTGTGTATTGAATCACTTAGCAAAGACATGTGCAGTTCCAATTTTGTTCATACCTACCCTTCAAATTTCCTGGCCGCTATTGTAATTGTGCGTCCGCTCCCAGATCGCTACCGTGCTTGGGTAGGTTTTTCATCTGCAACCAGTAGTGTGGCAAATGATGGAAAGGTTTTTAGAACTAGCAAGATGTCCATGCGTTGCACGCATCAAGATGCATTTGTATGAGTAGTTTATCTTGTGGGAGAAAAGGATGAACGAGGGAAGGCCTTATTTGCAAATCTGGAGAGGGGTATGGGTATCTTTTCGCAAAATTCCCATTTGTTTCCTTCTTATCTGTCAGATATAAATCAGACGGCCTATATTGCAAGAAAAAAAGTATAGACAAAAAAAGTAGACAGTAAAGGAACTAGAAATAAATATAAAATATAAAATATAAAATAAATATAACAGAGAGAAGAGAGTAGAGATAGCAGAGACGCTGAAAGGATCACGCTGCTGAAAGCGGTCGGGCGTGCGCTTAGTTTTGGCGCACGGCGTCCGCGCGCTTTATAAAATGCAACGCCTCCACCGCTCATGCCTTGCCACCGCTCTCTCCCGCTCTCAGCCTCGCCACTGCTCTCTCCCCGCTTTTTCGCCGCCACCGCCGCCGGCCACCATGCCGCCACGTCACCGAAACTTGGGGATACCGCGGCGTCTCGCGCCCCCGGCGGCTTCTCCACCGAGATCTGGTTCCGCGGGATGCGCCTCGGCCTCGGCAATTCCGACACCGCCAACGAGGCCGCCCGCGCGTACGACGCGGCGGCGTGGCACCTCCGGTGGCCTCATAGAACATTGAACTTCCCCAACGTGCCGACGCGGGAGTGGGCGCAGGAGCTCGCTTCTCTGCCACGGCTTAGCACTGACGAGGATCGTCGCCACAGCCGAAGGCGGGAGCACCATCTCGGCATCGCCGAGATGGACGAGGAAGCCATGGCGCTATGGCGCCAACACTTCCTGTAGGACATCATGAACGAGCGCGAGTTCTACGCGCAAAGGAGGGCGGAGAGGGATAAGAGGAGGGCGGAGCGAGCCGCCTATCATGAGGACAAGCGTAGGCGAAAAGCGAACGCTCAATTCAACATGAGGCTAGGAGCAGCGTCGCCTGGGAATCCGACCACGATTAGTATCTTCACGCCTACAGTCAGACGTCGGAGGAGGACATCACCGAGGAGGAGTTGGACGAGGAGGAGTAGTTGAATTAACTTTTTTTATCTATCTATGCTGAGAACTATCCTCTACTCTCTAGTATCTACTTCTCGATCTCAAAGATCAGAACGCTTTTTAAAGCGCCGCACGCTATGATTCTGTTGGAGATGCTCGAGATGGCGATTTAGTGCTTTAATGTTGCCCACAAGATGCGCGAGTATTACTAGTAGTATATTTTTCTTGCCATGTTGAGATTTTAAAACCACGAGTGCGAACATGCAGAGGAGCAATGAAGACCAAAGACGGGATATTTGGGACATCTTCAAGGAGCGTGGCAAGTTAAAGAGGAGCTGCACCGAACCTGTAAAACGAGCTTTGGTAAGTAACACCCTTTCAATTACTTTTGTTTAGCCTCGTTTTCTTCGATGTGTATATGTTGTAGTTTCTGTTTCTCTTAAGCGTGGTGTTCTTCGATGTGTAATAAGAAGAGTCTTAATCGTCCTAATGCTTTCGTTTTTAGCTTGATGTAGGAAGTGGGTGTTCTCACCTTGTAGTCTGTTTATATATATATTTTCCTTTTGAATTCACTTCTCCGAGTTCTGTTTATCTAGCTTATACTAAATGGATCTAGGTTTCTCTGAGTATTGATCTAAGAAAGAAGTAACTTCATGTCGATGCAGTTCTCATGCGAGGAGGGAAGTATGGTCAACCTCGAGATCATGTTTCCAAAATGAGGCTGGATTACACACAAGGTGCCGCCCTAATGATGCTGGATTAGACACAAGGTGCAAATTCTGATGATGCTGGATTACACACAAGCCGGTGGAGTCGTCACTGTTCGTGTCCTCGTGGCATTAGTAAAGGCTGAAAGAAAGCGCAGAGCCCTTGAGAATGTAGCTGAGTTCTCAAGAAGCTTAAAAGAGCAATCGATGCTCTCTTCACCCAAGCCAAAGAAGAGATGGAAGAAGCCGAAATAAGCTAGCAGAGGCAGAGTAGGCTAGGCGCCTCCTGCTATCTAAAACTGTTGTCAATACAAAATTTCCTTCATAATAGCTAGGTTCAAATGTTTATCCAACAAGATGCCTGTTGTGATGTCCGTGCATCTACCGATGTGGCACAAAATGTTTTTTGGGTCATGTAATAACAGCAATTACTTTCCAAACAATAATGTATTAAGCATTGGACATGGTATAGTTCACGCCAAAGCCCGACATTCCAAGTTCAACTTCCATATCAAACTCATGTTCACAGATATCTGCACATTTCATACATAATGTCCACAACCATGATTCACTTCAAAGCCAAAAATGTGAGGAGAGTTATAAATAAAGAAAAACCTCTACTAGTTCCTGCTACCAAAGGCAAGCACAACAAGTCAAGACCATGCGTAAATTAATTATATTTTAATCATTTTTGTGTTCTAAAATGCCTGCCGCTCATGGAAGGACGTGTTGCCGCACACGCAGAGGTTCAATGAAGGCAGGCGGGTAGTCTTAAGCTGGTTGCACGCGGCGAGGAGGCGTGCTCACCGGCTCTGCAGCGAAAAGTGCCTCTCTTGGCGCGCCGGTTCAATGCCTGCACTATGAGAGGTCACGTCCGTGTCATAGCAATCACCCCCTCCAGTCCTTTTTTGTTTGGGTATAACAAAATCTCGTTTTCCATTCACATTTTACAAGTAAAATTCGTGGACAAACTTTGACCTAAAGTATGATGGGGACTAGTAAACCAGAATGGAGGTTGTAGTTTTTTTTAATCAAAGAAGGGTTTCCCCTTCCGATTTTCATTACTGAAAACCAGCATCTAAATCTAACCCATAGTATTTGCCCTAGAACTACCAAGTTCAACATCTCGCAACATAAACCCATACAACCATACGCTAAGGAGGTACGTAGTACTATGAATTCCATTTTCGCTCCATACAAATCGTTCTAAAAACTAGTTACTACTTATAACGCGCCATTGAAAATCGGAAGTCTTAACCCCGCTAAAAAACGATATTTTAAACGTGGCTACTCGATCTGTGGCAACTGGCGAGCCACCGCGCTCCAAGTCGTTCACCTATGGTCCCGACCATCAACTCCTACGGATCAAATTACCACGCGAGCTGACTATTCCTACAAAGGTGCCCCACCACATACTCGGTACCCGCGAATGCAGTAATCGTGCACCTAGGGTTTTAGGGTTTATTTGTTAACGTCGCCTTTACGTAACACTCATGTGTGCGAGACAATGAGAGGTCGATCAAGCGTATGCGCGCCTCTTCTCTTCAGATATGTACTCCACCGCTTGTCCGGTGTCCAAAAATTATAATAACTACTAGCAATGTGCCAATGCGTTGCCACACGATCAAAGTAGATTAATACATATTCACCAATTTGATAGAAAAAAAGTCTAGTTTTGAAATACGTATATCACTAAAAATATGTTATGTTTCACTCAAAGTATATTCCTTTGGCGGTTTTGATGAGATAAGGGAGGAATGTTGTTGGTTTCAAGATTCGAGAAGTGGTATATGTCTAATATCTACTCTTACTAGCAAGATGCCCATTCGCTGCACGAAACATCAAGATCTTGTGGGAGAAAAGGATGAACGAGGGAAGGCCTTGTCTGCAAATCAGGTGAAGAGTGCGGGTAAATTGCCATATTTTCCTTCCTATCCGTCAGATATAAATCGGACGACCTACATTGCAGGATGGTCGGCCCACCATCATCACAAACTCTATTTTTTATCCCTACTCTTATAAAAAGCATTGTCGGTGATGATCGTGTGCCTGCCATCCTGCAATATAGGCCGTCCGATCTATATCTGACGGATAGGAAGGAAACTATGGCAATTTTGCAAAAAGATACCCACACCCCTCTCCACATTTGCAAATATGGCCTTCCCTCGTTCATCCTTTTCCCCCACAAGATAAACTACTCATACAAATGCATCTTGATGTTCCGTGCAACGCATGGGCATCTTGCTAGTTGTTGCAAAAAGCCCATGTGTGTGAGAGAGAGGGAGAGTGGAGGAGGACGGAGTGCATGTGTGACAAAGACACAAGGAGTGTGTGTGCGATAGGTATCAGCTTAAAATGAGGCGATAGTGTGTGTGTGCATGATCGAGAGGGCGTGTCTCAAGAAGGGAAGAAAAATATACATAGATACAAGGAGTGGGAGAGAGACATGTATGCGATAGTGGAAGCACGAGTGTGCAGGTGTATAAACCTATCTAGAGGCTAGCTAGTCGATAAATGTTTGTGAGAGAAATACGAGTCGGGGTGCGAATGCGAGAGTTCTGTGTGTGTGTGAGGGAGACGGTAGTCGGGAAGGGGAGTGGAAGCAGGAGTTGTGTGTGTGTCTGTGAGAGAGAGAGAGAGGAGACGGTAGTCGGGGTTGTCTGATCGGTAAACAAATGAATAATGTCAGTCTGGGATGGAGACGAAAAGGAGACCGCAACAAATGTTGTGTCTATAGGAGAGAGAGAGTGAGTAATTTTAGTGGTATGATTCATATGTAGAGACATATAGGGTGTGTGAGAGAATCCCATAGAGAGAAAGACAAAGTGAAAGACGAGTGGAGACTGTGTGTGTGGCGGTGAAAAAGAAAGCTTAGGTACCGAGTGATACCAGAGAACAGTAGAGATGTGAGAGATAATGAAAACCGTGTAATGTATAATGATAGGGAGAGTGTGACACTTCTCAAGGGAGACGTCGAGAGACCATGTTTGCGAGGATAGGAGAAACATGAAGTGAGCGTGCGGGTGAGCTGGAGAAAAGAGAGTGATAGCTACCTCAAGGAGCATGCATGCGAGAGAGATGGGTCTGAAAGGAGTGAACAAAAAAGGGATTCAAATATTTGAATTCGAGATGATGACACATGTAATCCATACTCGAACCAAAATTGATCTATCAAACATGCATACTCATATGAATTCACGCACATCTATGTTATTTAATATGTAGATATTACTGATCCATACATTTTAGTAGAACATAATTTGGTTAAATTTTTTTGAATTCAACCATAAGATTTTGAGATCGTTGTATTTGTAAATCATATTATACATATAAAGGAGCAGAATTCTTCGTTGTGCTTTTGAAAGTATATAAAAAAAAATGATGTATATAGAATGTAATTCCAATTGAAAATGGATCCCGCCCGAAAAAAAAGAATACAAACGGGATTCGAATTGAGTTGGCACGGTAAACGTGCACTCTGCAAAATTTGAACGAAGCGGGGAAAGTCGCAGTAACCGCCCGACACCAAAATCCGCGAGATGGAAATTACTACTGCCTATCCCTGCCACGCAAAGCCTATTTGCTGGATTTCTATAGGTTTCGATAGGGGTATGTTTGTAATTTGACCCAAACGTGACGTAACCTCCTCTCACCCGGATTCATACACGGTGGGCGCCAAAACACAGTGTTTCCTCGGCCAAAATTGACTCCCTCCCCGATTCATATTCATACACGGTGGGCGCCAAAAACAAACTCTCATCGGCAAATATTCGGTGTATGTGAGATTACCGTCCTATCCCCAACCGACTAATGTTGCTGTGATGTAGTAGAAGTTTGAAACGGGGGCTAAGTTTGTAAATTTCCTCGCATTTGAGACAAGCGCGCCCTGAATACATGGTTCCCCTTCCTCTCTACCTCCCTTTTCCCCATTCGCACTCATGGGCGCCAAAACACCCTCTCCACCCCACCTCCTCCGTCCGCCGCCGTCCGCCACCCCATCCACCGCCGTCCTCCTCCACCATGCCGGAGCTGATACCCGATGCCGCCGCCCATTACAAGAGATCGACCTCTCTCATCCATGGCTTCGACCGGGATCCTTGTATCCCGCCCTCTTGCTTCATCCCCGCTGCCGTCCACCTTTCCGGCGCGCCGCCCTACGACCGTCTCGTCTACCGCGCCCTGCCGCCACCGTCTACCCTCCTAGATTTGCTTCCACGCTGCCGACAGCCATCGCTACCGTAGCACCGTCAAATTCTCAATAGATGCGTACACGGCACCGCACCAGAGGCGGTACTCTTTCATATCTGCTCAACTTATTTATCGCAGCAAGAAAATAGATCGCCACTACTTTACTCTGATTTCTTGTCCTGGTTGCGAAGTTGCCTTTGTCCGGTTTGCACCTTCAGATCCGCCATGGCACGCTCAACACTATACTCCCAATGCTTATGGTTTTCCCCTTTTATATTCCACACTAGTTAAATCACAGTAGACTAAATTTCAAAATTGGGTCAGTCGATTTTTCAGAGCTCGCTGGAGTTCACCGGTGCGAACGAAGGGGCTCGGGTGGTTGTGGGGCCTCGCCGAACGAAAAAAACTCAACGCGGGTGGGGGTTGGGGCGGGGGTGGGGGGTGGGGGTGGCGGAGGAACACAGACGGCGGGGGCTGGTGGTCCGGTCGGCGGCCCGTGCGGTGTTCTATATGGGAAGAATCAGAGACAAGGAAGAAGATGGGTTAGGAGACGTAGGATCTTCATCCAACCGCCTGAAATGGTTGAGAGACAGCTGAGAGTTGCATTCTTAATGCGCTCTGGTTCATCGTGTGTGGGCACTGCGCAACCAACATTTTATTATCCAAAATCTGCTTGCTCTTCTTTACCATGTTCCTCTTCCGTTCTTCTTTAATATGTACTCTCTCCATTCCTAAATACAAGTCTTTATATAGATTCCACCATGGACTACATATGTAGCAAAATGAGTGAATCTACACTCTAAAATGTATCTGGATACATCTGTATGTGATCCATAGTGGAAATCTCTGCCAAGACTTATATTTTGGAACGGAGGGAGTATGATAGTAGTACAATATGTTCCTTGTAATCAAGATGAGCAGGACATTTGCAATGTAGAGGTATATACGGTCGGTTGTGATGGACACTTTGAGCCTCTTTGATTCAGAGGATTTTGTAAACATAGGAATAGGATTTGTAGTCACCTGCCCACTTGAATCCTATAAGAATAGCAAGGAAATGCGGGAGCTGTGTCGCTTTGAGAGTTACACTGATATTAATAATACCGCACCTTCACTTGAAGAGAGCTGGTATCCGAAGCCTTTCTAGCCGCATCGCAATACTAGCACATATATTCCAGCAAGTTCCACTTTGCTGATTTTACTCGATGCTTACGGTTTTCCCGTTATATCTACACTATGATCTGTGTAGCTGCTTTGTGTCGCACTAGCAGTGCACTCTTGAAGCTAAACACGCAATGACTTACAAAATTGGCACCAAGGCATTGAGTGCCATTCTCGATGCAATGAAACTCATACGCCCCCACTGCTGATTCTTGTTCAGAATATGATCCTAATGACTATTCTAACCTCGAGGAGTCAAAGGTAGATGGCCTGTCCTGTTCACCCATCAAGGTGCTGTTCTAATTTGGCAATGTTTTATTGATTGTGGGTATCTTGCATATGTTGTCTTGCATTTCTTCTACTTTGTTGCACCGCCATCTGCTTAGTTTACTCATCATATATGTTGAGATGCCATGCCCATCCATTATCAATACATATTCCATCTGTCATCATACCATGTTTTTCCACTCAAATGCTGTTCTTGTGCATCAGACATCAAAAAGGAAGAGGGTGATTGCCAAACCTGAAGGAGCACCAGCAAAGTCCTTGAAAAATGTGGTGGTGCCGGAGAAATCAGACATCACCCCACTTATATTGGTTGTACAACTAGTGACACAAAACGTAGGACCGACTCCAGCAGACTGCACTCCATACTTCACGCCACACCACTAGCACCACCACATAGGACCTGCACTCCAAAGAAAAGGTATACCGATTTCATTTGCCATAGCACCAGCCATACCACGTAAAAATCCCACTCCAAAGAAAAAGTACAAAGAAGTCCACCGTCGAAGACCTATCCCAACTGCAGAGACGGCCAATTCCTGCAGATTGGAACCCCATTCCATTTATTCCCAGTTTAAAAGACAATGCTTTCAATGTTGTTAGGGACTACGTGCATATATTCCCATCAGGGAAGATTATTGTGAAGAAAAACACCATTTTTCACATCTTCTTGTCCAACTTACGTGTAAGTGATATTATTCATGATTATTATTTTCCTGTTTTCTGCTGCTTGAACACATCAATGATTTACATTACATTGTTGTAACTAGGCGAGGGTCAATCTGGATAGTCATGACGAGCAAAGCTTGCTTGTGCTTTTCAAGGAAGCATTGCAGCAGTATCGGTGTTACCTGAGGAAATCACACTTTGATGGCAAGTCTATAAACTAATTTCCGTGAAGTCTCCTGTGCTAAATTTAGAAGACATTGAATGGAAAAACCTTGTTATGCAATCGGTCTCATTCCTGTGACGAGGTACTGCCTATGAAATAACATGACAATTTGAACTTCTACTTTCCCGCATGTGCCTTACGGATCTTTTTTGCAGGAAATCTGCTCGAAGAAGAATTCGGTTTGAAAAGAACGACGAGGATATCGCAAATATGCTGCCCGCTGCTTTGCTCTTGTTAGTACCGTTGTCCTCAGATCACTGTATTTGCATACATACCTGGTTCATTATGTGACAGCAGTATGCATGATAACTTGCTTATCAATTGTTCGCTCCAAATTATCTGATCTGTATGAATGGTTACATTAGTGTAGAATATATCCAATGCCAATGAATTTTTTTAGCTCTGCATTGTTCTTGTAAGTACATGTTGTCCTTTATCTGTGTACTTATATTGACAGGTAGTTGTTCATGTACCATCACTCTGCAACTTATTTTCCTTTGCCCTCCATTTTCTACACATCAGATCTATATTTACTCTTACCATAGGGTTGGTACTGAAGAAGTTTAGTTGTGCGTTGCTCTTGGCTGTGCCTTTTGCCTGTATCGCTGCACATACATTTATAGCTACTTGGTTATGTAGCATCACTCTTCATCTTATCTTAAATATTCTCCATTTTTTGTATATTATCACATCTATATTTACTCTTAACAAAATGTAGAATAAAGGCAATGCTTATGAAGAAGATTCTGTGGTAAACTTCTTGAATTGCCCCCCCCCCATCAGCATGGACAAGGGCTTTATAGATCCTGTCTTCACCAGTAATGTAAGTTTGTCCTTCTCAAGCCTTCAAACTTTGTTGTGTATATTTGGTTAGGCATGACTGCAACAGCTGTTTATTTTTGGTGTTTGCATCAAATTGCATGTTTAAAGTTTATTATGTAGTTCATAAACAAAAGCTTGTCCTTCTCAATTTAAGTTTTCAGTTGTACAACCAAGTTCCTTATTCATACCTTGTAAATTAAACTATACAGAGCATGTGATCTTCTTTTGCACTTTGCATGTATGCTTCGTTCTTCATCCGTAATCCAAAGGATGTGGTGAACCTACCCACTACAAAGACAATGTCACATTCTGCAATGTCTTAACTATGAACAATGTCATATCATTCTAGTATTATTTAAACTGTCTCTTTATTTGCCAATCTGAAATGGGATAAATTGACAAGACACTAACCATTGATACTTATGAGTTCTTGATCCAGTAATCCAAAGGTGTCGTGAAGCTGCCAACTCCTTCACAATGTCATTTCCTGCCATGTCTTGACCTGAACAATACCATATTGTGTTAATGCAATTTTAAACTGTGTCACTTTATTCGTCAAGAAGAAATGTGATGAATTGTCAAGACGATACTTTTATGTGCAAAACCCATCATCCGTCTCGCTTGTTTATCTTTTAGAGTGAGGAAGATATAAGTATTGAACAAGCGCAGCCTCATCATCTTGCTCAGTGCTTGCTGCAGCTCACAAAGAGGGCTGACCTTTCTTGAACTCTATTGAAGTGTCACGGTTTTGTATATTATTTTGTCGGTGTGTTTATTTGCACTGGTGGCGATCTTTGATGCCTAGTGTATGTAATCTGTTGTCTGCTTGTGCTTTATTATCATAGTGGCGAACTTTGATGCCCAGTGGATGTAATATACCGTAATTTCTTTATTGTATAGTCTAGGATTTTTCTTATTCACGATGCTGCAGTTATTTTAATGTATATATACCCTGTCTTTGCAGTAAACCGGCCAAACCGTAAAATTACGGTACATAATCGGGCCGTCGTGCAATCACGATGTATGATTCGCATCATGGGCCCCGTTAAACTGGCCCACTAGTAGATTCGGGCCTTTAATAGGCCGAGTAACCCTTGGCCCTCTTTTCGCAAGAAAAGTCAATGGGCTTTTAGGAGGCTGAGAAGTAGGTTGGGCCTGAAACGTGCCGAATAGCTCACGGGCCGACAAAGAGTCTTTAATGGACCCCGCCCATGATTGTGCGAATCAAATCACGGGCTTTTAACAGCCAAAGTTGTCTCGGTCCTTGTTTGGCCCAATCAGATATCGGCCATGAGCAGGCGGATGCAAACCGGCCGTAGTTAGGCCCAACTATATGACGGGCTTTTAACATGCCAAATTAATATAGGGCCGAATGTTAAACGGGCCCTAACAGATTTAAACTAATATCGGCCAAATTCTAAATGGGCCTTTAGCAAGTGTGCCCAAAAGCATAGTGTCCAGTTAACGGGCCGAATCTGATATGTGCCATAATTAAGCCCAAAGCCTCTTAAAGGGCCGGACCTGATCTGGGCCGTGATTTGGCCTGTAACGCGGAGGCTTTAACGGGCGGATCTCATATGGGCCATTATTAGGCCTTAACGTGGCAGGCCATTAATGGACCGGATCAAATATGGGCCGGCATATGGCCCAAAACATGGCAGCCAGTTAATGGGCCGGCCTACTAGTGTCATCAAAATCTTGTGGGCCTACAGCTGGGCCGGCCCATTAATGTCGATGAAATCTCGTGGGCCTTTAGCTGGGTCAGCCCATTATGATCCGTAAGAATTTTGTGGGCCTTTACCTGGGCCGGCCCATTATGGCACACAAAAATCTTGTGGGCCTTTACCTGGGTCGGCCCATTATGGCCCGTGAAATCTTGTGGGCCTTTAGCTAGGGCAGCCCATTATGGTCCGCAAAATCTCGTGGGCCTTTAGCTAGGCCGGCCCATTATGGTCCGCAAAATCTTGTCGGCCTTTAGGTGGGCCGGCCCATTTAAACTTGATGGGTCGTGCCACGTGTCGACGTATCATAGGCGCCTTCTGTCCAATGAGTGGATGACATCTGTCCCAACGATGAGCCGACACGTGTTTCCTCCAGCCAATGATGATTTTACACGTGGAAAATCCCCATTGGTTGGGGCTGTTAACGGGTTATCGGATCCAAAACCCGACCCGATAGCTTAACGGCGTCCCGTTATGGTGGATGCCACATGTCGGTCACCCTTGACGAAAGCACTTCTGTGACACGCGATTTATCGTCATGGAAGTGGACACTTCCGTGATGATAATTTTGGTAATGTCATGGAACACTTCTACGAGAGCATAGGTATGACTATCTTGATTCGGTCATAAAATCGTCATGGATGTACATGCATGACAAAAAACGCGACCTACTGTGACAAACACGTATCATCACAGAAGTGTACTTTTTTGTAGTGCAGCTACACGCGATCTTATGTACATACGACAACAGCCTCAGGAAACGGTCCATCACTTTTGGGCCAGATTCCTCCTTGTCAAAGAAAGATTAAAGATTGCCGCGATGAAGACGTGATCTTAGTATTCTGCAACAATTGCACGGACGAAGGAATCCTCAACGCCATCAACCGCCGTCGCGTATTACACTTTGCTGATTTGGCAACCATAGTACAGAAGTACTGCGCAATGGAAAGCGCCTGGAAAACCCAGGCAGCTCATTGGGAACCACCGGTTTCAACTCAGCCCCTCGTTCGGGCAAAAAGGATGCACCCTCGTGGAGCACCTGACCCAATCGTAAAGAAATCAAAGCCCATTATGGGGCGCGGACCTGTTCTGGAGGGATGGCTCAATAGGCCATTCAAAATACATACAACACCGAACACCACACCAACCCATAGCCTTAAAGCATGTTAGATACTCCGGCAAGTGGCCAAGAGCGGCGAAGATCTCCTCACCAAAAATACCCCAGAACAACACCCCCCGGTAGATGACAACCTCAGAGTATTGACAGTCTTCGAGACCTTTGCTTCAAAAAATCAGCGCAAAAGGGCACTCCGCGACCTCGCCGAAGTCTGCCAAGTCGCAGCAATAAACCCTTGGAACGACAAGGCCATAAATTTCAATGCGGATGACGAACCAAAATTCAGGACAGTCCGGGCACTAGCCTCCTTGGTCCTCAGTCCAATCATGGACGGCTTCCGGCTCACGAATGTGCTCATGGATAGCGGCAACAGACTAAACCTCATCTACGAGCACACACTCATAAAAATTGAAATATATAGGAGCCACATTGAGCAAAGTAGCACGACCTTCTGGGGAATCATTCCCAGCCGGGAGGCACGATGCGCGGGAAAAATCATGCTCGACGTGGTATTCGGCACGCCGGAGAATTATCTGTCCAAAGAGATAACCTTCCAAGTGGCCCTTTTCAACAGCGGATATCACGCCCAACTGGGGTGAGACGCATTCACACGCTTCCAAGCCATACCTCATTACAGGTACATGAAGCTCAAGATGACCGGGCCCAACCGTACCATCACTCTCGCTAGTGATCCGGACATATCATTGCGCACCGAAAATAAAACCACATCCCTGGCCCTCGAGGCATTGTCTGAAGCCCTCGCGGCCGAAGAGCTGACCGCGCTGCGCTCCACTGTGGATAGGGATGACTTAATCCTAGAGAAGCAACCCAAATTCACCTCTTTTAAACCAGCAGACAAAATAATAAATTTCAAGTCCACCCGACGGACCCCAAGAAGACAGCATCCATCGGGGCACAACTCGACCCAACGGTCGATGCCGCGCTACGAGAGTTCCTGCGCGAGAACTGGGACATATTCGCCTGGCACCCTTCCGATATGCCAGGAATCCCACGCAGGTTGGCCGAACACAGCCTTAATATCTTGAAGGGATATAAACCGGTCAAGCAAGCACTGCGGCGTTTTTTCGAACCTAAACGACAAGCCATGGTAGAGGAGCTAGCCAAGTTACTGGAGGCCGGATTCATCAGAGACATAAAACTCCCGGACTGGCTAGCAAACCTGGTGATGGTACCAAAGAAGGATAAATCCTGGCGCCTATGCGTCGATTTCAAAGACCTCAACAAGGCCTGCCCTAAGGATCCCTTCCCCTTCCCTTGCATTGATCAGATTATTGATGCGACCGCAGGACACGACTCACTGTGTTTCCTCGATGCGTACTTCGGATACCATCAAATCAAGATGAAGGAATCCGATCAAGCCGCAACAGCATTCATTACCCCATATGGGCCTTTCTGCTTCAACACTATGCCTTTCGGGCTAAAAAACGCTGGCGCCACCTACCAACGCATGATCAAAAATTGCCTAGAGAAACAGATAGGCAAGACAGTTGAAGCATATGTGGATGACATCATCATCAAAACCAGGCACGTCGAGTCATTGATAGACGATCTGCGTCTTACATTCGACAACCTCCGTACATATGACATCAAGCTCAACCCGGAAAAGTGTGTTTTCGGCGTCCCCGCCGGAAAACTTCTGGGCTTCATCATTTCCAATAGAGGAATTGAGGAAAATCCAACCAAAATCCGAGCTTTGTCACAATTGGCTACACCAACAGACCTTAAACAGGTCCAAAAACTTGCGGGATGCGTGGCAGCTTTAAGCCACTTTATCTCCAGATTGGGAGAAAAAGCATTGCCACTCTACCGCCTTCTCCGACGCACCGACCACTTCGAGTGGACGGATGCGGCAACAACCGAACTAGAGGAAATAAAGGCCCTTTTTTCGAGCAACCCAATCCTGGCCGCGCCGAACGTTGGCGAACCCATGTTATTATACATATTGGCAACACACCAGGTGGTGAGTGCCGTGCTCGTCGTCGAGCGAGAGCAGGACGGACACAAGTTCCCACTCCAGAAACCGGTATACTATGTATCCACTGTCCTCACACCATGCAAATCCCGGTACCCTCACTACCAAAAAATAGCATACGCGGTCTTCATGGCATCCCGGAAGCTACGACACTACTTTCAAGAGTGCTCAATCACGGTAGCCTCTGAAGTACCACTCAATGACATAATAAACAACCGCGATGCGACATGTCAGATTGCTAAGTGGGCCATTGAGCTCCTTCCATTCGATATAACATACAAACCGCGCCGGGCCATCAAATTCCAAGTACTGGCTGAGTTTGTCGCCGAATGGACAGAGGCCGAACTCCCTAAAGAGTACGACACGTATTCCAACTAGGTTATGTACTTTGATGGTTCCAAAATGCTGGCGGGGTTAGGGGTGGGCGTCGTCCTAACGTCCCCCACTGGAGACGTAGTTCAGTACGTACTCCAAATATTATACACAGATTCCAACAATGCAGCCGAATATGTGGCCTTGTTGCATGGGCTTCAGATGGTTGTCTCCATGGGCATACAACGCCTGGAAGTGCGCGGGGACTCAAACCTCGCAAAATCTAAAATAAATGGAGATTTCGATGCCAAAGATCCAAAAATGGCCGCTTACCGCAATGCCGTACTTAAAATCTCGGCCCGTTTCGAGGGGCTCGAGTTCCATCATGTGGCTCGAGAAAGTAATCAAGCGGCGGACGTCCTTGCTTGCATCGGCGCCAAGCGCGACCCTGTCCCACCTGACATCTTTATGGAAAGGCTTTTCAAGCCATCCGTGGTGTGTCAAGGGGAGAACGGCAATAATAGTCCGGACCCGACTATAACCTCAGATGCCGAACACACTGATATCATCGGGGGTTCATCCACCGAAATGACACTGTCGGCCCATCTCATAATGGCAGTCATTGCCGCATGGACCAAACTCTTTTTGGCCTACCTTAATAGGCGAGAACTCCTTGAGGATCAGAATGAGGCTCACCGCATTGTCCAGCGCTCTAAAGCCTACAAGGTCCACGATGGAGAACTCTACAAGAAAAGCGCTACCGGAGTACTCCAACGATGTATCTCCGAGGAGGAGGGGCGGCAGCTCTTGGCTGAAATTCATACCGGTCTTGGCGGTCACCATGCCGCGGCTCGGGCCCTTGTAAGCAAGGCTTTCCGTACAGGTTTTTATTGGCCGATGGCCCGAGCAGATGCACAGGACCTTGTCCAACGTTGCGTTGGATGCCAGCTTTTCGCCAACCAGAGCCACATGCCACCCACCGCTCTGCAAACAATCCCCATCACTTGGCCTTTTGCGGCCTGGGGGCTTGATATGGTTGGACCCCTTAAAGGAGGAAGCCATAAGAAAAAATATCTGCTGGTCATGGTGGATAAATTCACTTAGTGGATAGAGGCCAAACCAGTTAAAACGGCCAAAGCCGGACCAGTGATAGACTTTATATCCGACGTTGTACACCATTATGGTGTCCCACACAGCATCATCACCGATAACGGCTCCAATTTTACTGCCGATGAGGTGAAAACTGGTGCACCAACCTGGGCATTAAGCTCGATTACGCCTCCGTCTATCACCCGCAAAAAAACGTTCAAGTCGAACGAGCCAATGGTCTTATTATGAGCGGCATCTAGCCTAGAGTAGTGCGGTCTTCGAAAGAATCAGACAAGCACTGGGTTGAGGAGCTCGACTCCGTACTCTGGGGGCTGTGGACCACGCCCAATCGGACTACCGGATATACACCTTTCTTCATGGTGTACGGCGAAGAGGCTGTGTTACCCTGCGACATTATTCATGACTCACCTCGAGTGCGCATGTACGAAGAGAGAGAAGCTGAGCTTGATCGGCAGGACAACTTAGATGCCCTGGAGGAGGAGCGAGATGTTGCAAAAGCCCGTTCCGCATTTTATCAACAGTAGGCTCGCAGGTACCAAAGCAGAGAAGTGTGGGCTAAGACTTATAATGTTGGCGAACTTGTTCTACGCCTGCCGGAGAAGAAAAAGGACAAACTCAAGCCCAAGTGGGAGGGTCCCTTCATCATCGACAAAGTTCTCACCAGAGGAGTGTACCGCCTGCGTGATGCGTCAGACAATCGCCTAGAGCCGAACCCCTGGAACGCAGCCAGACTCGGAAGATTCTATGCCTAGCACCGAACTCTTTGTTCGTCTCCTTCTCCCTATTGTTTCCATTACTTTTTCCTCTCTTTTCGCTTTTTCCTTTTTATCCTTGAAGCTTTTCATGTGGTTAAACCGTGCACTTGTGACATACACATCCTCAAATATGTACGTCAATTATACCTGGGGGCTTCTTTGACAGAAGCTTATTATTGTTATTTTTCGAGCATCAAGCTCATCACATATGCGTGTTTTCCCCATATGTACCTTTTCTTCGGCATTATATGCATCGATATGACTTAAGTTTTGGCCAAGCTGGGTTGCCTGGCTCCTGTGCTTATGCCCTACGTTCCCATTAGTTCGGCTAGGGCATAAAGGGAGCACCTCTGCGATTGTTACTGCCGGGTCATCCGGATGTGTACCTCAGACTGGGTGAAGCCGAAAGCTAGCGTTCTTAAGGGAATATTCGGTCGGCGAACGAAAGATGTTTTTACAGACGTTAAAATACGAACCCCCAGATGTTGCATATACTGCGATTTTTTCAATCACAGTTCAGACATGCACATTAATGCATGTACACCCAGGGAAAGGAACCCTTAACGGAACTATTCTCTCTGGAAGATGTTTCTTACAATCACAATGTAATATAACATAGCTAGCTGGATACAACTTGTCTGTTCAAGCAACTATGACCCCTACGCCTTGTTTCCGCCCGTACCCCGGTATATTTTGCCACTCAGGTATTCGGAAACACTCCGCACCTTCGGGCCCAGAGTTCGAAGTGAAAAGGTCTGCCATGACAATCGTTTTTACAATCCGGCTGGGGACAAATATGTCAAGGAAAGTACATAGTCACTTGGACTCATAAATTTCCTCCTCTATACCGTCTAAGAGGTTGTCTAACTTACAATCCTGTTGGGAATATCCGGCCGCTACTTCTACTTGGTCATATACCAAATTCACGGGAATTTCTTTCCCATCTGACCCTAGAGGTCCGACCCGGGCCATATGATTTGGATCAAGCTTGGTATATCGTGTTTTCACCATGGCCCAGGCTTCTCATGTACCTTCCCGGCAGGCCGATATCTTCCATAATCGGAAGCGTCGCCGCGCTCCCTTGAATAGCTATATAAGCTCCTCCATCCTTCCTGGAGGGGAGGCGGATGGCCATAAAGCCTTGGCAACACTTTGCATCGCCTGCCGAGCTTGCTCGCGCATTTGCGACAGCTCTTGCAGCAGATCGCCTGAGATTCCGGACATCTCCTCTTCGGGACGGCAGGTCAGCATACCTACAGATAATTTTCTGTTAGTCCCTTTTATCTCCGAACTACACGGAGGTAAGTGTGACCACATACCAAATATGCCGCCGCGCAGCCTCTTATTTTCCTTTACAGAATCAGCCAGCTGGGCCCGTACATTTTTCAGTTCTTCGCCCAACTGGGTGTGGGCATCCTGCAGCTTGTTTTTCTCATCTCTGACTCGTGTTAGCACATGTTCGCCCGCGGCCAGCAGTCTTTTGGCTTCTTGCTCTTCCGCTTGGGCGGCTTTCAGTTGCTCCTTCAGTTCATCTGACGATCCTACCATAAGATGAGCAACAGTGTTAGCATTACCGGTATATAATTATGTTTTTTCGAAGGAGGGGAACATTACCAGGTGACGCCTTCTTGGATTTCTCCAGTTCGGCGGTAGCAGTAGTTAGCTGTGTCCGACACTTTTCCAGTTCCTGAGACAACAAGTTGTTTTTCTCCGACAACACCTGGTTATACAATGATCCTTAAATCAGTTGTATCAATTGCTTCAAGTCTCAAGGGCTACGGGTATATAATTATCAGTTTTGTATAATAAACTTACTCGCATATCTTTTATATGTTGGTCTGTGGCTCTGGCAAGCCCATCTCGAGCAGCTTGGATATATGCATCAGCCGAGCTGAAGGCATTGAATGCCTCGTTCGTAAAGTCGGGGTCGTGTAGAACGGCTCTCCGGCGCCGATGATTCATGGCGCTCTCCACTTCCGAGTTTGTGATGGATACATCATCCGACTCCTCTGCCGAAGGACTTTCCGGCGTCACTCCCGTATCGGCCCTTGCCTTTAAAGCAGGGTCGGGAACCTGACTCGTGGATGCGTGGTCGGTAAGATTCCCGGACATAGTCCGGCGAACACTTTTCCTGGTAAGGCATAGCGGATAATGTCACAGTTGGATGTGACTGCCAAGGGGCATGATGGTATCTTGGACTAGGGGTTACTCACCACGTCGTCTCCCAATCAGTTGGATTGGACCGAGGACCCCCATGGCCGTATACTCATGGGCTAGTTCGGACAACCCCTGCCGCATACAAGGAAGACTCCACAAGACTTGGCACCCAAGACAAGGACTCTCCTAAACCCTAGGCCTCCGGTGTCTTATATAAACCGGGGCCATGATAGTCAATAGACAATCTCATTCATTACTACAATCTCGTGGTAGATACATGTACTCTGTACTACACCCATATGAATACAATCAAAAGCATCATGTAGGGTATTATCTCATCAAGAGAGCCCGAAGCTGGGTAAAACCCCGTGTCCATGTTACCATCGCTCCAAGACGCCTAGCTTAGGACCCCTACTACGAGATACGCCGGATATTGAACCGACATGGCATATTCACAAATCAATACCTCTTCGATGAAGGCACGGCCGTGTCTTTGTTAGCCTTCCTCTTCGAAGGCTTGCTCGGCGTAGGGGCCTCTCTCTTTGGAGTTGCCTCTTGGGTAGCATGGTGCGCTGAACGCCTCCCCTTTTGAGCACGAGACAGTGCAGTGGGTGAGGCAGAACGAGGGAACTCTTTCGAAGGATATGTCTCCTGATTACTTACGTGTGAAGCAGGGAGCAGACCGGGATAATCGGCGGTGATGGCCACTTCCATGCCGTCATAGCTCGCCTGGTAAAACACTCCGTCCTCGAGCACCACAAATATATACGGATCCTCTTCGAATCCAGGGTCAAGGTCCCGATTGTGGCCCTCTGGCTGTGGGGCGGGGCTGTAAAGCCCCTTGGAGATCTTTTGACAGTGCTGATTATGAATGGACGGATTAGTATTCATGAAAGTGGTTCAGGGAGTGGAGTGAGTAGAGCAGAGGGGTTGGGACTTACCCAACTGGGAGGATTGTACATGGAAAGTCCATCTCTGCGCTTGATACGAAGATATTCCTCTTCCTCCCCTTTGAATAGTTCGGCCAATGTTTTGGCCAGAGCGGCAGGGGTGTCCGAACCCTTCCGGCCGCAGCGGGTGGCGTCATCCTCCCCATTATAGTGCCACATGGGAAGACCTCTGTACTGGAGTGCCTGAACCCCCCGTGCTATGGAAGTCGCCGTTACCTCGACTATTGATAATCCGTACTGGGCGAGCATCCTTACCTTGCTCATGAGTTGACGAACTTTCGCACTATCTTCCTCCTCGAGGCTCCGATGGCGCCAGCTGTGGCGTTTCTTTAAAGGAACGCTTGTGAACTCAGGAAGAACCCTCTTAACTAGGTCAGGAAGTGCGACGTCCTCAATATAGAACCATTCGGACGGCCACTCTTCGGATGCCTTCTTTGGTGTGCCGGACAGGTATCCGGTCTCGGCGATGCGCCATATTTCGGCTCCGTCCACTTCAAAATTGATCCCTCGTGGTTGCGCGGGACGAGGCAGAATAGCTTCCTCCACAATTCAAAATGGGCCTCGCAACCCAAGAATAGCTCGCAAAGAGCGACGTAACCCGCGATATGCAGCATGGAGGCAGGAGTAAAGTTGTGCAGTTTGAGGCCATAATACTCCAGAAGCCCTTGGAGGAACAGATGAATTGGAAATCCAACACCTCTTAGAAAATAGGGAACGAAGCACACTCGTTCCCCCCCAGATGGACTGGGGAAATTCTCCGCACGGGCCCCGTCATGCCCGAACAGGGACTAGATCCGCAGGGGGATGGAATCCCTGTGTTTGCAGCTTCACCAACTGACAGTGAGATATGGGACATCTCTCCCAATCGCCTTTTTCTGGGCCGTAGGGACGGGAGGAAGAGCTGGGAGAGTTGGCCATGATGGAATGGTTTTTCCTAGAAAGCTTTGAGGATTTTTTGCGTGATGGGGAACAGATCTGAGATCCATCCCGTTAAATAGACGCTGTTCTTCTATGGCCGGGGTGCTATGTGCAAAAATACCCTAACCTCTCGCATTTGCTCGACACGTGGAAGCTGAAGTTGTTGTTGCATAGAAGCTGAGGGGCACGACATTAAATGAAGTGCCGGATACATCTCTTTGAAAGTCATCGGAGGAAGAACCCGCCTTGCAATGCCGAAGACAATCTGCGCGCCGGACACATCGTCATTGAAGCCTGGTTCGGGGGCTACTGACGGAGTCCTGGATTAAGGGGTCCTCGGGCGTCCGACCTGTTATACATGGGCCGGACTAATGGGCTGTGAAGATACGAAGACCGAAGACTCTCTCCCATGTCCGAATGGGACTCTCCTTGGCATGGAAGGCAAGCTTGGTGACCAAATATGAAGATTCCTTTCTCTGTATCCGACCTTATGTAACCATAGATCCCTCCGGTGTCTATATAAACCGGAGGGCTTAGTCCGTAGAGGATATACAATCATAGTCATACAGGCTAGACTTCTAGGGTTTTAGCCATTACGATCTCGTGGTAGATCAACTCTCGTAACACTCATATTCATCAAGATCAATCAAGCAGGAAGTAGGTATTACCTCCATAGAGAGTGCCCGAACCTGGGTAAACATTGTGTCCCCTGTCTCCTGTTACCATCAACCTTAGACGCACAGTTCGGGACCCCCTACCCGAGATCCGCCGGTTTTGACACCGACAAGTACCGCCTGTCTGCGGGTTGAGTGGTGCATAACGATTGGATTTGTCTTCCCACTATAAAAGGGGGTCTTCTTCCCCAAGAAGACCGACCTCTTTTCTTCCAAGCTCCATTGTTGATCCAAAGCTCATTTTTTCCCGATCTCTCTCCCTAGCCAATCAAACTTGTTGATTTTCTAGGGATTGGTTGAGAAGGCCCAGATCTAAACTTCCACCAAAAGATATTTGATTCCCCCACTAATCCCTTGCGGATCTTGTTACTCTAGGGTGTTTGAGCACCCTAGACGGTTGAGGTCACCTCGGAGCCACATTCCATTGTTGTAAAGCTCTGTGGTATCGTTGGGAGCCTCCAATCAAGTTTTGGAGATTGCCCCAACCTTGTTTGTAAAGGTTCGATCGCTGCCTTCAAGGGCACAAGTAGTGGAATCATGACATCTCGCATTGTGTGAGGGCGTGAGGAGAATACGGCGGCCCTAGTGGATTCTTGGGGAGCATTGTTCCTCCACACCACTCCAACGGAGACGTACTTCCCCCAAAGGGAAGGAACTTCGGTAACACATCCTCATCTCCACCGGCTCCACATGTGGTTATCTCTTCCCTTTACTTTGTGCAAGCTATTGTTGTTCTTGTTGTTGTTGTTGTTGTTGTTGTTGTTGTTGTTGTTGTTGTTGTTGTTGTTGTTGTTGTGTTGTTGTTGTTGTTGTTGTTGTTGTTGTTGTTGTTGTTGTTGTTGTTGTTGTTGTTGTTGTTGTTGTTGTTGCATCATATAGGTTGCTCACCTAGTTGCACATCTAGACAACCTATTTGTTGCTAAACCTAATTTGTTAAGAAAAGCTAAAAATTGGTAGTTGCCTATTAACCCCCCTCTAGTCAACCATATCGATCCTTTCCATTCGTATCATAGCCTCGTCTCTTTATTAAGGGTTTCACCACCCAAAGAGTATGGTTGACACCGGGGAGGAAGTGCCCGAGGCCGTGGAGTTGACTTTTATCACTCGAGACGACTTAAATGAAGCTATGGCTTCTCTTAAGACGTCTATGATGAACAAAGTCAAGACCACGCTTAAAGAATTACTTGAGGGGATGAAGTCCACTCCTGATCCCTTGCTTGTGGTTAATCCCACGACATCAGAGTCGGAGGCCAATTCTGCCAAGTAAGCGGCTAAAGGTACTCATGTTCCTTCCCCTCATGACAAGAATGGGACGGGAACCTTTGCCTTGGTTCCCCCTCCCCCGGTCAATGGAGGACCGGTCCCCACACCTCGCATTAATAATTATGGTCCTCCTCCCAAGCTTGTTCAGGGTGATTTTGCTAATTGGGACTTTCGCATTAAGTATCATTTGCATTGCTCAACTAACCTTTGGATATTCATTGAGAAAGGTTTCTACCCGCATGATACAAACAACTTCACCCCAAGAGAAGAAGTGGACAATCAATACCATCACTCCGCATTGTTCATCCTTCAAGATGCATTCCCTCCCGAAGATCTATCACACTTACGACCTTTCACTCGTGCAAAGGATTGTTGGGAGCAAATTGTTTCTATGTACAAGGGGAGCTCAAGCATTCAGCGGTCCAACTTTGAAGTGGTCCTTGATGAGGCCGATGAATTTGTGATGCTTGAAGATGAGGATCCGCGTGATCTCTATTAGAGGGTGAAAACTCTTGCGGTTGCTCTCCAAGACCATGGAAGCAAGGATACAGATGGCACTTGGATCAAGTGCAAGTTCCTCAAAGCCATCATGCCACTCAACAAGGCTGTGTCTTTTGTGATTCGTCAAAGGCCGGACTTTCACACCTTAACCTCAAGTGAAGTGTTGGATGAGTTTATTGCAATGAACATCATGAACCAGACCACTGACAATGCTCTTGCACGTGTCCGGTCAAAGAAAATCACTCTCACCCTTGCTTTGAAGGCCAAGGCCATTCCGAAAGAAGAAGAGGAAGAAGAATAGGAGTGTGGCCCCGAGGACACCAAATATGCTTACCATGAGCACATGGCTCTTGCCTCAAGGCAATTTTGGAGAAACAAGAGGAACTCAAGAGAACAACTCAAGTGGGTCAAATAACAAGCAATGAGTAAGAACTTGCTACAATTGTGGCAACGTGAGTCACTTTCTGGTGGATTGCCCTTACGAGAAGAGGGAAGACAATGGTGGCAAACTCATTCGCAAAGACAAAGCCAAGTCTTTCCCTAGCAAGAACAACTTCACCAATAAATCTCCTCCAAAGGGCTTGGTGAAGAGTACCCCTTCGATGATGATGAGGAAGATACAAGTGGAGAAGGAATGGCAATGACAACCATTGCCATTGCTACATCTTCCCCCTCCAAGGTGCCTCTCTTTGGCGCCCCCAATGAAAACAACATTGCCAAGTGTCTCATGGACAAAGGTATAAACAAGGTAACTCCTAACATCAAAACCACCATCATTACTACTCCTTCATTGTTAGATTATGTCGATGACAGTGAGGTGGATAAAGTTGATGAGAATGAGTTCACCAAGTTTGTGAGCAAACTCAAGGGTGAGTACAAGAAGCACTTTGTTGCTCTCTTCGAACAACTTGGTGATGCCAATGATATCATTGATTCACATGAGGATACTATCTCCAAGTTGGAGGGGCATAGTCGTAACTATGCCGATGAGATTGCGGATCTTTCCATTGCTCTATAGGAAGAGCAAGATCTTGGTTTGACTCTTGATGAGTCACACAATGTTGATCATGCCAAATCACAAAAAGATCTTGATCATGCTATTGTTCTTACTCGTGTGCTTAAATCCGAGAAAGTTGCATTTGGGGTTGGCCATGATAGACTCAAGGAAGAATTTTATACACTTGACAAGGCTCACAAGGTCTTGAAGGGTGCTCATGCTTCTCTCAGAGAGTCTCATGATCAACTCCAAGTGAAACTAACCAAGGAGATTTCCACTTCCCTCCTTTCGTTCTAATTGATAACGCCCATGCTACTAACCCTTGTTGCGAGCATGTGCATCTTGTGGAGGAAAATGCTAAGTTGAAAGAGCAACTTGAGAAGGGCCTTGTGACTTGCATACAAGGCGAGAAGAACCTCAATGACCTTTTGAGCAATCAAAAGGAAGTTGTAGGAAAGGAAGGACTTGGGTTTGTACCCAAGTCAAAGAAGAAGAAGAAGAAGAAGAACAAGACCAAGCAACCTCCCCCGCTCAAGGACACCTTTGTCAAGGCGAGTGAGGGTTCTCATGAGAAGAAGAAGCAAGGAACTGGGTGGTAATGCCAAGAAGGGCAAAACCGCCCCTAGCAACAAAGCTGACGACTTTAACCCCTCTTATGTTTTGTGCCGTGCTAGTGATCGGCATGTTTATGCCAAATTTATTGGTTCTTATTATGAGTACATTGAATGGTCTATTTGGGTTCCTAAGACCCTTGTTGCTAACAGCAAAGGACCCATTCAAAAATGGTTACCTAAATAAAGCATTGATCTCTTGTAGGAGTTAGCTTCCGGTCGGGTGTCATGGTTGCTCGATAGTGGAGCAACAAATCATACGACTGATGGAAATTTGCCCTAGAGGCAATAATAAAGTTGTTATTTACATTTCCTTATATCATGATAAATGTTTATTATTCATGCTAGAATTGTATTAACCGAAAACTTGATACATGTGTGAATACATAGATAAAACAAAGTGTCCCTAGTATATGCCTCTACTTGACTAGCTCATTAATCAAAGATGGTTAAATTTCCTGACCATTGACATGTGTTGTCATTTGATGAACGGGATCACATTATTAGAGAATGATGTGATGGACAAGACCCATTCGTTAGCTTAGCATAATGATCGTTTAGTTTTATTGCTATTGCTTTCTTCATGACTTATACATGTTCCTCTGACTATGAGATTATGCAACTCCCGAATACCGGAGGAACACCTTGTGTGCTATCAAACATCACAATGTAACTGGGTGATTATAAAGATGCTCTACAGGTGTCTCCGAAGGTGTTTGTTAGGTTGGCATAGATCGAGATTAGTGTATCGGAGAAGTATCTCTTGGCCCTCTCGATAATGCACATCACTATAAGCCTTGCAAGCAATGTGACATGAGTTAGTTGCGGGATGATGCATTACGAAACAAGTAAAGAGACTTGCCGGTAACGAGATTGAACTAGGTAGTATGATGATACCGATGATCGAATCTCAGGCAAGTAACATACCGATGACAAAGCGAACAACGTATGTTGTTATGCGGTTTGACCGATAAAGATCTTCATAGAATATGTAGGAGCCAATATGAGCATCCAGGTTCCGCTATTGGTTATTGACCGGAGATGTGTCTCGGTCATGTCTATATAGTTCTCGAACCCGTAGGGTCCGCACGCTTAACGTTCGATGACGATTTTTATTATGAGTTTATGTGATTTGATGACCGAAGGTTTTTGGATTCCTGGATGAGATCACAGACATGATGAGGAGTCTCGAAATGGTTGAGACATAAAGATTGATATATTGAAGGTTATATTTGGACACCGGAATGGTTCCGAAGTGTATCGGGTATTTTCCGGAGTACCGGGTTTTACTGGAACCCCCCGGGGAGTTAATGGGCCTTCATGGGCCCTAGTGGAAGAGAGGAGGCAACAGCCAGGTGGAGGCGTGCGCCCCCCCCCCAAGCCCAAACCGAATTGGACTAGGGGTTGGGGGGCGGCCCCCCCTTTCCTTTCTCTCCTCCTCCTCTTTCCCCCTTCTCCCTGTAGGAATAGGAAAGCGAGGGGGGGATTCCTACTTGGAGTAGGACTCCCCCCGGGCGCGCCACCCCTGGCCGACCTCCTCCTCCTCCCTCCTTTATATACATGGGGAAGGGGCACCCTAGGACACACAAGTTGATATTGTAACAGTGTGCGGGGCCCCCCTCCACAGAAACACACCTCGGTCATATCGTCATAGTGCTTAGGTGAAGCCCTGTGCCGGCAACTTCATCATCACCATCACCACGCCGTCGTGCTGGCGGAACTCTCCCTTGGCCTCAACTAGATCAAGAGTTGGAGGGACGTCACTGAGCTGAACGTGTGCAGATCACGGAGGTGCCATCCATTCGGTACCTGGATCGGTTGGATCATGGAAACGTTCGACGACATCGACCGCGTTACTAAACGCTTCCGTTTTCGGTCTACGAGGGTACATGGACAAACTCTCCCCGCTTGTTGCTATGCTTCTCCTAGATAGATCTTGCGTGATCGTAGGATTTTTTTGAAATACTACTTTCCCCAACAGTGGCATCCGAGCTAGGTCTTTTCATAGATGTTATATGCACGAGTAGAACACAAAGAGTTGTGAGCGATAATAGTCATACTGCTTACCAGCATGTCATACTTTGATTCGGCGGTATTGCTGAATGAAGCGGCCTAGACCGACATTACATGACCGCGTTCATGAGACTGGTTCTATCGCCGTGCTTCGCACACAGGTGGCTAGTGGGTGTCTGTTTCTCCAACTTTAGTTGAATCAAGTGTGACTACGCCCGGTCCTTGTTGAAGGTTAAAACAACACACTAGACGAAAAATCATTGTGGTTTGGTGCGTAGGTAAGAACGGTTCTTGCTAAGCCCGTAGCAGCCACGTAAAACTTACAACAACAAAGTAGAGGACGTCTAACTTGTTTTTGCAGGGCTTGCTGTGATGTGATATGGTCAAGACGTGATGATATATAAGTTGTTGTATGAGATGATCATGTTTTGTAGAAGTTATCGGCAACTGGCAGGAGCCTTATGGTTGTCGCTTTATTGTATGAAATGCAATTGCCATGTAATTGCTTTACTTTATCACTAAGCGGTAGCGATAGTCGTAGAAGCAATAGTTGGCGAGACAACAATGATGCTTCGATGGAGATCAAGGTGTCAAGCAGGTAACGATGGTGATCATGACGGTGCTTTGGATATGGAGATCAAAGGCACAAGATGACAATGGCCATATCATATCACTTATATTAATTGCATGTGATGTTTATCCTTTATGCATTTTATTTTGCTTAGTAGGGCGGTAGCATTATAAGATGATCTCTCACTAAATTTCAAGGTACAAGTGTTCTCCCTGAGTATGCACCGTTGCTATAGTTTGTCGTGCCGAGACACCACGTGATGATCGGGTGTGATAAGCTCTACATTCACATACAACGGGTGCAAGCCAGTTGCACACGCAGAATACTCGGGTTAAACTTGACGAGCCTAGCATATGCAGATATGGCCTCGGAACACTAAGACCGAAAGGTCGAGCGTGAATCATATAGTAGATATGATCAACATAGTGATATTCACCATTGAAAACTCACTACTGCAGGATGCTGCTAACGCGACGCTACGATCAGAGACCCTTCGACAAAACTATGTGCGATGCAATAATCACAAACAGTGGTGTAAAATAACCATCAAAAAAGGTGCAAAACGTTTTCGATGGCGGAGCCATCAAACACGGTTCAGATTTTAGTTGCGTGTGCGATCCAGGGCATACGGTTCAGTCCAATGAACTATTTGCGATGAGGAGGAACAAAAGAAACGGGCAGCCTGATGAAGGCGTGTGCGATATAGAGCATACGGTTCACTCGGATGAACTATTTGTGATTAGGCAACACAAAAGAAACGGTCAGCCAGATCAAGGTGCGTGTGATTGAGGGCATACGCTTTAGAAGGATTAACTGTTTGCGATTAGGCAACAGAACAGAAACGGGCCAGCCAAATCAAAGTGACTGCGATTGATGGCATACACTCCACATGGATGAACTGTTGACGATTAGCCGCAACAAACTGAAACAGTTAGATAGATCAATGTGTGTGCTCAAGACGGGCACACACATTCTAATTAAAAGAAGCGTGCGCGATGGTAATAACGAGCGCGCACAGTTGTTGGAACAAGACGTGTGCTGACATTGCCCATTGCGGTGCACCCTATGGTGCAAACACCACGTACGCGGCCGAGAAGGCGTACATGCCCACGTTACGCCTTCCGGGAATAGTGCCACACTTATAACCGTCAGTAAATTTTGAGCATTCATCCCGTCACAATTTTTTTTAGAAGAACAGGGAGGCCGCATCCTGTCACATTCCAAATTGCAAACCTGTTCACACCAATCAAAACCTAAACGGTTTCCCACTTAGGAGCGTATTACTACTCGGTTATAAATACTACTACTCCAAGATGACTGGACATTCCTCCTCAACACCTCATCCACAAAAAAAAACAAGTCATTCATCATCGTTCCCTTGTGTCTGCCATGGTCAGCGTGAGTTCTCGGTCAAGAGATTGCCACCAGGGAGAGGCGAGCCTGGAAGCGGAAGCACGAGAGATGTCCCGCCTCGCCGCGAAAGCAACCAACATGTCCCGCCGCGCGGCCGTAGCAGCAGAGAGGTCCCGCCGCGCCGTCGATGCAGCAGACTGGTCCGGCCGCGCCGCGCCGTCGATGCAGCAGACTGGTCCGGCCGCGCCGTGGAAGCAGAAGAGATGTCCCGCTGCACCGCGAATGCAGCGGAGATGTCCTCCCGCGCCGCGGCGGCCTGGGAAAATGTCTCGCGGGCAGGCGAGGACTCTTATAGGCGCATGCATGCCCTCGTCCTTAGGCAGATGGATCAAATCTCCAGGTGGGCGAGGTTGATGACCTGAAAGCCTCGTTTGAACAGTCTACCGATGTCATCCGACAACTAAATGATAGCAATGCGTAGCTCCAGGCTGAGCGCGACCTGCCGAGGGCGAAGATCTTCGGAAGTGCGGAGCAGCAGGAGCAGACCATTGCCTTGTTGAAGAGGACCAGGTTCATCGGCGAGAAACTTATGGATGAGAATGCCATGCTGCGCATCGAGCACATAAGGCTGGTGGAGGAATCCGTGGATGCTCTCAAGCAGCATCTTGAGGACAAGAAAGAGCTCATCGCCACTCGCCGTGGAGACTAGTTCCCGCGGCCTGCAGCAACGCATCAAGAAAGTAGAGATCAGCGAGCCAGATCATTGTCTTCCTTCTTCTTTTGCCCTTGTGTATTTCGGGTGTTGCCGCATGTGGCTTTTTTTAATTTTGTTCCTAAATATGTAAGACAATTATTATCCACTGTCATCGTCCCTATATTCGTCATGCTTGCTATAAGTCGTAGTCGATGCTATATAGGTCCGTCGGATCTTACATCAAGATCCGTGCAAAACTTTCTTTTCAGATTTTCATTTTTCTCTCTTAAATCTCAGTCCAGTGAGACATATAGCCACGCCGTAGAACAGGTGCTCGGACGCCATTAATGGAGACGTTGGGAGGGAGGTGCATGGCGGGTAGCGGTCAAAGGGCCCTTCTCCCGATGAGCACGCGCAGGGGTCTGATCGCACGCCTCTCGTACTCAAATAGCTACCCCGCACGGCACCTCCTAGCCAATAAAAAAGGGGACACGTGGCGGCACGTAATTGGTAAGTAGAATGCCCATGGTTTCAATAATACTTGTGTTTTTGATTTGTAATGTGACAACACTTGTTCCAAAATGACTTTCTTGATTGTTAATGTGTGCGCCTTGGCAAATCGGACAGAAAAATTACCACAACATGTTGGTGCCATGTCATGACACCATGCCAAGTTTCATGATTTTCAGGCGTGTTTTGGATTTACAGGAATTAAAAAACCAAGTTTCTCAATCTTTCCAGCCGAGCCACAATGCCCAGATGTTTGAATTCATTCCCATCTCTTACATAGGACCTAGAAATTCACCCAAGGACACACATGTGATTTTTCAAACAACTTTGGTGCACTGGAGCATGTGCTTGTAGTTCAAATTTGAATTATGCACATTAAATGCACAGAAACTCAATTATTGTATAAAAAGGCCAAACGAACCCGGAATAATTCCAAACTTTAGCACAATACTTCTATTTTGTCTAATCTGCCTGTGTAAAAAAATTAAGGCGGGAGAAGGCAGTGTACGTATGTCGTTTCGCACACGGAGGTGACACGTTCCCTCTCGGAACCACGAGCCTTCTTAAGGGAAGCTCCGCTTTGCAAGAACCTTACACCAAAGCTTGTCCCAATTCGGCCAACAAAATTACCGCAGCATGTTGGTGCCATGTCATGACACCATGCCAAGTTTCGTGATTTTCAGGCATGTTTTGGATTTACAGGAATTAAAAAACCAAGTTTCTCAATATTTCAGGCCGAGCCACGATGCCGAGATGTTTGAATTTCACTCCCATCTCTTGCATGGACCTAGAAATTCACCCAAGGACATACATGTGATTTTTCACACAACTTTGGTGCACTGGAGCCTGTGCTTGTAGTTCAAATTTGAATTATGCACATTAAATGCGCAGAAACTCAATTAATGTTTAAAAAATGCCAAACGGACCCGGAATAAATCCAAAATTTAGCACGATACTTCTATTTGGTCTAATCCGCCTGTGTAAAAAAATTAAGGCGCGAGAAGGCAGTGTACGTATGTCGTTTCGCACAGGGAGGTGACACGTTCCCTCTCGGAACCACGAGCCTTCTTGAAGGAAGCTTCGGTTTGCAAGAAGCTTACACCAAAGCTTGTCCCAACTCGGCCAAAAAAATTACCGTAGCATGTTGGTGCCATGTCATGACACCATGCCAAGTTTCATGATTTTCAGGCGTGTTTTGGATTTACAGGAATTAAAAAACCAAGTTTCTCAATCTTTCCGGCCGAGCCACGATGCCCAAATGTTTGAATTTCATGCCCATCTCTTGCATAGGACCTAGAAATTCACCCAAGGACACACATGTGATTTTGCAACCAACTTTAGTGCACTGGGGCATGTGCTTGTAGATCAAATTTTAATTATGCAAATTAAATGCGCAGAAACTCAACTAATGTATAAAAAGGCCAAATGAACCCGAAATAATTCCAAAATTTAGCACAATACTTCTATTTGGTCTAACCTGCCTGTGTAAAAAAATTAAGGCGGGAGAAAGAAGTGTATGTATGTCGTTTCGCACACGGAGGTGACACGTTCCCTCTTGGAACCACGAGCCTTCTTAAGGGAAGCTCCGGTTTGCAAGAAGCTTACACGAAAGCTTGTCCCAATTCGGCCAAGAAATTTACCGCAACATGTTGGTGCCATGTCATGACACCATGCCAAGTTTCATGATTTTCAGGCGTGTTTTGGATTTACAGGAATTAAAAAACCAAGTTTCTCAATCTTTCCGGCCGAGCCACGATGACTAGATGTTTGAATTTCATTCCCATTTGTTGCATGGGACCTATAAATTCACCCAAAGACACACATGTGATTTTTCAACAAACTTTGGTGCATTGGAGCATGTGCTTGTAGTCCAAATTTGAATTATGCACATTAAATGCCCAAAAACTCAATTAATGCATAAAAATGCCAAACGAACCCAGAATAATTCCAAATTTAAACACGACACTCATGTACTAGTTGCATGTTCACTGTACGTAAATATTCTAGCAATTCAAACACCATCCTTGTCCGCCGTAACGCCATTTTGTCTTTCAAAACATAATGAAAAAAATCAGGTATACCACAAATAGTTTACTAGAAAGAATCATGTGGGATGCCATATAAAATATCTAGGCGCACCGTCTTGTCTGGCTTACGCAGGAAGCTTCGTCGTCTACAGTCAACTGCCCCTGCTTGAACCACACTTGCGCGCCAGTTTCTCGCGGCATCGAGCAAATTTTTTAGCCACCGTGAAATATCTATCTCCCCGCCCCCTCCCTCCTACCAAAAGCCACATTCCCACTGTTCCTCCTTGCTTTCCAAGTTCAAACCTTCACTGCTACTTACTGGCAGCTTAGCCTCCTCGCTGGTGACCCTTCTTCTTGCAGCCCGCCTCCTCGCCGGCTACCCTTCTTCTTGAAGTGCCGCCTCCTCACCGGCGACCCTTCTTCTTGCAGCGCCGCCTCCTCGTCAGCGACCCTTCTTCTTACTGCGCGGCCTCCTCGCCGCCAACCCTTCTTCTTGCTGCGTGGCCTCATCGATATGGTCAGGTAATCCACACCCCACCCACACCATCCTCCTCCTTTCCAAACCCACATGCCCCGACCGACGGAGCGACACCTTCCACCGAAATCACTGCCCCCTCCTCCAATTAAGCGCCGCCCACAACCATTTTGCATGCAGTATAACATGGAGCTCAGTAGCATGCGGCCGCACGCGCGAACAAGGTCGCTATGGCTGCCATGCATGTTGACCGCCAGATCTTGGAGATGCACCTCATCTTCGAGGCCACCGTCGACACCGCCACGCGGTTGTCTACAATAAAATACTGTTCGTGATGTTTTCTCGAGGCCACCGCCAGTGCCTTCTAGTGATTTGTCCTCTGTAATGTTAATATGCAATCTGATTTTCAGTTAACAGTTTGGTCCTCTGAAATGTAATGTTCGGTTAACACTTTGGTCCAACAATTTCTACATTTCGTAGTACTATTCTCAAGCATTCTTTGTTTTGTTAACTGTCTTATCTTCTAGTACATGTTTCTATTCTGCAATGTCGTGCTCAATTAACTATTTTGGTTCATTTGGTCTGTTGTCCATTTAACTGTTTGGTTCAGTTCTGCAATTTGATTTTCATTTGTTGTGGGTACAATTTTGTATTGTTATGCATGTGACACCAATCGAATTTGGCTATACTCAATACATATTCTACTGATAGTATGGCAACTCTCAGTTAGCCTGATCAAGATCTTGCTTATGTGTGTTGCAGGGAAACAATGGGAGACACTGCGGTTTACCATCGAGGTTTGTTCAAGTAGGGTCCTTTGGCTAATAGCACATTATTGTGCAGTTGCAGGAATCATTCTATTATTTAGGTTTCTTACAATTTGGTCTTGCACATGTAGGTCCTGCTGTCAGAGGCTTAGACCCACTGTTCGACCCTGCATATGGGGAAATGAGATGTCCATGAATATCAGTCAAGTCAAGAAACTCAGAAAGATTGTTAGGATGAAGAAACTTGCGATGAATAACAGCAAGATCTTTGTTTGCACAATGAAGAAGACATCAATCAACTATAGGATGGTACCAACTCTTTTACCTTGTTTTTACCCCTTGCGCCATTTCAAAATTTACAACAGCGATTTATGCATAGCTTTGTTTTTAGTACTTTTCAAAGCAGTTCACCGATGATTACCTCTCAAACCACCTGCATGGTCAAGAGGCGAGGAAGGTATTCATTCAACACCCACGGTACAATATTGAAGTCTTGCTGAAGAGGATGAAGTTTGGGCGGGCAATTATCCATAGCCACTGGCCTAAAGTTGCAAGGACATTCAACATCACTGAAGGCTCAATATTTGCCTTCCGCTTCTGCAGTTTCCCAGATGAGATGCATCTGTCTATTTACCGTGTATGATGCTACTTTCCAAAGGTTTTTGATGCTGCATGTGAAACTTGGTGCTGTTGTGTAATGGCGTAACTGAGTGCCTAAGCTATCTGATGTAATTCGATTATGAAATCTTGGTTGCTTTTATACGGATATGAAATATCTGGTGTGTTTTATAAGAAATATCAGTTTGATTAGTACATAGAATATCAATAATAGGCTAATTACCCTGCTTATTGGGGTTTTCTATTGCAAACGGTTACTCAGACAGCACCATGGGCGATGAACTCAAACAACCCGCACGGTTTCTAGAAAGTAGGCGTGTTCGATCAATTAACAATCACACACGGCTTCCGGCAGCGAACTGTTTGCGTTAGGCCACCTTGCACAAACGTTTCCACACAAAGAACTGTGTGTGATATACATACCTACGGAAATGTTTTTCTAGGATTCACCGTGTGGGATGTACATACCTACGGAAATGATTTTCTAGGATTCACTGTGGGATGTACATACCTACGGAAATGATTTTCTGGGATTCACCGTGTGGGATATACATACCTACGGAAATGTTTTTCTTGGATTACCGTGTGGGATGTACGTACCTTCAAAAATGATTGGGTTTTGATGCCTCGACCGATCGCACATGGCCCCAGCCTGGGTCCCAGGAGGGCCTATCCCCGACGATTTCTGGGTCGTGTGGGAAGGACCCCACTATCACCCACACTCACTTGGCGACGGCTCCAAATGCCGTCACGGAAAGGGGTTAAAAACCGTTTGTTTAGAACATCGTTGTACCAGTGACAACTCCATCTCACATGATGATCGGACATGGTTTAGTTGATTTGGATCATGTGATCACTTAGATGACTAGAGGGATGTCTATCTAAGTGGGAGTTCTTAAGTAATATGATTAATTGAACTTTAATTTATCATGAACTTAGTCTTGATAGTATTTGCAAATTATGTTGTAGATCAATAGCTCGCGATGTAGCTCCCTGTTTATTTTTGATATGTTCCTAGAGAAAAATAAGTTGAAAGATGATAGAAGCAATGATGCGGACTTGGTCCGTGATCTGAGGATTATCCTCATGGCTGCACAGAAGAATTATGTCCTTGATGCATCGCTAGGTGACAGACCTATTGCAAGAGCAGATGCAGACGTTATGAACGCTTGAAAAAGCTCGATATGATGACTACTTGATAGTTTAGTGCACCATGCTTTACGGCTTAGAATCAGGACTTCAAAAACGTTTTGAACACCACGGAGCATACGAGATGTTCCAAGAGATGAAATTGATATTTCGGTCTCATGCCCATGTCGAGAGGTATGAGACCTCTGACAAGTACTTTGCCTACAAGATGGAGGAAAATAGCTCAGCTAGTGAGCATGTGCTGAGAATATCTGAGTACTACAATCGCTTGAATCAAGTGGCAGTTAATCTTCTAGATAATATAGTGATTGATAGTGTTCTCTAGTCACTATTACCAAGCTACTAGAACTTCATGATGTACTATAATATGCAAGGGATGAAAAAAACGATTCCCGAGCTCTTCGTGATGCTGAATTCGGCGAAGGTAGAAATCAAGAAAAAGCATCAAGTGTTGATGGTTGACAAGACCACTAGTTTCAAGTAAAAGGGAAAGAAAGGGAACTTCAAGACAAATGGCAAGCAAGTTGCCACTCCCATGAAGAAGCCCAAAGCTAGACCCAAGCCTGAAACTGAGTGCTTCTAACTGCAAAGGAAATGATCACTGGAAGTGGAACTGCCCTAGATACTTGGTGGATAAGAAGGATGGCAAAGTGAACAAAGGTATATTTGATATACATGTTATTGATGTGTATTTTACTAGTGTTTATAAGCAACCCCTCGGTATTTGATATTGGTTCAGTTGCTAAGAGTAGTAACTCGAAACGGGAGTTGCAAAATAAACAGAGAGTAGTTAAGGGCGAGGTGATGATGTGTGTTGGAAGTGATTCCAAGGTTGATAAGATCACCATCACACACTCCCTTTACCTTCGGGATTAGTGTTGAACCTAAAATAAATGTTATTTGGTGTTTGCGTTAAGCATGAATATGATTGGATCATGTTTATTGCAATACGATTATTCATTTAAGTCAAAGAATAATTGTTGTTCTATTTACATGAATAAAACCTTCTATGGTCATACACACAATATAAATGGTTTATTGAATCTCGATCATAGTGATACACATATTCATAATATTGATGCTAAAAGATGCAAAGTTAATAATGATAGTGCAACTTATTTGTGGCACTGCCGTTTAGGTCATATTGGTGTAAAGCACATGAAGAAACTCCATGCTGATGGGCTTTTGGAATCACTTGATGCTTGCGAGCCATGCCTCATGGGAAATATGACTATGACTCCGTTCTCCGGAATAATGGAGCGAGCAACTGACTTATTGGAAATAATACATACTAATGTATGTCATCCGATGAGTGTTGAGGCTCGCGGCTAGTATCGTTATTTTCTAACCTTCACACATGATTTGAGCAGATATGGGTTCAAAGAATTTCAGAGTGAAGTGGAAAATCATCGTAACAAGAAAATAAAGTTTCTATGATTTGATCGCGGAGGCGAATATTTGAGTTACGAGTTTGGTCTTCATTTGAAACAAGGTGGAATAGTTTCGCAACTCACGCCACCTAGAACACCACAGCGTAATGGTGTGTCCGAACGTCGTAACCGTACTTTATTAGATATGGTGCGATCTATGATGTCTCTTACCGATTTACCACTATTGTTTTGGGGTTATGCATTCACGTTAAATAGGGCACCATCTAAATCCGTTGAGACAACACCATATGAACTGTGGTTTGGCAAGAAACCTAAGATGTCGTTTCTTAAAGTTTGGGGCTGTGATGCTTATGTGAAAAAGATTCAACCTGATAAGCTCGAACCCAAATCAGAGAAATGTGTCTTCATAGGATACCCAAAGGAGACTGTTGAGTACACCTTCTATCACAGATCCGAAGGCAAGATATTCGTTGCTAAGAATGGATCCTTTCTAGAGAAGGGGTTTCTCTCGAAAGAATTGAGTGGGAGGAAAGTAGAACTTGATGAGGTAATTGTACCTGCTCCCGAATTGGAAAGTAGTTCATCACAGAAATCGGTTCCAGTGATTCCTACACCAATTAGTGAGGAAGCTAACGATGATGATCATGAAACTTCAGATCAAGTTACTACCAAACCTCGTAGTTCAACCAGAGTAAGATCCGCACAAGTGTGGTACGGTAATCCTGTTCTGGAAGTCATGTTACTAGACCATGATGAACCTAAGAACTATGAGGAAGCGATGAAGAGCCCAGATTCCGCAAAATGGCTTGAGGTCATGAAATCTGAGATGGGATCCATGTATGAGAACAAATGGATCTTCAAGAGGAAGACAGATGCTGATCAGCAAGCCAATGAGAATAAATGGATCTTCAAGAGGAAGACAGATGCTGATGGTAGTGTTACTATCTACAAAGCTTGAATTGTCGCAAAAATGTTTTCGACAAGTACAAGGTGTTGACAACGATGAGATTTTCTCACTCGTATTGATGCTTAAGTCTGTCTGAATCATGTTAGCAATTGCCGCATTTTATGAAATCTGGCAAATGGATATCAAAACTACATTCCTTGATGGATTTATTGAAGAAGAGTTGTATGTGATGCAACCAGAAGGTTTTGTCAATCCTAAAGGTGCTAACAAAATGTGCAAGCTCCAACAATCCATCTATGGACTGGTGCAAGCATCTCGGAGTTGGAATATACGCTTTGATGAGTTGATCAAAGTATATAGTTTTATACAGCCTTGCGGTGAAGCCTGTATTTACAAAAAGTGAGTGGGAGCACTACAGCCTTTCTAATAAGTATATGTGAATGACATATTGTTGATCAGAAGTAATGTAGAATTTTATGGAAAGCATAAAGGAGTGTTTGAAAGGAGTTTTTCAAAGAAAGACCTCAGTGAAGCTGCTTATATATTGGGCATCAAGATCTATAGAGATAGATAAAGACGCTTGATAAGATATTTCAATGAGTACATACCTTGACAAGATTTTGAAGTAGTTCAAAATGGAACAGTCAAAGAAGGAGTTCTTGCCTGTGTTGCAAGGTGTGAAGTTGAGTAAGACTCAAAACCTGACAATGGCAGAAAATAGAAAGAGAATGAAAATTCATTCCCTACGCCTCAGTCATAAGTTCTATGAAGTATGCTATGCTGTGTACCAGACCTATTGTGAACCTCACCATGAGTTTGGCAAGAGGGTACAATAGTGTTCCAAGAGAGTATCACTTGACAGCGTCAAAATTATCCTTAATGAAATAAGGAAATATTTCTCGGTTATGGAGGTGATAAAGAGTTACGTCGATGCACGCTTTGACACTGATCTGGATGACTCTGAGTCTTGATCTGGATACATATTGAAAGTGGGAGCATTTAGCTAGAGTAGATCCGTGTAGAGCATTGTAGACATAGAAATTTGCAAAGTACATATGATCTGAATGTGGCAGACCCATTGACTAAACCTCTCTCACAAGCAAAACATGATCACACCTTAGTAATCTTTGGGTGTTAATCACATGGCGATGTGAACTAGATAACTGACTCTAGTAAACCCATTTGGTAATGGTCACATGGAGATGTCAACTATAGAGTGTTAAATCAGATTATGATGTGAATCTGCGGCGCTCGGGAACGGGGTCCCTGACTTGCTCGCCTGCGGCCCTGCGGCGTGGCTCAAGTGGGGCCCAAAGACGCCCAGCTTCATCAGCTCAAGCTCAAGACCTCGCGAGGGGCCAAGCCTGCATGGGCGGACAACAGGAACCTACCTCAGGAGCAGCCTCGTCAGGCAGGCTTGCGAGGAGGCGGAGAGATCAAGGCAGGGTACCTCGCGAGGGTGCCTTGTGACGCAAGCCATGACGATCAAGGCCAGGCGGGCGCCAGCCCGCGCAGTGTCCTCATTTCCCCTCTGGTGCAAAGGAGGCAAGAACAGGCCAATGCATCAGGCAAGGGTTACCGCTTCGGTGCAACAAGACCAAGACCAGCAGAACGGCAGGATGGAGGTCATCGTGGAGCCCAGGATGGCATCACCGTCAGAGTCTTTGGCAGCCGAAGACCAACTTTAGTCAGGATAAGTGTACTAGATGTTCCCCTTCAAAATGGCCAATTGTTGGCGCCCGTCCCGCTCATCATTTGGGAAAAGGCCCAGGGCCTCCCTCTATAAATAGGACTAGCCACCACAGGGAGAGGAGGATCGATCTAATCGAGATCACACACACACACACACACACACACACACAGAGAGAGAGAGAGAGAGAGAGAGAGAGAGAGAGAGAGGCGACTGGACTCACCCAAGCAGTTCGTCGCACCAGCTCAAGAACAACCCCTCGCGAGGCTGTTCTCCCTTTGTATTGTTCATCATCAGCCCCTGAGGCAATCCACCACACCACACACTGGAGTAGGGTATTACACCACAACGGTGGCCTGAACCAGTATAAACCTCGTGTCTCTGTGTTGTTCATCGTTAGTAGTTTAGATCTCTTGCAATCCTTGCATGCATGAGCTGGTAGGGGAAAGATCTCCGCGTGCACCCCAGTGTTCGAACCTCAAGGGTCTGCCGGATCCCGAAATCCGACATTTGGCACGCCAGGTAGGGGTGCGCCGGAATCCTTCCTCCGCTGGTCGCGTGTGATTCTCTGTCGTGTCCATGGCCGACACTCGCCGAGCTCACACCGAGCGCCAGGCTGCTCGCGCCGCTCGAGTCGCCTAGACGGCCCCCGTCGGCGGATGCCCCCACCGTTCCCCATCGCCTGCCGCCAACACCGCCAACAGCCCGGTGGGGAACGGGCAACAGACCTGTTGGGGGGAGCTGCGCGACCTCTACATCGCCCCTCGCGCTGGGCCGGCGCCCCCGGTCGTCGCAGCTCTCCTGGGCGGCTCACTGTCGCCACATTCGAGCCGCCACGTCAAGCCCTTCACCCGCCAGATCGCCGCTGCCTCCAAGCACCAGGGAGCCCCGCCGGGCTGGGTGGCGCCCGAGGCCGACCTGCTTTTCAACTCAGACGATCACCCCTCCAACCCCACCGGATCGGGTGCGCTCCCGATGCTGTGCACCCCCGCCATCTGCGAGGTGGTGGTCACCAGGACCCTCATCGAAGGCGGAGCCGGCCTCAGCGTGCTTTCTGTGGAGGCCTTCAGCCTCCTCCACGTGCCACCAGAGCGGCTCCAGCCCAGCAGGCCTTTTCTGGAGTCGGAGCCGGCTCCATCGCCTCATTGGGACAAATTCGCCTCCCGGTGACCTTCGGCACCTGCGACAGCTTCCGCACGGAGCTGATCGACTTTGACATCGCCCCCATCGGCCTCCCCTACAACGCCATCATTGGCTACCCGGCCTTGGCTCGGTTCATGGCAGCAACTCACCCTGCGTACAACCACATGAAGATGCCCGGGAGCAGCGGCGTCCTTACCGTGTCGAGAAATACTGGAGAGGCACTGCAGGCGCTCGAGCATGTTTTCAAAGCAGCTGCAGCGGCACGACCCATCGGCGTCGACGCTCCTGAGCCCAAGGGGGCTGCGCCATCCAAGAAGAAGCAGCTATTCACTCAAAACAAGGCGGAAACCAAGCAGGTACCAGTCAGCGAGGACGGGTCCGCTGACGCCAACTTCACCATAGGTGCAAACCTCGAACCCGAGCAGGAGGAGGCCTTGGTAAAGTTCCTGCACGCAAACAGGAAGGTGTTCGCATGGGGGCCTGATTAGTTGGCAGGGGTCCCGAGGGGCGTGATTGAGCATCACCTCAACGTTTGCCCCAACGTGCGCCCCGTGAAGCAGAAGGCGAGGCGACAGTCCCTAGAGAAACAAGCTTTTATCGTCCAAGAGAACCGCAAGCTGGAGGCAGCAGGGGTTATTCGCGAGGTCCGCTACCCGGATTGGCTGGCCAACCCAGTTGTCGTGCCAAAGAAAGGGGGGAAAGGAGCGTATGTGCATCGACTTCACCAACCTCAACAAGGCCTGCCCACAGGATCCGTTTCCGCTTCCTCGCATTGACCAGATCGTCGATTCCACCGTAGAGTGTGACCTGCTGTGCTTCCTGGATGCCTTCTCAGGCTATCACCAGATCAAGATGGCGGTAGAAGGCGTGGAAAAAACGGCTTTCCTGACCCCGTGCGGAGTGTACTACTATACCTGCCTGCCATTTGGGTTGCGCAACACAGGCGCGACCTTTCAGCGGCTAATGCACATCGCCTTGGGCCGACAGCTCGGGAGGAATGCTGAGGCATACGTCGATGACATTGTGGTAAAGTCTCGGGAGGCAAAAACCCTGATACAGGACTTGGAAGAAACCTTCGCGAGCCTCGAAAAAATGGACCTGCGGCTCAACAGGGAGAAGTGCGTATTTGGAGTCCCCTCGGGCAAGCTCCTGGGTTTCCTCGTGTCCCATAGGGGCATCAAGGCCAACCCGGAAAAGGTCAAGGCAGTCGAAGACATGAGCCCGCCAAAGACCCTCAGGGAAATGCAGAAACTCACCGGGCGCTTGACCGCGCTAGGACGTTTCATCTCCAAGCTGGGAGAATGAGCACTGCCATTCTTCAAGTTGATGAAGAAGAAGGGCCCCTTTGAATGGACTGAAGAGGCCGACAAGGCATTCCAAGAACTCAAGAGGTACCTTACCAGCTCTCCTGTGATGGTCGCGCCACGCCCACTTGAGCCCCTGGTGCCCTACCTCGCCGCCACGCCCTACTCCGCCAGCGCAGCCCTAGTGGCGGTTCGGGAAGAGCGCCAGGTCAAGGCTGCACCACGCCTGGCCATGGCACCGGCCGCGGCAGCATAAGGCCAAGAAGGCCTAGCAAAGTTTACGGCCTCCGCAGACGGAGACTAGCCTCAGCAGGAGGATGCCCCTAGAGCCGAAGAGGCCGCGCCAGGCGGCCAGGCGCTGGGGGCTCCATCGCCTCGGGAGGCATCAGACCCTCCGGAGGGCACGGGCCTCGTTAGCACTCCTACTCTCGTCGAGCACCCGGTGTACTTCGTCAGCACGGTGCTGCGGGACGCAAGGGCGCGGTACCCCATGCCCCAAAAGCTCCTCCTCGCGCTATTGCTAGCCTCACGCAAACTGCGGCACTACTTCCAGGGTCATCCCATCAAGGTCGTCTCAGCATACCCTCTGGAGAGAGTGCTCAGGAGCCCCAACTCAGCTAGAAGAGTCGCCGAGTGGAACATCAAACTGCAAGCATTTCAGCTGGAGTTCAGCACGACCAGAGTCATCAAGGGGGCCGCATTGGCAGATTTCGTGGCAAAATGGACGAAGGCACCGGCCTCGGCAGCGAAGACCGTCGCTTTCTGGGAGCGGCACCGACGGCTGGGTCATGTACTTCGACGGGGCATTCTCCCGACATGGCGCTGGGGCCGGCGCAGTGCTCGTATCCCCTACTCAGGACAAGCTCTACTACGCCGTGCAGCTCTGTTCCAGCATGGGGAAAAGGTCTCCAACAACATAGCAGAATATGAAGGCCTGATAGCCGGTCTGAGAGCCGCAATCGCTTTGGGGGTAAAGCGCCTCATCATCAAGGGCGATTCACAGCTCCTCGTCAACTTCTCCAACAAGATATACGAGCTGAAGGACGAGCACATGGAAGCCTACCTCGCGGAGCTTCGCAGGATGGAGAAGCAGTTCTGGGGACTGGATCTGCAGCATGTGCCACGCGGCACCAATCAAGATGCAGACGACATCGCCAAGAGAGCGTCCAGGCGGCTGCGTCAGGAACCTGGCGTCTTCGAGGAGCGACTCTTCAGGCCCTCAGCGGCACCATCACTATCAAGCATGGCGCAACCTCAGGAGGAGTTCCCCCAGCCGCCTGCCACGGGAGCCCCGGCCTGCGGCCCGGCCTCAGGAGCACGCCTGCTCCTGGCGTTGGAGCCTCAGGAGGGGTGCTGGATCACGGAGCTCAAGAGCTACTTGATACAGGGGACCCTGCCGGAGAAGGAGGAGGAGGCGGAGCGTGTGGCGCGGCAAGCCACGGCCTACTGTATTAGGGATGGGGAGCTTTACCGGAGGCGGCCGAACGACGTGTCCCTACGCTGCATTCCCAGAGAGCAACGGAAGGAATTGCTGGAAGACATACACGGCAGAGACTGTGGGCACCACCCATCGTCACGAACCCTCGTTGGCAAGGCGTTCCACAGCGGGTTCTACTAGCCCACAGTGCTCAGCGACGCAGTTGAGCTGGTAAAGGCTTGCGAGGCCTGCTAATTTCATGCCAAGCAGATCCATCAGCCGGCGGGAGGTCTGCAAACTATACCCCTCTCATGGCCATTCGCAGTTTGGGGGCTGGACATTCTGGGCCCATTCCCTCGGGCGCCAGGGGGCTATCGCTACCTCTACGTTGCCGTGGACAAGTTCACCAAGTGGATTGAGGTGGAAGCTGTCCGCACCATCCCAGCGGGCTTGGCGGTCAAGTTCATCAGGGGCCTCGTGAGCCGGTTTGGGGTGCCTAACCGCATCATCACCGACAATGGTTCACAGTTCACCAGTAATCTCTCTAAAATGTACTGTGCTAACCTTGGAATGCAGATATGCTACGCCTCGGTGGCGCACCCTCGGAGCAACGGCCAGGCCGAGCGAGCCAACGCGGAGGTCCTTAAGGGCCTCAAGACAGGACCTTCAAGAAGAAGCTGGAGGCCTGCGGCAGAGGCTGGCACGACGAGCTCCAATCTGTGCTGTGGTCCAAGCCGACTAGCGAGACCCCCTTCTTCCTCGTCTACGGAGCAGAATCTGTCCTCCCTCACGAGGTCTGGCGTCACTCCGCACGGGTCCTGGCATTCGACAAGGCGCAACAGGACGCCATGCGGGGGACGGATCTCGTGCTGGGAGAGGAGCATCGTCGAGAGGCCGCACTGCGAGCGGCAAGGTATCAACAGGCGCTGCGGCGATACCACTGCCGCAACATACGCCCCAGGACTCTGGAGGTAGGGGACCTCGTGCTCAGACGGGTCCTCTCCAGGGAAGGGTTGCATAAACTCTCTCCCATGTGGGAGGGCCCGTTCAAAGTTGTTCATGTTTCCAGGCCCGACTCTGCACGCTTGGAGGCTCAGGAAGGGGCGCCCATCCCGAACGCGTGGAACATCTAGCATCTCCGGAAGTTCTACCCCTGAAAAAGGCCCAGAGCCTGTCAAGAAGGCAAACACCTGTGAAGCCTTTTTTTTCTGAGAAAGGCCCAGAGCCTGTGAAGAAGGCAAACGCCTGTGAAGCTTATTTTTCTGAGAAAGGCCCAGAGCCTGTGAAGAATGCAAACGCCTGTGAAGCTTATTTTTCTGAGAAAGGCCCAGAGCCTGTGAAGAAGGCAAACACATGTGAAGATTATTATTCTAAGAAAGGCCCGGAGCCTGTGAAGAAGGCCAACGCCTGTGAAGCTCATTTCCCCCAAGAAAGGCCTGGAGCCTATGAAGAAGGCCAATGCCTGTGAAGCTCGCCGCCCGTGACACTCTCACGTAATAATGAGTTGGGGCTGTACACGCCTCAAGTCTCAGGCGCGCGGCCTCAGCCCCGGGCTCCCTCCCACGCCTGGCAGCACTTAGCTCATGCCGGTGAGAAGACATCAAAGACTAGATTAGGTGCCGGACGCTGCTTTTTCATTTGCTTTCTGCAGCTTGGCTTGTTCATTCCCATTTGAAGTTTTATTGAAGTTGTTGCCGTCTTTGGCTTGTGACTCTTTGTCTTTTTCGCTCTCCTGCCTCGATTTCTCTCGCAAGTCTCATGAGGGAGCGCGCGGCACCTCATGAGTGTTTTCTGCCCCTATCTTTTGAGGCTTCCCAAGACGGGTCCGCTACGGGAGCACCCCTCCCAGTCCGTGCCCCACAAGCACCGCAATGCAAACACAGGACCTGATTCGGTCGCCTCCACAACTGAGGCCGGAAGCTACCTCTCCTGACTAATCTCTGCAGGACATGAAGCGTTCGGTGAGGCCTTGGCCTCGGGAAGCGAAGACCGCGACAGGGCCCCCCGAGCTAAGTAATTTCTACGCGCAGGCGTCTGGCACAAAAGCATAATACAGAAATAGCGGAAACAGTACGATAATTAACAGCAACAATCCAAGCACGCCCCCGCGGGGCCCTACACTACTGTCTCTTTGCGCAGAAAGGGAGAAGAACAAAATAGGCGCGACTAAGCAGGCACCAACTCATGGCGAAGGCTCAGATCGCCTCGGAGCTCAGCGGACTCCTCTCGCTTCACCGGGTGCGACGGCAGGCAGACCCGCTACCTCCCCCTCCAGCGCGCGGCGGCGGCACGCTGGCTGGTTGCAGCCACCGCTGGAGGAGCTGCTGTCCGGCGAGAGCCGCAAGGCTCGACGAGCCCCGAAGCCGCGCCGACCACTGCTGCTGTCATCTTCATCCCGATCTTCGCCGGGGCTGGGCCCACGGCCGCAGTCGTCGTCCTCGGGGCAGCACCCAGCGCGGCGACCGTCTTCCCCAAACATCCTAACGTAGAGGGTGGCATCGCCGTCGAACTTGAAGTGCAGGGTGCACCGCCGGCTTAGACCATGCGCACAGGCAAACGTTTGCCAGCCGCGGGTCAGGGCCGCACTCCCGGCGGCAGAGACCTCCAGCGAAGCCCAGGAGGCCCCGCTGCAGCAACCGTCCGCCGAGGAGCGAGAGGCGCCCGGGCGCCGCCGGAAGTTCACCTAAAAGGAAGCGGGGAAGCTGGAGCCAGGTGCTGGTCGGCTCCACCGACCACACGACAAACTCTGGCAGCACCTCTGCCGAGTAGAAGCGCGGCCTAGGAGGCCGCGCGGTTGTAGCGCCCCCCCAACAACAGCCTGGCGCCCATCGCCGTGCAGGGGATCGCCTCCACGGCCGGGGAAGCCGCTGCGGAAGCCACAGAGGTGCTTGCGGGATGGCCTCGACCGCTGGGCTGGGAGAGTCGCTCTCTACGGCGGGCCTTTCCCTTCTCCGCGGCTGAGAACCTCTTCGACGGAGCCATGGAGAAGAAGGAGGAGCAAGAAGAGACGGGCTGGAAGGGCTCGCGCTGTTCCGTACTTATAGCCGGAAGAGGCCAACCGTCAGCCTCCACGATCGCAGGTAATCATGACCCGTTTCGGCATGCAGGGACTTGTCAAGTCATGCGGTTGCCGAGGCATCATGGGGAAGTGGAGACGCCCACGACCAACCAATCGCCACGCGGCGCCCGAGGACGCAGGCTGTTGAGGCCCGCAGCGCTTCGCACTTGCCCCTTCGCTTCTCTGCTGAGCCAAGTCCGGGCGCGCCTTGGGCCCGGGGGCTACTGTCGGCGTTCTGGGAACGGGGGTCCCTGACTTGCTCGCCCGCGCCCGCGGCATGGCTCAAGTGGGGGCCCAGCACGGCCCAGCTTCATCGGCTCAAGCTCAAGACCCTCGCGAGGGGCCAAGCCTCGCGGGGTGGACGACAGGAATCTACTTCAGGAGCAGCCTCGTCAGGCAGGCTCGCAAGGAGGCGGAGAGATCAAGGCAGGGTACCTCGCGAGGGTGCCCTGTGATGCAAGCCATGACGATCAAGGCCAGGCGGGTGCCAGCCCGCGCAGTGTCCTCATTTCCCCTCTGGTGCAAAGGAGGCAAGCACAGGCCAAGGCATCGGGCAAGGGTTACCGCTTCGGTGCAACAAGACCAAGACCAGCAGAACGGCAGGATGGAGGTCATCGTGGAGCCCAGGACGGCGTCACCGTTAGAGTCTTTGGCAGCCGAAGACCAACTTTAGTTAGGATAAGTGTACTAGATGTTCCCCTTCAAAATGGCCAATTGTTGGCGCCCTTCCCGCTAATTATTTGGGAAGAGGCCCAGGGCCTCCCTCTATAAATAGGACTAGCCACCATAGAGAGAGGAGGATCGATCTGATCGAGATCACACACACACACACACACACACAGAGAGAGAGAGAGAGAGAGAGAGAGGCGACTGGACTCACCCAAGCAGTTCGTCGCACCAGCTCAAGAACAGCCCCTCGCGAGGATGTTCTCCCTTTGTATTGTTCATCATCAGCCCCTGAGGCAATCCACCACACCACACACTGTAGTAGGGTATTACACCACAACGGTGGCCCGAACCAGTATAAACCTCGTGTCTCTGTGTTGTTCATCCTTTGTAGTTTAGATCCCTTGCAATCCTTGCATGCATGAGCTGGTAGGGGAAAGATCTCCACACGCACCCCAGTGTTCGAGCCTCAAGGGTCTGCCGGAACCCAAAATCCGACATGAACTATTGGTGTTAAATCACATGATGATGTGAACTAGATTATTGACTCTAGTGCAAGTGGGAGACTGAAGGAAATATGCCCTAGAGGCAATAATAAACTTGCTATTTACATTTCCTTATATCATGATAAATGTTTATTATTCATGCTAGAATTATATTAACCGGAAACTTGATACTTGTGGGAATACATAGACAAAACAAAGTGTCCCTAGTATGCCTGTACTTGACTAGCTCGTTAATTAAAGATGGTTAAGTTTCCTGACCATTGACATGTGTTGTCATTTGATGAACGGGATCACATCATTAGAGAATGATGTGATGGACAAGACCCATCCATTAGCTTAGCATAATGATCGTTTAGTTTTATTGCTATTGCTTTCTTCATGACTTATACATGTTCCTCTGACTATGAGATTATGCAACTCCCGAATACCGGAGGAACACCTTGTGAGCTATCAAACGTCACAACGTAACTGGGTGATTATAAAGATGCTCTACAAGTGTCTCCGAAGGTGTTTGTTGGGTTGGCATAGATCGAGATTAGGATTTGTCACTCTGAGTATCGGAGAGGTAAATCTGGGCCCTCTTGGTAATGCACGTCAATATAAGCCTTGCAAGCAATGTGATTAATGATTTAGTTGCGGGATGATGCATTATGGAATGAGTAAAGGGACTTGCCGCTAACGAGATTGAACTAGGTATTATGATACCGATGATTGAATCTCACGCAAGTAACATACCGATGACAAAGGGAACAACGTATGTTGTCATGCGGTTTGATCGATAAAGATCTGCGTAGAATATGTAGGAGAAAATATGAGCATCCAGATTCCGCTATTGGTTATTGACCGGAGATGTGTCTCGGTCATGTCTACATAGTTCTCGAACCCGTAGGGTCTGCACGCTTAACGTTCGATGATGATTTGTATTATGAGTTTATGTGATTTGATGACCCAAGGTTGTTCAGAGTCCCGGATGAGATCATGGACGTGATGAGGAGTCTCGAAATGGTCGAGACATAAAGATTGATATATTGGGAGGTTATATTCGGATACCGGAATGGTTCCAAAGTGTATCGGGTATTTTCCAGAGTACCGGGGGGGGGGGGGGGGGTTACCGGAACCCCGGGGGGGTTAATGGGCCTTCATGGGCCCTAGTGGAAGAGAGCAGGCAACAGCCAGGTGGAGGCGCACTCCCCCCAAGCCCAAACCGAATTGGACTAGGGGTTGGGGGGCCCCACTGGTGCGCGTTGGTCCTAAACAAACAGTTTTTTACCCCTTTCCTCGAAGGCATTTGGAATCATCGCCAAGTGAGTGTGTGTGACAGGGTGTCTCCCACACGACCCAGAAATCGTGGGGGATAGCCCCTCCTGGGACCCAGGCTGGGACCTTGTGTGATCGGGCGAGGCATCGAAACCCAATCATTTCTGTAGGTATGTACATCCCACACAGTAATCCGAGAAAATCATTTCCGTAGGTATGTATATCCCACACGGTATTCCGAGAAAATCATTTCCATAGGTATGTACATCCCACATAGTGAATCCCGGAAAAACATTTCCGTTCGTATGTATATCACACACAGTCAATCCAAGGAATATGTTTCCGTTCTTATGTACACCCCACACAGTCAATCCAGGAAAAACGTTTCCGTTCGGATGTACATCCCACACGGTTTTATGTATACGCTCGTGTGTGAAAGGTGTAACTATCACACACGCTCTGTCTTGGTTAACTGTTTGCTTTCATTAACTACATCACACACGATTTGATGTAGAAAACTGTGTGGCATTGGGCTATCCATCGCAAGCGCTTTTACTGGTAGAACCGTTTGCAAAGGTCCATGACCGTCTGTTCTATTTTTATTTTTTCCTATAATTTGTTATTCTAATTGGAAATATTGAAATACGAAACATGCAATTCAAATTCTCAGCACAATGTTTCAACAACGAATCCATAAATAAAATTGCCAGTACAATATGTTCAGTAATTATAGGATTAGGCAGCAATTAACTATGATGAACCGCAGTATTTAAAGGCGGTAAAGGTGAAGAGACAAGTGTAAATCATTTTGACTGCCGACAGTGTTGAAGAAACGGAATGCCCATAATGTGCCTTCCTGCATGCCATAGGCACGAACCACTTTTGTCCAACCCCTTGTGACGATCGCCCGCCCATCCTTCATCGCCTTCAGGAAGACTTCTAGAGCATTATCATGGTAGCATGAATTATATACTTTAACCTTGGTTGCCTCCACTCCGGTCATGTAGTTTGCAAGATAATCATCAGTAAATAGCTTCCGAAACCACTGAAAAGAGAAAAATATTAGATACTGAGGTCTAATAGAGTAACTTGTTGTGGGCAGGGGGAAAAGGCAACACATTACTTACCATCCTAAAGTACACTGTTGTCTTCGACAAAGTGTAAATTAAGATCTTAATTCCAATCACCCGTTTCTTTCGCCTAACAAGCTTTCTTAGTTTCCTCACTTGATGCTTGTTCATGATTATCTCATTGCCTCATACGCAAAAGGGATCGAAGCGTGGATCAGTACCCCTCATATATGTACCTACAAGGAACCAGTAAATGTTAGAAGCTAAACTAAGATTGCACAAATGATGTAAAATACAACTACCTATGTTCCTAAGTACAAGTATTGGTTTTTTGAGATTTCAATATGAACTACATACGGATGTATATAGAATTATAGATATAGTTTAGATTAGAATCTAGATTCACTCATTTTGCTCCTTATGTAGTCTATACTGGAATCTCTAAAATACTTATATTTAGGAATAGATGGTGTATAAGACATGGGATGCAGCTAACCTCGACGGCAAACAACGGAATCGCCCATTGTAGCCCTATGTAAGTACATGGAAAGCCAATGTTAACTACAACAGGGTTAACATCCACCAAAAATAGCAAATGGTAATAAAACGGTAGCATCAGTAGTGATATCTTCATTTCGAAAGAGTAGCACGATAGCAAAGGGACGGATTAAAAAATGGATACAACTGTTAATTGCAACAGGCTTAACAACATCCTAATTCATGTTTTGTAAGTTGTAGCCATTGAAATACAACTCTTTAAAAATGGATACAACTATTAATTGCAACAGGCTTAATGGCCATTGAAACCGGTAATGATAAAAATGCAATTGGCAGAGTTAAACATCACAGGGCAGGTGCTGCCAGAGCAGATAATGGCCCAATTGTCTACACAAAGGCAGGGAAAATAGCTCAAACGTGTTAGGCATGTTTACTACAACATGCATAATACATCGACAGTACAAAACATAGTCATTAATTGCAACTGGTATTGGTAAGATTGAACTGGTGGGTACATACTTGGTAAGTCCCGAGAGGTAGTTGCTTTGGGCACTTCATCTTGGCGAGCCGCCCAAAGTCAGCGCGGCGGAGGCGAGCTATTCCTCCGGGTCGAAGCGTGGATCAGTGCCACTGGCATGTGTACCTACAGGCAACCAGTAAATGGGTAGAAGTTAAACTGCAATTGCACAAATTATGTGAAATACTATAAGACATGGGATGCAGCTCACCTCGATGGCAAACAAAAGCATCGGTCGTTATGACCCTACGTAAGTACATGGACAGGCATGTTAAGTGCAACAGGGTTAGCATCCACTAAAAATAGCAAATAGTCAGCATCTCTAGTGATATCCTGGGTCATGTATTGTAAGTTTGTTGCTGGTATTGGTGAAATTGAGCTGGACATGGCAATATTTGAACATCACACAGTGTGTAGTACTGAAATAAACAAGGCACAGACATGCTTAATACATCAACCATACAAATCATAGCCATTGCAAGTGTTATTGGTAAGATTTAGATGGTCAGATCTTACCTGTTAAGTCCTAGGGGGTAGTCGCTGGGGGACTTCATCTGGGACAGAGCCTGCACCATGTCGGTGGCGGCGGCGGAGGCGAGGTGTTCCTCCGGGTCAACACACATAGCAGCCATCGTGGCATGGACCGCCATAAGCTCATGGCGGAGGGGATTTGGAGGCATGAGGATGTTTCACAGGCGCCATTTAAGCAATCAGGCCGGGGACGTGATAGAGATCGGTCGGTTACCTGACTGGATCCAAGCGGAACGTAGATTTTGTTGAAGCTGTGGTTGCGGCGGCGGTTTTAGATGCCGGTAGGGGAAGGCGCGAGGGAGGGGGGATACTGAGGGGAAGGGGATGTGGTTGGAGGAATAAATTCTTAAATCGCGCGCCTAATGAAAATTTCGGTGCGAAATTTGAAATTTGGGCGGGGGAAACACACAACGCAGACGAAGCACGTAAAATACTCATGTGCGAGAAAAAAGAAAGTTGGCAGATCCCGTCTCCAAAAAAATGTACACGTGTACTTCATTTTTTTCGGTCAGTGGTACGCCTGGTTTATTAGGAAATATCGCACAGGTAACTGACTTATGGGTCATTAACGCAAAAAACGCAGACGGGTACGGCATAGAAACCGTGTGTTTTGTGATCTTCTAATGATTAATGCAAAAAAGCACACGGGCACACATGCTAATCAATGCTCAAAGCCCTCAAAGGATGCTCTTACCGACATTGTACGTTAATACTACAAACTTAAAGTACTACTAGTAATTTTCTCTAATACTACAAACTTAAACTACTTCTCACATGCTGCCATCAGGGCATGCTGGCCAGACGCCGGCATTCTCCTTCCCGGCCTTGTAGGCGGCAGCCCACTGTGCTTCGATCTCCGCCAAGCTCTCCTCACCACGACGTGCGGCCTCTTTTTTCTTGCGGCAGTGGGACTCTCTTTTCTTGACTGCTTTCCGCCTTTTCCGCTCCTTCTGTGCGGCTTTGGCCGCCTCTAGATCCACCACCCATTTGGCCATGGTAGCCTCAAAGTCCGCCCATGTAACTGTCTGGCCGCCGCAGCGATGAACTCGGCGCGGCGAGATGCCGTCACTTCATTACCATGTGTGTGGTCGTGGGCGGCGAGGAACGCGGCGCGGCGGGATGCCATCGCTTCCTTACCAGTTACTGTGCACCGATGTGGTATTCAAGAGCTCAACCGCAAACGACAACAGAAATTTGGCTTCCCTTACAATTTTGCTCGTTCATTATCGCACACAGTTCGTCTCCATATCTTCCGGAAACAGTGTGCGCTGAGCCTATTGTGTGTTGCGTTATGATTGGACGGAACCCCAACCACGTGGATCGGGCGTGTGCACCGTTGGATGCGCTGCGATCGAACGGCAATCAACGTCCCTCACATCATACCCGTGCACCTGTAGTTGGTTTGGATTTATATGCGCTAAATGCCTAGAAAATGCACATAATCCCCTAAATATGGTAAATGAGCCCGAAAAAATGCCAAATTCGAACACGGTGATTTGCAGGGTGTATTTTCTTCGTAGAAAAAAACTCCAGGCAAACAACGAAGAAAATTTGGATTCCCCTTCAATCTTGAGGATTTCCCTTTCGAAAGCATGGAACTTCCTCGGTGATTGTTCGATTTATGAAGGGCGTGCATGACAACATAAGCCAAACCTTCTCAAATTTTTACCAAGGCATGGTGAGGTCATACAATGGCACCATGCTAGGCGTCATGTTTTTTTAAGAATTTATTTCATTTTTTCTGTAGTTGAAAACCCAACAAACAGACATTTGTGGTTGACTATTGCCACACATTTCATCGAAATATCTGTCCATTCCTTGTAAAAGGCATGAGAATTTACTCAATGGCACGAGTATGGTTTTCTAGGCCGTTCTTGTGGACCCTTTCATGCATCGATTGTTTGAACTTGAATTATGTGCATTAATGCCTAGGAAATGCACATAATCCCCTAAATATGGCAAATGGACCCGGAAAAGTGACAAATTTGAACAAGGTGATTTGCAGGTTGTATGTTCATCGTAGAGAAAAACTGGCGGACAAAGGACAAAGGAAATTTGGGCCCCCTTCAATCTTGGTGATTTCCCCCCTTGAAACCATGAAACTTCCTCAGTGATGGTTCGGTTTATGAAAGGCGCGCATCACGACATAGGGAAAACATTCTCCAATTTTTACAAGGGCATGGTGAGGCCATACCATGGCACCACGCCAGGCGTCATGTTTTCCAACCATATGTTTCATTTTTTGTATAGTTGTTAACCGAGTAAATGACGCGTTTATGGTTGACTATTGCCACACATTTCCTTGAAATATCTGCCCATTCCTTGTAAAAGGCATGAGAATGTGCTAAATAACACGAGCATGGTTTTCCAGACCGTTCTTGTGCACCTTTTCATGCATCGATTGTTCGAATTTGAATTATGTCCATTAATGCCTAGAAAATGCACATAATCCCCTAAATATGGTAAATGAGCCCAGAAAAATGTCAAATTTGAACACGTTGCATTTGAGGCGGTATGTTGATCGTTGGAAAAAAACTCAATGACAAACTAGGACAGAAATCAGGATTCCCCTTCAATCTTGGGGATTTTCCCTCTAGAAAGCATGGAACTTCCTCGGTGATGGTTCGACTTATGAAGGGCGTGCATGACGACATAAGCCAAACCTTCTCAAATTTTTACCAGGGCATGGTGAGGTCATACCATGGCACCATGCCAGGCGTCATGTTTTTTATCATTTATTTCATTTTTTCTATAGTTGAAAACCCAACAAAAAAATATTTGTGGTTGACTATTGCCACACATTTCCTCGAAATATATGTCCATTCCTTGTAAAAGGCATGAGAATTTACTAAATGGCACGAGCAAGGTTTTCTAGGCCGCTCTTGTGGACCCTTTCGTGCATTGATTGTTTGAACTTGAATTATGCGCATTAATGCCTAGGAAATACACATAATCCCCTAAATATGACAAATGAACACGGATAAGTGCCAAATTTGAACACGGTGATTTGCAGGTTGTATGTTCATCATAGAAAAAAACTCGTGGACAAAGGACAAAGGAAATTTGGATCCCCCTTCAATCATGGTGATTTCCCCCTTGAAACCATGAAACTTCCTCGGATGATGGTTCGTTTATGAAAGGCGTGCATCACGACATAAGGAAAACATTCTCCAATTTTTACCAGGGCATGGTGAGGCCATACCATGGCACCACACCAGGCGTCATGTTTTCCAACCATGTGTTTCATTTTTTGTATAGCACAAGCATGGTTTTCCAAACAGTTCTTGTGCACTTTTTCATGCACCAATTGTTCAAATTTGAATTATGTGCATAATTAATGCCTAAAAAATGCACACAATCCCCTAAATATGGTAAATGAATTCGAAAAAAAGTCAAATTTGAACACGTTTCATTTGAGGCGGTATGTTGACCGTTGGAAAAAAACTAAATGACAAACTAGGACAGAAATTTGGATTCTCCTTCAATCTTGGTGATTTCCCTCTCGAAAGCATTGAACTTCCTCGATGATGGTTTGATTTATGAAGGGCGTGCATGACGACATAAATCAAACCTTCTCAGCTTTTAACCAGGGCACGTGAGGCCATACCATGGCACCATGCCAGCCGTCATGTTTTTCAAGCACATATTTCATTGTTCCATAGTTGATAACCCAGTAAATGACACGTTTGTGGTTGACTATTGCCACGCAATCCATTGAAATCTCTGCCCGTCCCTTGTAAAAGGCTTGAGAAATTACTAAATACCACGAGTATGCTTTTTCCAGACCGTTCTTGTGCACCTTTTCATGCACCAATTGTTTGAATTTGAATTACGTGCATTAATGCCTACAAAATGCACATAATCCCCTAAATATTGTAAATGAACCCGGAAACGTGTCAAATTTGAACACGGTGATTAGCAGGGTTTATGTTCATCGTAGAAAAAACTCATGGATGAAGGACAAAGGAAATTTGGATTCCCATTCAATCTCGATGATTTACTATTGCACACGATTCATCTCCGTCGCCTCTTCGAACCGTGTGTGTTCAGTCACACATGCAAAAGGAAAAGAAAACCCTCGCCCACTTCCTCCCCACTCACTCGCCGCGGACTCCTCTGCAACTCTGCACCCTAAGCTCGACGGCTGTTGGCGGCGGGCGTAGGTCGCGCTCCAAACGACACCAGATTTCTAGACTCTGGTCGACTGGGGTTTTCTTCGGTATTGGGCTGGGGATTTTTCTCATGGAGAAGGTAATCAACTTAATTAGCGAAATATTCACTCATCTCTTATCGTAGTCCGTCCGTCGCTGTTAATCAACCGGCGAAAATCGCCGTGGAATCATTTTGGTTCTAGCTGATTCGTGGGTGTTCATTCATGTGTGCACAGTGCGAGCATAAATCAGGAAACTGTGGTCGTGGCCAGTCGGAAACAAAGTTCTATCTCACCATTCCGGATGACTTCAGGGAGCGCTCGGTATGTTCAATCACAACCTACCACGGTCGGCATGGCCTAAATTTGAGAACATATACCGTCTATTGCTACATTATCTATATATTTGCATCAAATCTTTGTTACATTATCTATTTTTCATTCTATATTTTTGTACTTTGCTTGCATCTATATATGGATATGTTCTATCAGTTACTCCCACATTTGCATCTTGCTCGGTTATTTCAATATATCTAATTTACGATCTTAATTTTCATTTCAAGCAGTACATCCCTTGCTTTGCAAGAATAGGAGTAGAAGGAAATCGTGGGCTTTACTTTGCTGATGACTCCCAGGATGTCATATTGACAACGCAACATGGATTTACAATGACGGTTAGCCTAAAACTTGATAAAGATGGTCACTCCTATTTTAATGCGGACCTTTGGAGAAAAATGTCTAAGTGTTATGAACTGAAAGCTGGCAATAAAATTCTAGTGCGTGCACCACAACCTGGTCTAATTAACATGGATGTTTACTTCCCCAGCGTCATCAGCCGATCAAAGTCTGATCGAGGTTAGTGTCCTTTCAACTTTCTCCATGCTGTCATATTACTATTTAAGTAACCAATTGATCACTATTTAAGCAACCAATTGTGATATCTTGTTCTGACTCCGTTCCTAGGCAGTAACAAATTATGTTTACCAATTTATGCGCACTATATATTCTTCTGCCATGTTCTGAATAAATAATACATTTCCACCTTTTAAGCAGGATATGTTGGATGTATAGTGAACGATCTGTATGTTACCAAGCGTACCAAATTTCACTGGAAGGACTTGAAGCATGTCATAAACTTTGTTGATAATCTGACAGAGATAGCACAGCATATGAACACTGGATTTTTGGTGGGATTAATTAGACCTATGGTGCACACACTGAACAAGACCAATTGTGTGCACAAAGCGCTAGTAAAAAGTCTTATTTTAATGTTGATGCTCATAAACTTTATATATATATATATATATCTTCAACGATATGTTACAATTGTTTTTTATTCTACATGTCAACAGAAATTGCCCCTGTAGCCATACCTGGATCGATTTCCCGGCGTGATCGAATTACACTTGTGCCTACTAATAACAACAAAGTGATTGCAAGGTACTGCATTTCCCGCAAAAATGGAACCATTCAAATTAACAAGTCCTCGCTTCTCGTGGCAATGCATCCGTATTGGAAAACTGGAGACATTGTTCTACTCCTTCTCTACCAAGGCACAGGAGGGCTCTTCCTTTTCATTGAGATGCCGAGTCGTTGTGATCCAGCTACTTCCAGTGGATAGTTGTGGTTGTTAGCCCTCAGCCTCTTAAAATGTGCTAGTTGTTACTATATATGTTAAGTATGTAGATATGGACCATATGGTTGTTGGCCCTTAGCCTCTTAAAATGTGATAGTTGTTACTATGTTAAGTATGTAGATATGGACCATATGGTTGTCAAAACCGTGTTATGAAGATCCTCCTTTTGTCGAATAGTGTAACCACTATATATATTACTCAAATGCTGTTACCCAAGTTCATAAATTTTCATGGAAAGTATTAGTATCATACACAGTTAATTGAGTTTAAGCGTGTGCCCGATGTCCAGCAGGCATTTGCATATTAACTGTCCATATTGCAAATTCACACACATGTTCACATAAGGAAATGTATGTGTAACATACTAATCATCGCACACGAGTACTCGCAGACGCATCGTGCGCGATACTCCTAGCCACCGTAAGCAACTAGTTTGCATTTTTCAAAGTTTTTTGTACACACAGAATCACACACGAAGTAACTGTATTGACCGTCTGTGTTGTAATTTCTCATCGCAAACAGTTCATCCGAGTCGGCTGTTTGCCACCTATCACACACATCTTGTTTACATGACTCGTTTGTGTTCTTTTGGCTCATATCAAACAGTTCATCCATGTGAACGGTATGCTGCATATCACACACATCTTGTTAAGTTGAACCGTTTCTGTTGTGTTCCCTAATCGAAAACAGTTCGTCCGAGTTAACCGTATGCCGTATTGTCGGTGTACTAGAATAGGGGTACCCTAGTACCCCGAACTTCGTCTGCCAGACAGTGGCAGCGCCTGACGGCCGGGCCGCCTGTTGGCCGCCAAGATCCTCAAAGAGCTCCTTGGAGCCATTCAAGAACAAAGTAGTCAAGACCCGGCAAGAGAAGCTTGCCGGGAAGGCCACCAGGCGCCAAAGGAAACGAGGCCCGGCAGGAGGAGCTTGCCGGGAAGGCTTGGCGGCGCTGAACCCCCAAAGCGCGACAAGGTTCCCGCCCGGCAAGGCGCTGCTGTATGGCGACCTCTCTTCATCTCCGCTCCAGCTCACCCGCCAACGTGTCACCACGGGGCTCTCCCAAGTACGCGTGTCGATGGGCTGGGCAACCAGCGGGGAGTAGCGACAGACGGCGCTGACAAGCCACCATCGTGGCAGACGGAGGCGCACTTGACGGTCCCTGTTACACTGTTCGGGCGACTGAGACGGGCATTGATGACTCTTGTCCCTTGCCGTCAGAGTTAGGTATAGGTTACTGCACACTATACAAAGCGGTGTACCAACCTAGGTTTTTACCATTGTGACCTTGTCTACTTGCCACATGTGGTAACCCCTTGTGCATATAAAAGGAGGCCCGAGGGCAACGTACAGGAGGTTCGATTCGGCTGGGTTTCTAGTCCAGCTCCAGCTTAGTTCATCACACTCAAGTTAGGTCTTGTAGCCAGCATTGCTCCCTAGCAAGAACACAAGATAATCCACAAAGCAGCAGTAGGAGTATTATCTCTCCAGAGAGCTCCGAAGCTGGGTAAACCCCCCTCGTGTGCATTGCCTTGACCCGCTCTTTGTGCAATCTCTGCCCCCCTCCGAACCACAAGGGACCCAGGTCCCGTAGGTGCTCGTGGGGCACGATCAGCTCAGCCCCGACATCTTTGGCGCGCCAGGTAGGGGGCGTCGAGGCTGTGTGAATCCGGTCCGGCGGTCGCACTAGCAACTTCATCGACGTCTTCGTCGACATGGCGCCGAAGAAGAAGCCTTCGGCAGCAGCTGAGCCGTCCGCGTCGAACCCACCACCACCGGAGCCGTCGGGTGGTGGGGGAAACGCTGGCGGAGGGACCGGCGTCGTTGAAAGAGTCCACGATGCCGCCAGGTCCAAAGACAACGCAGCGCTTGGCGTCGGCGTCGAATCTGCACGCGTCCGTCACGGGAGGCACGGGATGCAACAGCGTCATGATACCCGCGGCACCATACGATCTTTGGACCAAGGCCAAGCTGGAGGATCCCGAGGCCCTCGAGACCCGCATGCACCTCAAAGATGCGATGCGAGTGGGGTATGCGTCGCTGGGGCGGGATGCTGCTCCTCCTAACTTGGTTAGGAGTCCGAGCACATCCGTTCTTTGCTTCAGACGCCGTTGCCGCCAACCACACTAGCGGAAGCCTTGGCGAGCTCGCATACTACTAGATTACCCTCAACAGCCGATAAGGTCGATGAGTGGAGGCCACAATTCAGAGTCTCATCGGCCGCTTAACGGCGACGCCCCGCGACAACCGACCGCAACAAATCAGCAGGGCGAGGCGACAAGGCGCGAGCCGATGGCGACGAGACTTGCGGGGGTGCACCCACCGTACACTCCCCTTCCCGAAGGCCAAGATCGCCGACTCGCCGGATCCACCTCGACAGTGACTCCACAGCATCGTCGGATCCGCGGGCTCGTCGCGACCAGCGTCAAGTTCTTCGAGAACGGCAAGAAGAGGACGCTCGAACCCGTATCGAGCGCCGAAGAGAAGCGCGCCGTCAATCTGACCAACGCGCCGGGTCCACTGTCGATATGCATGCGCCAGAGAGAACCAGCGACTTGTCAGACTGCGGTGGGTTGCCCTGCGTTCACTCGTGAGCTGCGGCAAGTCCAAAGGCCCGACAAGAAAAATTTCAAACTAGATGTGCGGAGAAGCACGACGGCGGGACACACCCATCGGAGTTCCTCGGCATCTACACCATCGCGGTGCAAGCTGCGGGGGCGAGACGACAAAATCCTCGCCAACTACTTCCCTTGGTGCTCAAGCCAAGCGTCGATCTTGGCTCATGCACTTGCCGGATGGCTCTATTTCTTCTTGGGCAGATTTGTGCCATCAGTTTGTTACGCCTTCACGGTGACCACAAGCCTCATGGCCAAGAGAGTGATCTCCACCTGCTTGCCCGTAAGGAGGAGTCTCGCGCAAATTTATCCAGAGATTCAGTCGAGTGCACTATAACATCCTGCACGTCCACCTGCTGCGATGATTAGTGCATTCCATCGTAATGTGCGAAATCGCAGGATGAGGAGGAGATGGCGATGTGCAAAGTGAAAGACGTCAGCGAGCTCTACGCCCGGCCGACAAGTGTGCACGTCTTTGAAGAAGGAAGAAGGCTCCTGGAGAGAGTGTGGGAGCGAGTCTGACAATGAGGGACCGCCCGACAAGGAATAGCCGCTGACGTAACAACAGGAGGAAGAAAAACCAAGAAGTGCTAGTTGTCGAGCAGTCCGGCAAGGATGATGCCGCCAACCAAGCCAAGGCCGATGGCTCGGCAAGGAGGTTGCCGTTGGCGCCGTCCGCCAAGCTGTGGCGACCGCCCGACAAGCACGGCAGCTCCAACAAGCGATCTTGCAAAATCCACCGCACTAAGGGCCACGATCTCCAAAGCTGCAAGAAAGTCGAGCAGCTTGTGGAGCTCTGACTAAATCTGAAAGCGGCGAGACAAGGAGAAAGCCCAAGAAGGTGCGGTGCAGCAAGTAAAAAGAGACCCGGTCGGGGAGGACGCCGCGGCAAGGCCAAGCAGCGGCAAGGAGATAGACCTCCCATGGCCGCGACAAGGAAGAAGATGAAGATGAAGATGACGAGGATTATGAAGATGATGAAGCTGATGAGCAGGAGTTTCAAAAGGCAACAGAGGTCCTTTGCATCAGCGGTGGTGCGTCTCGCATACCTCACACCGCCAACTCAAGCAATGGATGCGCGAGGTCAATGCAGCAGAACCATCCCTAGAGTCACGCAAACCTCTGAAGTGGTCCAGCACGCCCATCATCTTTGACATTGAGGATCACCCTGATCGCATCACTGCGGTCGGGTGTTTGCCGATGTTGGTCTCACCAACCATCCGCAACCTCAAGGTCACAAAGATGCTGGTTGACGGCGGGGCCGGCCTGAATTTGATATCTTCTGCAGTACTCCAGAGACTTCAAATCCCCGACAGCGAGCTCGAAGAAACTGGCACCTTCCAAGGAATCAACCCAGGAAGGAGCAAGCCCAAGGGGAAGATCACGTTGCCGGTAACATTCGGCAGTGAGCTCAACTTCAGAACTGAGAGGGTCACGTTCGACGTCGCCGATTTCCCATTGCCCTACAATGGCATACTCGGCCGTCCGGCACTTGCCAAGTTCATGGCCGCCTCTCACTATGCATACAACCTACTCAAGATGCCCGGCCCGATAAGTGTCATTTCTGTCCATTGCGAAAAGAAAGATGCACTTATCTGCGCCGACAAGATTTACCGGGATGCAGCAGCCACGACAGATAGCAAACCACTTACCGCTGAAGCTCCTGGGGCGAAGAAGAAGACCACTAGGTCCGGCAAGAGCACTGTTGCCCACTCCGGCAAGCGCACCTCTTCGGAGTGCTACGCTACCATCGAGGACGCACCATCGAGCTCCACCGGCAAGTGCAACAAGACGATGGCAGCTCCGCCAAAGACCAAGAAAGTGCCCGCCAAGGAGGACGGCGCTGGTGGTACCTTCACCATCAGCGCCATGCTTGATCCTAAATAGGAAGGCGAGCTCGTTGCTTTCCTGCGGGCGAATGTCGATGTGTTTGCATGGCAACCATCTGATATCCCGGTGTTCCTGGAAAGTAATCGAGCACCACCTAGCTGTCTGCCCTCACGCGCGCCCGTCAAGCAAAGAGTTAGGAAGCGAGCGGTGGGCGCCAAGAGTTCATAGCGAAGAAATCAAGAAATTGGAAGCAGCGGGGCTTGTTAGAGGAGTCCTCCACCCCGTGGTTGGCCAATCCGGTAGTGGTACGCAAGGCTAATGGGAAATGGAGACTTTGTATTGACTTCACAGACGTTAATAAAGCTTGTCCCAAGGACCCATTTCCCTTGCCACGTATCGACCAGATTGTTGACTCCACGGCTGGATGCGATCTGCTTTCATTTCTTGATGCATATTCAGGATATCATCAGATCTTCATGGCAGAAGAGGATGAAGAGAAAACCACATTCATCACACCATGTGGCACGTACTGCTTTATACGGATGCCTTTCGGTTTGAAGAATGCTGGTTCAACCTTTGCAAGGGCAGTCCATGATGCTTTTGGACCACGGATACGAAATGTAGAAGCCTACATGGATGACATAGTGCTCAAGAGCAAGGACAGAGCGACTCTGATTCAGGATTTGGATGAGACGTTTGCAAACCTGCGCAAGATCAACCTCAAGCTCAACCCCGAGAAGTGCGTGTTTGGAGTCCCTTCCGGCAAGCTTCTCGGGTTCTTTGTATCTCAGCGGGGAATTGAAGCCAACCCCGACAAGATCAAGGCCATTGAGCAGATCGAAGCACCAAAGCGCGTTAAGGATGTCAGGAGGCTTGCCGGTTGCGTGGCTGCTCTCAGCAGGTTCATTTCTAAGTCTGCTGAGCGTGCCCTGCCGTTTTTCAAGATTTTGAAAAAGGCAGGTCCAATGAAATGGACTCCCGAAGCGGAGGCTGCGCTGCGGGACTTGAAGAGATACCTGTCCTCCACTCCAATACTTGTCGCACCTAAACCGCAAGAGAAGTTGCTGCTGTATATAGCGGCGACCAATCAAGTGGTTAGTGCTGCGTTAGTAGCGGAGAGGGAGGCGGATGATGAGCTGGCAACCGAGGCAGGTGCGTCCAGCGACAAGCGGGGGGCTTCGCCGTCAAGCTCCGGTCCCGACAACGACGGATCAGCGCAGGGTTGCGACAAGATACGGAAGAAGATGGTGCAACGCCCAGTGTACTTTGTCAGTTCCCTTCTGCAGGGGGCTAGATCGAGATACTCTGGTGTGCAGAAGCTGCTTTTTGGCCTGCTCATGGCCTCGAGAAAGCTGCGCCATTACTTCCAAGCACATGAGATAATAGTTGTCACTCGCTTCCCGCTAAAGAGGATTTTGCAAAATCCGAAGCAACGAGCAGGATTGTTGTGTGGGCCTTTGGGCTGTCAAGCTTTGGTCTCAAGTTCAAAGCACTTCAACTATCCGAGCAGGCATTGGCAGAATTCATAGCAGAGTGGGCGCCAGCGCAGGATGAAGAGATTCGAGACGAGCATCCCGTCAAGGAGGCAAATAAAGAATGGCTGATGTACTTTGACGGTGCCTTCTTGCTGCAAAGCGCTGGTGCCGCGTGCGCTTATCGCACCCACCGGGGAACACCTCAAATACATAGTCCAAATGCACTTTCCCAAGGAACAAGCAACAAATAATACTGCAGAGTATGAAGGCTTGCTTGCCGGTCTCAGGATTGCGATAGACCTTGGGATTAAGAAGCTCATTGTCAGGGGAGACTCACAACTTGTCGTCCGCCAAGTAAATAAAGATTACCAGAGTCCGTTGATGGAAGCATACGTCGATGAAGTGAGGAAGCTGGAAGAGCACTTTGAAGGCCTGCAAATGGAACACGTTCCAAGAGCACAGAATGATATAGCTGATGGCCTCTCCAAATGTGCCGCACTTAAGTTACCTGTGGAACCAGGGATTTTTGTGCTCAAGCTGACTCAGCCAACCGTGACACCATCAACAGGACAGAGCAAGAAGAGAAAATTGGTTTCCGGCGACTACTTTCCGGCAGAGCTCTCCGAAGCCGCCGCCAAGAAGGTCCCTAGAACCAATGCAAATATCACTGAGGAGCAGTCTGCTCCGACAAACCACGCAGTTTGTATCGTTGAAGCAAACGCTCCCGGCAAACTTAGCTCCGGCAAGCTTGACGGGGATCATCGAGCTCCGGCGGACCAGCGGGTCCTTGCCGTAGAAGCTGATGGTCCCGCAGTGACAGATAAGCCTTTAGTCCTTGTTGTCAAGCCACAGGCTCCAACATGGGCACAGCAGATCGTCCATTTCCTTCAGACAGGAGAACTTCCCGAAGAGCAAGAAGAAGCGGAAAAAGTAGCCCGGCAGTCAAGTATGTACCAGTTTGTTGATAACATCCTGCATGAAGGAGACTCAGCGGGTGAAATCGAAGTGTATTTGCGGGAAGATGGATGTAAGCTGTTGGCGGAGATACGGAGGCATATGTGGTCACCACATTGGCGCAAGAGCACTTGCCGCAAAGCTTTCCGGCAAGGTTTCTTCCGCCGAAGCCCTCGAGGATGCAACTGCACAAGTAACCAAGTGTGAAGCGTGCGGTTCCATTCAAGACAGATACACCAGCCAGCTCAAGCTCTCCGGGCGATCCCTTTATCCTGGCCCTTCTCGGTGCAGGGGCTCGACATCCTCGGCCCCTTCCCCGAGCTGTCGGGGCTTTGAGTACTTGTGCGTCGCAATCGACAAGTTCACAAAGTGGCGGAAGTGGAACCAGTGAGGAAGGTGACAGCACGATCGGCCGTCAAGTTCTTGAGTCAATTGTTTGCCGTTTTGGGATTCCTAATCGGATCATCACCGACAACGGCACACAGTTCACGAAGTCGCACCTTCATGCGAGACGCCCAAGATCTTGGCGCCAAGATCTTCTTTGCTTCCATTGCTCATCCGAAAGCAGCGGTCAAGCGAGAGGGCAAGCGCTGAAGTGCTGCGAGGACTCAAGACCAGAACTTTCGACAAAGCTGCACAAGTGCGGAAGGAACTGGATCGAGGAGCTGCCGCGGGTTCTTTGGTCGATCAGGGCGGCGCCAAATCGAGCCATCGGCGGACACCCTTTGCTCTAGTCTACGGAGCGAGGCAGTTCTCCCCACGGAACTTCGTATATGGGTCACCTCGAGTGCTCGCTTATGATGAGCTGGAGCAAGAGCAGCTGCGACAAGATGACGCGCTGCTCCTCGAGGAAGATCGTCTTCGAGTTCTTTGACGAGCTGCTCGTTACCAACAAGCTTTGCGTCGCTACCATAGCCGCAAAGTTAATGCCGAAGCTTCGAGGAAGGCGACCTTGTTCTTGGCGCGTTCAATCCGCCAAGAATTCTAACAAGTTGGCCTTGAAGTGGGAAGGCCCTTATCGGGTAAAGCGAGTCACTAGGCCCGGCGCTGTCCGCCTTTGAGACCGAAGGCGGCTTTCGGTGAGCAATTCCTGGAACATAGAGCATCTTCGCAAGTTTTACCCATGAGGCGCGTTGCGGAACCTGTTCCGGCAACCAACCTTTAATACAAGTCTTGCCGCTGTTGCATGTAATCCTTTGTACAAAGCGGGCGCAGACCCGATGCATCGATAAAGCCTATGGTTGCGCACATTTTGTTAAAACATGCCTTCATAATTAAATATGCATGTGTTTACTAACATCTTGTGCAGCACCGCTTTTGATGGCGATAATGAGCCATTAGGCTCCACAACTTTCTTTTCTCTTCTTTCTTCTCAAACAAGAAGAAGGTTCATCCACCCACAAGTTAACCGGGGAGAGAAGGAGATAGTGGTGTTGGCCGACAAGCGTCGCTCGAGGAACTGCCGCCTTGCGGAAGGCGGACAACAGAAAAGCTAAGTTGCTAAGTTTAAGCGACCAGTTTTAAAATTTCAAGTTATCTTCCTCGAGCGATAGTACTTTGTATGGAAAACCTGTGCGGAGGAACCAAATCGTGACTGGTCGCGCCCTTACTTTGTTTGAGTCCGCTCAACAACTTAAGTGAGCTGCGGCTAGTCCGCGACGAGGTTGCTTGTCGGTAGCGACCCGCCAACGAGCTGCTGAAGTTCCGCACTTTCGGCGCTTCATGCAAGGGTGCTGCACCGCAAGTTTCCAAAGCGTGGGGTAAAACATACAAGGAAGAAATCGAGTAAAGGAAATAACATTGCATTCGATGGCCTAAGATAATGTATATTACGAAGATAGCTTATCGCGGCACTAGCCTAATCGTTCGCAGCAATGAAATAACAGCGAAGAAGAGAAAGATCGCCAAGCACCCAAACCCCGGCGAGCTAGAGTTGCCGGGGCTGCGGCAAGCCGAGTTGCCGGGGCTGCGGTATCGATAAGCCTTCGTCCTTTCTCAAACATCCCTCTTTCATTAAAAACATTCTTCTCGGATACAGTCCGTGGAGAGTGAAAAACATGAAAGAGAGGATTACAAGTTCTTAAATGCAGATAAGGCCCGAAGGCTTACAAATTAAAAAGATAAGATGCCCGTAATCCCTTTTCTGTCCCTATCTTCAGGAGGTAGGTTAAGGAGGCGGGAAGGGCAAAAGGAGCGCCTACGCGAGCTACAGGTGCCAGAAGGCACCAAGAGAACATGCCGGGGGCTCTCCGAAGGCTTGACGGGGACGGCGGCGCCGGAAGCAGAGCTCGAAGACGGGGCGGCAAGACGTCAGCACGCTGTCGAGGGCACTATGCCCTCGTACTCCGACTTGACGGCCTTGTCGCCATCCCTCTTCCCCTTCCGCAGCCTCCCTACGCCAGCCGCCCAAGGAGACGACCCCGGGGAGTTCAAGGAGCCGGTGACCCGGATGATGGGATCGCCGGTGACGCGCGGAGCGGCGCCCGACAACTAGTTGGGACCGCTACCTTCGTCGTCGCTGTCGCTCTCCTCCTCGTCACTCTCGCTCGAGGAGGAATCGTCGCTGTCGGAGGAGCTATCCACGCAGCACCTTGCCCGAGTGCCAAGATCCCCGAAGACCTTGACGGAGAGGAGGTCACCCTCCATTAACTTAAAATGGAGGGTAAACCCTGCCAGCAGGTTGTGGATGCGGGCGAACGTCTTCCACCCACGATCAAGATACATCACATTAGGGGCTGGGAATGCAACGCGGACTCGCGTACCGCTGATCCCGCAGCCCCTCATGTGCAACCTCACCGTCTCGGGCGGATCCGACTCCATCTCCATCGCGAACGGAGCTGGAAGCCGGAGACGACGACGAGGCGGCCGACGCAGCTTGACGAAGAACTCGCAAGGGTCGTCCCCCGTATGGACTGCCGCGGGGAAAGGAACCGCCGGCGGGGGCGAAGAGGGCACGCCGCCCCGCCCGCCTCTTCCCCGAGCGCCTCGAGCTCGTCCACGGCCTCGCCCTCGGAGGGGAACCACCGACGGAGGCGGAGACGGCGCGCCGCCTCGTCCGCCTCTCCCCCGGGCTCCTCGACCTCGTCCACGACCTCGCCCCCTCCCTCTCCCCCTTGCGGCCGGCTCTGCCGCCCCGAGCGTGGGATTGGGAGGGGTGCGCTGTCTAGCTGCGACCCTCGCGGCCACCGACGGAGAACCAAGGTTCCCTTTCTCCATAGCGAATGGGAGAAAGGGGAGAAGAAGTTGAAGAAGGGAAGGGATGGGAGAGTGCGGGCTTCTGCGCTCCCCTTCCGCCCTTCTTAAAGGAAGCAAGGTGGGGGCTCGGCCGCCCCGCTCGGCAAATCAAGGCACAGGACGAGCAGGGAATCAGGACAGACCTGTTGCCTCTGCTCGCAACGGCCCAGTTTCCCACTTCCACCGCCCGTGACCCCGAGTGCATGAGAACCACGCGGCAGAGATACAGGACTGAAATGACAGATGAGGCGACCTCACACTCCGCCCACTTCACCCACGACGCCACAATTAACGCGTGCCGTTCTGGAGAACGCGGTGGAGTGCGCGCCGTTAAATGGGAGACGTGGTGGATCCAAGGCAAATAACGGCGTAATCAAGACCACGCGCGCCCGTGCACTGTTTTGGGCCTGGCCCAACAGAGCTTGGCGCCGTGTGTGGCCCAGGCCCGGGGGCTCCTGTCGGTGTACTAGAATAGGGGTACCCTAGTACCCCGAACTCGTGCACGGACAGTGGCAGCGCCCCACGGCCGGGCCGGCCTGATGGCCGCCAAGATCCTCAGCAGCTCCCTTGGAGCCATTCAAGAACAAAGTAGTCAAGACCCCGGCAAGAGAAGCTTGCCGGGAAGGCCACCCAGGGCGCAAAGGAAACGAGGCCCCGGCAAGAGGAGCTTGCCGGGAAGGCTTGGCGGGCGCTGAACCCCCAAGCGCGACAAGGTTCCCGCCCCGGCAAAGCGCTTGCCGGGGCGGGCGACCTCTCTTCATCTCCGCTCCAGCTCACCCGCCAACGTGTCACCACGGGGCTCTCCCAAGTACGCGTGTCGGCGGGCTGTGCAGCCAGCGGGGAGTAGCGACAGACGGCGCTGACAAGCCACCATCGTGGCGGACGGAGGCGCACTTGACGGTCCCTGTTACACTGTTCGGACGACTGAGACGGGCATTGATGACTCTTGTCCCTTGCCGTCAGAGTTAGGTATAGGTTACTGTACACTGTACAAAGCGGTGTACCAACCTAGGTTTTTACCATTGTGACCTTGTCTACTTGCCACATGTGGTAGCCCTTGTGCATATAAAAGGAGGCCCGAGGGCAGCGTGGGGAGGTTCGATTCGGCTGGGTTTCTAGTCCAGCTCCAGCTTAGTTCATCACACTCAAGTTAGGTCTTGTAGCCAGCATTGCTCCCTAGCAAGAACACAAGATAATCCACAAAGCAGCAGTAGGAGTATTATCTCTCCGGAGAGCTCCGAAGCTGGGTAAACCCCCCTCGTGTGCATCGCCTCGACCCGCTCTTTGTGCAATCTCCGCCCCCCTCCGAACCACAAGGGACCCAGGTCCCGTAGGTGCTCGTGGGGCACGATCAGCTCACCCCCGACACGTATATCGCACACACATTGATATGGCTGCCCGTTTCTGTTGTTCTACCTCATCGCAAAGAGTTCGAATGGATTAACCGTGTGTCCTGCATCGCACACACATTGTTATGGCTGCCCGTTTATGTTGTTCTACCTCATCGCAGACAGTTTGAATGGATTAACTGTATGCCCTGAATCACACACGCAACTAAAATCTTAACCGTGTTTGATGCATCCATCATCCCAAACGTTTTGCACCTTTTTTGATGTTTTTTTACACCACAATTTGCGATTATTGCATCGCACATAGTTTCGGCAAAGGGTCTCTGATCGTAGTGTCGCGTTAGCAGTCTCCTGCAGTAGTGCCCTTTCCTTTCTCTCCTCCTCCTCTTTCCCCCTTCTCCTTGTAGGAATAGGAAAGGGGGTGGATTCCTACTTGGAGTAGGACTCCCCCCTGGGCGTGCCACCCCTTGTCGGTGTCAAAACCGGCGGATCTCGGATAGGGCTCCCGAACTGTGCGTCTAGGGCGGATGGTAACAGGAGGCGGGGGACACGATGCTTACCCAGGTTCAGGCCCTCTCGATGGAGGTAATACCCTACTTCCTGCTTGATTAATCTTGATGAATATGAGTATTACAAGAGTTGATCTACCACGAGATCGTAGAGGCCAAACCCTAGAAGCTAGCCTATGGTATGATTGTTGTTGTCCTACGGACTAAACCCTCCGGTTTATATAGACACCAGAGGGGGCTAGGGTTACAAAAAGTCGGTTACAAGGGAGGAGATATACATATCCGTATTGCCAAGCTTGCCTTCCACGCCAAGGAGAGTCCCTTACGGACACGGGACGAAGTCTTCAATCTTGTATCTTCATAGTCCAACAGTCCGGCCAAAGGATATAGTTCAGCTGTCCGGAGACCCCCTAATCCAGGACTCCCTCAGTAGCCCCCGAACTAGGCTTCAATGACGATGAGTCCAGCGCGCAGATTGTCTTCGGCATTGCAAGGCGGGTTCTTCTCCAAATTCTGAATACTTGTTTGAGTAGTGTCCGTCTTCCCATAAATGTTGCACTCCTTGACTTCTGCGCCTAATAAAGGATAGCCTCCATGCATCGAGCGAGTGTGAGAAGTCGGGGCATTTTTACAATTGCCACCTTAGCCATGTGGGTAAATCGCCTATTAAAGAGACGGGGATTCTCAGAGCCAGATCACACCATCCTCCCACAGCGAGTATCCATTGGAGCGTGCCTGGAAAAAATCCATTCCAACATGGCCGGTCGTCGCAGCTCCTCCTCTCACTCCCGTAGCCCTAAGCCCGGTGATTGGAAGAAGTGTTCCGTCCCGCACAGCCAACTAGTTGAGTTACAGACGCAGGGATTTCTCCCTCCAGCGTATATGGTCCCCGTTCGAGCCGGGCGTGCCACCTATAATGAAGGGGAGCAAGCAGAGAGCTTCCCCAATCCCTCCAAGGGGGAGCGGGTATGCCTGGTCCCTTATTTATTAAGAGGGCTCGGATTTCCAATTCATCCATTCCTCCGCAGGCTCCTGGAGTTCTATGGCCTCCAGTTGCATAAATTTACTCCTGCCTCCATATTGCACATTGCTGGCTATGTCGCCCTTTGCAAGCTGTTTCTGGGCTGCGAAGCTCATTTTGAGCTATGGAAGAGGCTATTCTGCCTCGTACCTCGTAGACAGGAGGGGTCGCTGTATCAAGTGGGCGGAGAAGAAATATGGCGCATCACCGGGACCGGGTACCTATCCGGTACTCCGAAGAAGACATCCGAGGATTGGCCTTCGGAGTGGTTTTATATGGAGGACGTCCCCCTTCCAGACCCTATTAGGGTGGGCCTCCCTGAGTTTGACAGCGCTCCCCTGAAGAAACGCCGCTGCTGGCGCCCTCGGAGCCCTCGGGAGGAAGATAACGGAGAAGTCCTTTACCTGATGGGTCGGATAAAAGTGCTGGCTCAATCAGGATTGACAATAATAGAAGTTATGTCAATGTGTATAATGCGGGGGGTACAACCACTTCAATATCGAGGACACCCCATGTGGCACTTTAACGGGGAAGATGACGCCACCCGCTGCGGGCGTAAGGGACCAGACTCAGTTGCTGCTCTGGCAAGAATTATGTCCGATTTGTACAAGGGAGAGGAAGAGGAGTTCCTCCGCATTAAACTACGGGATGGATTCTCCATGTACAACCCTCCAAGCTGGGTGAGCTGTCTTTTTACTCCCAGCCTCCCTGCATTCTTTATCATAAGTATTTACCTTGCCGTTTCATGGCAGGAACTGCGAAAAGCTATAAGGGAGGTCAACAGCCCGCCTCCACAACAGGAGGACCCTGACCGGGCCCTCGATCACGGACTCGAAGAGGATCCAGACATATTTGTGGAGTAGATCGACATGACATTCTATCAATTGAGCTGCGATGATGCGATGGTGGCCATCCTAGCCGATTATCCTCGGCTACTCCCCGCGTCACACATAAGTAAAACTGGAGTCCCAACTTCCGAGAAGGATCCCTTTTTTCGCACTTCACTTACCGTACGCAGACGGTGTCTTACAGGGAAGGCCATCGGGACGCCATGCCGAACCCGCAGTGACTCTCCAACAAGGGGCACCGAAGCCGGGTAGGCTAAAAAGGAAGGCGGTCAGGACTGAGACACCGTCGCAGAGGTATGATACATAACCTCGCACCGTGGTTGTCGTCTTTTAAAATATAATAACATCCATGTTTCCTAGTAGGAAAAACGCTCGCTGGACTATATCCGGAGAGGCTGCCAATCACGCCTCCACCAGTCAGGCTCCAAGGCCGGACATAGAGGCGGAAGCGAACACGGGGCAGACGTCGGATGCTCCTCCTACGGAGGATGCGGATAGACTATCCGCTACAAATTCCGAAGTGGAGAGCGCCATGAATCAGAAGCATCGTCGGGCCGTACTCCGTGACGCTTGTTTCTCCCAAGAGGCGTTTGATGCCTTCAACTCAGGAGACGCATATGTCCGTGCCACGCAAAATGGTCTTGCCAGAGCCACGGACCAGTATGTAAAGGACATACGGGTAGCCCCTGAGACTTGAAACAGTTGACACAACTGATTTAAGGATCATTATTTGTGCAGGTTCTTACAGAGAAGAATACCCAATTGTCTCAAGAGCTGGAAGAGTGCAAAGCCCAGCTACGGGCCGTAGTTGCTGCATTGAAGGAGTCCGAGAAGGCCCCCTCTGGTAACATTTGTTTCCATTGCAAAGAATGATAGGTACCATATACTATGCGGCATGCATGCAAATCTGACAATAGATGTTGCAGATGACTCCGGAGTGAATCCGGAGGCCGCGCTAGGGGATGCGCAACGTGCTAATCAACAGCTAAATCTTTGGCGGCGTCTTGCGGGTTAGGCGGAGAAAAGCGATCTCAAGATGCCAATATCCAGCTGGGCGTGGGCGAAGGATGTTCGGGCCCAGCTTGCTGACTCCGTGAAGGAGAATAAGCGGCTTCGACGCGGCATTTTCAGTAAGTGCTTGAACGAACCTTTGAAAGAGTTCGGCGAAGAAGCTGGCTAACAGAGTGATGTCTGCAGGTATGTTGACGGGTCGTCCCACGGAGGAGATGCCCGAGTCTGTGGGTGATCTTCTACCAGAGCTCTCACAACTGCATGAACAAGTTCGGCAGGTGATGCAGGGTATTGCCCAAGCCTTGTGGCCATCCGCCTCCCCGCCAAGAGGCATGGGGGAGCTTATAGAGAAGCTCAAGGGAGCGCGGCGGCGCTTCCGACTATGGAAGATATCAGCCTGCCGACAAGGTGCAAGGGAAGCCTGGGCCATGGTGAAGACGCGGTATACCAAGTCTGACCCAAACTACATGGCCAAGGTCGGACCTGTGGGGCCCGATGGGAAGGAGATCCCCGTCAGTTTGGTGTATGACCAAGTAGAATTAGCCGCAAATTATTCCCAACAGGATTGTAGGCTAGACAGCCTATTGGATGGCATAGAAGAAGAATTTAGTCAGTCTAAGTGACTGCGTATTTCAAGTGACATGTATTGTCTCTAGCCGGATTGTAAATCATTTGTCATGGCGGACCTTTTCGCTTCAACCTCTGGACCCGATAGTCCAAAGTGTATCCGAATACCCGCTCAGAGAAAAACCGGGGTACGCGTGGAAACTAGGCGTAGGGGTCATAAGTGCTTGAACATACAAGTACCCAACTAGCTATGTTATATTACGTGGATAGTAAGAAACATCTTCCAGGGAGAATAGTTCCGTTAAGGGTTCCTTTCCCTGGGTACGCATGCCCTAATGTGCATGTCAGAACTGCGAAAAGAGACGTAGGCTATAAACATCTAGGGGCATATAAAAAATAAATAAAATTCATCTCTTGTTCACCGACCGAATATTCCCTTAAGAACGCTAGCTTTCGGCTTCACCCAGTCTGAGGTACACATCCGGCTGACCCGGCAGTAACAATCGCAGAGGTGCTCCCCTTATGCCCTAGCCGAATTAATGGGAACGTAGGGCATAAACACAAGAGCCAGGCAACCCAGCTTGGCCAAAACTTAAGTCATATCGGTGCATATAATTGCGAAAAAAGGTACATGTGGAAGAATAACGCATGTGTGGGGCATAGTGCCCGGAGAATAGTTATATCAAGCTTCTGTATAAGATGCCCACAGGTATAATGAGCGTGGTTAGCGCGTCAAGATTGTGTAGTCAAGACACAATTTAGCATGTGAAGGCCTGGAAGAAAGAAGGAGAAAGAGAAAGAGATAAAAGACAGATAACAGATATGTAAAATTGACGGAGGTAAGGAGAATCTTCGAAGTCTGGCTGCGTTCAATGGATTTGGCTCGAGTCTGGCGCTAGGCGTAGAATCTTCGGAGTCTGGCTGCGTTCAATGGATTTGGCTCGAGTCGATTGTCCGATGCATCCCGCAGACGGTACGCTCCACCGGTCAGAACTTGGTCAATAATGAAGGGACCTTCCCATTTGGGCTTGAGCTTGTTCTTTTTCTTCTCCGGTAGGCGTAGAACGAGTTCGCCAACGTTATAGGTTTTGGCCCGTACTTCTCTGCTTTGATACCTTCGAGCCTGTTGCTGATAGAATGCGGAACAAGATTTTTCCATGTCACGCTCCTCCTCCAGGGCATCCAAATTGTCCTACCGATCAAGCTCGACTTCTTTCTCTTCATACATGCGCACTCGAGGTGAGTCATGAATTATGTCGCAAGGAAGTACCGCCTCTGCACCGTACACCATAATAAACGGTGTGTATCCAGTAGTACGATTCGGCGTGGTCCGCAGCCCCCATAGTACGGAGTCGAGCTCCTCTACCCAGTGCGTGTTTGATTCCTTTAGGGACCGCACTAATCTGGGTTTGATGCCGCTCATGATAAGACCATTTTCTCATTAGACTTGACCGTTATTTTGTGGGTGATAGACAGAAGCATAATCGAGCTTGATGCCCATGTTGCTGCACCAAAGTTTTACCTCATCGGCTGTAAAGTTCGAGCCGTTATCGGTGATAATGCTGTGGGGGACGCCATAACGGTGTACAACCCTAGATATGAAGTCTATCACTGGTCCGGATTCGGCCGTTTTGACTGGTTTGGCTTCTATCCATTTGGTGAATTTATCCACCATGACCAATAAGTATTTTTTCTTATGGCTTCCCCCTTTAAGGGGTCCGACCATATCAAGCCCCCAGACCGCAAAGGGCCAAGTGATGGGGATTGTTTGGAGAGCAGTAGGTGGCATATAGCTTTGGTTTGCAAAAAGCTGGCAACCGACGCAACGTTGGACTAAATCGTGTGCGTCTGCCCGGGCCGTCGGCCAATAGAAACATGTACGGAAGGCCTTGCTTACAAGGGCCCGGGCTGCAGCGTGGTGACCGCCGAGTCCAGGATGGATATCTGCCAACAGTTTCCGCCCTTTCTCTTTGAAGATGCACCTTTGAAGGACTCCGGTAGTGCTTTTCTTATAAAGCTCTCCCTCGTGGACCTTGTAGGCTTTAGATCGCCGCACTATGCAGCGTGCCTCATTTTGGTCCTTGGGAAGTTCCTGCCTGGTTAGGTAGGCCAGGAATGGTTCTGTCCACGGGGCGATGAAGGCCATTATCACGTGGGCTGAAGGTGTTATTTCGGTGGCAAAGCCTCCGATTGTGTCAGGGTGTTCGGTATCTGGTGTTGTGGCCGTGATTTGCATGGAGTGAGGACAGTGGATACATAGTATACCGGTTTTGAAGTGGGAACTTATGTCCGTCCGTCTCTCGTTCGACGACGAGCACTGCGCTTACAACTTGGTGGGTTGCCGCTATATATAACAGCATTGGTTCGCCGACATTTGGCGTGGCCAAGATTGGGTTGGTGGCCAAGATGGCTTTTATTTCTTCCAATCCGGCCGTGGCCGCGTCCGTCCACTCGAAGTGTTCAGTGCGCCGAAGAAGGCGATAAAGGGGTAATGCCTTTTGTCCTAATCGGGAGATAAAGCGGCTTAACGCCACGACGCATCCAGTTAACTTCTGGATTTGCTTGAGGTCAGTTGGGATAGTGTTGACACACGAACACATCACGTGTACCCTCGACACCGGGGGTGATGCACCGCAGCTCACGTCGAAGGAGACCCGACCGACAGCGCAATGCGCAAGACAGTCGACGGGCGCTTTTGCAGACCCGAAAACCCCACACCCCCGGGAGGGACCCCGTCAGGGAGTGCGGCGGCTATGGGCTGCCGTAGGTCGATTCGCTCGTCCCTAGAGCCTCGAGATTCGCAGCTCTCAAACACGAAGAACAACGAAGAACGAGAGAGAAAAATGGCAGAGAGATAAAACGTAGATAAAAAATAGTATATTGATTTGTTCGATTGTGTGTTGTTCAATCGGCCATCACCCCCAATATATATGAGGCGGATGGACTTCCCGTACAAGTAAAGGATTCATCTAGGCTTTCCTTACAAGAAATTACATCAATTCACGCCCTAGAGTCCTAGTTCTATTCCAACTCGGATTCGGTCTGAATCTGGCCCAACTTCTGTCTTCCTCCTTGCACGGGCCGCCGAGCTTGCATATGATCTCCGATCAAGACGGGCCAAATATCAAACTTGTGCGCCTCGATGATACGAACAACTCCCATGTTGATTACTTTTTCAAATTAGGCCATCTTGAATACTTCTCGAGGTCATCTGTACCTTCCAGTCGAACTCGGTCCTGCAGTAGACTGGATTATCCGAGTCCCGTAGTGAATTTGTAGGCCATATACTAACTCTGATGATGATGACTCCAAAACCAAAGTTTACCGTATTGATTATACGCATAACTTATGTATTGAACACTTCTTCATCTGAGGTCATCTTTATAAACTTTCGTGCACATGTTCAGTTTCACTCGGATTCGAGCTCATCCACTCGGATATTAGAGACTTTCACTCGGACCGTCCGACTGGACTTTTTCACTCGGAAAACAATCTTTCACTCGGATGACTATATTTCCACTCGGATGACTATATTTTCACTCGGAAAGCAATATCTTACTCGATCGGCAAGTTTTCGTTCCGATGGTAATCTTTTCACTCGGAACATTTTCATCTGGAGGACAATTTCACTCGGATGACTATATTTTTATTCGGATAATAATAAGTTCATCCGGTCAGCAAACTTCCACTCGACCGGTAATTTTCACTCGACCGGTAAATTTTCACTCAGATGATAAGTTTTTTCACTCGATCGGTGAGTTTTTACTCGAAAGTTAAGCTTTCACTCGACCGGTAAGTTTTCACTCGGACGGCAAGCTTTTCACTCGACCGCAAACATAGCCAGATCTTGATTTGTCTCAGGTCTCATACAACCTCGGATTGTGACAAAGTATATATGAAAAAGGATCGGCTCGACGAGACGAAACTTTCTCGTGTTGAAGTTTTTCCGATTCAAGGCCTTCTTAGGGGCCGAATCGCTCGCGCGACCCATCAGAAAGGGTGTCTGGTACTTCGCGCCATATTTCCATTCAACTTCGGTCTGCAGTGTATTGCCTCTAACTTTTACATATGAACTCGGATTGAGATGATTTATATATAAAAATTGATTGTCTCGATGAGATGAAGACAATTCCTTTAGAGTGCTCCTCCATCCGAGGTCGTCTTGAAGGCATGATCAGCCGAAAACCACTTGCAATATTGAATTCTGCCACTCGGAATACAATTTCGGCCCCTAAGATGGAGTCGGACGATGATAACCTAAACATCAAAGTTGTTCCATTCGGTGATGTGAAACTTTTCATGCTGAAAACCCTTTCACTCGAAGACATCTCATTTTCTTTTTATGCCGTGCCAAAATCTGATGTCAACACATGCCCCCCTGTTTTTCGGCAAAGCTTGCGTGCCGAAAAATAATATGCACGGTGTCTGTTCTAAGGACGATGTCAACACTTCATCGGCCATTTATTTTTCTTAGGGTGATAATTATGTATCGTCCATTTTTGTGCTAAGGGTGATAATCGTATATCGGCCATTGCCTACCTAGGCTTCTTGCCACACACTCGGGTGGTATTTCTTTAAGTATTTGCCATTGAGAGCTCTAGGTAACACCGTTCCTTCTACGGATTCCACCAAATATGAGTTTCCAGGAACTATTCTTGTAATCCTAAAAGGACCTTCCCAACTTGGAGACCACTTCCCGAATCTTCTATCCCTTGAACCAATCGGTAGAATCACTTTCCAGACGAGATCAACAACTTGAAAATTCTTCAATTTGACTTTCTTATTGTAAGCTCTTGCCACCCTCAAATTGTCTCTCTCTATGGCCTTTAAAGCAGCCAAACGTTTATCGGCAACCTCATCAATATTGTCCATCATTAAGTTAAAAAATTCTACTACCGATATATTATTTTGTTTGGCTATTCTCAAGGCATTCAAATTTACCTCCACTGGTAAAACAGACTCTTGACCATATACTATCTCATATGGAGTCACCTTCGTAGCACCATGCCTTGAGATTCTATGAGCCCACAAAGCTTCAGACAACAACTCATGCCATCTTCCCGGATTATTCTCAATCTTCTTCTTGATGATTAAAATTTTATTACTAGACTCAGCTTGTCCATTAGCTTGGGCATAATACGGAGAGGAATTGAGCAACTTTATGTTATAAGATTCGGCAAACTTTCTGACTTGGTGTGACATGAAAGATGAACCTTGATCTGTAGTTAATGTTTGAGGAATACCGAATCTATGAATAATGTGCTCGGTTATGAATTGAATTACCTCTGTATGTGTCATGTTCTTGAGAGGTACTGCTTCAGACCATTTAGTGAAATAATCAGTTGCCACCAATATGAACCGATGCCCTTTTTAGGAAGACGGATGAATTTGCCCAATAAAGTCTAAACCCCATCCTCTGAAAGGCCACGACTTGATAATAGGATGTAACATAGCAGTAGGAGCCAATTGAATATCACCAAACTTTTGACAACCTTCACACCCCTTATAATATCTGAAACAATCATTAATCATAGTCGGCCAATAAAACCCAGCAAGTCGCAATAACCATTTCATCTTGGGAGCCGACTGATGAGTGCCACAAATGCCTTCATGTACCTCTCCCATAGCAACCCTTGCCTGGTCCTCGTCCAAGCACTTTAGAAGAACATCATCGACCGTTCGGCGATAAAGACCATCATCTCTCATTGTATACTTGAAAGCCATACGCTGAACAGACCTGTCCACCCTTTCACTCGGATTGCGTAGGTAATCAACAATGGGCTTCCTCCAGTCGGGATTGTCACCTGCACTAGATTTTTTGTTAATGGCTGAATCAGTGGGTTCAGGTTCGGCCGTTCCCATATTGGCAAGACAAGACATCGGTTTTTGAGAGATATGAAACATGCCATGATCAACATGATATCCAGATGCTTGCTGTGCCAACTCATTTGCTTTCCAATTGTCATGCCTCGATATATGTGCAATGCTAAAACAATCCAAAGTAGAAATTATATCTAGACATTTATCAAGATAAACTTTAAGTGATTCATCCAAACATTGAAAGACTTCGGATATTTGCTGCACCACTAGTAACGAATCACCGTAAGCCTCAATATGTGTAACAACTATAGCAAGTAACATCTCTAGGCCAAATAACAATGCTTCATATTCGGCTTGATTGTTTGTGCAAAAATATTCGAAGCGGAATGAGGCTTCAAAAATAGCGCCATGAGGAGATATATAAACAATACCAACACCTTGGCCATTGCTACAAACTGAACCATCAAAGTATAATCTCCATGGTACTAATGAAACAAGGTTCATATCAACATCATGCTTGTCATTAATCCGATGTTCAACAATGAAATTAGCAACAATTTGGCCTTTCATGGATTTTAGAGATTCATAAGCCAAATCATACTCAATCAAAGCATAAGCCCACTTGCCTATTCTACCACTAAGAATTGGCCTATGCAACATGTATTTAATGATATCGGTTTGACAAGCTACTATACAAGCACTCGGCACTAAATAATGTCTAAGTTTTGTGCAAGCATAATATAAGCATAGACATAATTTCTCAACAAATGTATACCTTGTCTCGGCGTCCAATAAGCGTCTGCTCAAATATGTAATAGCATGCTCTTTTCCCTCGGTTTCTTGCACCAATAACACCTTCTTCTGCTGCAATATAAAGCTTGAAGGGCTCTCTATGCTTGGGTGCTTTCATTACCGAAGGAGTGCACAAATAATTCTTGATCATATCAAATGCTTCTTGCTGTTTTGCCCCCCAAGTGAAATCAGCGTCATTCTTCAACCGAAGGATAGGAGAAAATGCATCAACTTTCCCTGATAGATTAGCTATGAACCTTCTCAAATAATTGACCTTGCCAAGGAACTTTTGCATATCTCTCTTGCATGTTGGAGCCTCCACTTTCTGTATAGCCTCTATCTTTTTGGGATCAATCTCTATGCCATCTTCATGAATAATGAAACCCAAAAACTTGCCAGCTGACACGCCGAAAGCACACTTCAAAGGATTCATCTTCAGTCCATACTTTTTCATTCTTTCAAAAGCTAAACGCAAATCGGCCAAGTGAGATTCAAAAGCATCCGATTTGACAACAATATCATCAATATAAACTTCAAGTATGATACCGAGTAAATCATGAAAAATCAAATTCATAGCCCTTTGATATGTGGCTCCAGCATTTTTTAATCCAAATGTCATCACTGTCCACTCGAATAAACCAAGGAAACCAGGACATCGGAAAGCCGTTTTGTACATGTCCTCTTCGGCCATAAAAATTTGATTGTATCCGGCATTACCATCTAGAAAGCTAATAACCTTATGTCCAGAAGCATCATTAATAAGCATATCGGCTATTGGCATGGGATACTCATCTTTGGATGTAGCACTATTCAAATCTCTGAAGTCAATGCACACCCTCAACTTGCCGGATCCCTTCTTCTCCACTGGGACAATGTTAGAAATCCACTCGGCATACCTGCAAGGTCAAATAAAATTAGCTTCAAGCAGTCGACCGATCTCTTCCTTGATCCGGTCATATGTTTTCGGATTAAACTTTCTGGCCGACTGTTTATATGGTCTAAAACCGGCCTTTATAGGTAACCGATGCTCCACTAGCTCTCGGCTTAAACCTGGAATCTCATGATATTCCCACGCAAAGCAACAAACATATTCTTTCAATAGTTCGACTAACTTAGCTTTACAATCGACTTTCAAATTTTTGTTTACAAATGTCGGTCGTGTGACTGAACCATCTCCAATATCTACCTCTTCTAATGGATCGGCCGATGTAAAACCTTGTCCAAGTTTATCCATGTCATCCAACTCCTCTATAGACTCATACATATCGTTCTTGCTGGACCGATATTTCACAAGACGTTTTTGTAACCATTCGGAGCTAGAATCCATTTAAACATATCATACCTTGGAGCCGATTGCATTCAGTCGGCTTTAAAGACACAGGCACAAAACCATTCTTGGTCGCGCTGAGAAAATCAAACTCTGATAAGTCACGTCCCGTCAAGCAAGTAGCATTGGGGTGTTGCCAATCCACCGATGCATCGGCCAAAGCAACACAAGCCGAGTTATCCGCATGAATGACTCCCACTTCATCATCAACCCACTGAATCAAAAACTGGTGCATAGTGGATGGCACACACTGGTTTGCATGAACCCAATCACGGCCTAGTATGACGTTGTAGTTACCTTGCACCTCAGCGACAAAGAACGCAGTAGCCAAAGTTTTGCTTCCGACTGTAAGTTCCACATACATTACACCTTTGGCTTTAGTTTTCTCTTTGCCTTCAAATCCGTTGAGCACCATATTGGTCTTGATCAATTCTTCATCAGGCAAACCCAATTTCTTGAAGACCGAATAAGGCATAAGATTTACCATAGCACCACCATCAACAAGCATCCGAGTGAGCGGTGATCCATTGATATGACCTCTGAGATATAACGGTTTCAGATGCGTTACTGGTTCTTTTGGCTTCTTGAATATTGCATTTTTAGAGCCAAAGTCCAGCTGAGCCACTTCCCCTTCCTCATCTACAGCACGAAACTCAGCAGGTAAATAATACACCATATTGATATCCATACCTTCATGAACCGGTGTAGATTCATAGTCCAACATATCAGCCTCCTCCTCGAGTGCATCCACTGATTCTGAAATTTGTCCGAGTGAAGAGGAAGCAATAGGTAACGTAGACGATGCAATGATTGCGTCGTCCTCTTTTGGTAGTGTGGGTGCTTCTATGATAGGTGTAGAAGCCACTGCATCTTGTATTTGTTTGGGCCTCCACACTTTTTTTGTAGGTACCATAGGCCGAGTGTCATTGAACAACCTATCCCTTTGCTTCTCGGCCTCTTGTTCTGTCATCTCTTGACTCCTTAACCTCTGTAGTTTTCTCTTTTGTGTCTTTGTTAGCCCTGGAGGACACCACTTTGGCTGAGTGTATTTAGGATCTCTCATTTTTACTCGGCTGGTGCTTGCTTCATGGTCATTAGCCGAGTGCTTTGGCGCGATAATAAGTATCGGCTCAGTCGAGCGGTTATGCACAGTCGGCTGCTGTATGGCGAATGTTTTGGTGCCCAAGACAAGTGAGTCGACATCCATTTTCTCCTTGCCTTTTCCCGACTCAACTGCTGCAACATTTCATGATTTAACATGCCATTCTTTTCGACTTTCCAGATGCATGAAATTTCCACTCGGGCGCACCTTTTTACTCTGATGGAATCCACTCGGATGGATATTGAATCCACTCGGATGGAATTCACTCGGATTGATGCCAATCGGATGATACTCACTTGGATGAAATCTACCCATCCACATTTTTTCACTTGGATAGCTTCCACCTGGGTGCATTCTTACACTAGGATATTTTCCACTTGGTCGCATATTTTGACCAGCCGACTGATAGTCACCGATGTTCAGTCGGCCATTATATGAGTAATCAAGTCGATCCCACACAGATTGCCTCTGCTCTTCTGAAAACTGCGCCCTTGGTCCACTCGGTTTCATATACTGACTGAACATACCATCTGATGGCGACCTTGGTCGTTTCAAGTATGATGGCCGGTTAGAGCTGGAACCAGCCGACTGATTAGCGTACTTGGACAACAACATGTCAAAAGTTGGTTTGATTCGTTTGCGCTGCACTTTAGCTTTGTTCATCTTCCACTTGCCAACTTCAGGACTCTTGGGTTTAACAAATTTAACTCGAGCGTCTTGCTGTACCTGTGCTTGCCCCCCGAGTGTAGGATTCTTGATGGTGATTTTGATCACTTCCTTGCCATCGGGTTGTTTATCAAGCACGATCTGCCTCCCCAAGACCTTGTCGCCCTCCTTGTCTTTCCTGGGCTCACCAACAATGACATTAGCTTTATTAGCAGATTCGGCTACCTCCGGCCGAATGAGTAGCTTTTCCCCCTCCAAATCCATGGTATTCATTGGAAAAGGTTGTTTATCAACTTGCATCTCGGAAAAATTCAATCGTCCGTCATTAATGGCCGATTGTATCTATCGTCGAAAAACATTGCAATTGTTAGTAGCATGAGAAAAAGAATTATGATACTTGCAATAAGCACACCGTTTTAGCTTTTCAAACGGAGGTGAAGTATGAAATATTCTAATAATCTTAGCCTGCAATAAAGCATCAAATATTCTATCACACTTAGCAATGTTAAAAGTAAACTTCATCTCTTCATCACGATTCTTATGAATCGGTTTCTGATCAATATAAAAGTAGGTGCTGTTATCATAAATTTAGAATATATTACTAAATAATATAAATAGCGAGTGTGGAATAATGATGGATCGGTGTGCGGAATTGTCCTAGGCAATTGTTAACAAGACCGGTAATCACTATTGCAGTTTCATATGAGGGAGATGCATAAGCTAACATACTTTCTATACTGGGATCATATGCACTTATGATTGGTACTCTAGCAAGAATCTGCAACTACTAAATATCATTAAGGTAAAACCCAACCATAGCATTAAAGCATCAAGTCCTCTTTATTCCCATACACAACAATCCCTCTTACTCGGATTTGTGTTTCAGTCACTCACCAACCCACTATAAGCGAATCATGAATGTATTGCAACACCCTATAGTGGGAGTCCCTCATGCTTGCGCGACACGGAGGGCACCATAGGACAACACCAAAATAAAACATACAACTCATACCAATCTAGATCATCAATCAACCCAAAGACAAAAGATATCTACTCAAAACATCATAGGATGGCAACACATCATTGGATCATAGTGTGGCATAAAGCACCATGTTCAAGTAGGGATTACGGCGGGGTGCGGGAGAGTGGACCGCGTAAAAGAGGTGAGGATGGTGATGATGATGTTGATGTTGATGAAGACGATCACCGGGGCGATGATTCCCCTCCCGATGGCACTCCGGCGCCACCGGAAGAGAGGAGGAGAGGTTCTCCCCCTTGTGCTTCCTCCTCCATGGCCTCCACCCTCTGGTCCTTGGCCTTCATGGTTATGATGACCCCTCCGGGATACTCCTCCATGGCCACCGGTGATGATGGCCCCCTCCGGTAGGGTGCCAGAGAGGGCCTAGATTGATTTCTCGTGCTACAGAGGCTTCCGGCGGCAGAACTTCCGATCTAGGTTTCTTTCTGGAAGTTTGGGTATATATATGAGAGGTGTTGGCATTGATTTCCCGTCAGGGGGGTTTCCGGGCTGTCCACGAGGCAGGGGGGCGCGCCCTATGGGGGTGGGCGTGCCCCCCACCCTCGTGGGCAGCCCGGGACTCTTCCGGCCTACTTCCGGTACTCCATGGGCTTCTTCTGGTCGAAAAATGATCTCCGTCAAGTGGTACGTCAATTGGACTCTGTTTGGTTTTCGTTTTCTACGATACTCTAAAACAAGGAGAAAACAGAAACTAGCACTGGACTCTAGATCAATAGGTTAGTCCCGAAAATCATATAAAAGTGTATAATAAAGACCATTAAACATCCAAGATGGATAATATAACAGCATCAGTACTTCATAAATTATAGATACCTTGGAGACGTATCAGCATCCCCAAGCTTAATTCCTGCTTGTCCTCGAGTAGGTAAATGATAAAATAAATAATTTATGAAGTGTGAATGCTAGCAAGTGCATAAGTTCGATCAATGATAATTCCAATCACTTTTTCTAGCATCATTATATGTCATAACAATAGCTCATCTCATAAAAATTTTCATGATCAAGTAAGAAGCAAATCACATGTTAAAGTATAGATCATAAACTTTCTTGAAAACTAACAAACAATATTCTCAGTCATCAAACAATTGCAATTCATGTTATTTTCAGGAAGAGTCTATGTCAGAGCTTTGATTTAGCAAACTCCAAATACTCAACTATCATTTAGTCTTTCACAATTGCTAACACTCACGCGATATTTATGGGTTAGACACAGAGAAATATAGGGGCTTATAGATTCGCCTCCCAACCTTTTACCTCAAGGGTAATGTCAACAATAATAGTTCATGATGCCTTACATCCAATTGGATATATATATCAGAATCTTTCCAACACAAGGTGCTTGCCAAAGTATAAAATGTAAAAATGAAAGGTGAAAATCACCATGACTCTTGGATAAGGGTAAGAGATAAAAGTAAAAGATAGGCCCTTCGCAGAGGGAAGCAGAGGTTGCCATGCGCTTTCAGGGTTGGATGCACAAAATCTTAATGCGAAAGAACGTCACTTTATATTGCCACTTGTGTTATGGACCTTTATTATGCAGTCTGTCGCTTTTATTTCTTCCACATCACAAGATCGTATAAAGCTTATTTCCTCCACACGAGTCAATCATACATATTTAGAGGGCAATTTTTATTGCTTGCACCGATGACAACTTACTTGAAGGATCTTACTCAATCCATACGTAGGTATGGTGGACTCTCATGGCAAAACTTGGTTTAAGGATATCTGGAAACCCAATAGTATCTCTACTTAGTGCAAACAATTTGGCTAGCATGAGGGGGAAAGGCAAGATCCACGTGTTGGGCGATCCATGACAATATACTTTATTGGATATAAGAAAACATAACCCATTACGTTGTCTTCCTTTTAGCATGTCATATTTTATTGAGTGCTCACAACTACAAAAGATGTCCAAGATAGTATATTTATATGTGAAATCCCTCTCCCTTCAATATTCTTTCATGAATTGTTCAAGTGACCAATTCTACGTTTGCTAACTTTCAATAAGTTTACTACCTATACTTATTATGTGTGAAGTCATTACTCCCCATGTTATAAGCATATGAAACATATATAAATTCAGATTTATGACATTCAATTTATTCAACCATTTACTCATAGGATATACATGAAACACATGAGTAAATGACAAACTACTCCAAAAGATATGAGTGAAGAACACTGAGTAGTCAAATAATTAAATAGCCATGGGAGGATTATTTTTCATTCAATAATTCAGATCCAATAATTTTATTCAAACAACAAGTATGAAAATACGCTCCAAGCAAAACACATATCATGTGACGAATACAAATATAGCTCCGAGTAAGGTATACCAATAGTTTTGAAGACGAAAGAGGGGATGCCTTCCGGGGCATCCCCAAGCTTAGGAACTTGAGACTTCCTTGAATATTACCTTGGGGTGCCTTGGGCATCCCCAAGCTTATGGTCTTTCCACTCCTTGTTCTCCTCATATCGATATCTCACCCAAAGCTTGAAAACTTCAATCACACAAAACTTAACGAAACTTCGTGAGATAGGTTAGTATGATAAAGAGTAAACCATTCACTTTGGTACTGTCAAATACAAGGTTCATAGTTGTTCCCACACATTGTCTACTGTACCATATCATTTCTACAATTTATATTGAGCAATATAAGTCATAGAAACTAGAAAACAAGCAAACTATCCAATGAAAACAGAATCTGTCAGAAACAGAACAGTATGTAATGATCTGAGAATAAACCATACTTCTGCTACTCCAAAAATTATGAAATAAATTGGTGGACGTGAGGAATTTTACTATTAATCTTCTGCAAAAAGAATCAACTCAAAATCACTCTTCTGTAAAAAATGACAGCTAATCTCGTGAGCGCAAAGTTTCTGTTTTTTACAGCAATATCACATTAACTTTCACACAAGTATTCCCAAAGGTCTTACTTGGCACTTTACTGAAACAAAAGCTATAAAACATGATTACTACAGTAGATTAATCATGTAGACACACAAAAACAGTAAGGTTAAATATTGGGTTGTCTCCCAACAAGCGCTTTTCTTTAATGCCTTTTAGCTAGGCATGATGATTTCAATGATGCTCACATAAAAGATAAGAGTTGAAACATAAAGAAAGCATCATGAAGAATACTCGCACAATTGATTCTAACCAACTTCCTATGCCTAGGAATTTTGTGAACACACAACTTATGGGAACAATAATAACCTAGCATAGGAAGGCAAAACAAGTATAACTTCAAAACTTTAAGCACATAGAGAGGAAACTTGATATTATTGCAACTCCTACAAGCATGTATTCCTCCCTCATAATAATTTTCAGTAGCATCATGGATAGCAATTTTGTTCTCATACTCAATTGGGACCTCTTCCAAAATAGTGGAATCATTACTAGCTAAAGTTGACACTCTTCCAAATCCACTTTCATAAATATCACACAAAGATTCAACACCCTCCAAAATAGTGGGATCACTAATTCCTAAAGTTGACACTCTTCCAAACCCACTTTAAATGATAGTATTATTCATACTCCAAAAGATATAAGTGAAGTTCATGTAGCATTCTACAATTAATATAGACTAACCAATATCCAAGCTCAAAATGTATAAGTGAAGCACATGAAGCATTCTATAAAACCATACTCAAAAGATTTAAGTGAAGCACAAAGAGCAATTCTATAAGATCATACTTAAAAGATATAAGTGAAGCACATGAAGTATTCTACAAATCAATGAAGTGCTATCTCATACTAGCTTGGTTCTTAAAGTAAAAACAAAAACACAAAGGACACAAATCATGTGAACAAAACAAAAACCGAGGTATAACGATATTTGTTGAAGAAGAAAGATGGGATGCCAACCGGGGCATCCCCAAGCTTAGATGCTTGAGTATCCTTTGAAATATTTACTTGGGGTTCCTTGGGAATCCCCAAGAATGAACTCTTGCCTCTCTTTATTCTTCTCACATCGGTAACTCCTTGTTATTCGAACACTTCATCCACAAAAACTTAACAAAAACATTGTGAGACCCGTTAGTATAACAAAGCAAATCACTACTATAAGTACTGTTTCAAACCAATTCATATTTTGTTTTTGCATTATAGCTACTGTAATATAACTTTTCCATGGCTTAATCCACTGATAGAGACCGATAGTTTAATCAAAACAAGTAAGCAATGCATCAAAAACAGAATCTGTCTTAAACAGGACAGTATGTAGTAATCTGGAAGTTTAGCAAACTTCTGTAACTCCTAAAATTATGAACTAAATTTGACAATTTGAAAAATTTGTACAGAAGTAATGTCCAAAAAGTTTCAGACCCATTTGACTTTCCAGTAAAAAAATGTAAATTCACGCACTACAGCCAAAGTTCCTGTTTTTGTTCTGCACATAGTAAACAAGCAATCTAATCATCCTAAAACCAAAGCTTGGCACATTATTTTTATAATACAATTAATATATACAAGGATATAATTATTTACAGAGAAACTTCCATGAAAAATTCTACATTGTTTCCGTGAGCATGAGCACAAGTGCTCAAGGTCGACCCTCACTTCTTCAATGCATCACTTTCTAATCACTTCTCTTTTTGAAAAAACTTTTTAGGCATGAGAGGCAAGTTATTTTTTTTTCATTCTTTTAATTTTTTTTGTATGTTTCACCACAACTAAACATAAGCAAAAAGGAAAAACAAAATTTACTTAGTGAAGAAAGCAAGCAAGCACACACGAGAATATCAACCCCACACTATTGCTCCCCGGCAACGGCGCCAGAAAAGAGCTTGATAATCCCCAAGTGCAGGGAATCATCATAGCAATTTCCAAAGGTGGAAGTGAGAAGTATGGAGTGTCAAACCCACAATGAGCTAAAGGTAAGATCAATATTATCTCAAGCCCTATCTGCCACTGATACGACTCTACGTACACCGAACGTTTGCTTCCAACTAGAAACGAGAAATGAAACTACGTTGTGGGTATGAAGAGGATAACTTTGTATGACATCGGAGAGCTAAAATATAAAAGTAGGTGTTGTTATCATAAAGTTAGAATATATTACTAAATAATATAAATTGCGAGTGTGGAATAATGATGGATCAGTGTGCGGAATTGTCCTAGGCAAATGTTAACAAGACTGGTAATCACTATTGCAGTTTCATATGAGGGAGAGGCATAAGCTAACATACTTCCTCTACTTGGATCATATGCAATTATGATTGGAACTCTAGCAAGAATCCACAACTACTAAAGATCATTAATGTAAAAACCAACCATAGCATTAAATCATCAAGTCCTCTTTATTCCCATACGCAACAATCCCTCTTACTCGGATTTGTGTTTCAGTCACTCACCAACCCACTATAAGCGAAGCATGAATGTATTGCAACACCCTACAGCGGGAGTCCCTCACGCTTGCGCGACACGGAGGGAACCATAGGACAGCACCAAAATAAAACATACAACTCATACCAATCTAGATCATCAATCAACGCAAAGACAAAAGATATCTACTCAAAACATCATAGGATGGCAACACATCATTGGATCATAATATGTGGCATAAAGCACCATGTTCAAGTAGGGATTACAGCGGGGTGTGGGAGAGTGGACTGCGTAAAAGAGGTGAGGATGGTGATGATGATGGTGATGTTGATGAAGACGATCACCATGGCCATGATTCCCCTCCCGATGGCACTCCGGCGCCATCGGAAGAGAGGAGGAGAGGTTCTCCCCCTTGTGCTTCCTCATCCATGGCCTCCACCCTCTGGTCCTTGGCCTTCATGGTGATGATGGCCCCTCGGGGATACTCCTCCATGGCCACCGGTGATGATGGTCCCCTCCGGCAGGGTGCCGGAGAGGGCCTAGATTGACTTCTCATGGCTACAGAGGCTTGAGGCGGTGGAACTTCCGATCTAGGTTTCTTTCTGGAAGTTTGGGTATATATGAGAGGTGTTGGCGTTGATTTCACGTCAGGGGGTTTCCGGGCTGTCCACGAGGCAGGGGGCGTGCCCTAGGGGAGTGGACACGCCCCCACCCTCGTGGGCAACCCGAGACTCTTCTGGCCTACTTCCGGTACTCTGTGGGCTTCTTCTGGTCCAAAAATGATCTCCGTCAAGTGGCACGTCAATTGGACTCTGTTTGGTTTTCCTTTTCTACGATACTCTAAAACAAGGAGAAAACAGAAACTGGCACTGGGCTCTAGGTTAATAGGTTAGGCTCAAAAATCATATAAAAGTGTATAATAAAGCCCATTGAACATCCAAGATAGATAATATAACAGCATGAGTACTTCATAAATTATAGATACGTTGGAGACGTATCACACCCTATACCGCTCAACAAAATGGTGTGGCGGAGAGGAAGAACCGGACGTTGATGGATGTGGCAAGGACCATGATGGCGGAATTCAAATCTTCGTACAACTTTTGGGCCAAAGCCATCAACACCGCATGTCATGCATCTAGTAGGATCTACCTCTACAAAGGCTTGAACAAGACTCCATATGAGATACTTACTGGTAACAAGCCCAACCTCAAGTACTTCCGGGTGTTCGGTTGTAAGTGTTTAATTCTCAGAAAGGTGTTCATTTGTCTAAATTCGAATCTAGAGCTCAAGAGGGCATATTTATTGGTTATGCTACAAACTCTCATGCTCACCGTGTCCTCACCAAGTCCACCAGACTCATTGAGGAGACGTGTAACATGGAGTTTGATGAAAATAACGCCTCCCAAGTGGAGCAAAGTGGTCTTTGTGACACATACCCAAGCCATAAGAAGAATTGGGATTGGTCAAATACTCCCCATTGAGGAACCCGTTGTGGCCGAAGGAGAAGGACAATGCTCTACTCAAGTGGAGCCATCACCTATGCTAGACCCACACGCTTCCGAAGAACAAAGTGAAGGCCCTCAACTTAATGACCAAGATCAATGGAAAGATCAACCCCATGGAGATGGTGATGCACCAAATGATGCCCATGATCAAGTTCATGACTCTGAGGTCGCTTAAGATCAAGAGCAAGCTGAAGATGGTGCTCAAGATCAAGAGCAAGCTCAAGATCAAGAGCAAACTCAAGACAGTGCTCAAGATAATCAAGATGATCCTCAAATGCCCATGAGGAACTTTTGGAGCGCCGTGCCGCTAAGGTGGCTTCCAAGCTCGAGCGTCAACAACATGTCATGGAGAATGTGCTTGGAAGCTTGAGAAAAGGGGTAACTACTCGCAAACAATTGTCAATTTTTTGTGAGCATCACGCATTTGTTTACTGTGTTGAACCCCAAAAGGTACATGAGGCGCTGGATGATGAGGATTGGCTTGAATCCATGCATGATGAACTCAACAACTTCGAGTGCAATCAAGTTTGGGAGTTAGTGCCAAGGCCAAAGGAGGAACATAATGTCATCGGGACCAAATGGATCTTCAAGAACAAGCAAGATGCAAATGGTGTGGTTGTTCGAAACAAGGCGAGATTGGTTGCGCAAGGCTACTCCCAAGTCGAGGGTATTGACTATGATGAAACCTTTGCCCCTGTTGCTCCTCTTGAATCTATTCACATGTTGCTTTCATATGCATCTCATCATGACTTTAAATTGCAACAAATGCATGTGAAAAGTGCATTTCTTAATGGTTCGTTGAATGAGTTGGTGTATGTCAAAGAACCTCCAGGATTTGAGGATCCCAAACTCCCCACTCATGTATACAAACTCAAAAAGGCACTCTATGGCCTTAAGCAAGCCCCACGTGCATGGTATGAGCACCTTACCGAGTTGTTACAAGATCGTGGGTTTGAAATTGGGAAAATCGATCCTATTTTTTACTAAGAGGGTCAAAGGGGATTTGTTCATATGCCAACTATATGTTGATGATATTATTTTTGGTTCTCCTAACAAATCTTTCAATGATGAGTTTGCCGCACTAATGACTGAGAAGTTTGAGATGTCTATGATTGGAGAGTTGAAGTTCTTTCTCAGGTTCATAGTCAAGCAAAGAAGAGAACGAAGGAGCATTCATCAACCAAGCCTAGTATACCCAAGACATGCTCAAGAGATTCAAGCTAGATGATGTCAAGCCGGTCAAGTTTCCAATGCCCACCAAATGCAAGATTGACATTGATCCCAATGGTAAAGCAATGGATCAAAAGGTATACCGTTCCATGATTGGATCCTTGCTTTACCTTTGTGCATCTAGACCAGATATCATGTTGAGTGTGGGAATTTGTGCTCGGTTTCAAGCCGCACCTAAGGAAAGCCACTATGTGGCGGTCAAGCGAATATTTCGATATTTGGATCATACCCCAAACTTTGGCTTATGGTACCCCAAAGGAGCAAGCTTCGATCACATGGATTACTCGGACTCAGACTCGGACTGGGTGGGAGATTGTGTGGAGAGGAAGTCAACTTTCAGAGGGTGCCAATTCCTTGGCTACTCTTTGGTGAGTTGGTCTTCGAAGAAGCAAAACCGTGTGTCTATCTCGTCCATCGAGGCCGAATATGTAGCCGTCGCAAGTTGTTGTGCCCAATTTATATGGATGAGGCAAACTTTAAAGGATTATGGTGTCACATGTGACAAAGTGCATCTTCTATGTGACAATGAAATTGCTACCAATATTTCTCTCAATCTGGTGCCACATAGCAAGACGAAGCATATTGAGATTCGCCATCATTTTATTCGGGATCACATCAAGTAGGGATATATTGATATCATCTACATCTACACTCAAGAGCAACTAGCGGATATCTTCACCAAGCCCCTAGATGAAGCAATATTTCACGAGTTAAGGCATGAGCTAAATATCATTGATTTGAGCAATGTGACTTTAATCTAGGCACACCCCAGCGCACTCATCAGTATATCTTATTCTAGATGTAGACATGGACATAGGGGGAGTGTTGTTCTCTTAATGATCTCTCCCTCCCCCATTGTGTGAAAATCGATCAAGTCTTACACATTAGCCATCTTTGATGGTACTTGTGCTTCAAAGATGAGTTTTGGTCATGCACCCAAGGTTAAAATCTTCGCAGTGTCAAACCTTTTGACTCAACCATAGGTGGCTTCGGCCACCTCCCTCCCCTCATGATCAACAGTTGTTGTTGGTCTTGAGGGCTTTGTGTGGGTTTGAGACACTTGTTGTGTGGTTCTTTTTCCCTTGCTTGTGCGCTTGAGGTGTCTCTTCCCGTTGTTGTGGTTTCTCGTCTTGTCTCTCTCCTGTGTTCCTTGGTTTTCCTGTTTGCATAAGCCTGCTTACTTTTTCAGTTCGTGCCTATTTTCGCCTGAGAGGTAGTACCGCTGAGCTAGAACGGTACTACCGCTTGTCCGTGGTACTGATGTCTACTATGCAACTTTATTCTTGTAGACTCGTGTTGGGCCTCCAAGCGCATAGTTTTGTAGGACAGTAGCAATTTTCCCTCAAGTGGATGACCTAAGGTTTATCAATCGGTGGGAGGTGTAGGATGAAGATGGTCTCTCTCAAACAACCCTGCAACAAAATAACAAAGAGTCTCTTGTGTAACCAACACACCAAATACAATGGTAAATTGTATACGTGCACTAGTTCGGCGAAGAGATGGTGATACAAGTGTAGTAATGATAGTAGATATTGATTTTTGTGATAGGAACAATAAAAAATAGCAAGGTAGCAATTTATAAAATGGAGCACAAACGGTATTGAAATGCTGGAAAATGAGGTCTAGGGTCCGTATTTTCGCTAGTGCAATCTCTCAACAATGCTAATCTAATTAGATCATATGACCATCCCTCAACGTGCGATGAAGAATCACTCCAAAGTTCTTATCTAGTGGAGAACATAAGAAGAAATTGTTTGTAGGGTATGAAACCACCTTAAAGTTATTCTTTCTGTTCGATCCATGCAAGAGTTCGTACTAAAATAACACAAAGTTATTCTTTTTGTTCGATCTATCCAAGAGTTTGTACTAAAATAACACCATCTGATACATATCAACCAACTCTAATGTCACCTAGATACTCCAATGTCACCACAAGTATCCATGAGTTAATTATACGATACAGATCAAACAATTTCAGATTCATAATACTCGGTCCAACACAAAGAACCTCAAAGAGTGCCCCAAAATTTCTACCGGAGAAACAAAGACAAGAACATGCATCAACCCCTATGCATAGATTACCCCAGTGTCACCTTGGGAATCCGCGAGTTGAGTGCCAAAACATATATCAAGTGAATCAATATGATACCCCATTGTCACCACGAGTATTCATAGCAAGACATACATCAAGTATTCTCAAATCCATAAAAGTATTCAATCCGATAAAACGAAATTTCAAAGGGGAAACTAGATTCACAACAAGATAGAGAGGGGAAAACACCATATGATCCAACTATATTAACAAATCCCGCAATACATCAAGATCGTGACATCTCAAGAACACGAGAGAGAGAGAGAGAGAGAGAGAGAGAGAGAGAGATTAAAAACATAGCTACTAGTACAAACCCTCAGCCCCGAGGGTGGACTACTCCCCCTCATCATGGAGACCATATGGATGATAAAGATGGCCTCCAGTGATGATCTCCCCCTCCGACAGGGTGCCGGAACAGGATCCAGATTGGTTTTTGTGGATACAGAGGCTTGCGGCGGTGGAACTTCTGATCTAGGGTTACCCCGAGGGTTTTTGGAATATTTGATGATTTATAGGGCGAAGAGGCGGTGCGGGAGGCCACCAAGGTGGGCACAACCCACCAGGGCGTGCCTGGGCCACCAGGGTGCGCCTGGGAGCCCAGGTGCACCAAGGTGGGTTGAGCCCCCCTCAGGGCACCCCTCTGGCACTTCACTGGCCCATCCTGGGTGTTCTGGTCCATAAAAATTCTCCAAAAAGTTTCGTTGCGTTTGGATTCCGTTTGATATTGATTTCTTGCAAAGTAAAAAAAAGCAAAAACAGCAAATGGCACGGGGCACTATGTCAATAGGTTAGTCCCAAAAAATGATATAAAGTTGCTATAAAATGATTGTAAAACATCCAAGATTGATAATATAAAAGCATGGAATAATTAATAAATTATAGATACGTTGGAGATGTATCAGCATCCCCAAGCTTAATTCCTGCTCGTCCTCGAGTAGGTAAATGATAAAAACAGAATTTTTGATGTGGAATGCTCCCTGTCAGGGAAGCTGATCATGACCCACGAACACCTATGGGACCGGCGGACCGAGTCCCTTTTGGTTCGGTGGGGGGCGGAGATTGCACGAAGAGCAGATTGAGGCGATGCACACAAGCAGTTTACCCAGCTTCGGAGCTCTCCGGAGAGATAATACTCCTACTGCTGCTTGTCTGATTATTTTGTGTTCTTGCTAGGGAGCAATGAGAACTACAAAACCTAGCTTGAGTGTCTCTAGTCTTGAATGAGTCGAACCAGCCGAACCTCCTCTACGTTGCGCATGGGCCTCCTTTTATAGGCTCAAGGGGTCACCACAGGTGGCAACGTAAACAAGGGCAAAATGGGAAAATGAGTTGCGGTTGGTACAACTACTTGTACAGTGTATTCTACCTAACTCTGACGGCAAGGGACAAGAGCAATAAATGCTCGTCCATGTCGCCTGAACAGTGCAGAAAGGGACCGTTAGGGGCGCCACCGCTTGCCACGATGGTACCCCTGTCAGCGCCGCTTACCGCTGCTCTCCGCTGGCTGCACAGCCTCTTGACACGCACGCTTGGAATGGCCCCATGGCGACACGTTGTTGAATGAGCTGGAGCGGAGATGAAGAGAGGTTGCCTGCCGCGGCAAGCGCCTTGCCGCGGCTAAATCCTTGTCGCGCTCGGGAGCTTGTTGCTCACCGAACCTTCCCGACAAGCTCTTCTTGCCGGGGTCTTGTCTTCTGCGTGCCTTGAGTGGCCTTCCCGGCAAGCTCCTCTTGCCGGGGCCTTGTCTCCTTGTCTCAAATACTTTGTTCTTGAATGGCTCCAAAGGAACCACGGAGGATCTTGGCGGTCACTAGGCAAGCCTCGCCGCGGGGTGCTACAACTGCCCATGCACGAGTTCGGGATACTAGGGTACCCCTACTCTAGTACACCGACAGGAGCCCCCGGGCCTGGGCCACACACGGTGCCGAGCGCTGTTGGGCCAGGCCCAAAACAGTGCATGGGCACGCGCGGCCTAGATCACGCCGTTACTTGCTCTGGACCCACCACGTCCCCCACGAACAGCACGCGTCGAACGTGGCGTCGTGGGAGAGATCGTGGGGGCTTTCTTTAATTGAAAAGGAACGCCCCCCTCTCCCTCCTTATAAACAGGGGAATCAGGGGCAGGTCGCCCACCTCGCCATTTGCTGTCCCATCTTGAAAACCACCGTCGCTCCCCCCTTCTTCTCTAGCCTGAAGAGAGCAACGCTCCGCCCCCCATCACCATCAACGCCATCAACGCCGTCGGTCTCCTCCACCACCTCCGCCATGGCTTCGAAAGCCGACAAGGGGAAGGGCGTGAAGTCGGCCGAGGCGCAGCGGCTCGCGGCGCTGCGAAAGGAGCGGGCCCTCTTCTCCCCCCCCCCCAGCTCGACGCGAAGGAGCTGAGGGAGGGCTACTACCTCTTCTGGTCGACGGAGACGCGGGCGCATCCGCGCACGAAGGTACTCTCCGCCGCCGCATCAGAGTCAGCTTCGAGCGGGTACCCCTTCTTCGCGCTCTTCTTCTATTGCGGGCTCTGCCCGCCCTTCTCTGAGTTCTTCTGCGATGTCATGAACACCTACGGGTTTCGCCTCCTTGATTTCACCCCCAACGCTGTCCTGGACCATGGCGGTTTCGCACACCTCTGCGAAAACTTTGTCGGAGTCCACCCAAACGTAGCCCTTTTCCGCCACTTCTTCATGCCCCGCGTCGAGAGAGGAGAGCCACTTGCCGGAGGGATTGCTTGGATCTCCAGGATCGGCAAGAAAGAATCGTGTCTGGAAGGAGAGCTCCACAGCAAGTGGGAGGAGGAGAGCCGATTGGTGTTGGATCGTTGAGGAGAACCCAGCCCTTCATCGCCCAGCGCCAAACTCCCATAGTGCGCGCAACGATTGGAGCAACTTGGCGCCGGAGGATGCTAGGTTGAAGATTGTCTGTGACCGGATCCTGCGCCTCGGGCTTGCGGACTCATCAGAGGCGCGCTTGGCGCAGATTTCCTTCGCCGCCGCATCGCTCCCTTGCAGGAGAGGAGGAGACCTGCTTGGGAGTTCCAAAACCCGGTGGATATCATGACGTTGCGCCCGGGCCTCAACTGGAACTTCACCGTCTTGGAGTTGGACGCAATGCTGCTGGAGTTGTTCAAGCATGACCCCGATCACCGCGAGTGGTTTAGGTTGCCGAGGGGAGTCGTCCCATTGTGAAATAACTCTTTGCTCGACCGCATCTGCGCCATGATGCCCTTGTGCGATTCGCATGGGATCATTCCAACCTGGCAAGAGCCTGCGGACGACGTCGTGCGGCAGTTCTTCGACAGCTTGGAAGAAGTGACGATCCGCGCCGACGAGCAGAAGTGGCTCACCCGCGACACCACCGACGCCGAGATGCAGCGCATTGCCACCAGGCTGGAGGAGGCGGCAGCAGCTGCTGCCGCTGGCGAATTCGGGTTCACCGTGGAGGAGGCTGAGGCAGCCGAGGCGGCAAGCCTTGCCGATCGAGAGGAGCTTGCCGGCGAGGAGGAGCAGGCCGAGCCCGAAGTTGAGCCAAGCGAGTCCGCTGAGGGCGCCTCGTCCACACCTTCGAGTAGCTTGCCGCGAGCGGAGCCCGCAGCCCCACCAAGAAGGCATCTCCGCAAGGCCGGGGAAGTGACGGGGGGCAGAAGGGCCAACAGCCGCAGCACCGTGCGACGCGCTCCACCGCGGCAAGCACTGTTGCCGCGGGAGCACCCCACACCGCTGCAACAACTGAGGCGGGATCTTCTCAGGCCACCGCTGCCACTCCCGCCAAGCGGCCAAGGGAAACTACCCCTCCACCTCTTCGCACCGGAGGCGAGCCGGAGTTTGATCTCTCTGCGCTCAGCTCCGACGAGGAAGAATAAGAAGAGTAAGCTTCTATGCTGTGTTTGTATTTCTTCAATTCAGTCGCTTTGTCTTGTATCTGATTTGCTTCATTCTGAACTCTTTCCTTTTTCAGGACGCTGGTCCAGAGAGCGTCGAAGAGAGCCAAGACCCCGGTGGTTGTCATCGAAGACGATCCCCGTGGCGGCTGGAGGCGCTGTCTGAGACCCCTTGCTGCACCCGCAACCCTTCCTCAAAGCAGCCCCAGCACAGCCCCCAGTAGTAAGTATTTGGTTTATTTCTTACGGTTAGGTGTGCACGGGTGCTCCTTCTTTGCTGATATCTGACTTGTTGATTTGTGTAGGAGCAGAGCAGCCTCATCAGGAGGGCCCGGAAGCCGCTCCCGAAATACCATCTGCTTCATTCTGAACTCTTTCCTTTTTCAGGACGCTGGTCTAGAGAGCGTCGAAGAGAGCCAAGACCCCGGTGGTTGTCATAGAAGACGATCCCCCCGTGGCGACAGGAGGCGCGTCTGAGACCCCCTTGCCAGACCCGGCAACCCTTCCTCAAAGCAGCCCCCAGCACAGCCCCCAGCGTAAGTATTTGGTTTATTTCTTACGGTTAGGTGTGCACGGGTGCTCCTTCTTTGCTGATATCTGACTTGTTGATTTGTGTAGGAGCAGAGCAGCCTCATCAGGAGGGCCCGGAAGCCGCTCCCGAAATACCATCTGCTTCAACTACGCCGCCAAGGGAGAATTCCCCGGCAAGGGAGCGTTCTCCGGCAAGGGATGCTTCTCCGACAAGGGGAGCCTCTCCGACAAGGGGCAGCGCCGGCGATCCTTCGGTGGTTGAGACCGTGGCCATAGATCCCATCACAGGTAATCCCTTTAGACCGAAAACTTCCCTTGGGCTATTTTTCTTCTGTTTTTCTTTTCGAACATTTGCTTGACTGTTCTTTCTTTTTCTGATCGTCAGATCCATCTGCCGCAGAGCCGATGGAGACTGAGGTCGCCGGCGAGGAGGACGCGCACAGCAACACTGACGACGTCGCCGCCATGGAGGAAGAGGCTGGTGCCGATCGGTCCGCCGGCGAAGAGGCCGCCAAGGCTGCCGCCGCAAAGGCTGGCGAGGGGTCTGGCGATCATACTGACGACCCTGAGGCCGCAGGAGCGCCAGGAGCTACACCGACCGCCGATCCCTCCGCCACCGATGCAGCGTCAGGCTCCGAAGAGCCCCAACCCGGCGCCTATTTGAAGGCCGGCGACGGCGTCTTCATCAAGCTCCCCTGGGCGTCGAGCTCCGGGGCGCCGGTCGAATGGGAGACCTTTGTTGAAGAGCTGCTCGCCTCCGCTGGGTTGACGCTGGTTGACGCGCCAAGCAGCAGTAGCAGCGAGTCTGAAGAGGAGCAGCTGCTGAAGAAGCTGTTGTCGCTCTACCACGCCCGACAAGCCAAGTTGGAGTCCCAGGATGCACTTGTTGCGAGGGCGGGAGCAGACATGGAGAAGCACGCAGAAGAGCTCCGGGGCGCCAATCTAGAAGCTCTCCGGAACGTAGCAGAAGAGCGGGAGCAACTCTCTGAAGAGCGCACAGCCTTCATTCTTGAGAAGGCTGAGGTCGAGGAGCAGCAACGGCTTGCCGGCGAGAAGCTATCTGCGCAAGAAGGCGAGCTGGCGCAGCGGAAGATCAACCTTGACAGTTATGAGGAAGAGCTTGCCGCGCGCGAGCAATCACTTGGCGGAGCTCTCAAGGAAGCAAAGGACGCTGCCGCAGCTGCCGAGGCCGCCAAGAAAGAGCTGGAAACGAAGGTGACTCAGCTGGAGGCCAACCTCCAGAAGAGCAGCGAGGAGCTTGCCGCGCTGAAGCACGAGCGCGAGAAGGACGCCTACACTCTTGGCGAGTTGCAGGGCCGTCTCGCTGAAAGGATCAAAGAGCTTGATGCCGCCAAGGACTCCAAGGCAGATCTTGAGCTAAAGCTGACCACCCTGATGGAGACACTGGATGGCGCCAAGGAGCGGGAGGTGGCCCTGCTGGAGAAGATCAAGGCCAACGAGGAGCTGCTGGCGAGTGCCACGACCGCCCAGGACACCTTCAGAGAGAACGTGATGCACTGGACGGAGGGTCTTGTGGATACCGCCGCCGCCATCGACAAGGAGCTGATGGAGCTGGGGATGGTGGATCTCGGGTACTCCTCCGACGAGGGCCTCCAACTCAGCGCCAAGCTCAGCCTGTTCCTCAAGGGCGTGGTGACGGCTCTCCAGCGACTCCGGGAAGAGATCCCGAAACAGCTGGCCGAGGAATCGCGCCAGATCTGCGCAGGAGCCCTCCAGAAGGTGTTGATGAAGGTGGCCTTCCGCAACCCAGGCCTCAACCTCAACGACGTCCTCAGATCCTTGCCGCCAGATGCCGTTGTGGAGGCGCTCAAAGCCCTTGTCGCACCCATTGTGGACAAGGTGGGCAAGATCAAGCGGGTTGATGGCCACCGCGTTGACTAGGCCGCCAAATTTATCTTTCCCTTGTCGCTGCTGATCATATTTAGAACAATTTATTAGATCTGCGACAAGTTATTTTGCAATATACTCTATATTAGGCAATATTGCAATGTTATTTCCTTTACTCGATTCCTTCCTTTGTATGTTTGTGCCCTACGCTTTCAGGGAACTTGTCGGCGCGCGCACCTTTGCCGCGAGCGCTGAGTGCGGAACGTCAGCAGCCTTGTCGCAACTGGTTGCAGCTCACTTAAGTTGTTGAGCGGACTCGAAACAAAGTAAGGGCGCGACCAGCTACGAGTTGGTTCCTCCGCGCACAGGTTTTCCATACAAAGTACTATCGTTCGAGTAAGATAACTTTAAAAGTTTAAAAACTGATTGCTCAAACTTTGGCAACTTAGCTTTTCTGTTGTTTACTTCCCGGTGAGGCGAAACTTCCTCGAGCGACGCTTGGCGGCCCACACCATTATCTTCTCCTTCCCCCCTGGTTAACTTGTGCGCGAGGGAACCTTCCTTTCTTTGAGAAGAAAGAAGAGAAAATAAAGTTATGGAGCCTTGTGGCTCGTTATTGCTTACCGGGTGTGGATGCTGCACAAAATGTCAGATAACACATGCAAATTGATTATGAAAGCATGAAATTGACAAGTTGCACGCAACATATGAGCTTTACTGATGCACGGGGTCTGCGCCCGGCTTTGTACAAAGGATTACATGCAACATCGGCAAGACTTGTACAAAAGGTGGTTGCCGGAACAGGTTCCGACAACCGCGCCCTACGGGTAAAACTTACGAAGATGCTCAATGTTCCAGGAGTTGCTCACCGAAATGCCATCTTCGGTCTCAAGGCGGACAGCGCCAGGCCTAGTGACTCGTTTCACCCGATAAGGGCCTTCCCACTTCAGCGTCAACTTGTTGGAATTCTTGGCGGACTGAACGCGCCGAAGAACAAGGTCGCCTTCCTCGAAGCTTCTGGCACTAACTTTGCGGCTGTGGTAGCGACGCAAAGCTTGCTGGTAACGAGCAGCTCGTACAGCGGCCTGAAGATGGTCCTCCTCAAGGAGCAGTGCGCCATCTTGTCGTAGCTGCTCTTGCTCAAGCTCATCATAAGCGAGTACTCGAGGTGACCCGTATACGAGTTCCGTGGGGAGAACTACCTCTGCTCCATAGACTAGAGCGAAAGGTGTCTGGCCAGTGGCTCGATTTGGCGTCGTTCTGATCGACCAAAGAACCACCAGCAGCTCCTCAATCCAGTTTCTTCCGCACTTGTGCAGCCTGTCGAAAGTTCTGGTCTTGAGTCCTCGCAGCACTTCAGCATTTGCCCTCTCCGCTTGACCGTTGCTTCTCGGATGAGCAACAGAAGCGAAGCAGACCTTGGCGCCAAGATCTTGGACGTATTGCATGAAGGTGCGACTCGTGAATTGTGTACCGTTGTCGGTGATGATCCTGTTAGGAATCCCAAAACGGCAAACAATTGACCAAGAACTTGATCGCTTGATCGTCTTGTCACCTTCCTCATCGCTTCCACTTCCGCCACTTTGTGAACTTGTCGATTGCAACGCACAAGTACCCAAAGCCCCGACAGCTCGGGAAAGGGGCCGAGGATGTCGAGCCCCGGACCGAAAATGGCGAGGACAAAGGGATCGTCTAGAGACCTTGAGCTGGCTGGTGTATCTGCTGGAATGGAACCGCACGCTTCACACTTGGTTACTTGTGCGATTGCATCCGGAGGGCTGTCGGCCGAAGAAACCTTGCTTTGAAAGCTTTGCCGGCAAGTGCTCTTGCGCCAATGTGGTGACCACATATGCCTCCGTGTATCTCGCCAACAGCTTCATCCATCTTCCCGGCGAATACACTTCAATTTCACACCGTTGAGTCTTCTTACATGCAGTGTCTTTGTCGACAAACTGGTACATACTTGACTGCCGGGCTACTCTTTCCGCTTCTTCTTGCTCTTCGGAAGTTCTCCGTCTGAAGGAAATGAACAATCTGCTTGCCCATCTTTGGAGCTTGTGGCTCGACAACAAGGACTAAAGGCACATCTGCTGCTGCGGGAACATCCGCCGACGGCAAGAACCTGCGGTTCGGCCGGAGCTTGATGTTCCCGCAAGCTTGCCGAGCGAAACTTGTCGGGAGCGTGCAGCTTCAACGAAACAAACCCTGGGGCTTGTCGGAGCAGACTGCTCCTCAGCACTCTTGGTGTTGATCTTGGGGACCTTCGCGGCGGCTGCTTCGGGTAGCTCGGCCGGGAAGTAGTCACCGGAAATCAACTTCCTCTTCTTGTTCTGTCCAGTTGATGGCGTTACAGTCGGTTGAGTTAGCTTGAGCACAAAATCCCTGGTTCCACGTGTAACTTGAGTCGCGCGACTTTGATAGGCCATCAGCAATATCATTCTGAGCTCTTGGAACATGTTCCATTTGTAGGCCGTCAAAGTGCTCTTCTAGCTTTCTCACTTCATCAACGTAGGCTTCCATCAACGGACTTTGATAATCTTTGTTTACTTGGCGAGCGACAAGCTGCGAGTCACCCCTGACAATGAGCTTCTTTATCCCAAGGTCTACGGCAATTCTGAGACCGGCAAGCAAACCTTCATACTCTGCTGTATTGTTTGTTGCTTGCTCCTTGGGAAAGTGCATTTGGACTATGTACTTGAGGTGCTCTCCGGTGGGTGCGACGAGCAGCACGCCCGCACCGGCGCCTTGCAGCGAGAAGGCACCATCAAAGTACATCAGCCACTCTTTACTTGCTTCCTTGACGGGAATGCCTGACTCTGGAATTTCTTCATCTTGCGTCGGCGTCCACTCTGCTATAAACTCGCCAGGTGCCTGCTTTGGATAGTTGAAGTGCTTTCAAACTTGAGGCCAAAGCTTGACAGTTCCAAAGGCCCACCGACAATCCTGCCTGTTGCTTCTGGGTTTTGCAGTATCCTCTTCAGCGGAAAACGAGTGACGACTGTGATCTCATGTGCTTGGAAGTAATGGCGCAGCTTTCTTGAGGCCATGAGGAGGCTGAAAAGCAGTTTCTGCACACCAGAGTTCCTTGATCTAGCCCCCTGTAGAAGGGAACTGACAAAGTACACCGGGCGCTGCACCATCCTTTTCTGCATCTTCTCGCAATCCTGCGCAGATCCTTCCTTGTCGGGACCAGAGCTTGACGGTGAAGCCCCCTGTTTGTCGCTGGATGCATCTGCCTTGGTTGCCGGCTCATCGTCTGCCTCCCTTTCCGCTACTAACGCAACACTAACCACTTGATTGGTTGCCGCTATGTATAGCAGCAACTTCTCTTGTGGCTTAGGTGCGACAAGTATTGGAGTGGAGGACAGGTACCTCTTCAAGTCCTGCAGCGCAGCCTCCGCTTCGGGAGTCCGTTTCATTGGACCTGCCTTTTTCAAAATCTTGAAAAATGGCAGGGCGCGCTCAGCAAACCTAGAGATAAACCTCCTGAGAGCAGCCACGCAACCGGCAAGTCTTCGTACATACTTGACGCGCTTTGGTGCTTCAATCTGCTCAATGGCCTTGATCTTATCGGGATTGGCTTCAATTCCCCGCTGAGACACGAAGAACCCGAGAAGCTTGCCGGAAGGAACTCCAAACACGCACTTCTCGGGGTTGAGCTTGAGGTTGATCTTGCGCAGATTTGCAAAGGTCTCATCTAAATCTTGAACCAGAGTTGCCCTGTCCTTGCTTTTGACCACTATGTCATCCATGTAGGCTTCTACATTTCTGTGCATTTGGGGCTCAAAAGCGTCATGGACCACTCTTGCGAACGTTGAACCAGCATTCTTCAAACCGAAAGGCATCCGTATGAAACAGTATGTGCCACATGGGGTGATGAATGCGGTTTTCTCTTCATCCTCTTCCGCCATGAAGATCTGATGATATCCTGAGTATGCATCAAGAAATGAAAGCAAATCACATCCAGCCGTGGAGTCAACAATCTGGTCGATGCGCGGAAAGGGAAATGGGTCTTTGGGACAAGCTTTATTAACATCTGTGAAGTCGATACAGAGTCTCCATTTCCCATTTGCCTTGCGTACAACTACAGGATTGGCCAACCACGTAGGATGGAGCACTCCTCTGACAAGGCCTGCTGCTTCCAACTTCTTGATCTCTTCTGCAATTAATTCTTGGCGCTCCACTGCCTGCTTCCTAACTTTCTGCTTGACAGGCCGCGCATGAGGGCAGACAGCTAGGTGGTGCTCAATTACTTTCCTGGGAACACCGGGGATGTCAGACGGTTTCCATGCAAACACATCGACATTCGCCCGCAGGAAAGCAACGAGCGTGTCTTCCTATTTAGGGTCGAGAGTGGCACTGATGGTGAAGGTACCACCAGTGCCGTCCTCCTTGGCGGGCACCCTCTTGGTCTTTGGCGGAGCTGCCATCGTCTTCTTGCACTTGCCAGTGGAGCTCGATGGTGCGTCCTCGACGGTAGCGCAGCACTCCGAAGAGGTGCGCTTGCCGGAGTGGGCATCAGAGGTCTTGCCGGACAAAGTGGTCTTCTTCTTCCCCCCGGGAGCTTCAGCGGCAAGTGATTTGCTATCTGTCGCAGCCGCTGCCTCCCGGTAAATCTTGTCGGTGCAGATAAGAGCATCTTTCTTGTCGCCATGAACAGAAATGACACTTATCGGGCCTGGCATGTTGAGCAAGTTGTATGCATAATGAGAGGCTGCCATGAACTTGGCGAGTGCTGGACGGCCAAGTATCCCATTATAAGGCAATGGAAAATCAGCAACGTCGAACGTGACCCTCTCAGTTCTGAAGTTCAGCTCACTGGCAAATGTTACCGGCAACGTGATCTTCCCCTTCGGCTTGCTCCTTCCCGGATTGATTCCTTGGAATGTGCCAGTCTCTTCAAGCTCGCTGTCAGGGATCTGAAGCTTCTGGAGCACTGCGGAGGAGATCAGGTTTAAGCCGGCCCCGCCGTCAACTAACATCTTGGTGACCTTGAGGTTGCGGATAGTTGGTGAGGCCAACATCGGCAAGCACCCGACCGCAGTTATGCGATCAGGGTGGTCCTCAATATCAAAGATGATAGGCGTGCTGGACCATTTCAGAGGCTTGCGTGACTCTACGGATGGTTCTGCTGCATTAACTTCCCGCATGCATTGCTTGAGTTGGCGGTGTGAAGTATGCAGAGAGGCACCGCTGTCAACGCAGAGGACCTCTGTAGCTTTCTGAAACTCCTGCTCATCAGTTTCGTCATCCTCCATATCTTCATCGTCATCGTCGTCTTCATCCTTGTCGCGGCCGCGGGGAGGTCTGTCTCCTTGCCGCTGTTTGGCCTTGCCGCGGCGTCCTCCCCGGCCGGGTCGCTTCTTGCTAACTCTCCCAGCACCTTCCTGGGCCTTCTCCTTGTCGCGCCGCTCGTACTCAGCCTTCTGCTGTTCAACAAGCTGCTCGACCTTCTTGCAGCTCTGGAGGTCATGGCCCTTGGTGCGGTGAATCTTGCAGTACTGTCTGTTGGAGCTGTCCTGCTTGTCGGCGGCTGCCACAGGCTGGTGGTCAGTGTCAGCGGCAACCTCCTTGCCGGAGCCGCCAACCTTGGCCTTCTTGGCGCCACCTCCGTTGCCGGACTGCTCGACAACTAGTACCTCTTTGCCTTTCTTCTTTCATTGTTCCGCCGGCTCTTCTTCGCCGGGCGGTTTCCTCACTATCGATCCTGCTTCAGATTCTCTCCGAGTCTCCTCCTTCCTCAAAGACGCACACTTGTCGGCTAGGGCATACAGCTCACTAACGTCCTTGACTTTGCACATCGCCATCTCCTCCCTCATCCTGCGGTTCCGCATGTTCTGATGAAATGCGCTGATCACCACGGCAGGGTGGACATCTGGGATGTTGTAGTGCACACGGCTGAATCTCTGGATGAACTTGCGCAGGGACTCTCCTTCCTTCTGGGCGAGCAGGTGAAGGTCACTCTCTTGGCCATGAGGCTTGTGGCCGCCTGTGAAGGCGCCGACAAACTGATGGCATAGATCTGCCCAAGAGGATATGGAGCTGTCCGGCAAGTGCATGAGCCAAGATCTAACATTGGGCTTGAGTACCAGCGGGAAGTAGTTGGCGAGGATCTTGTCGTCTCGTCCCCCTGTAGCTTGCACCGCGATGGTGTAGATGCTGAGGAACTCCGACGGATGCGTCCTGCCATCATACTTCTCTGGCACGTCTGGCTTGAAATTTTTCTTGTCGGGCCACTGGACCTGCCGCAGCTCACGAGTGAACGCAGGGCAACCTACCGCATACGGCAAGTCACCTGGTTCCCCTGGCGCATGCACGTCGACAGAGGGCCCGGCGCGCTGGTCGGATCGACGCCGCGCTTCTCTTCGGCGCTCGATGCGAGTTCGAGCGTCTTCTTGTTGCCGTTCTTGAAGAACTTGGCGCTGATCACGGCGAGCTCGTGTATCCGATGACGCGGTGGAGTCGCTGTCGAGGTGGATCCGACGAGTCGGCGATCTTGGCCTTCGGGATGGAGAGTGCATGGTGGTTGCACCCCCACAGGTCTCGTCGCCACCGGCTCGTGCCTTGTCGTTTCGCCGCGGCAGCGATGTGCTTGGTTGCCGTGGAACGTCGCCGTTGGCAAAGCCGATGAGACTCTGGATGGTGGCCCTCCATTCGTCGACCTTGTCTGCCGTTGGAGGGTAATCCAGAGCGATTGAGCTCGCGCCAAAGCTTCTGCTGAGTGGTGGGTGGCAATGGTGAACGGTGCGAGGAGCGGGATATGCTCGGACTTCTAAATATATTAGAAGGAGCAGTATCCCGTCCAGGCGACCGTGCCCCACTCGCACCAGCCTGTTGGCGCGCGAGCTGTTCTTGAGCGTCCCCGGATCCACCAGCTCGATCTTGGCCCAACGAACGCATGGTGCTGCGAGCACCATGACGCTGTCGGTCTCGCGCCTCCTGAGATGGACACGGTACGTGTATGGACGCCGAGGTTTGCACCGCCTTGTCCTTGGACTTAGCAGCGACACGGGCTCCCTCGTCGACGTCCGCTTCCGCCGGCGTCTTCCCCACCACTCGCCGGCTCCGGTGGTGGTGGGTTTGACACGGACGGCTCTGCTGCCGCCGAAGCCTTCTTCTTCGGTGGCATGTTGATGAAGATGATGAAGATGTTGCTCGTGTGAACGCCGGGTCAGGTTCACACAGCCTCGACGCCCCCCTACCTGGCGCGCCAAAGATGTCAGGGAAGCTGATCGTGACCCACGAATACCTATGGGACCGGCGGACCGAGTCCCTTTTGGTTCAGTGGGGGGCGGAGATTGCACGAAGAGCAGATCGAGGCGATGCACACGAGCAGTTTACCCAGCTTCGGAGCTCTCCGGAGAGATAATACTCCTACTGCTGCTTGTCTGATTATTTTGTGTTCTTGCTAGGGAGCAATGAGAACTACAAAACCTAGCTTGAGTGTCTCTAGTCTTGAATGAGTCAAACCAGCCGAACCTCCTCTACGTTGCGCATGGGCCTCCTTTTATAGGCTCAAGGGGTCACCACAGGTGGCAACGTAAACAAGGGCAAAATGGGAAAATGAGTTGCGGTTGGTACAGCTACTTGTACAGTGTATTCTACCTAACTCTGGCGGCAAGGGACAAGAGCAATAAATGCTCGTCCATGTCGCCTGAACAGTGCAGAAAGGGACCGTTAGGGGCGCCACCGCTTGCCACGATGGTACCCCTGTCAGCGCCGCTTACCGCTGCTCTCCGCTGGCTGCACAGCCTCTTGACACGCACGCTTGGAATGGCCCCATGGCGACACGTTGGTGAATGAGCTGGAGCGGAGATGAAGAGAGGTTGCCTACCGCGGCAAGCGCCTTGCCGCGGCTAAATCCTTGTCGCGCTCGGGAGCTTGTCGCTCACCGAACCTTCCCGACAAGCTCTTCTTGCGGGGGTCTTGTCTTCTGCGTGCCTTGAGTGGCCTTCCCGGCAAGCTCCTCTTGCCGGGGCCTTGTCTCCTTGTCTCAAATACTTTGTTCTTGAATGGCTCCAAAGGAACCACGGAGGATCTTGGCGGTCACTAGGCAAGCCTCGCCGCGGGGTGCTACAACTGCCCGTGCACGAGTTCGGGATACTAGGGTACCCCTACTCTAGTAAACCGACACTCCCTATCATGTTCATCACATATTATTTTCTTTTGTAGCATGGACACATGGACTTTTATATGGTTCAAAGCAATAGTCTAGTTTTGACATGAAGATTTCAATACTCATGCATATCAACAAGCAACCATGTCTTTCAAAATATCAACACTAAAGCAAGTTATCCCTAGCCCATTATGCTCAATCATTGATCCATTCATGAAACACACTCGCATATTAGCTACACCCAATGCTCAAGTACAATCATATTGCCCCTTAGTTTGTGCTTTATAAGAGAAGATGGAGACTCAAAAAGTAAAAATTGCATAAAGTAAAATAGAAAGGACCTTCGAGGAGGGAAGTTGGGATTAGTAGAGGTGCCAGATCTCAAAGCGAAAAAGATAGAGATAAAAACATTTTGGGTGGCATGCTTTTCCTGTCAATGAAAACGATCGAGTAGTTCCCAAAACTTCCCATGCTAGATATATCGGCGGTTCCCAAACAGAAAATAAAGTTCATTCCTTTTTTCCACCATACATTCACATTCCACGGCTAACCGAATCATGGGTGCCATACATACGAACACTTTCCAAGGAATTTATTATGTGACAACATAAAGTAAATTCATTTTTCATTTCGGGACTGGGCATCCCTAATACCTTTGTCGTACTCTTGTGCAATGACAAGTGAATGAACACTCATCTTGAGAATAACACTTCTAGCATGGAAAAATATCAGCCACCCCCTACCGTTTCATGAGCGGTACGAGCACACAAAAAGGAAATTTATTTTGAAAATTAGAGATGGCACATACAAATTTTCTTAGAACGGCACGAAAATATCGCATATAGGTAGGTATAGTGGACTCATATGGCAAAAATGGGTTTAAGGATTTTAGATGCAAAAGTAGTGATCATTCTTAGTGCAAATGAAGGCTATCAAATGATTGAGAAGCATCCAACCAAGAAACAAAAAATCTCATAAGTGAGCATTAAGCATAACTAACACCGAATAATGCACCACAAGTAGGATGTAATTTCATTGCATAACTATTGACTTTTGTGCTTGCAGAGGGAATCACAAACCTTAAAACCAATATTCTTACTAAATTGTAGTTACTCATCAACATGACTCACATATTATATCAACATATCACAAAACTATTACAAGGAATCAAGTTTATTTTGTCCAATGATCTTAATGAAAGTTTTTATTTATATCCCCCTTGAATATATATCACTTTGGGACTAGTTTCTTATGTTGCAATTGCTTTTTGACAAGCTCAAACAAATTTAAGTGAATAACATGAGCATAAAAAATTTCATCTCTAATATAAGTGAAGCATGAGAGAAATGACAAACTACTCCAAAAAGATATAAGTGAAGATCAAATGAGTAGTTATGTAAATGGGTAGCTAATTGAAGACTCTCTCTTATTTAAAAGTTTCAAATCTAAGTATTTTATTAAAACAGCAAGAAAAACAAAATAAAATGACATTCCAAGGATAACACACATCATGTGAAGAAGCAAAAACTTAGGCTCAACCGATACTAACCAATAATTGTTGAAGAAGAAAGGTGGGGTGCCTACCGGGGCATCCCCAAGCTTAGAGGCTTGATACTTATTGGAATATTAACTTTTATGCCTTGGGCATCCCCAAGATTGAGCTCTTGTGTCTTCTTCATTCCTCTCATATCACGGTTTCCCTAAATCTCAAAAACTTCATCCACACAAAATTCAACAAGAACTCATGAGATAAGTTATTAGAAATCAATGCAAAACCTTATCATTCTCTACTGTAGAAAATCAATAAAATTATAATTTAACATTGCATAATAAATGCCTCTGCATATTTAATACTCCTATCCTCAAATAGAATCATTAAACAAGCAAACATATGCAAACATAACAGCAATCTGTCTAAACAGAACAGTCTGTAAAGAGTGCAATATTCATCATACTTCCCTAACTCCAAAAATTCTGAAAAATTACCACACTTTAGAAAATTTACTATAGCTTACTATGGAAAACTTTTCAACATTTTATCACATACTGACTTTTTCAAGAATTCACACACTAGCATGCAACTTTCTGTTTTCAAACAGCCACATATAGACTTGCAAAATAAGCATGGCAAAGGCTATACTTGACATTTTTATTGAAATGAAAGATGCGAAACATTATTATAGATAGAAACAAGAAAATCAAAACAAAATAAAATGATGCTCCAAGCAAAATTCATATCATATGATGAATGAAAATATAGCCCCAAGGAAGATTACCGATAATGTTGGAGACGAAAGAGGGGATGCCTCCCGGGGCATCCCCAAGCTTAGTTGCTTGGATCTTCCTTGAATATTAACTTGGGGTACCTTGGGCATCCCCAAGATTAGGGTCTTGTCACTCCTTATTCTCCTCATATTGATATCTCACCCAAAACTTGAAAACTTCAATCACACAAAACTTAACGGAACTTCGCGAGATAGGTTAGTATGATAAAGCAAATCATTCACTTTGGTACTGTCAAAGACAAGATTCATAATTTCTCTCACACAATGCCTACTGTAGCTTATCATTACCACAATTTATATTGAGCAATATAAGCCATAGAAACTAGAAAACAAGCAAACTATGCATTGAAAACAGAATCTGTCAAAAACAGAACAGTCTGTAATGATCTGGAAAACAACCATAATTCTTCTACTCCAAAAATTCTGAAAAATTAGGACAGCGTAGGGAATTTGTATATCTATCACCTGTAAAAACTTCAGATTAAAAGCACGTTCCAGTGAATTTTGAAAATTCCTGTACTGTGTGCAAAAGTTTCTGGTTTTGCAAAGATTCAAGTCAACTATCATCCACACTAACCCAAAGGCTTTACTTGGCACTTTATTGAAACTAGAGCAATAAAACATGATTAATACAGTAGCCTAATCAATTGAACACACAAAAATAGTAGGGGTAAATGTTGGGTTGTCTCCCAACAAGCGCTTTTCCTTAATGTCTTTTAGCTTGGCATGATGAGTGCAATGATGCTTGCATAAAAGATAAGGATTGAAACACAAAAAGAGAGCATCAAAAAGCATATGACTAGAACATTTAAATCTAACCCACTTCCTATGCATAGGGTTTTTGTGAGCAAACAACTTATGGGAGCAAGAATCAACTAGCATAGGAAGGCAAAACAAGTGTAACTTCAAAATTTTGAACTCATAGAGAGGAAACATGATATTATTGCAATTTCTACAAGCATATGTTCCTCCCTCATAATAATTTTCAGTAGCATCATGAATGAATTCAACAATATAACTATCACATAAAGCATTCTTTTCATGATCCACAAGCATAGAAAATTCATTACTCTCCACACACGCAATTTTTTTTCATTCATAGTAGTGGGAGCAAACTCAACAAAATAACTATCATGTGATTGAAAATTAAAATCACGATGACAAGTTTCATGGTTATCATTATTCTTTATAGCATACATGTCATCTCCATAATCATCATAGATAGCAACTTTTTTATCATAGTCAATTGAAACCTCTTCCAAAGTAGTGGATCCATCATTAAATGAATTCATGACCTCTCCAAATCCACTTTAATCATTATAATCATCATAAATAGGAGGCATGAAATCATTATAAAAAATTTGTGCATCAAATCTTGGGGGACTAAAAATATCATCTTCATCAAACATAGCATCCCCAAGCTTGTGGCTTTGCATATCATTGACATCGTGGATATTCAAAGAGTTCATACCAACAACATTGCAATCATGCTCATCATTCAAAGATTTTTTGTCAAACATTTTATAGAATTCTTCTTCTACCAATTGAGCACAATTTTCCTTTCCATCATTTTCACGAAAGACTTTATAAAGATGAATAATATGATCCAACCTTAATTCCATTTTTTGTAGTTTTCTGTTATAAACCAAACTAGTGATTAAACAAGAAACTAAAAGATTCAATTGCAAGATCTAAAGATATACCTTCAAGCACTCACCTCCCCGGCAATGGTACTAGGAAAGACTTGATGTCTACTACGCAACTTTATTCTTGTAGATTCTTGTTGGGCCTCCAAGCGCAGAGTTTTGTAGGACAGTAGCAATTTCCCTCAAGTGGATGACCTAAGGTTTATCAATCTGTGGGCGGTGTAGGATGAAGATGGTCTCTCTCAAAGAACGCTGCAACCAAATAACAAAGAGTCTCTTGTGTCCCCAACACACCAAATACAATGGTAAATTGTATGGGTGCACTAGTTCGGCGAAGAGATGGTGATACAAGTGTAGTAATGATAGTAGATATTGATTATTGTGATAGGAAGAATAAAAAACAGCAAGGTAGCAATTGACAAAATGGAGCACAAACGGTATTGCAATGCTTGAAACATGAGGCCTAGGGTCCGTACTTTCTCTAGTGCAATCTCTCAACAATGCTAATTAAATCGGTCATAAACCATCCCTCAATGTGCGATGAAGAATCACTCCAAAGTTCTTATCTAGCTGAGAACATAAGAAGAAATTGTTTGTAGGGTACGAAACCACCTTAAAGTTATTCTTTCCATTCGATCTATTCAAGAGGTCATACTAAAATAACACAAAGTTATTGTTTCTATTCGATCTATCCAATAGTTCATACTAAAATAACACCATATGATATGCATCAACCAACTCTAATGTCACCTAGATACTCCAATACCACCACAAGTATCCATGTGTTAATTATACGATAAGCATCAAACAATTTCAGATTCATAATACCCGATCCAACACAAAGAACCTCAAAGAGTGCCCAAAGATTTCTACTAGAGAAACAAAGACAAGAACATGCATCAACCCCTATGCATAGATTACCCTAATGCCACCTCGGGAATCCACGATTTGAGTGCCAAAACATATATCAAGTGAATCAATATGATACCCCATTGTCACCATGGGTATTTATGGCAAGACGTACATCAAGTGTTCTCAAATACATAAAAGTATTCAATCCGATAAAACGAAATATCAAAGGGAAAACTCAATTCACAACAAGATAGGGAGGGGAAAGCACCATATGATCCAACTATATTAACAAAGCCGGCGATACATCAAGATCGTGACATCTCAAGAACATGAGAGAGAGAGAGAGAGAGATTAAACACATAGCTACTGGTACAAACCCTCGGCCCCGAGGGTGGACTACTCCCCCCTCATCATGGAGACCATAGGGATGATGAAGATGTCCTCCAGTGACGATCTAACCCTCTGCAGGGTGCCGGATGATACTTCCATTTTGCATCATGCTTTTCTATTGATATTTATTGCATTATGGGCTATTACTTCACATTATGTCACAATACTTATGCCTTTTCTCTCTTATTTTACAAGGTTTACATGAAGAGGGAGAATGCCGGCAGCTGAAATTCTGGGCTGGATAAGGAGCAAATATTAAAGACCTATTCTGCACAACTCCAGAAGTCCTGAAACTCCGTGAAAGTCAGGTTTGGAATATATTAAAAATATTGGGCGAAGAAAGCACTAGTGGGGGGGCACCCACTGTCCTCGAGGGTGGAGGGCGCGCCCTACCCCCTGAGCGCGCCCCCTGCCTCGTGGGCCACCTAGAAGCCCCCCGATGCCCATCATATGGTATAAGGTGTCTTTTGCCCTAGAAAAATAATAAGGAAGCTTTCGGGACGAAGCACCGCCGTCTTGAGGCGGAACCTTGGCGGAACCAATCTAGGGCTCCGGCGGAGCTGTTCTGTGGGGGAAACATCCCTCCGGGAGGGGGAAATCGTCACCATCGTCATCACCATCGATTCTCTCTTTAGGAGGGTGTCAATCTCCATCAACACCTTCACCAGCACCATATCCTCTCAAACCCTAGTTCATCTGTTGTATCCGATCTTTGTCTCAAAACCTCAGATTGGTACCTGTGGGTTGCTAGTAGTGTTGATTACTCCTTGTAGTTGATAATAGTTGGTTTATTTGGTGGAAGATCATATGTTCATATTATGAACATGAATATGATTTGTGAGTAGTTACGTTTGTTCCCGAGGACATGGGAGAAGTCTTGTTATAAGTAGTCATGTGAATTTGGTATTCGTTCGATATTTTGATGAGATGTATGTTGTCTTTCCTATAGTGGTGTTATGTGAATGTCGACTACATGACACTTCACCATTGTTTGGGCCTAGGGGAAGGCATTGGGAAGTAATAAGTAGATGATGGGTTGCTAGAGTGACAGAAGCTTAAACCCTAGTTTATGCGTTGCTTCGTAAGGGGCTGATTTGGATCCACATGTTTCATGCTATGGTTAGGTTTACCTTAATTCTTCTTTTGTAGTTGCGGATGCTTGCGAGAGGGGTTAATCATAAGTGGGATGCTTGTCCAAGGAAGGGAAGTACCCAAGCACCGGTCCACCCACATATCAAATTATCAAAGTAACGAACGCGAATCATATAAACATGATGAAAACTAGCTTGACGATAATTCTCATGTGTCCTCGGGAGCGCTTTCCTTTATATAAGAGTTTGTCCAGGCTTGTCCTTTGCTACAAAAAGGATTGGGCCACCTTTCTGCACCTTGTTTACTTTTGTTACTTGTTACCCGTTACGAATTACCTTATCAAAAAACTATCTGTTACCAATAATTTCAGTGCTTGCAGAGAATACCTTACCGAAAACCGCTTGTCATTTCCTTCTGATCCTCGTTGGGTTCGACACTCTTACTTATTGAAAGGACTACGATAGATCCCCTATACTTGTGGGTCATCAAGACTCTTTTCTGGCGCCGTTGCCGGGGAGTGAAGCGCCTCTGGTAGGTGGAATTTCGTATGGAAAAATTTATATAGTGTGCTGAAATTTACTGTCACTTGTTACTATGGAAAATAATCCTTTGAGGGGCTTGTTCGGGGTATCTTCACCCTGACCAGTAGAGCAAATAGTTTCTCCTCAACCTACTGAACCTACTGAAAATGTTTACTTTGAAATTCCTTCGGGTATGATAGAGAAACTGCTGGCTAATCCTTTTATAGGAGATGGAACATTGCATCCCGATATGCACCTAATCAATGTGGATGAAGTTTGTGTTTAATCTTGCACGCATGCCCGAGGATGTTATCAAGAAGAAGGTCTTCCCTTTATCTTTGAAGGTAAAGGCATTGACATGGTTTAGGCTATGTGATGATATTGGATCATGGAACTACAACCGACTGAAATTGGAATTTCATCAGAAGTTTTATCCTATGCATCTGGTTCATCGTGATCATAATTATATATATAATTTTTGGCCTCGCAAAGGAGAAAGTGTCGCTCAAGCTTGGGGGAGGCTTAAGTCAATGTTATACTCATGCCCCAATCATGAGCTCTCAAGATAAATTATTATTCAAAAAATTTATGCTCGGCTTTCTCTCAATAATCGCTCCATGCTCGATACTTCTTGTACCGGTTCTTTTATGATGAAGACTATTGAATTCAAATGGGATTTATTGGACATAATTAAACGAAACTCTGAAGATTGGGAACTCGACAAAGGTAAGGAGTCAGGTATAACACCTAAGTTTGATTGTGTTAAATCTTTTATGGATACTGATGTTTTTCATGAATTTAGCACTAAATATGGACTTGACTCTGAGATAGTAGCTTCTTTCTGTGAATCATTTGCTACTCGTGTTGATCTCCCTAAGGAGAAGTGGTTTAAATATTATCCTCCCATTGAAGTAAAAGTAGTTGAACCTATTAAAGTTGAAGAAAAGACTATCACTTATAATGTTGATCCTATTGTTCCTACCGCTTATATTGAGAAACCCTCTTTCCCTGTTAGAATAAAGGATCATGCTAAAGATTCAACTGTGGTTTGTAAGAGTAATGCTAGAAGACCTACACCCTCTGAGCAAATTAAAGTCGAACATACTATTGCTATGGTTAAGGATCTCTTGGTCGATAATATTGATGGGCATGTTATTTACTTCTGTGATGAAGCTGCTAGAATTGCTAGACCCGATACTAAAAATAAACATAGACCTGTTGTTGGCATGCCTGTTGTTTCTGTTAAAATAGGAGATCATTGTTATCATGGCTTATGTGATATGGGTGCTAGTGCGAGTGCAATACCTCATTCCTTATACAAAGAAATTATGCATGATATAGCACCTACTGAGATAGAAGATATTGATGTTACAATTAAGCTTGCCAATAGAGATACTATTTCACCAATTGGGATTGTTAGATATGTTGAAGTCTGGGAAAGTTAAATATCTTACTGATTTCTTGTTCTTGGTTCCCCACAAGATGACTTTTGTCCCATTATATTTGGTAGACCCTTCTTGAATACTGTCAATGCTAACATAGACTGCGAAAAGGATATTGTTACTGTTGGTTTAGGGGATATGTCTTATGCTTTTAATTTTGCTAAATTTCAAAGACAACCCCATGATAAAGAATTTCCTAGTAAAGATGAAATTATTGGTCTTGCTTCTATTGTCGTGCCTCCTAATGATCCTTTAGAACAATATTTGCTAGACCATGAAAATGAGATGTTTATGAATGAAAGAAGGGAAATATATGAAGTATTCTTTAAATAGGGACCTGTTTTGAAACACAACTTTCCTGTTGAAATTCTAGGGGACCCTCCTCCACCCAAGGGTGATCCCGTGTTTGAGCTTAAACCACTACCTGATACTCTTAAATATGCTTATCTTGATGAGAAGAAGATATGTCCTGTTATTATTAGTGCTAACCTTTCAGAGCAGGAAGAAGAGAAATTATTGAAAACTCTAAAGATGCACCGTGCTGCTATTGGATATACTCTTGTTGATCTTAAGGGCATTAGTCCCACTCTATGCCAGCACAAAATAAAATTGGAGAAAGACGCTAAACCGGTTGTTGATCACCAACAACGGTTAAATCCTAAGATGAAAGAAGTGGTAAGAAATGAAATACTAAAGCTTTTGGAGGCAGGTATAATTTATCTTGTTGCTGATAGTCAGTGGGTGAGTCCTGTCCATTGTATCCCTAAGAAGGGAGGTATTACTACTGTTCCTAAAGACAAAGATGAATTTATCCCATAAAGAATTGTTACAGGTTATATAATGGTAATTGATTTTCGAAAATTAAATAAAGCTACTAGAAAAGATCATTACCCTTTACCTTTTATTGATCAAATGCTAGAAAGATTATCCAAACATACACAATTTTGCTTTCTAGATGGTTATTCTGGTTTCTCTCAAATACCTGTGTCAAAAGAGGACCAGGAAAAGACCACTTTTACCTGCCCTTTGGGTACCTTTGCTTATAGACGTATGCCTTTTGGTTTATGTAATGCACCTGCTACCTTTCAAAGATGCATGACTGCTATATTCTTTGACTTTTGTGAAAAGATTGTTGAGGTTTTCATGGATGATTTCTCTGTGTATGGAACTTCTTTTAATGATTGCTTAAGCAACCTTGATCGAGTCTTGCGGAGATGTGAACAAACTAATCTTGTCTTGAATTGAGAGAAGTGCCACTTTATGGTTAATGAAGGTATTGTCTTGGGGCATAAAATTTCTGAAAGTGGTATTGAAGTTGATAAAGCTAAAGTTGATGCTATTGAAAAGATGTCGTGTCCTCAGTACATTAAAGGTATAAGAAGTTTCCTTGGTCATGCCGGTTTTTATAGGAGGTTCATTAAAGACTTCTAAAAAAATTCTACGCCTCTGACTAATCTCTTACAAAAAGATGTTCCTTTTGTCTTTGATGCTGATTGTGTAGAAGCATTTGAAATACTTAAGAAAGCCTTGATTTCTGCACCTATTGTTCAGCCACCTGATTGGAATTTACCCTTTGAAATTATGTGTGATGCTAGTGATTATGATGTAGGTGCTGTTCTAGGACAAAGAGTTGATAAGAAATTAAATGTTATCCCATATGCTAGTAAAACTCTAGACAGTGCCCAGAGAAATTATGCTACTACTGAAAAAGAATTTTTGGCAGTTGTATTTTCTTGTGATAAGTTCACACCTTATATTGTTGATTCCAAAGTAACTGTTCACACCGATCATGCTGCTATTAAATATCTTATGGAAAAGAAAGATGCTAAACCTAGACTTATTAGATGGGTTCTCTTTCTACAAGAATTTGATTTGCATATTATTGATAGAAAGGGAGCTGAGAACCCCGTTGCAGACAACTTGTCTAGGTTAGAGAATGTTCTTGATGACCCACTACCTATTGACGATAGCTTTCTTGATGAACAATTAGCTGTCATAAATGCTTCTCATACTACTCCATGGTATGCTGATTATGCTAATTACATAGTTGCTAAACTTATACCACCTAGTTTCACATACCAGCAAAATAAAACGTTTTTCTATGATTTAAGACATTACTTCTGGGATGACCCATACTTTTATAAAGGAGTAGATTGTGTTATTAGACGTTGTGTACCTGAGCATGAATAGGAACAGATCCTACGCAAGTGTCACTCCGAGGCTTATGGAGGACACCACGCTGGAGATAGAACTGCACATAAGGTATTGCAATCCGGTTTTTATTGGCCTACTCTCTTCAAAGATGCCTGTAAGTTTGTCTTGTCTTGCGATGAATGTCAAAGAATTGGTAATATTAGTAGACGTCAAGAAATGCCTATGAATTATTCACTTGTTATTGAACCATTGGATGTTTAGGGCTTTGATTATGTGGGAACGTTTCCTTCCTCTAATGCATGGGTATACACATATTTTAGTTGTTGTTGATTATGTTACTAACTGGTTAGAAGCTATTCCAACTACTAGTGCTGATCATAACACCTCTATTAAGATGCTTAAAGAATTTATTTTTCTGAGGTTTGGAGTCCCTAGATACTTAATGACTGATGGTGGTTCGCATTTTATTCATGGTTGAAAGAACATGCGGTGCCCCCATGTTTGGTTTTGGTAATTAATGACAATATCTATGGACTAATGGTTGCCTTGAGTTATATTTGAAGGATTTGTCCATAGGCATTTCCTGAAGTCCATGTGTTGGTTTCAAGCAGTTTATGAGTTGACCAAGGTGCTATTAAGGAATTATTCTAAGATTGGTCATGTGATGGTTGAGCTTATTGCAAGCATGTCTTGAAGAAGAAGATTGTGTGATCATTCATGTTTACCTTCAAGACATCATCCAAATGAAGAGAGTTGGAAAGATTCAAGGTTGATCAAGACTAAGTCCAGAGTGAATCAAGTTGATCAACTCACAAATCGTAGAAGATGTCACTACAAAAAAAATACACTTCCGTGATGATACGTGTTTGTCACAGTAGGTCCCGTTTTCTGTCAAGCATGTACATCCATGACGATTTTATGACGTAATCAAGATAGTCATACTGTCTTTGTCGCGAAGTGTTCCATGACATTACCAAAATTATCATCACGGAAGTGTCCACTTCCATGATGATAAATCGTGCGTCCCAGAAGTGCTTTCGTCAAGGGTGACCGACACGTGGCATCCACCGTAACGGAACGCCGTTAAGCTATCGGGTCGGGTTTTGGATCCGATAACCCGTTAACAGCCCCAACCAATGGGGATTTTTCACGTGTAAAATCATCATTGGCTGGAGGAAACACGTGTCGGCTCATCATTGGGACAGATGTCATCCACTCACTGGACAGAAGGTGCCTATGATACCTCAACATGTGGCACGGCCCAACAGTGGCCCATTCATGTGAAAAGGCTGGCCTGTTTGACTTGGTCAAAAGCTGGCGGGCCGGCCCATGGAAAGCCTGTTAACGGCCTGTTAGCATATAGCCCATTTACAGCCCGCTAACCCAAGGCCCATTACGCCCTATGCGAATTAGGCCCAATAGCGTTATCTGGGCCATCCAATATGATTCCAGCCCGTTTTCAGTTCTGGCCCATGTATGGCCCATGACGTCTTTCGGCCCATATGAGGCCCTTTGTAACTCTTGGCCCATTAGCGGCCCGTCTTTGGCGGCCCGTAATGAACAAAGTATTACTTTACACCCATTAATGGCCCATGGTGAAACTGGCCCGTAATGAACAAAGTAACACTTTATACCCATTAACGGGCCGTTATTCCGTTGGGCGCTTTCAGCCCAAGTTAACTTTCGCCTTCGAGGGCCCATTTATTCTTGGGCTCATTTGCAGCATTCGGTTACTTACGGCCCGTTACTGTCATTTTCTGCTTGTGGGCCAAATTCAGCCCGTCGTTACAGCCGACCCGTTTGTGGTCCGTTAGTCTGTTGGGCCATTTTCATAGCATCACAAGATACGACCAATTAATGGCCCGTTATGGTCAGCCCATAAAATGTACGATTTCCATTATAGGCCCGTCTACGGCCCATTAAAGGGCCGTACAAGACCCATAAATGAGTCGGCGGCCCATGGATCCTACGTGACGTAGAAGGCCCATGGATCCTCTGAGACGTAGAAGGCCCACGGATCCTACGAGACGTAGAAGGCCCACGGATCCGACGACCCGTGAAGGGCCATGGTCGGGCGAGTTGGCCCCCGTTTGAACGATATAGCATATTCAAAGAATTATCCTACTCAATACTATCACCTCTAAAAAGCATACATTATACAACAAAGAGATCAAGGCATAGAAAGGTAGAATAATCCTACACTATACAATAAAGAAATTACAACCGATTATACCCACTGGGCATTATGGTTCGGCACAGGTGATAATAAAGCATACACAAACAGCAATTACATACACTGGGCAAATACAGCTCATACATCATGGAAGCGAATCAACTTAACTCCATTTGAACTATAATCTCTTCAGAAAATAGGATTGGACGGATTCAGATAGCACAAATTTCAGTCTGCAAAATCTCCTATTCCTTCATGGTTACCTCGGTGTCTTGTTTCATTTTTTTGACTCCTGCATCTAATACCTGCATGTCCAGTCTCAACTTGTTGATTATACGTTGACAATCATGTACACGTTGTCTTGCCACCTCTAGTTGATGCTCGAGAACATCAGCACATTCCAATTCAATCCATAATCATTCAAGAACGGCCATGCCGCACCGTCAGAGATTTTGTGTTGATGTCACTTCATCCTGAAATGTTTACGTAAGTACACATGACTAGGGCAAAAATATAGTTACAACGATGAAGCGAACAAGACACTATTTTGTACTACATGGCAAAACAGGACTAACAATAATGTTACACGTCACTTTCACAAAAAATGTTACACGTCATGAAGCATAAGCGGTGATATTTTAAAATTATAAAAAGATAGTCATGCAGCCTGCATACAGAAATCCTCTTAGCTCACCAGAGGAGCATGATGTTGCAGCCCAATCGAAAACATAGACAAGTTACAAATTTAGACAACACGTTATGTATAAGTAAGCAAGCAGTTGGCCATTCTGTACCTCAATTAAAGTCTTAGGGAGCATAATGAACAGCGAGAGGGTTTCATACAAACATACTACATCAGGAAAAACTATGCAATCATTAGCGTAGTATAAACTAGATTGTGAGCCTCATGCAATAATAGTTGGTTAATAGACTTCAAAGCTTGAGCACACTTCGCGAGAGTAATTAAATGGTAAGGCCTTTAATTATGTCAACTAAGAGTGATACAAGTACCAAACATCGTGGCATGATTATTTGGGCATCTCATTAAGTGAGGACAAATAAAGCAATTGAAAAGAAAAATTAACTATGCCTGAAACAAACAAGGAATTGAACTGTTGAGTTGCATACAATGACTTACCTTAGCAGGTTGAAGAGGCTCAACGCAGCTCCTACTTCTCTTGCAAGGCTCCTTCCTAACATCTTGTACTTGGAAATCCTCAATCTTATCTTCATTGCACCCCTCCGAAAGGTGACACAAACTAATTACTCGTCTCCTTGGAAGATAAATATGCATACTTTCCATCTGTGAACACAAAAGGATGAGATTATAACAAAACAACACCACATAATGAAACATGCCGATCTATTGCACTTGCACACAATGAAATGAGCATTTACTATATCGCACTATGTAAAAACTAGGCATACCTTGAACTGGATCTCCGGTACTATTGGAGAGCCTACTGTAGTGTACAACCAAACCTTTATGTCACCTATGAGTTAGACAAGGCCCCACTACAGCAGCCCTTAGTGTTTAAATCATTGACAAGCTTTGTTGGAGTGTTAGGTCAAGAACAACAAGTAATCAAAGCAAACAGTCCTAGTATGGCTGGCTGATGCAAACAAGCAATTGAACAGATGTGTGAGCAAATCTTACATATCGAGAAAAGAAGCAAAGAAAGATGCTTAAAGACCATCACTTGACTGACCAGATTTAAGGGGCATTTAAACATCATGTGCAACGTATGAACTAACATAAACATTGCATATACCAGATTCTACAATGGAATGCACATGTATTAGGTTATGCCATGTATGATGATGCCTAAATGTACAGATAGCAGGCAGGAGTGATTCATCATTGCACGCACAATTGAATTGCAGGTTAAGGGCTAGTTCGATTCCGCCTTTTCAGGGCATATTGTCAAAATAAGCCATAAAAGATGTAAAGAAGTCATTTTTGAGTTATGGGCTTGGGTTTAACTAATTTCGCTTTGGAGGGGGGTGTTTCGGGTAGAACCTCACTAAAAATTGAAGGGAAGGGGAATAGTGAAATGACTCTGTTGTTTGCCTATATTACACTCAAAATGCAACTGCTGACGCCCGTGTCACACCTGACCCACAAGTAAAAACAAACACGCAAGCATTCATTGCCCTGCCCGCTTGCATATCATCTCCCCTTTCCCTCTACCTTGATCCCACACTGCAGCACTAGGGTTCCTCCAGGTGAGCCGTCGCCACTAGTCCCATCGGCCTGGTCCTCGGCGATGCTATGTCCAGCTAGGCTACATGGCCGTGGGTAGGGCAAATCTCCTGGCTGCTCCTCCCTCTAGCGCCGCCCCTCATTCTCATGGTCTCCAGCAGCTGCTCCACTGTGGTTCGTCCAACGCACTACTCCGGCGGGCGCTGCACAACTACGGCTGATGCCACACTGCGGCACAAGACACCTTACCCCTTCCCCTCCTCCCAGGCCATGGCCTTGAGGTGCTGTTGAAGGATGAGCTCATCCAACAAGTTGAGGATCTCCTCTGTTTTTTGCCAAATTTTCATTCTGATCCACTATACGATGAATTGCTATGAGCTGCTTCTGCTGCTGCTATATGATGCATTGCTATGAGCTGCTCCTGCTGCTGCTATATGATGAATTGCTATGAGCTGCTGCTACTGTATGATGATTTGCTATGAGCTGATGCTGCTATATGATGAATTGCTATGAGCTGTTGCTGCTGCTATATGATGAGTTGCTACAAGCTGCTCCTGCTGCTGCTATATGATGAATTGCTATGAGCTGCTCCTCCTGCTGCTATATGATGAATTGCTATGAGCTGCTCCTGCTGCTGCTATATGATGAATTGCTATGAGCTACTCCTGGTATATGATGAATTGCAGATTGCTGCTGTTGTATGATGAGTTGCTATGAGCTGCTGCTGCTGCTGCTATCTGATGCTTTCAGGTGCTGCTGCTATATGATAATAACCAGCCACTTGGACCATCAAATTTCAATAAATAATTGTTCTTCATTTAAATGTGGGTCATGCGTTCTTCGTTTAAATTAGGCAATGGGATCTCTATGGAAAACATTGACCAAAGTAGATTGTGCCAAGTAGATGGTATCTTTGTATTTGCATTTTGAGCAAATAGTGATGGTCTCTTTTCCTATCATATTAATTACTGCACTGGGTTCAATTTGTGATGTTTGCAAGTCAAATTAATTTCCATATGGGTAGCAAAATGAAAAATATATAATGCAATCTAGACTTTCCACTGATCATACCAAAGATAAGCTGAAAACACAATGAAAAGAACTGGTTGGCTTATTACATGGAGCTTATATTCACAGGTGCTTATTTTCTTAGGATAACTCGTAATAACTGTCTCTAAGAAACTTGGCTAATAGAACTGGCATACAAATAACATGCCACGATGATTGCAATGGAGGAGTGACGTACCATAGCACACTGTATAGGCTCACCGCTGCCTCTCCTTTTTTGCGATGTTCCATGAAATTGCCACATACATCTTGTACTTTTTCATTGTGTAACCCTATCTGCAAGTTGACACGGCTAATTTCAGACATCTCTACATGATACTACATTGCATATCCCTTGCGCATATTTAAACCACCAATTAACGATTGTGTGCGTACCATAAACTAGCCATGACTATGTATGCTGGACTAGCAGGCACTCTAAGGGAGCCTAATGTAGTGCACTGGAATTCCTACATGCCACCTATGATTTTGTGTAATGTACTGCCCCTGTTCCTAAATATATGTCTTTGTAGAGATTCCAGTATGGACCACATACAGATGTATATAGATGCATTTTCGAGTGTAGATTCACTCATTTTTCTCCATATGTAGCCTATAGTGGAATCTCTAGAAAGACTAATATTCAGGAACGGAGGTACGAGGTAGTATCATGCATGACATCTACATATCTAATTTAGCAGCCAGTAGTATAAATCATTGTCTGCACAAAGGGATTACTGGTCCAAAATCCTAGCAAAGCACGCAGGCAGGCACAGAACAATACAAGAGAGAGAGAGAGACGCGCTTACAAGATCATAGCAATGCCTCAGTCCAGGATCTTGGTTGGCCAAGCTGTTTGATCCAGAAGAAACATCGTCCTTGTAGTTTTTGCCAGCTGCATAACAGGTAACAGCGACCGGTTAGTATATTTGAAGTACATCGGGCAGGTGATGCTGGACGGGTTTAAAGGTGACAAGTACCTAGGCCGTGGCGGGTGCTTGGCATCTCTCCAGACGGTGGGAATCAGGTTAGAAATGTCGAGGGTGATGATGTTGCGCTGGCTGTCGGGGTCCGGTAAGGAGATCTAGAACCGTCGAATAGGGTGTTTGTGGAGCGGCTCTGGTAGGGTGGACTACGGTGTGGGCGAAGCGGATCTGTGGCCGTGGACGAGGGCGTAGGTGAAGCTGCTCCGGTGGTTGGTTTAAGGATGGTGTCGATGATGCGGATATACGGCCGTGGACAGGCGTCAAAAGCTGCTCTGGTTGTTGGGTTAAGGATGGTGTCGACGATGTGGATCTGTGGCCATGGACGGGGCGTCAGAATCTGCTCCGGTGGTTGGGTTAAGGGTGGTGTCGACGATGCGGATCTACGGCCATGGACGGGGCGTCAGAAGCTGCTCCGGTAGGTTGGATGAGGGTGCGAGGAAGCGGATCTAAGGCCGTGGACTTGTGAGTTGGCAAAGCGGCCCCGGTAGGGTTGAGAATGGTATAGGCGAAGCTACTCCGGTAGGGTTGACGATGGTGTCGGCGAAGCGGCTTCAGTAGGGTTGAGGAAGGTGTCGGTGAAGCGGCTCCGGTAGGGTTGAGGACGGTGTCGGCGAAGAGGATCAGAGGCCGTCGACGGGGCGTCGGTGGGGCGGCTCCGGGGGGTGTGGATGAAGCGTATCCGGTGGGGAGTACGAATGAGCCGCTGCAGATGCGCGGCGATTGACGAGAGTACCGGCAAAGCAGATCCGGCGCCGTGGATAAGGCCGGCACTGAATGGGCTGTGGTACAGTGGTGGATGAGCAGTCTACTTGTTTCTAGGGAAGGCGGGAGGGGTAGATGCGGCCGCGAAGCAGATCCGGCGAGGTGGGCGCTTGTTGGCGATAAATGGGCTATAATGCGCGGTGGATGAGCAGTCTAGGATTTCGAGAGGGAAGGGGAGAAAGGGCGATGAAGTGCAGACGGCATGATGTAAGATGCTCTGGTGCTGTGGAGTTAGTCGTTTTTGCGGGAGGGGGAGAGGAAATGGGGTGCCGTGTAGTGGGGGGAACCGGAAGTTACCAAAGCAGCCCTGACCTATCATGTAGATGAGGGCGGTATTGTAACTGTTGGTCTCCATGCACCAAGGACAAAAGGGGGATTTCGCATGCTAAAGACTAAGGTGGCAGAAATTTTAGAAGGAGGCGGGAGATTTTGCCGCCCGCGGGATCGTTCGTATCCAGTTTCAACTAATTTTGGACCGTGCTAGCGGGAAGGTCATGCTAGACTGTGTACACGGGGCACGCGTCAGCAGTTAATAACTGGTGTGAATTCCACCCCAGAAAAAAAGACAATAACTCAGGATGATGCGCCGATAACTTGGACATTCACACGGTCGCGACCAATCATACGGGTGTAGTGGCGCGTTCACAAAAAAGGGATCAAACGCTCAGCCTATGTATTTCTCGTGTAAATAGATAATTTAGTGCCATTGGTTATTTACTTTAAACATAATGCATTGACGTGTTAGTGTAGAGGCGCACAAAAAGAAATGGATATTGTAGTTAGCTACTTAAAAGTGTTACCTCATATGATTACATAGCCTCCATTTCATAAATTGTGTACCCGTTGAATTCATATATGAATATTACATATATTACTTCAAAATAGAAACTTAAATCATCCAAGACTAATGAATTTGAATGCAAGAGTAACAATGGTGCATGTACATGATAGCTACATTGGTTGTTTGAAGAAACATCACTGTAACTTTGGCATGCACAACTGAAAAGGTTTATTTAAATAGAAAAAAATGTGATATGTGAGTGTCCAATCTTTATAGGTTTGAATCGATATTGTACCTTTGGCCACGATACGAAGTAGATATTGACATATGTTCAAGCCATGCACGTCCACGATCGCTAGATAGTGATACATGAATGAATTGTGCAATCTCTCTCACATGCATACATATCTCATTTCCCTGTCAGCATCGGAATCACACACGCGCACTTCGTGTATTTCTCTCCCTCCGTCAGGGTTAAATTCGTCTTTCTACCCCGTCCTACAAGTCTCTCACACAGAAACACACACACTCTCTTTGTCTAACACACCCACCCCTTTAATTCCGCCCACCCACAGCCACTAATGTCTCAAAGTATAATAATGTCTCTCACACATATGCTATCTACCTATCCCTTAATATAGCTAGATATGTGTCACACAAACTCCTTCTCCCTACTAGCAAGATGCCCATGCGTTGCACGGAACATCAAGATGCATTTGTATGAGAAATTTATCTTGTGGGAGAAAAGGATGAACGAGGGAATGCCTTATTTGCAAATGCGGAGAGGGGTGTGGGCATCTTTTTGCAAAATTGCCATATTTTCCTTCCTGTCCGTCGGATATAAATCAGATGGCCTATATTGCAGGATGGCAGGAACACCATCATCACCAACTCTGTATTTTATAAGAGTAGAGATATGTGAGTGTCACTGCCCCCCACACCCACACTTCCCAACACCGAAGGAGTAGGGTGACACCTCGATCTTGATACTAATCTATCGACTGGCTTCTCCCTCAAACACACACACACACACTACTCGGCACCAAAGGAGTAGGGTGACACCTCGATCTTGATACTAATCTATCGACTGCATTCTCTCTCAAACATACACACACACACTACCCGGCACCGAAGGAGTAGGGTGGCACATCGATCTTGATAATAATCTATCTACTCCTCTTTCAAACACACACACACACACACTCGCTAGTTGTGCCTCTGTGCCTACCGTGCACACTCTCGATACGTCTTTCTCTCCCCCCCAACAATGACAGCAGAAGGGTGACAACTCGATCTGATCATAATCTGTCAATTGGTTTCTCTCTCAAACATTGTGTCTCGGTGCCTCGCTCGGTAGCCCCCTCGATATGTAGACTTCTCGCACGCACACAACTGTAGTGACGATGACGCTGAACCCAGTGTGCCTTGTTTTCACCGGCCTCATGTGATAGTTTGCACCCTGTTTTCTGTTAATTAACAAGGAAACCTTTTCTTTGTTACTATTAGTGAATCTGTAATCATTCGAGGCAGACATAAAATATATCACTTCAACCCAATTATCGCAGCAACTATTTTAAAAGAAATTAGCTTGCTGCCCGCGCATTGCACAGAACATCAAGATGCATTTGTATGAGTAGTTTATCTTGTGAGAGAAAAGGCTGAACGAGGGAAGGCCTTATTTGCGAACGTGGAGAGACGTGTGGGTATATTTTTGCAAAATTGCCATAGTTTCTTTCCTATCCGTTAGATATAAATCCGACGGCCTATACTGCAGGATGGCACGCACACCATTGTCACCAACTCTGTTTTCTACTCCCTCCGTCCGAAAATACTTGTCATCAAAATGGATAAAAAGAGATGTATCTAAAACTAAAGTACATCTAGATACATTTCCTTTTATCCATTTTGATGACAAGTATTCGACGGAGGAGTATTATCTTTAGAGATTTCAACAAGTGACTATGACCGGACCTTACCAACATACTCAAAAAAGTAGTCCATAATTTTGATGTTACCCTATTTTCTTGGCAGTGCAGTGCCATATGGATACCTCATAAATAAATCAAGGACAAATCTGACCCCTTCCTGAAAAGACATACGTAGCAAAATGAGTGAATTTACACTCTAAAATATGTCTACATACACATCTGTATGTGGTAGTCCATTTGAAATCTAAAAAAGACAAATATTTAGGAACGAATGGAGTATATATAAGAGTAGACATGGAGATATATCTCCAGCATGGTCTACAACAAAAATGTGCTGGGCTGGTTAGCGCCGGATGCTTGCAACGCGATGACATGGGTTCGAATTCTGTCTTTTAACTTTAGATTTTTATATTATATATTACTCTACTTATTTAATATATACTTCTTTAAGCTCTTGTCTTGACTGTGGAACCCACAGTACTTAGAATATTAAGGATGGACTTGTTTCTTTTAACTCTCTGCTGAAGCTGTAGCCACCACGCAAGTCATGTGTACACTTGTACATGCAATTAATTTTTATAGAGGGACAATCATACAGGCAATTAACTCAAATGGATTGGATGTCACTCTATTATTTCCAGCATAAAGAGCATCTCCAACGGCAGCCGGCAAATTTCCTCCCGCTTCCTTTCGCGGAGGACGACATCAAAGGCCAGCGGCATACATTTTTACAACTCTAACCAACCAGATGAAATTCATGCAAACACGGACTGATTTCATATAAGCATGAAGGATTTCGTATAAAAAAGCCGGATCTTCATATAAACATGATGGATTTCATTACATTTACATGAACTAAGAGGTGCCAATCCGGCTCTCTCGTATAATTAATACTCCCTCCGTCCGGAAATACTTGTCCTAGAAATGGATATATCTAGACATATTTTAGTTCTAAATGGCCGCCCGTGGATCCCTTTGTCTTCCTCATGTCCGTCAGACACTTGCGGGGTCGACGAAGGTCCTCGGAAGAGACGAAGCAGCAAAGAAACCACCTAAATCCGCGGTCATCGCCTCGGCGGTGGCCTTCATGGGTCCCAAGTGGCGGCGGCCTCCCGTGTTCTACTTTTCCTCGATGATGGTGGTGGACACGGAGAAGCTGGCCACCGACTCGTCGCTCTCCATGCACCCGGCTTCTGTCTCTGCCTGCATGGCGCAGCCGCAGGCACGGGAGTCGCACCCACAAACACGGGAGGCGCGACCACCGCAGACACTGGTGGCGCGGTACGACGCGGCAGCGACGGCGCCCGTACCGGCGTGCTCGCCGCCGTGCCGACGTGGAGCAACTCACCACTCCTCATCGAGCTAAACTGGAGCGGTGAGTTGCTGAACCACGCGCCTGCTTGGGGTGGAAACTGGCTCCGTCGGGCCAAGCGAGGTTGGTGAAGCACCGAGCGGCCTCGCCTGTATCCGGAGGGCTCAGCGGGCCACCCAGCGGGTAATATGCCGGAGAACGGCTCATCGGAAGCCATCGGAAGAGTGGAGAAAATGGTGAAGGAGGAGATGGAGGAGCGGCGGAGGGGTGCGGTTCTTGCCCGCTGTCTGTTTGGCCTCGTGTAAATAGAGGGCGGACGGTAGGAGCTTGGCCAGCGTCTGTCCTTGTTTAAACTGAGGGCGGACGGGAGGAGCTCGGCCGGTGTTGCGTTTAATTCCTGCCCGCTCATGAACGGACGTGTGGCCGGAGTAGGATTCTCGGTTTGCATGCAGTTTTAACGGAGTAGGATTCTCGGTTTGTGTGCAGCGGGTGATGCAGTACTATTCGATTTGACAGCATTAATGAGCCATCAAATCACAAAGGCCCTCGCCTCTCGTGAAACCGATCGAGCTAGACTGCCCCGCCCTCTAGCCTTTTAAAAAACGTACGTACTCCACTTTTGTATAGTAGTAGTATCGATGGATTGCGCCATGGAGGAAAACTTGAAATTAAAAAAAAGGTGGTACATATAGAGAGCGCTCGTGAACTATGTGTCATACATGGCAATAAATAAAGTACTACATGATACTAATATATGATACATGGCGCAGGAGTACTAAGTATTATTAATACATTTTTGCTAGAACTCATCTAGATGAGATATAATTAGGTCTCATTCATCTTTTATAGCCATTGGATGTGATGCTATAAGATGCGTGTGTGCTGACGTGGGTTGTATTTGTTCTTGTGCAACGAACTGACCACTGCATGTCATGTTTGATAGTCTCAAGTCATTAAAAGCATACAAGCCCCACATCTGTTCTTGGTTGATTCCTCTATTTATGTCAAAAAATAAGAAACAACGTGAGAGTTAATGCACCACGCCTATGTGTTTACTATTTGGTTTTTGTAAGATGACTTAATACTCACCTAGACGGAGGGAGTATTCGATTTGACAGTGGGCAGTGCAGTTCCCGATACGGCTTTAATGCAGACGAGAGAGGAAGTAGTGGTTCCCGATATGTTGGACGGCCAATGCATGCTCCTTCAATTAATGCATGAGGGAAGTAATGGGAGGACATCCGGGAAAAGAGGTTGCACGATGTGAATGCAACGCAGTTTGCCCTCATTGCCCTCATATAAAGGCGCCCCTCCGTTCCAATGCATCTACCACATCGTACGCACCTAAGCATTTGCCTAAGAACCTACACTAAGCGCAGAGCTAGCTCCAGACCCATAGCGGCGATGCGCGTGAGCGGCCAGCGGCTGCGCCAGATGGTCCACGATGCCGGCCTGCGGCATGGCGCCGAGGATCATCTCCAGACGATGTTGGAGACCGGCTCGTGGGTGGCCGCCGTCGATGCCAACTACGACTCTCAGTTGGACCAGATGATCGTTGCCACCAGCAACAAGTTCACCGTCCTCAAGAAGCTCGCGCATGACATCGTCGTACTCCTCCAGCCCGCGCGCCCGGGCTCCTCATTGCCTGCCACCCTAATCGGTCTCCGTGGCCGGAACCTCTTTCAAGCACTGGTGGCCCTGCGACTGCCCGCCGACGCCATGAACAATGTCCACCTGGAGGTCGCGCTCGCCGCGAGGCGCCTCGCCCTGCAAGAATTCTTCGACCTACACATCCACGTGTACGAGCAAATCGTATACATAGGTATCTACAAGGCCAGTGAGGACGCTACGACGTTGGCCTTCCTCAACCGGCTGGAAGCCTTGGATGCCTTTGGTGAGAAGCACCTCGACCTCGCCACAAAATCCGCCGCTCCTTAGCCGCCGGTCGGTGGCCCGGCGCACTAAGTTGAGGAGGAGGAGGTCATACGTTCGTAGATCCATCTTTCTTCTTGCCTTCTGTAACCACCATTGCGATTGCATCATCGTGGCCTTAATTCTTATTGTGCTGTTGCATTCTCGTTCCAGTCAATACCGACATGTGCGATCCCTTTGCTTAATTACATGCATCACTGTAACTAGTACTCCATCCGTCAATTTATAAGTTGTTCTTACCTTTTCCATCAAGTTCGTGCAACGCGCGGTCATCTTGCTAGAAACACTAGAATATGTCTATATAATCCGTATGTGATAGTCCATTTGAAATCTCAAAAAAGAAAAAATATTTAGGTACGGAGGGAGTAATATATTAGGAGTATATCAAAACAATAGTGATTTCTTTCAAGTTTGTGAACAAATACTACTATTCTACCACTTTGGATCCGTCGCAACGCACGGGAACATTGCTAGTAAAAGGAAAAGGCCTGCCGCGTTCGCGTCGCACCCCCACACGCCCGGGAATCGGGAGTACAACACGGCCCGTCCGACACAACACATAGCTTAGGGAAGGCATGTTGCCTAGCATTTTCACTTTCATGTGGGACCGCCGTTGAGCAAACCGACACCCCGCCCGCCGCCGGGTTGGAAAACAGAAACAAGGGGTAGATCTAGCTGTAGCACGGAAGCCAAGAAATTTTGTGTCAGACGGGGCTCGTTGATAGAGCAGGAGCATTCCGTACTAGTACTACTCCTACTAGTACCAAGTTTGTACTCCTAATACTATATTACTAGTACTACCACTATACAACTAGTAGATACGTGCACGACACAACATCGTAGGAACAAAAAACAGAAAGATCTTGTTTTGGGTGATTTATCTTTTTTTCAATTAACGTAGTATGAATAATATGATGTGGGGGGCACCCATGAAGCTTATTTGGCTTGGTTGCATGGCTATGAAAGGTTATAGAAAAATAAATAGATAATGTGTTTAGAGTGCACTCCACTAAATAGATATACTTTGGATCCATTGCAACGGACCGGCACATATATATCTATACCCCGTGTATAGTGTGTGAAAAACTTTGAAAGTTGGTCGTTGGATGAAGCCAATCCGACGGTACAAAGATGGCAAATCCGAGCACTACTGGCCGTTGGATATCATCCACCAGATTCTGCCACATGTATAATCTAGAAGACTCCATGGTTGAACTTAATTCATGACTAACTTTTCCACAACTAAGCTTAGGCAAAGTTATTAGTTCTTCAAAATGAGAGCCACAAGTTGGCAAGCCTAAGGGAATCTTGCCACATTTTTTGTGCGTATGTCATGTGGGGCCTTAGTGTGGCTTGCCTAAGGTTTGTCTTGAACCAAACACTTACCTAAGTTAATCAAACTTGCCTAACCTTACATTCCACCAGATTTTGCCACATGTTAGAATCCAGAAAACTCCACATGTAGAAGCATAATGCACAAACCACCAGAATCTCATGCGTGCAATGCACGTGTACCTTACTAGTACTAGTTGGTACTAGTAAGAAACAAATTCCAGTTTTGGCACGAGCTCGTACTACGGGAGCACCACAAGGCCTGCCGCGGGAGTTACATTTCCCTCTCGGGGCCCACGGGACCGAACTTCAGTGGCTTAGTGCCCGGTCTATGAGTCAATGACATGCGGACCTTAAATGCGGCTGGCCCACATGTCATTCTCATGGTGGTGGCGTGGTTCGCGACTCACTCGTTCGAGATGAACCGGCCGGTGGTGGCGTGGCCGTGGCGAGGGTGCCATAGCTGGGCGTCGGGGCGTTACGAGGCGTAGATGGCCACACCAGCGGGTACTACCTGTAGTACATAAGTACTCCAGCTGAGGATTGATGCCCGAGATGAAATGTGTCACAGCCGTTGGATGAAAATTCGATGGTGTGGGAGTGCGGATCGAACACAACAGCGGAGCGAGCAAACCGCGTCAATCGGGTGTGTACGTGGTAGAAAGTTGATGGTCGCCGCAGTTGAGCTGGCCTGCATGTCATGCACACAAAGGCAAAGGAGCGGTGGGGCCGAGAGGGATGAGGGGCACAAACAATCCTACCATTCTGTCACTGACATTGGGACCCATAAGCATGGGTCCCACCTGTCAGCGAAGGAAAGGCAGGGCAAGGTAGTGTTAGCCACGTCAGAGGATCCATGTCCACGTCGGGGGACGTCGTGCCGTGGGTTGGAGCTGCGTCGTGGGAATCGCGTGTGGGTGTGGCAGTGGTAGAAATAAGAAACGTGATGGTCGCCGTGGTTCAACTTCCATGGACAAGCTGTCGTGTCTGCTGACACATGTATATCAAAACTAGAGTGTTTATATTTCAAGCACATGAACAAGTATTATTCTACTAGTTTGGATCCATTGCAACGCAAGGGCCAGCACATTGGTAGTAGTAGTGTCCATCTCTATCTCTAGAGGCCTTCCCTCGTTCATCCTTTTCTCTCACAAGATAAACTACTCATACAAATGCATCTTGATGTTCCGTGGAATGCACAAGGATGTTTCCTTGGGGGTCTCTCCAGCGCGGCGTGGCCGTAGTTGCAAGTTGACGCCCCTTGAGATGCCGACGTTGAGGGGCACTCGGATTTCCTCCGATGAGCAGGTAAGATGAGTTTGATCACGTAGTAAATGCATTCTAAAGACTACTTCCGTGTCCATTTCCGAATTCTCCCCCTGCCCACTGTTTCACAGGCTAGGCTCGGTGCGAGCGGAGATTGGCTTGCATATGTACGGGAGGGTACCAACATCAACTTGCACAACATTTACAATGGTGACACCGTTCCCGTAGAACCTTTGTCCAACATTGGGATCAGCCATGCAACGGGCCACCGCATGAATTGGTATGATGGAACCATGGTGAGATTGAATAAGATAGCACGAACCTTGCACATGGCGGTCAAAGGCGGACCAAGCTGTCTGCGGCCGATTTGTTGCCGTATGGGTAGGAATATGTTGTGCTCCTTTCTAACCGCATCTTCGCGGTGTCAAACCAGGGGACTTATTTTGTATGGGACACATCCTACGATATACTCCCTCTCTCCCAGTTTATTTGTTTTGAATATTTTCATTTTATAAGTTTCAAATTCAAATTTAGAGCTCCCCATCACATGTTGAGATTACAATGTCCATTAAATCGTTGCGTGCATGTATAGTAAAGAAACAAATCTCGAGTTTAGCACGAGTTCGTGCTGCGGGAGCACCACAAGCCCTGGCGCAGGAGTTACATTTCCCTCTCAGGGTCGTCGGGACTGAGCTTCAGCGCCTTACTACACCTACCTTTGAGTCAATAACATGTGACCCGATAGGTGACTGGTCCACATGTAATGCTCCTGAAGGCAGAGGGGCAGTGGGGCCAGGAGGGGTGAGCCGCAGGTCGGGGGACGTGTGGTTTCATGGGTTCGAGCGGCGTCGTGGGAATCGCGGGTTGCTGTGGTAGAAACGTGATGCTCGCCACATTTTAGGTGGCCCACATGTCATGCACACAAAGGCAGAGGGGCGGTGCGACCGAGAGGGGTGAGGCGCACGTCGGGGGGCGTGGTGCTGTGGGTTGGAGAGGCGTTGTGGGAATCGCGAGATGAAACATGATGGTCGCCATAGTTGAACTTCCATGGACAAGTTGTCATGTCTACGGACACATGCACTGCGTACCGATCACTGGAAGGAGTAGTAGAGAAAGCTATATATGCGGATAAATAGTTCCTTATAGTCAAGCGGACCCACGCTACTACTCTGTTCCAAAGACATGCACACCATCGAAATAGTCCATCTATATCAATATACACTGAGAGGGAATAATTTTTTTTACAAGAGAGGAAATAGTTCATCCATCCATAATGTAATAGTTCTTCTTCTTCTTCTTATTCTTCTTCTTCTTCTTCTTCTTGTTCTTCTTCTTCTTCTTCTTCTTCTTCTTCTTGTTCTAATTCTCTATGGGAGACGGCTTCGCAACAAGCTCTTTGGGCCTTGCATCTATCTCGAAACTCATACGGGCATCGAGGGCAGCATATTTTATCTGCTCTTACGTCAAGGGATAATTCTCCCATCCAGACGACCTTAATGCCACCGTCTCGTCACCCTTCTGAAGATTTGTACCGAGCACAAAATTTGCTACGTCGAATAGGGATGGTGTCTGCTTTAGCACAATCTTCTACAGGAATTTTGATTCTGGTTTGTAGGTCGTGATGCTTTTCAATCAAGGTTATGCGGCTCCAGCTTCTGTTTGTCCCCTTCGATGGCTGCCCCACGAAGTATCGTCCTCCCGAGACAAGAAATCGTGAAGCTCACCTGGTATGGAGGGCGAGTGTATGATGTGGTACACCAAAACATCATCTTCGAGGCATAGCTTAAGGACGGCGGCGCACTGGATCTTCCCAGGGGCACGCTCCGTGTACTCTGCGTCGAGACCGATGACCCTCGTCTCTACCTTTTCGAGGGAGTTGGATACATTGTTGATCCACTGCCGAACAACCCTTGGGTGGACGGTGACGGTGGCAACTATGCGCATCGAGCGTTCGACGAGGAAATGTTGGACGCTAAAAACCTGCATCTCGATCTCTTTCGCCATTTGGAACCGCTGGAACGGAGGGCTATGGTTTGGAGAATTAGGATTAGATGGCTAGTCTAACTGAAGTAGTAGATGATTATTTAAAGTGGTTAAAACAATGTGAACACAGTGGGGTTTGGATGCAAATGAAGACGAAGGGGAGGTGAAGAAGCCGAGGCGAATCGGTTCCCATGGAGAAGTAAATGGGAGAAGTGGCGTGTAGGCAGTTGATTAGATGGCTAGGTAGACTAAACGAAAAGGCTATGCGGGTAGACTGAGGAGTTGTACCTGTTCGTGTACGTGCCCATCCTTCCTAATAGGTGGGACCTATGCAAACAGATAAAAAATGTGTCGTAGCTTTTTTTTTTGAGCGCGTGAGTGGGAGACACACCATTCTCTGGTTAAGGAATACTCCCTCCGTTTAGGTGAGTATAAGTCACCTTATGAAAATCAGGTTTTCCCAAAACCTTTGGGCATGGAGCATTAACTTCCTGCTCAATCCCCTCCCAGCCTCGTTATCCAGCCTTCTCTTCCTCTGCTGCCATGTTCTACCTTTCCATTTTTCCTCTTCTCAAGTGTGGAACGATCTGCATGCCGTCCTTGATGCACCAGAACGACCACTGCATGCATCGCGGCTGGGCGTTGATTGGGCATGCACGAGAATTTGGTTCTGCTCACAATATGGATGATACTGAACGATGAAGTGAACAGGCATACTAGCATGGGAGACCTATTTCCGCTATACAATACTGGAGTACTCATGTTCGTACTACTAGTAGTAGTAGTAGTAGTAGTAGTAGTAGTAGTAGTAGTAGTAGTACAACTATGGTACACTTGATGGTCAAAATACTATTCATCCGGTCCTCACAGTGAAGTGACAACACCCTGCGCCTGACACTAGTCCAAGCGAGGCGGCGTGTTCGGGTTACCAAAGTCAGCCTCACCACATGCCTTTGTGCAGTCTGCACGCCTCTGACAAAGACACATTGGCGGCTCGCCTCGTCTCCCTCTCTGCTCCCATAGCACCACTCCATCTCCATCTCCTTATCCGTCTCCTTCTCCGTCTCCATCTCACTGTGCCCCCGTGTACCGTCGCCTCACTCGCCTCCCCCAGTACCACTATTCCCTCGCTAGCCGCTCCAGCACCGACATCCTTCTCCCCCGTAAATCAAGCCCCGTTCCAAACTCCACCATGGCTGAACGCGAACCGCGCAACATCCATATGAGCCGCGATTGGAGCAATCTCCCCAGTGACATCCTCGACCTCTGTTGTTCGTGTATGGATATGTTGACCGCCCTCCGGCTGGCTGCATGCTCGAGGGACATGCACACGGCCATCATCGAAGCGAGTCCTAAGCTTTTCAAGACACCCTGCTTGCTGCTATCTGGTCTTGCGAGATTGGCTCACCATGACACGGAGGCGTGCATGATGCCCCTCGACTTCAATCCGATCTCCATTAGCCGAAACTTCTTTGTAGGTATGTAGTGTGTCGCCGTACATCATTTCCCTCGACATTGATCTGATCACCATCACCCGAAACTTCTGGGTAGGTATGTACTGGGTCGGCATGAACTCCCACTGGATGGCTGCCTTCAGAGAAGACGGTAAAAAGTTGGTGCTCGTGAACTTCCAGACATCCCATGAGATTATCCTTCCTCCGTTGGATTATATAGAGTATTACCATCGCGGTCCAAGTCATCTAGATTACTATGTCAGTTGGACGGACCTTGTTTTGCAGAAGATTGTAATCTGCCAAGTGCCTTGTTCGACCGCGGACTCGCCTATCTTTACGCCGGTGCCTTCTTTAGCTGGAGACAACTCGGCTCGCAGTGGATCATCGTCAAAGCTGATACACACTTCTGTGATGCTATTGAACACGTCAGTGGGACGGTGCGTGTAAGTTGTTTCGGTCTCATGTTAATGATGACGCCATGACACTGTTTGAACTTTTTGTGATGATTGGAATATCCCTGTTTGAGCAGAATTTGAGTAGAACTATGGCAATATATTAGAGACGCCGTAAATCAGCTATATTTAGAATGAGTTAATTCATGCGATTGTGACCATGTCATTACAACCAATTTGTACCCTGAATAATCAAACGTTTAGGAATATATGGATATTATCCTTATTTTACAGTAATCTATATACTAGTACTAAATATGAGTGTGTATCAATGGCCATGTTAGTTTCCTCATTTTCATGATGTAGAAACATGCACCACACTGTTGGTTTCATCTAACCATACATTAGGGAAGTAAATGTGCATATGGAGAACTCTATATTTGGAAGTAGTGAAATCCTGCAATGCTTACCATGTGTCTATACCTATATTCGCCCGTCAGCAATCAATGGCTAGAATAATATCCTCACAAAATTTTTGCCCACGGAACACGAGTATATAACAATGCATGGTCTGTTAGTTACATTGAAGGATTTGTTTGTGAGGACAGAACGTGATTACATAACATGCATGACATGGTAGTTTCCTGTGAAGAATCGATTGCGAGATAACATGAGTATAACCACGCATGGCACTTCTATATTTTTGAACCCAGTATACATTTCCCTATATTTTCCTCCCAGTTCCAACAGGACATATCAATGTTGTTTCTTGCATTATCCTACTCATACTCTGAACATTGTGGATCTTACATTAACAATGCCTGTCCTTTTTGATATGATGCAGTGTCCCTACAGTTACTGCACTTCGTAATCACACCACCTTTGCCAAAAACAGGGAAGCACAACTGGTTCCTCACTCGATCAGACGACGACAAAAGACTGATGATCGTTCAGACACATGAGCCAAAAAAGTTATATTGCAAAAAACCCACTGTATACAAGCACCGTGTAATAAATGAGTATTCGGACAACGGCTGTTATGTCTATGAGCAGGATACCATGTTGTTGGGGCCTTTAGGATTTTTTTAGTTGGAGGCGGGTAAACAGCCTTGGTTCACACTCTCTGTTTCTCGGACTCAATTATCTGATTAACCAGGAGATCACCGTTGGCAAGGGCCTTGATGGCATGGCAGAGAGGCTCTGTTTGCTATGGAAAACTGTGTCTACACGGCAAGCCCTAGGAGTTCGGGAGCAAACTCCCCCGATTGTCAACGATACAGCCTGCAGCCAAAAGAAGGTGAGAATGACAAAGGCATCCGGATTAACTTTGATCCTTGGATGTCTCAATTACGACAGGCAGTGATGTGGTTCAAGCCTTGAGGTTGATAGGTAATTGGGCTGTTGCATCGAAAGGGTGGAGTACTGGTGTCTCCGGATCACTGGTCGTTGAAGCGGGGCTGAAAATTATGATGGTGTTGGATCATCTCTTCGAATGACTTTGTTGTCTTTGCTGCTGGTTCTGGATGGGTAGTTCTTTCTTTTGTTATGCATATTCCTTGTCATTTGGTCATCCTCGTCTATGTCACTCTTTCTATGTAATAGTTTCTTCTGTTTAGAATGTCATTCTCGTCTAGATCACGAGAGTCTGAGCGCTGCAGATGGGTGCGTTTTGGTGGTGTAGCAAGACTTCTTATGAACTATCATGTCTTGCTGTTTATGTCAGTAGTAGTCACTAGTCAGTGTTTGAATGTTGTATATATCGTTGTTTCAAACTGTTTATTGTCTCGAACTACTGGTGGGCTAAATGAGGGCATCACCATTCTCCAATGTTCAGAGTATATCTCCTTTTTCAAGTTATATAATTTGAGATCATTGTCTTTTCGATGATGTACACTTGTTTGGGCCAGTGAGGTGTCGTTGAATATGGGCTGAGTAGTAACGCAATGCCAAACAGGTCAATTATGACTCTCAGGCCGGGCTCTCAAAAGATCCTGAAAAAAAGGACGGGCTCTCCAAAAAATAAAGAATAAGGACTCTTAGGCCGACATGTGGGCGCCAGCGGTGTTTCCGTGTGCTTGCGCGCTGAGAGCATATTGGTGCGTGCTCAAAATTCATACTACCTTTTCATCCCCAGTCTCCCGCCCCTCCCCCACCTCTGGAATCTCGATTCGTACTCCAGTACCCCCAAATCCCCCTCCTGTACTTCCTGTACTCAAGCGCACTATCATGTCGCCGGTCAACGTGGATCTCCGAGCCGGAGATCCTGAGGTCCGTCCTGCCTTCGGTCGTTGCGTGCTATCGCTCAACAGTGGCATGGCGGCGCTTGACGACCAGTTTGCCGGCAAAGTGCTAATGGTAACCATCAACGGCGACCGGCCTCCCGTCTCGCCGGACGACATTGTCAAAGCTCTTGGCATTGCGCACGGTATCCAAATAAGTGACTTGCTCGTCGAAGTCTTTCCGCCACCGGCTGATTTCTTCGTCGGGTTCCGGACAACTTTCAACTGCAGGCGTGTGTTCGAATCTTCCCGGCGTTTGTTCTGCGATGGCGCGCTGGTGAGCTTTGATCGGTGGCACACAGGATGGAGCTTGGTGCCCTCTGAGCTTGAGTTTTTAACAAAGCTTACCTTCCACGGCATGCCTCGACATGCTTAGAACAGCGAGTCCATGAACGAGCTTATGAACGACCTTGGAGGTGAGCTCGTAAGTATGTTTGTTCCTCCAGAAAGCTGGGCTCTGACGTTTATGGCATGGATGAAGAAGCCGTCCACCATACCGAAGGTGATTGGTTTTGAGATAGCGGTGCAGGAACCGGGGTTGTACTATTCATCGCCACCAAGGCCGCCGCGGACCACGTTAGGGATGTACCTGTATCGAGTGTTCGTGCATGTCAAATAAGTGGTCAATCCATCAATCGAAGTCCTGCCGCCGCCGCTGGTGCCAGGGTCCGTCGACGACGTCCATTACAGGAGTCAATGTTAGACTTTCCCCGTGTTGCTCGGAACGATGGTGGCACAGGGCCTACTCCAACGCGCGGCGGAGGCCACTACTTCTTTGGGAGAAGAGGCAGGGCTGGCTGCCTGGATGTGCTCTAATTTGAGGGAACAACTGAATCTTGTCAGATAGTACTAGTTAAATCCGAGCAATGGGTCCGAAGCACTGATATGCCAGTACATTTGATTGTGACCTGTTCTAATTTTGTACCTGAACTTTTTTTAGAAAGGGTTGTACGTCAACTTAATGTGCTAGCTGAACTTATTGTGTTGTGCATGCATTTTCTTTGCACAACATTCAAGATATTTCCCGTCATTTATAAAGACGATGAACCGTTATGTACGACTTCGTTGGTTTTAACATAGCCCTTCCCGTAGCGATCCACTGCTTCCATCCTGATTGTGCCGGCTGCGTGAAATTTTTGTATGCAAGTTCAGTGTGCTATGATGTTCTATATTATTGTGTCAACTATATAAGTTTTTACTGAGCATCAGCAATGCATATGGCTGAAAGATGTATTTACGAGCATCGACCGATGGGTCGCTCTCTCTATCTCTCTCTCTCTCTCTCTCTCCCACACACACACACATGCACACACACGCGCACACGCACAAGTGGGACCCGTTGAATTATTTATTTGCTCGTGACAGCTTTTAATTAGGTTCCACTGTAATCTAACTTTTTTATTAAGTTATTAATTGAGCTCAGTGACTTCAAAAGGTTGTACAAAAGCCTTGTTTGGGCCTTTCCGGCGTCGCCGAATGTGGGCTGAGTAACCATGTTAGGTTGTACTATACTACACATGCCTTTTTTTCAACATCAGCAATGCTTCTGGGCCGACGGTTGTACACAATATCCGGGTCAACTTGTTATCCGCCCCGCTGGGCTGCAAAGTTTCCTAGGAGGTATGCATTAGGCTTAACAAGAAAATGGACTTTAAGAAATAATAAATGGGATGTAATTATAATAACTGGGCAATTACTATGCACCAAACACGTAATTAGTTTGAAAAATATATTATTTTTGGAATTTGGAAATTTAAATTTCATTACTTGTTGTGCGCGCAATATTTCGTTGGATTTTAACGTAATACAACTTTATTTTGAAATTATATTTAACCTGACTAGAAATTTCAGATAAAAATATTTCGGATCCCATCAAAATGTGGGAATTTTTTTTAATTCTGTTTTGAGGGGTTGTTTGAAATTATTAATCGTTGTCCTAGCTATAAGTTGGGTTGTACTTTTAACAAACTTTAAGTGGGCTGTAGTAAATTCCATTAGAATTAAAAAATGGGTTGTACATTCTTACAAATCGCAAATGGGCTATATGTTCTCTGCCAAATCCGAGCTGTGGGCCTACTAAGTTGACGCGTACCAAGGGCTTTGTCAACTTAGTCAATATAAACGATTCTAGCTGCAGTGATTGTACAATGTCCATCCAACGGCCGTAGTGCTTCTTCAACCTCTGTTCTTCTTGCTCCAGCCGCCAAAGCAACGCCAGTCGTGTCGCGTGCTCCTGCCTCCCGTGGCCGGTTGTGATGCCGCGGAGGCCTCACCACCCCGTACTACTCCCACCGCTGGCCAGGCCATCCCTCTACTCACCCACACCCCCTATTATTCTGCGGCGACGGCAACCTCACACCGCAGCCGAACCAGTGAACCCTCGTACTCCTCTCCGCGCGGGCTTCCACTGCTGCGTCTTCCTCGGCTCCACGTCGTCCCCTTCCTAGGCCTCGCCGTCGTCCAGACTACCGCCCTGGTGCTCTCGGTGCGGCGTGGTCAACATGGTCAACGACCAACTTCCATCGGAAGAGTACTATACGTGGAGAGGCTGACAGCTGGGTCCAGGCGGTCGCAAGGAAGTGCCTCCTTGTTACGCGCAAAATAATTATTCCTCCACCTGACAGCAGGGACACACCAGACGGGCCACCTTATTTCGCGAAAAAAACGTTTCCCCCCTGACTGCTGGGACCCATCGGACGGGCTAGCGTATTTCGTGAAAAAAACGTTCCCCCCGCTGTCAGCTCACCGGAAGTGCCTCCTTATTATGCACAAAAAAAAAGAATACTCCCCCTGCTAGCTGGGACCCACCATGGTGGGAGGCTGACTTGTGGGCCTACTAAGTTGACTGGGATGGGGGCCTTTGTCAACTTTAGTCAATATGAACGATTATAGCTCCAGTGACCGCACGATGTCCATCCAACGGCCGTAGTGCTTCTTCAACCTCTGGTCTTCTTGCTCCAGCCACCCAAAGCAGCGCCGGTTGTGCCGCATGCTCCTGCCTCCCGTGGCCGGCTATGCTGCCACGGAGGCCTCACCGCCCCTATTATTCCCACCGCCGGCCAGGCCCTGCGGCAACGGCAGCCTCACACCGCAGCCGAACCAGTGAACCCTCGTACTCCTCTCCGCGCGGGCTTCCACTGCCGCGTATTCCCCGGCTCCCGGTTGTCCCCTTCCTAGGCCTTGCCGTCGTCCACCGCCCTGGTGCTCTCGGCGCGGCGTGGTCAACATGGTCAAGAACGACTTCTATCGGACGTGGACTGTACGTGGAGAGGCTGACGGTTGGGTCCACGGCCGCAGCAAGGAAGTGCCTCCTTATTACACGGAAAATAATGATTCCTCCACCTGACAGCTGGGACCCACCGGACGGGCCACTGTTTTTCGTGAAAAAAAATGTTTCCCCCTAACTGCTGGGACCCACCAGATACATCTTCGCACGCAAGGAAGTGCGTCTGGGCCAAAAAACAAAATGATTCGCCCCCCTGACTGCTGGGACCCACCAGCTACACCATCGCACGCAAGGAAGTGCGTCCGGGCAAAAAAAAAACAATTCGACCCCCTGACTGCTGGGACCCACCAGCTACATCTTCGCACGCAAGGAAGTGCGTCCGGGCAAAAAAATGATTTGCCCCCCTGACTGCTGGGACCCACCAGCTACATCTTCGCACGCAAGGAAGTGCCTGATAGTCGGGACCCACCTGGTCGAACCGTACATAGTGTTGTCATTCTGGTCGCGAACGTGTACGTACATATATACCGGTGGATGTAGAGGCGCGCACGTGTCGTAGTAGAGGCGCGCACGTAGCATGTACACATACATACAGCGGCCAGGGTGCAAGAAAGAAAATATGGCCACGTATGTGTAAATACGGGCGGGGTCTCGAACGCCTACTCGCGCATACGTACGGCCAGGGCTCGTGTACATGGCTGGGTCAGAACGGAGAAACAGCGTCGTCGTTGTGTTCATGGGGAGGCAAAGGAATGCATCGTGTTCATGGGGAGGCAACGGAATGCGTCGTGTTCATCGGGAGGCAACGGAACGCGTGGGAGCCAACCGGCTGGGTCGAAACGGAATGCGTGGTCGTGTTCATTGGGAGGGCTTGGACGGAACAGGCGATGGAAACGAGGCCTGGCGTACCGCACAACAGAGGAAACGGCCTTGTGTTCGACCGGCCACGTTCAGAACGGGGTCCTGTTGATCGGGAGGGGTGTGGCGTACCGCAAAACGGAGGAAACGGACCTCCTACAGTCGAAACGGGGGGTCCTGTTGATCGGGAGGGGTGTGGCGTACCGCAAAATAGACGAAATGGACCTCCTACGGTCGAAACGGGGGTCCTGTTGATCGGTAGGGGGTGTGGCGTACCGCAAAACGGACGAAACAGACCTCCAACGGTCGAAACAGGGGTCCTGTTCATTGGGAGGGGTGTGGAGTACCGCAAAACGGGAGTCCACGAGATACTATTCATCTCCACCATCGACCTCCTCCAGCCTCCACGGGCTCCTGTTCATCCAGCCTCCACCGCGCGCTACTCCACCGGCTACTGTTCAACCACACCTCCACGGGCACCCTCCACCGCTCATCGCTCATCCAGCCCTCCACACCACGGGTCCCGTTCATCTAGAGGCAACGCCACCGCCACCTTTCAGCAGCCAACCCCCGCAACGCCATCGCTCATCCAATAGATCGGCTTCGATTAGCAGCAGTAGCAAAGGAATCGGTCGATCGGGTTCGATTAACAGCCATCGATCGATCGCTCGGGTTCGAGAACGCGTAGCTGCGGTGCAATCGCCGGTTTCATTAGAGCCCAACGCCACGCTTCGGGTTCGATTAGAGCTAACGCCGCACACACGCCACAGCGTCGTGTATGAGAAACGCGCATCGTTCGCCCCGACCTCCCACCAGAATCGGCAGCTCCCGAAATTTTCCTCCCCTCGCTTCTACCACGGTTTTTTTCTGTCATGGACGGCCCAAAGAATGTCATGCAGCTGCGTCTCCGCCCGCCCAGACGAAAAGCCCATTTTCTGTCATGATTTTTGTCATAGAAGTAGGAGCCCACCACATCTATGATGATACCGGTTTTGTCACAATTATCGTCATAGAAGTGTCATATGTATGACAGGAAAAAATTCGTTCGGCCCAAAATGTCACGGATGTGTCTTTTTTTGTAGTGTGTACCGAGAGGGATCAAGTGATCCCATGGTATGGTAAGCATTGTCCATTGCACTTTGTGTACTAACCCATGGTCTATGTGAGAGTTCTATGTGGGGTTAGGTACGTGTTCATGGGCTTGCGTCAAGAGGAAGATATCACTCAACCCATGGAGAGGATAACATCAAGTGGTGATCATCATCAAGATTGTCGTGTGCAAGTTCAAGTGGAGCATCATGAAGAGATCAAGTGCTTGAAGCTTGCCATCCATTCTGGTGTAAATGGACCTGTGAAGATGTGCTGAAGAGTGGCTCACCCATAGAGGAGTATGGGGGAGCAATCATCTAGTCTTCATCGAGCCAATGCAATCAAGAAAGGTGGTACAACTTGAGGGAGTCAAGATTGTCATCATCTAGATCAAGTGGACCATGTGCAAGGCAAAGGTTTGCCCTTGATAGGTTTTCTATTTTACGGGTCTCATAGTGGTAGTTGGGAGACAGGGTTGTAGGATCGATTGTCGTACTATCTTTTGGGGAACGTAGTAATTTCAAAAAATTTCCTACGCACACGCAAGGATCATGGTGATGCATAGCAACGAGAGGGGAGAGTATTGTCCACGCACCCTCGTGACCGTGGCGAAGCGTTATGACAACGCTGTTGATGTAGTCGTGCGTCTTCACGATCCGACCGATCCAAGTACCGAACGTCACGGCACCTCCGAGTTCAGCACACGTTCAGCTCGATGACGATCCCGGACTCGATCCAGCAAAGTGTCGGGATGAGTTCCACAAGACGACGGCGTGGTGACGATGATGATGTTCTACCGGCGCAGGGCTTCACCTAAACTCCGCGACGATATGACCGAGGTGGAATATGGTGGAGGGGGGCACCGCACACGGCTAAGGAACGATCACGTAGATCAACTTATGTCATGGGGTGCCCCCCTGCCCCCTTATATAAAGGAGCAAGGGGGAGGAGGCCGGCCCTAGGAGGGGGCGCGCCAAGTGTGGAGTCCTACTAGGACTCCCTAGTCCTAGTAGGATTCCACCTCCCTTGTTGGAGTAGGAGAAGGGGAAACAGGGGGAGAGGAATAAGGAAAAGGGGGCTGCGCCCCTTGTCCAATTCGGACCAGAGGGGGGGCGCAGGCCTCCTTCCTTTTGGCCTCTCTCCTCTATTCCCGTATGGCCCAATAAGGCCCATATACTCCCCGGCGAATTCCCGTAACTCTCCGGTACTCCGAAAAATACCCGAATCACTCGGAACCTTTCCGAACTCCGAATATAGCCGTCCAATATATTGATCTTTACGTCTTGACCATTTAGAGACTCCTCGTCATGTCCCCGATCTCATCCGGGACACCGAACTCCTTCGGTACATCAAAACTCATAAACTCGTAATATAATTGTCATCGAAACCTTAAGCGTGCGGACCCTACGGGTTCGAGAACTATGTAGACATGACCTAGAACTATTCTTGGTCAATAACCAATAGCGGAACCTGGATGCTCATATTGGCTCCTACATATTCTACGAAGATCTTTATCGGTCAAACCGCATAACAACATATGTTGTTCCCTTGGTCATCGGTATGTTACTTGCCCGAGATTCGATCGTCGGTATCCAATACCTAGTTCAATCTCGTTACCGGCAAGTCTCTTTTCTCGTTACGTAATGCATCATTCCATAAATAACTCATTAGCTACATTGCTTGCAAGGCTTATAGTGATGTGCATTACCGAGAGGGCCCAGAGATACCTCTCCGACAATCGGAGTGACAAAACCTAATCTCGAAATACGCCAACCCAACATGTACCTTTGGAGACACCTATAGTACTCCTTTATAATCATCCATTCGTTGTGACGCTTGGTAGCACCAAAGTGTTCCTCCGTAAACGGAGTTGCATAATCTCATAGTTACAGAACATGTATAAGTCATGAAGAAAGCAATAGCAACATACTAAACGATCAAGTGCTAGGCTAACGGAATGGGTCAAGTCAATCACATCATTCTCCTAATGATGTGATCCCGTTAATCAAATGACAACTCATGTCTATGGCTAGGAAACTTAACCATCTTTGATTCAACGTGCTAGTCAAGTAGAGGCATACTAGTGACACTATGTTTGCCTATGTATTCACACATGTATTATGTTTCCGGTTAATACAATTATAGCATGAATAATAAACATTTATCATGATATAAGGAAATAAATAATAACTTTATTATTGCCTCTAGGGCATATTTCCTTCAGTCTCCCACTTGCACTAGAGTCAATAATCTAGTTCACATCGCCATGTGATTTAACACCAATATTCATATTTGTATATGATTAACACCCATAGTTCCAATCGTCATGTGGCCAACACCCAAAGGGTTTACTAGAGTCAATAATCTAGTTCACATTGCAATGTGATTAACACCCAAAGAGTACTAAGGTGTGATCATGTTTTGCTCGTGAGAGAAGCTTAGTCAACGGGTCTGTCACATTCAGAGCCGTATGTATTTTGCAAATGTTCTATGTCTACAATGCTGTGCACGGAGCTACTCTAGCTAATTGCTCCCACTTTCAATATGTATCCAGATTGAGACTTAGAGTCATCTGGATCAGTGTAAAAGTTTGCACCGATGTAACTTTTACAACGAACTCTTTTATCACCTACATAATCGAGAAACATCTCTTTAGTCCTCACTAATGATATTCTTGACCAATGTCCAAAGGATCTACTCCTAGATCACTATTGTACTCCTTGCCAAATTCAGAGCAAGGTATACAATAGGTCCGGTACATAGCATAGCATACTTTATAGAACCTATGATCGAGGCATAGGAATGACTTTCATTCTCTTTTCTATTTTCTGCCGTGGTCGGGATTTGAGTCTTACTCAATTTCACACCTTTGCAACACAGCAAGAACTTCTCTTTGACTGTTCTATTTTGAGCTACTTCAAAATCTTGACAAGGTATGTACTTATTGAAAAACTTATCAAGCGTCTTAATCTATCTCAATAGATCTTGATGCTCAATATGTAAGTAGCTTTACTGAGATCTTTCTTTAAAGAACTCCTTTCAAATACTCATTTATGCTTTCCGAAAAATTCTACATCATTTCGATCAACAATATGTTACTCACATATATTTATCGAAAGGCGGTAGTGCTCCCACTCACTTTATTGTAAATACAGGCTTCACCGCAAGTCAGATAAAACTATATGCTTTGATCAACTTATCAAAGCGTATATTCCACTATGAGATGCTTGCACCAGTCCATAGATGGATCATTGGAGCTTACACATTTTGTTAGCACCTTTAGGATTGACAAAACCTTCTCGTTGCATCATATACAACTCTTCTTTAAGAAAACCATTAAGGAATGCAATTTTGACATTCATTTGCCAGATTTCATAAAATGTGGCAATTGCTAACATGATTCGGACAGACTTAAGCATCGCTACTGCTTGAGAAAATCTCATTGTAGTCAACACCTTGAACTTGTCGAAAACCTTTTTGCGAAAAGTCGAGCTTTGTAGATAGTAACACTACTATCAAACATCTGCCTTCCTCTTGAAGATCCATTTATATAATATGGCTTGCCGATCATCGGCAACTCCATCAAAGTCCACACTTTGTTCTCATACATGGATCCCATCTCAGATTTCATGGCCTCAAGCCATTTCGTGGAATCTGGGCTCATCATTGCTTCCTCATAGTTCGTAGGTTTATCATGGTCTAGTAACGTGACTTCCAGAATAGGATTACCATACCACTCTGGTGCGGATCTCACTCTGGTTTACCTACGAGGTTCGGTATTAACTTGATCTGAAGTTACATGATCATCATCATTAGCTTCCTCATTAATTGGTGTAGGAATCACTGGAACTGATTTCTGTGATGAACTACTTTCCAATTCGGGAGAAGGTACAAATTACCTTATCAAGCTCTACTTTTCCTCCCACTCACTTCTTTCGAGAGAAACTTCTTCTCTAGAAAGGATCCATTCTTAGCAACGAATGTTTTGCCTTTAGAACTGTGATAGAAGGTGTACCCAACAGTTTCCTTCGGGTATTCTATGAAGACGCACTTCTCCGATTTGGGTTCGAGCTTATCAGGTTGAAAACCTTTTTCATATAAGCATCGCAACTCCAAACTTTAAGAAACGACAGCTTAGGTTTACTGCTAAACCATAGTTCATACGGTGTCGTCTCAACGGATTTAGATGGTGCCCTATTAAACGTGAATGCAGCTGTCTCTAATGCATAACCCCAAAACGATATTGGTAAATCGGTAAGAGACATCATTAATCGCACCATATCAAAATAAAGTACGGTTACGATGTTCGAACACACCATAACGTTGTGGTGTTCCAGGTGGCATGAGCTGTGAAACTATTCCACATTGTTTTAATTGAAGACCAAACTCGTAACTCAAATATTCATCTCCACGATCAGATCGCAGAAACTTTATTTCCTTGTTACAATGATTTTCCACTTCACTCTGAAATTCTTTGAACCTTTCAACTATTTCAGACTTATGTTTCATCAAGTAGATATACCCATATCTGCTCAAATCATCTGTGAAGGTCAGAAAATAACGATACCCGCCACGAGCCTTAATACACATTGGTCTGCATACATCAGTATGTATTATTTCCAACAAGTTTGTTGCTTGTTCCATTGTTCCGAAGAACGGAGTTTTAGTCATCTCGCCCAAAGGCACGGTTCGCAAGCATCAAATGATTCATAACCAAGTGATTCCGAAAATCCATCTTTATGGAGTTTCTTCATGCGCTTTACACCGATATGACCCATACGGCAGTGCCACAAATAAGTTGCACTATCATTATTAACTTTGCATCTTTTGGCATCAATATTATGAATATGTGTATCACTACGATCGAGATCCAACAAACTATTTTCATTGGGTGTGTAACCATATAAGGTTTTATTTATGTAAACAGAACAACAATTATTCTCTAACTTAAATGAAGAACCGTTTTGCAATAAACATGATCAAATCATATTCATGCCCAACGCAAACACCAAATAACACTTATTTAGGTTCAACACTAATCCCGAAAGTATAGGGAGTGTGCGATGATGATCATATCAATCTTGGAATTACTTCCAACACACATCGTCACCTCACCCTTAACTAGTTTCTGTTCATTCTGCAACTCCCGTTTCGAGTTACTACTCTTAGCAACTGAAAAGGGCGAGGGGTTGCTATAAACACTAGTAAAGTACACATCAATAACATGTATATCCAATATACCTTTGTTCACTTTGCCATCCTTCTTATCCGCCAAATACTTGGGGTGGTTCCTGCTTCTAGTGACCAGTCCCTTTGCAGTATAAGCACTTAGTCTCAGGCTTAGGTCCAGACTTGTGCTTCTTCACTTTGAGCAGCAACTTGCTTGCCGTTCTTCTTGAAGTTCCCCTTCTATCCCTTTTCTTGAAACTAGTGGTCTTGTTAACCATCAACACTTGATGTTTTTCTTGATTTCTACCTTCGTTGATTTCAGCATCACGAAGAGCTTGGGAATTATTTTCATCATCCCTTGCATACTATAGTTCATCACGAAGTTCTAGTAACTTAGTGATGGTGACTAGAGAATTCTGTCAATCACTATCTTATCTCGAAGATTAACTTCCACTTGATTCAAGCGATTGAAGTACCTGCATAATCTGAGCACATGCTCACTAGTTGAGCGATTCTCCTCCATCTTTTAGCTATAGAACTTGTTGGAGACTTCATATCTCTCAACTCGGTATTTGCTTGAAATATTAACTTCAATTCCTGGAACATCTCATATGGTCCATGACGCTCAAAACGCCTTTGAAGTCCCGATTCTAAGCCGTTAAGCATGGTGCACTAAACTATCAAGTAGTCATCATATTGAGCTAGCCAAACGCTCATAACATCTCAGCATCTGCTCCTGCAATAGGTCTGTCACCTAGCGGTGCATCAAGGACATAATTCTTCACAAGAGCAATGAGGATAAATCTCAGATCAGGATCCAATCCGCATCATTGCTACTAACATTTTTCAATACAATTTTCTAGGAACACATATAAAAACATAGGGAAGCAAAAACATAGGGAAGCAACAACGCGAGCTATTGATCTACAACATAATTTGCAAAATACTACCAGGACTAAGTTCATGATAAATTAAAGTTCAATTAATCATATTACTTAAGAACTCCCACTTAGATAGACATCCCTCTAATCTTCTAAGTGATTATGTGATCCATATCAACTAAACCATGTCCGATCATCACGTGAGATGGAGTAGTTTCAATGGTGGACATCACTATGTTGATCATATCTACTATATGATTCACGTTCGACCTTTCGGTCTCCGTGTTCCGAGGCCATATCTGTATATGCTAGGCTCGTCAAGCTTAACCTGAGTATTCCGCGTGTGCAACTGTTTTGCACCCGTTGTATTTGAACGTAGAGCCTATCACACCCGATCATCACGTGGTGTCTCAAAGACGAAGAACTTTCGCAACGGTGCATACTCGGGAGAACACTTCTTGATAATTTTAGTGAGAGATCATCTTAAAATGCTACCGTCAATCAAAGCAAGATAAGATGCATAAAGGATAAACATCACATGCAATCAATATAAGTGATATGATATGGCCATCATCATCTTGTGCTTGTGATCTCCATCTCTGAAGCACCGTCGTGATCACCATCGTCAACGGCGCGGCACCTTGATCTCCATCGTAGCATTGTTGTCGTTACGCCATCTATTGCTTCTACGACTATCGCTACCGCTTAGTGATAAAGTAAAGCAATTATAGGGCGTTTGCAGTTCATACAATAAAGCGACAACCATATGGCTCCTGCCAGTTGCCGATAACTTCGGTTACAAAACATGATCATCTCATACAATAAAATATAGCATCACGTCTTGACCATATCACATCACAACATGCCCTGCAAAAACAAGTTAGACGTCCTCTACTTTGTTGTTGCAAATTTTACGTGGCTGCTACGGGCTGAGCAAGAACCGTTCTTACCTACGCATCAAAACCACAACGATAGTTTGTCAAGTTGGTGCTGTTTTAACCTTCGCAAGGACCGGGCGAGCCACACTCGGTTCAACTAAAGTGAGAGAGACAGACACCCGCCAGTCACCTTTAAGCACGAGTGCTCGTACGGTGAAACCAGTCTCGCGTGGCGTACACGTAATGTCGGTCCGGCCGCTTCATCTCACAATACCGCCCGACCAAAGTATGACATGCTGGTAAGCAGATGACTTGTATCGCCCACAACTTACTTGTGTTCTACTCGTGCATATGACATCTACGCATAAAACCAGGCTCGGATGCCACTGTTGGGGAACGTAGTAATTTCAAAAAAAATCCTACGCACACGCAAGGATCATGGTGATGCATAGCAACGAGAGGGGAGAGTATTGTCCACGTACCCTCCTAGACCGTAAGCGGAAGCGTTATGACAACGCGGTTGATGTAGTCGTACGTCTTAATGATCCGACCGATCCAAGTACCGAACGTACGGCACCTCCGAGTTCAGCACACGCTCAGCTCGATGACGATCCCCGGACTCGATCCAGCAATGTGTCGGGATGAGTTCCACAAGACGACGTCGTGGTGACGATGATGATGTTCTACGGTGCGCAGGCTTCGCGAAACTCCGCGACGATATGACCGAGGTGGAATATGGTGGAGGGGGGCACCGCACACGGCTAAGGAACGATCACGTAGATCAACTTATCTCATGGGGTGCCCCCCTGCCCCAGTATATAAAGGAGCAAGGGGGGAGGAGGCCGGCCCTAGGAGGGGGCCCGCTAAGTGTGGAGTCCTACTAGGACTCCCTAGTCCTAGTAGGATCCACCTCCCTTGTTGGAGTAGGAGAAGGGGAAAGAGGGGGAGAGGAATAAGGAAAAGGGGGCTGCGCCCCTTGTCCAATTCGGACCGGAGGGGGCGCGCAGGCCTCCTTCCTTTTGTCCTCTCTCCTCTATTCCCATATGGCCCAATAAGGCCCATATACTCCCCGGCGAATTCCCGTAACTCTCCCAGACTCGAAAAATACCCGAATCACTCGGAACCTTTCCGAACTCCGAATATAGTCGTCCAATATATCGATCTTTATGTCTCGGCCATTTTGAGACTCCTCGTCATGTCCCCGATCTCATCCGGGACTCCGAACGCCTTCGGTACATCAAAACTCATAAACTCATAATATAACCGTCATCGAAACCTTAAGCGTGCGGACCCTACGGGTTCGGGAACTATGTAGACATGACCTAGAACTACTTGTTCAATAATCAATAGCGGAACCTGGATGCTCATATTGGCTCCTACATATTCTACGAAGATATTTATCGGTCAAACCGCATAACAACATACGTTGTTCCCTTTGTCATCGGTATGTTACTTGCTCGAGATTCGATCGTCGGTATCCAATACCTAGTTCAATCTCGTTACCGGCAAGTCTCTTTTCTCGTTACGTAATGCATCATTCCGTAACTAACTCATTAGCTACATTGCTTGCAAGGCTTATAGTGATGTGCATTACCGAGAGGGCCCAGAGATACCTCTCCGACAATCGGAGTGACAAAACCTACTCTCGAAATACGCCAACCCAACATGTACCTTTGGAGACCTGTAGTACTCCTTTATAATCACCCAGTTACGTTGTGACGTTTGGTAGCACCCAAAGTGTTCCTCTGGTAAACGGGAGTTGCATAATCTCATAGTTACAGAAACATGTATAAGTCATGAAGAAAGCAATAGCAACATACTAAACGATCAAGTGCTAGGCTAACGGAATGGGTCAAGTCAATCACATCATTCCTCTAATGATGTGATCCCGTTAATCAAATGACAACTCATGTTTATGGCTAGGAAACTTAACCATCTTTGATTCAACGAGCTAGTCAAGTAGAGGCATACTAGTGACACTATGTTTGTCTATGTATTCACACATGTATTATGTTTCCGGTTAATACAATTCTAGCATGAATAATAAACATTTATCATGATATAAGGAAATAAATAATAACTTTATTATTGCCTCTAGGGCATATTTCCTTCACTATCAAGGGGGGCTCTCTAGTGAGTAGCTTGATCGTATCGTTCGTCGAGAGCTCAAACCATTGCATCCTTGCATCATCTCTCTTGGTTCTTGTTTGGTTCCTCTCCTTGTGAGATTTGTATCTCATGGTCATCTTCTTGACAAGCTCTAGTTCATCGAAAACCAATTTCATATGCATCTTATTTTGTGTTTTTGGTGTTGGAGTTTTTACCAGTCTTAATTAAGAAAGGGTTCTCACCATTTTATTTTTGGTATTTTCTCAATTGTTTTTTCTTGATATTTCTATCAATATTGTGTTTGCTCTTGTCATAAGTGAGGGAGTCCTGGACTAAGGGGTCCTCGGGTGTCCGGCCTGTTAGCCATGGGCAGGACTGATGGGCTGTGAAGACATGGAGACCGAAGACTGCACCCGTGTCCGGATGGGACTCTCCTTGGCGTTGAAGGCAAGCTTGGCAACCGGATATGTAGATTCCTTTCTTTGTAACCGACCTGATGTAACCCTAGATCCTCCCGATGTCTATATAAACCGGAGGACTTAGTCCGGAAAGGATAGATACTCATTACCATAGTCATACAGGCTAGAGTTCTAGGGTTTAGCCATTACGATCTCGTGGTAGATCAACTCTTGTAATACTCATATTCATCAAGATCAATCAAGCATGAAGTAGGGTATTACCTCCATAGAGAGGGCCCGAACCTGGGTAAACATCGTGTCCCTTGTCTCCTGTTACCATCGACTTTAGACGCACAGTTCGAGACCCCCTACCAGAGATCTGCAGGTTTTGACATCGATATTGGTGCTTTCATTGAGAGTTCCACTGCGCCGTTGACAACAGGATTGATGACTTGCCTCGTCCTTAAAGACAATATCACCGCCGGAGGAGAACTGGCCCCAGGCCAAACCCTCCGGCTGGGTGGCTTTACCATGACCGCCTGTTCGGTCGCTAAGCCGACGATGACCTCTCGGGCCATCGAAAATCCCCTTCGTATCGACTCCAAACACTCCAAGCATATGGATCCGGCGGAGTTTTCGTCTTTAAACGAGCTCATTGATCGCATCGCCGCCCTGGGAATCGCCACAGATTACGATCGGATCGGGCTTAAACCCGACCAAAGAGAAATCAAATCTCCACCGGTCACCCACGAGATAGCGGTAGTCGAGGAGCAAGACGGCGACTCTTCCCCTATACTAAAGATGGACTATGTCCGAATCGCCGACCCTGCAGAGCCGGATACCCACCAGCAAAAGGAGGTGACCGGCTTTTCGAACATAGAATCGGACGGCGGTCATAGGCAATCAGAAGATACTCCGGAGCCCAGACTGTTGAGTCTGGAAAACCTTCAGACTCCGGATCATCGATCGGGTCAGGGTCCGAATCCAATTCCACCCACCCACCCAGACATAAGCGCTCTCATGAGCATACAACGGTAGTCTCAGGAAACGGTCCACCACTTCTGGGCCAGATTCCTCCTTGTCAAGGACAAGGTTAAAGATTGCCGCGACGAGGACGCGATATTTGCGTTTTGCAACAATTGCATGAACGAAGGAATCCTCAACACCATTAATCGCCGCCGTATACAACACTTCGCTGACTTGGAAACTATCGTACAGAAGTAAAGCACAATGGAAAGCGCCTGGAAAGATCAGGCAGCTTGTTGGGAGCCATCGGTCCCAACTCAACAACTGGTCCAGGCGAAAAGGGCACATCCCCGTGGCACGCCCAGTCTAATAGCCAAGAAAAATAAACCCATTACGCGGCATGGAACCGTTTTGGAGGGATGGCTCGATGGCCCATGCAAAATACACACAACACCGGACACCATACCAACCCACAGCCCTAGAGCATGTTGGATACTCTGGCAGGTAGCCAAGAGCGGCGAGGACTTCCTTACCAAAAACACCCCAGAGCAACACCCTCCAGAAGATGACGACCCCAGAGTATTGACGGTCTTTGAGACATTTGCTTCAAATAGTAAGCGCAAAAGGGCACTCGGTGACCTCGCCGAAGTCTGTCAAATCGCCGTGATAAACCCTTGGAACGACACGACTATAACCTTCAATGCCGGTGACGAACCGAAATACAAGACAGTTCGAGTGCCAGCCGCATTAGTCCTCAGTCCCATCGTGGATAGCTTTAGACTCACCAAGGTCCTCATGGACGGCGGCAGCGGACTAAACCTCATCTATGAGGATACAGTCCACAAAATGGAAATAGACAGGAGCCGCATAAAGCAAAGCAGCACGACCTTCCGAGGAATCATTCCCAGTCGGGAGGCGAGGTGCGCGGGAAAAATCACACTTGACGTGGTATTCAGCACGCCAGAGAATTATCGGTTCGAAGAAATAACCTTCCAAGTGGCTCCTTTCAGTAGTGGATACCACGCCCTGTTGGGGCCGGATGCTTTTACACGCTTCCAAGCTATACCTCATTACGGGTATATGAAGCTCAAAATGCCCGGGCCAAACGGCATAATCACTCTTGTTAGTGATCCGGACATAGCACTCCGTGCTGAAAACAAAACCGCATCCCTGGACCTTGAGGCATTATCTGAAGCCCTCGCGGCCGAAGAATTAACTGCACTGCGCTCTACGGTGGATAAGGACGATGTGATCTTAGACAAACGACCCAAATCCTTCTCCTTCAAGCCGGCAGAAGAAATAGTCAAATTGCAGGTCCACCCAACGGACCCCAAGAAGACAGCATCTATTGGAGCACAACGAGACCCAACGGTCGACGCCACACTAAGGGATTTCCTTCGCGAAAACTGGGATATATTCGCCTGGCACCCTTCTGACATGCCTGGAATCCCACGTGAGCTGGCCGAACATAGCCTTAATATCTTAAAGGGATACAAACCAATCAAACAAGCACTACGACGCTTTTCCAAGCCCAAACTCAAGCTATGGGGGAGGAGCTGGCCAAGCTAATTGAGGCCAGATTCATCAGAGAAATAAAACATCCGGACTGGCTGGCAAAACTGGTGATGGTACCAAAGAAGGACAAATCCTGGCGGTTGTGCGTCGATTTTAAAGACCTCAATAAAGCTTGCCCTAACGATCCCTTCCCCCTCCCCCGCATTGATCAAATCATTGATGCTACCGCAGGAGACGACTCACTGTGCTTCCTTGATGCATACTCCGGGTACCATCAAATCAAAATGAAGGAGTCCGACTAATCTACAACAACATTCATTACCCCATATGGGCCATTCTGCTTCAACACCAAGCCCTTCGGGCTCAAGAACGCCGGCACCACATACCAACGCATGATTCAAACATGCGTGGAGAAACAGATCGGCAAGACAGTTGAAGCTTATGTGGACGGCGTCTGTAACGCCCCGGATTCGATGCGCCAGGTGTCGTTCAGTTATTCGTCGGTGTTGCCATGTCATTTGCTTGCGTGTTGCACCTTGCCATGTCATCATCTACATTTCATACCATGTCATCATGTGCATTTCATTTTGCATACGTGTTCGTCTCATGCATCCGAGCATTTTGCCCGTTGTCCGCTTTTGCAATCCGCACTCCTATGTCCCCGGCGCCCCTTTTACCTCTTTTTCGTAAAGGGTGTTAAACTTTCTCGGAATGGACCGAGTCTTGCCAAGCGGCCTTGGTATAGCACCGGTAGACCGCCTGTCAAGTTTCGTGCCATTTGGAGGTCGTTTGATACTCCAACGGTTAACCGGGTAACCATAAAAGCCTCTTTTGTTGCAGCCCAACACCCCTTCCAAAGTGGCCCAAAACCCATCTAACTCCCCTCCATGCTCTCGGTCGTTCGATCACGATCACGTGGCCGAAAACCGCACCCCATTTGGACTCTCCTAGCTCCCTCTATCTATAAATAAGCCTCCCCCTCCGAAATCCCGGGTCTTCTTCCTCCCGAAACCCTAAAAATCGTCCCCGCGCTCGCCGGACACTTCCGCCGCCACCGGACGAAACCGCCGCCGCCCAGAGCCATCAAGGCGTCACCACATGGCGCCCGCTCCCGCCGCCGCCATGCCCGCTCGACCAGCACAAGGGCCATGTATTTTTGTGATCTCTGTGGTGACTAGCACAAGCATGCAAACTAGGCTTCATGATGTTGCTGATTTCAGCCCCTGCTCACTGATATTTTTATGCCATGTAAACTTGATGCTACCGAGAGATCCATGCATATTTTGAGATACTTCAGAAGGATGTTTTGAACATATGGTTATTCTCTATCCATCCATGCCCTTGTTTGCAATTATAGAGTGCCATAGCTTGAGTCAATCGAGCTCTACTTTTGCTATAAAATGTTTCCTGGCAGATTGTTTACATGTTATTCAATTTTGCCAAGGTTGTTGTAGTTGATCCGTGTATGCTATGATGTTGTTCTTGCCATGTATAGCTTCTATGCCATGTATTCTTACTGTGAGTTGCCTTGACATGCCATGTATTGTTCTGTGGTGAGTGGTTCAAGCTCACCAACATGCCTACTTATTGTTGTTCCTGCCATGTATGAATCTGTGATATAACTTGCCATGTTTACATGGGTGCCATTATATTATCTGATCCTTTGTGGCTCATGGTCAGTAAAGGACATTTGATATATGCATTTAGTAGATTCATGCCATGCCTTTGTTTTCCATGATAAGTTCCTGTAGCATGTTGTTTGATAGCTCTAAACATTGCAACCTGATGTTATTTCTGCTAAAGTCTGAAACTGTTATTATTTGCAATCTTGCCATGTGTGTTTGAGCATGTTTTAGTCATTTCTGGAGATAGCTCAGTGTTCATGTTTTGTAATGCTTTACCTGTACATCATGCCCATGCCTTTTGTTATTATGTTAAGATGCTGTAGCTTGTTGTTTTGATGATTGCAATATGCCTAGTTGCTGTTTTGGACAGATTATTGTTATGTCTTGTATAGGGTGTATGTGTTGAACCGTTGCTCCGTTTTGAGTGTGCTCTATATGAAACTTGCTTGATTTTGCATGTAGTTTCATATTATCATGTTGCATCCTTGTTTTGAGGTGTTTGCTTGATGTTTGTATGCATTTTGTATCAATGCCATGTTTAACTTGTTTTGCTCATATCTTCTAGGTCGTAGCTCCGAATCTAATGAACTTTATATGTAACTTGACCAGAATTTCGTGTAGATCATCGTGGTGCATCTTAACTTGCTGTTTAACAACTTGAACATAAGGTTTATTCATATCTGGACCAATTTCGAAATTTGCATATGAGGACTTACCGGAATTGTTATATGGTTGTTTCCGGCCTCATTTAAACTTGCCTTGATGTGTTGCTCTTGTTTGCATCATCTCTTGCCATGAGTAGCCTCATCTAGATTTGTCATGCATCATGTTTGTTGTGCATCTTGTCATGTTCATGTGTGGTGTGTTTACTATGTGGTGTGCTTCTTCTTGTTAGTTCCCGCTTGCTTGCGATCGTGAGGATTCGCTTCGCTCACGCTTGGTTCGGCTTCATCCGCTCGCCTTCTTCATGGACTTGTTCTTCTTCCTTGCGGATTTCAGGCAAGATGACCGCTACCCTGGATCTCACTACTATCATTGCTATGCTAGTTGCTTCGTTCTATCGCTATGCTGCGCTACCTATTACCTGTTTATCAAGCCATCCCAAATTGCCATGTCAGCCTCTAACCTTTTCCCCTTCCTAGCAAACCGTTGTTTGGCTATGTTACCGCTTTGCTCAGCCCTCTTATAGCGTTGTTAGTTGCAGGTGAAGATGAAGTTTGTTCCTTGTTGAACATGGAGATGTTGTTCCTTGTTGGAACATGTTTACTTGTTGGGATATCACAATATATCTTATTTAATTAATGCATCTATATACTTGGTAAAGGGTGGAAGGCTCGGCCTTATGCCTGGTGTTTTGTTCCACTCTTGCCGCCCTAGTTTCCGTCATATCGGTATTATGTTCCCGGATTTTGCGTCCCTAACGCGGTCGGGTGATTTATGGGACCCCTTGACAGTTCGCTTTGAATAAGACTCCTCCAAAGAAGGCCCAACATTGGTTTTACCATTTGCCTCACCACCACCTACATTTCCCTTGGGAGTAATTAACCCAAGGGTCATCTTTATTTAGCCCCCGGGCCAATGCTTATCTAAGTGTTGGTCCGAACCGAGCTGACTCTGGGGGCCACCTTGAGGCAACCCGAGGATTGGTTTTACTCGTAGCTAGTCTCATCCGTGTTGCCACGAGAACGAGATATGTGCAGCTCCTATCGGGATTGTCGGCGATCGGGCGGCTTTGCTGGTCTTGTTTTATTATCTGTCGAAATGTCTTGTAGCCGGATTCGAGACTGATCGGGTCTTCCGGGAGAAGGAATATCCTTCGTTGATCGCGAGAGCTTATCATGGGCTAAGTTGGGACACCCCGCAGGATATAAACTTTGAGAGCCGTGCCCGCGTTATGTGGCAGATGGGAATTTGTTAATATCCGTTGTAGTAAACTTGAAGCAAACTCTTCTAAAATACACCAACCGTGTGTAACCGTGAGTGTCTCTTTTCGGGTTGATCGAGAGGAGAACACGGTTTCTTGGTTATGTCTGACGTAAGTAGGAGTTCATGATCACTTCTTGATCATTACTAGTTGACGACCGTTCCTTTGTTTCTCTTCTCGCTCTCATTTGCGTATGTTAGTCACCATATCATGCTTAGCCGCTGCTGCAACCTCACCATTTTACCCCTTCCTTTCCCTTTAAGCTTTGCTAGTCTTGATACCCATGGTAATGGGATTGCTGAGTCCTTGTGGCTCACAGATTACTACACCACCGATTGCGATACAGGTTTGCGATGATCATGACGCGAGAGCGATGCTTGCTTGCGTTGAGTTCTTCTTCTGCTTCTTCGATCAGGGGATAGGTTCCAGGTCGGCAGCCTGGGCTAGCAGGGTGGATGTCGTTTGAGTTTCTATTTATGTTTCATCCGTAGTCGGATGTTGTTCTCACGTATGATGTTGATGTATTCTTGTGGCATTTGTGCCTTATGTATGTATCCCCATCTTTTATGTAATGTTGATGTAATGATATCCACCTTGCAAAAGCGTTTCAATATGCGGGTCTATCCTTGGTGGGACCGAAGAGTTCCTTTTGGATAGGGTCGCATATTGGGCGTGACAAGTTGGTATCAGAGCCTCGACCGACCCTAGAAGCCCCCTTGATTGATCGTGTAGTTTGGCCGTTGTCGAGTCTAGAAGAAAACTGTTTTCGGAGTCTAGTTATATCGGAGAGTAGGAATTCTTTTTACTCCTTTGTCCCTTCGTCGCTCAGGTGAGGACTTGACGTAGGTGTTTTGAACTACTCCTCTTCCCATTCAAATTTTTCTTTAGGTTCACACAGTTGGTTTTTTCGATCATTGCTCCTCAGCTCTTTTGATCCGGTGCATTTTTCGTCAAGTCGATTCGACCATCTTCATCTTTGCCAAGTTCAATCCTCAGTTCTTCCTCCGACGTCGTTGTTTTTCCTTGTCCGAAGTTGTCTTTGTTTTTCCCACCCGCCCTCCCTTCTTCTTCTCGGAACCGGAGTCTGTAATCGAGTATCCATCCTACTTGTGTAAAGTTTTTGCTCTCTCTCCTCAATGATTTCAACCGGTGTTTTCTCTTCAAGATATTCGTCGTTTCCCCTCCCGAGTTTCCTTTCTTTTCCCGCCCTCCCGCCCTCTTCTTCCCGGAGTCTCTTCAGTCTTCCCTCAATCATTTCAACCGGTGAATTCTCTTTTGTTTGAGATTCTTCATCCCTTTCTTTTTCCGGTGCACTCAATTCAAGTTTTTTGGGTTGATCACATTCTTTTCCTTGGATCAAGTGTTCTCCTTGCTCGTTCGCCTCTCGCCAGTTTATCCTTCCGGAGTGTTCAACACATCTCAGGAGATTCGTCTGTGTTCCAATTAATTCGAGGTTGTCACCTCATTCAAATTTTTCAAGTGTTCCGGTGCATCTTCTATCTTTTCAGCATCCCTTTCCAACGGTGTTTTCTTTTAGTGGGCCCTAACCCACAGGTCTTTTCCCAGGATCTTACCTGACTCTTCTAATTTTCCCGGAGTTATTCCCAATTCTTTTCAAGTGTGACGTAAGAATGAATATCATCAGTCAGATGTTTTTCCAAGATCGATTTCAAATCATTTTCATTGTTGACTCAACGTCTTTGTTTTTCATTCTCCCGGAGTATCTCATTAATTTTGGTGATGTTTATCGTCGTCCTTTGAAGACCGAAGTAGAGTTTTCCCTAAATCTCGTCCGTTCTCCCAGAAGATTCGCGGTGCTAGCTCGATGTTATCCTATCCAGTTGTTTCCAGTTGTGCAATTCTTTTCATCCATCCGGAGCATTTCAGGAGTTGCTTTCCGTCTCAATCATCCGGAGGCCATCTTTTCGGAAGATTTCTTCGTTCCAAGTTTTCAAAGTCGTTTTCTAATTATTCTATATCCGTGCCCTTCGCTCGTCTCAATATTCTTCCGTGTTATGCTCAAGCATTCATTAATCAGTTCGCGATCTCTTCGATCTCTTTCTCTAAATTCCCTCAAGTATCTTCATGCTTTTCTAATTCTTTCCGGCGATCCGTTCTCTTCTCTTTGTTCATTTTCATTTTCACGGTGGTTCGTCCAAGATTCTTTTTCCTTGATTATCATATTAATCAATTCGTTCTTTCCAATCCTACCGGTGGTTCATGAAGACCTTTCTCAAGTTTTGTGCTATTTTCCCCTTAATTCTTTTTCAAGAAGAATAAGTAGTTTGCAAAATCCATTTTGTCATCAATTTTATTTGATGAAGGATAAGCATGCAATAAATCTTATTCTTATTTCATACAAGTGATTAATCCCTTCCTTCAGAGTTTATTCGTGAGGAATAAATTCTAGATCCAAGTGTTTCCATCTTTTCTTTTCCGGAGTACAGAAATTTCCTCGGCCATCTCGTCGGAACCGCCATCTAAATCATCGCAAGGCTCATCTTATTCTTTCTTCCTTCATTCTATCTCATCATCCTTTTGTTACTGGAGTTTTTCATGGTGGTTCTTCATGATTTAATTCTTTCTTCAAGAGTTCATCAAGATTTTGTTGGTGGAGTTCAAGTATCTTTTCTTCTCGCATCTCGAAGTGCATTTAATTCTCTGTATTCATTTGAAGTGGAGATTTGCATTTCTTCGTTCTTCTCAGCTATCCAATCATTTCCGTTTGTGGTCGGTTATCACCTTATAATTTTGAGATGTTTTCCATAAGTCCACAACAAGCTTATTCTTTCGTTGTTGATTTTTTTCAACAACTCCGTTCAATCCTTCCTTCTAAGTTCTTTTCATTCAATTCTTTCAATTCTTCCGGAGGCATTGTGTTGTTCCTCTCGTCAACTATCGTTCCATTTTGTCAAACTCAGTTCCAACTCCTTCCATGTTCAGCCGGAGTGCTGCATAAATCCTTTCAGTCTTATCCGTTTCTTTTCTCATTCTAACCACTCCGGTTAGAAAGAGTGGTTTCATAGTCTGTCTGATTCCGTGAGCTTTTGATTCTCGTCATTCTCGTCATTTCTCTCTTCTTCTCGTGTGCTCTCGATTCTTTGCTTCTTCTCTGGAGTTCTTGCTTCACCTCATCCCTTTTCCCTTCTGTCTCGGTCCTAAGATCTCGGGACGAGATCTCTTGTTAGTGGAGGAGTGTTGTAACGCCCCGGATTCGATGCGCCAGGTGTCCTTCAGTTATTCGTCGGTGTTGCCATGTCATTTGCTTGCGTGTTGCACCTTGCCATGTCATCATGTGCATTTCATTTTGCATATGTGTTCATCTCATGCATCCGAGCATTTTCCCCGTTGTCCGTTTTGCAATCCGGCACTCCTATGTCCCCCGGCGGCCCCTTATACCTCTTTTCGTGTGCGGGTGTTAAACTTTCTCGGAATGGACCGAGTCTTGCCAAGCGGCCTAGGTATAGCACCGGTAGACCGCCTGTCAAGTTTCGTGCAATTTGGAGGTCGTTTGATACTCCAACGGTTAACCGGGTAACCGTAAAAGCCTCTTTTGTTGCAGCCCAACACCCCTTCCAAAGTGGCCCAAAACCCATCTAACTCCCCTCCATGCTCCGGCCGAAAATCGCACCCCATTTGGACTCTCCTAGCTCCCTCTATCTATAAATAAGCCTCCCCCTCCGAAATCCCGGGTCTTCTTCCTCCCGAAACCCTAAAAATTGTCCCCACACACGGACACGTCCGCCGCCACCGACGAAACCGCCGCCGCCTTCAGCAGCTCATCGGGCGTCGCGACACGTGGCGCCCGCTCGCCGCACACGCGGCCTGCTAGGCCTCGCACGGGCCCTCTCGCCCATCCATCACCGCCGCCCACTGCCTGCCCCAGCCCGCCGCCTTGGCGCCGCAAGCCGCTGCCGCCCGCCTGGGCGCCGCCCGCCCGCTAACGCCGCCCTCCTCCCGTCTTCCCGCTGACGCTGCCGCGGCGCTGCCGCCATCACGCCGCCAGCTCGCACTTCTCGCCGCCGCCTCCTCCCCGGCCGGCTTCCCGTTCCCCGCCTCCTCGGCCGCCCCTCGTCGGAGATCTCGCGCCGCCGCCTCCTCGCCGGATCGGGTCGGGTGGATGAGATCCACCCGTCCCCGATCCAAACGCCTCCCGCGTCCCCGGATCTCCTCGTCCCGCACGCCTCCGTCCAGGTTGACTCCCCCTCCGCTTTCGCTAAGTCCCCAGATTCCAGTATTTTTTTATGCATTTTCATCGCATCATATCTCTGCATCCGTAGCTCCATTTCGTGCGTGTAATATGTCAAATTGTTCGTCTCGACGAGTACATCATTTCATCTTATTGCATCATTTTCATTTGAGCTCATCTTGATGCCCGAAATTCTGTTAGATGAGTGCTATGTGATGTTAGTTTCAGATTCTTATCAGAACATGCACTTTTGTCATTTTTGCCATGATTGATGTGTGCACCCTATGAACTTGAGTCCTACATGTGTTTTGTAATATGCCATGCCATCTTTACAGGGGTGTATGCCATGTATTTTTGTGATCTCTGTGGTGACTAGCACAAGCATGCAAACTAGGCTTCATGATGTTGCTGATTTCAGCCCCTGTTCTACTGATATTTTTATGCCATGTAAACTTGATGCTACCGAGAGATCCATGCATATTTTGAGATACTTCAGTAAGGATGTTTTGAACATATGGTTATTCTCTATCCATCCATGCCCTTGTTTGCAATTATAGAGTGCCATAGCTTGAGTCAATCGAGCTCTACTTTTGCTATAAAATGTTTCCTGGCAGATTGTTTACATGTTATTCAATTTTGCCAAGGTTGTTGTAGTTGATCCGTGTATGCTATGATGTTGTTCTGGACATGTATAGCTTCTATGACATGTCTTCTTACTGTGAGTTGCCTTGACATGCCATGTATTGCTCTGTGGTGAGTGGTTCAAGCTCACCAACATGCCTACTTATTGTTGTGCCTGCCATGTATGAATCTGTGATATAACTTGCCATGTTTACATGGGTGCCATTATATTGTCTGATCCTTTGTGGCTCATGGTCAGGAAAGGACATTTGATCTATGCATTTAGTAGATTAATGCCATGCCTTTGTTTGCCATGATAAGTTCCTGTAGCATGTTGTTTGATAGATCTAAACATTGCAACCTGATGTTATTTCTGCTAAAGTCTGAAACTGTTATTATTTGCAATCTTGCCATGTGTGTTTGAGCATGTTTTAGTCATTTCTGGAGATAGCTCAGTGTTCATGTTTTGTAATGCTTTACCTGTACATCATGCCCATGCCTTTTGTTATTATGTTAAGATGCTGTAGCTTGTTGTTTTGATGCTTGCAATATGCCTAGTTGCTGTTTTGGACAGATTGTTGTTATGTCTTGTATAGGGTGTATGTGTTGAACCGCTGTTCCGCTTTTGAGTGTGCTCTATATGAAACTTGCTTGATTTTGCATGTAGTTTCATATTATCATGTTGCATCCTTGTTTTGAGGTGTTTGCTTGATGTTTGTATGCATTTTGCATCAATGCCATGTTTAACTTGTTTTGCTCATATCTTCTAGGCCGTAGTCTCAATCTAATGAACTTTATATGTAACTTGACTAGAATTTCGTGTAGATCATCGTGGTGCATCTTAACTTGCTGTTTAACAACTTGAACATAAGGTTTATTCAGATCTGGACCAATTTCGAAATTTGCATATGAGGACTTACCGAATTGTTATATGTTGTTTCCGCCTCATTTAAACTTGCCTTGATGTGTTGCTCTTGTTTGCATCATCTCTTGCCATGAGTAGCCTCATCTAGATTTTTCATGCATCATGTTTGTTGTGCATCTTGTCATGTTCATGTGTGGTGTGTTTACTATGTGGTGTGCTTCTTCTTGTTAGTTCCCGCTTGCTATGCGATCGTGAGGATTCGCTCGCTCACGCTTGGTTCGCTTCATCCGTTCGTCTTCTTCATGGACTTGTTCTTCTTCCTTGGCGGGATTTCAGGCAAGATGACCGCTACCCTGTATCTCACTACTATCATTGCTATGCTAGTTGCTTCGTTCTATCGCTATGCTGCGATACCTATTACCTGTTTATCAAGCCATCCCAAATTGCCATGTCAGCCTCTAACCTTTTTCCCCTTCCTAGCAAACCGTTGTTTGGCTATGTTACCGCTTTGCTTAGCCCCTCTTATAGCGTTGTTAGTTGCAGGTGAAGATGAAGTTTGTTCCTTGTTGGAACATGGAGATGTTGTTCCTCGTTGGAACATGTTTACTTGTTGGGATATCACAATATATCTTATTTAATTAATGCATCTATATACTTGGTAAAGGGTGGAAGGCTCGGCCTTATGCCTGTGTTTTGTTCCACTCTTGCCGCCCTAGTTTCCGCTATATCGGTATTATGTTCCCGGATTTTGCGTCCCTAACGCGGTCGGGTGATTTATGGGACCCCTTGACAGTTCGCTTTGAATAAGACTCCTCCAAAGAAGGCCCAACATTGGTTTTACCATTTGCCTCACCACCACCTACATTTCCCTTGGGAGTAATTAACCCAAGGGTCATCTTTATTTAGCCCCCCCGGCCAATGCTTGTCTAAGTGTTGGCCCGAACCGAGCTGCCTGCGGGGCCACCTTGAGGCAACCCGAGGATTGGTTTTACTCGTAGCTAGTCTCATCCGGTGTTGCCCTGAGAACGAGATATGTGCAGCTCCTATCGGGATTGTCGGCGCATCGGGCGGCTTTGCTGGTCTTGTTTTATTACTGTCGAAATGTCTTGTAGCCGGATTCCGAGACTGATCGGGTCTTCCCGGGGAGAAGGAATATCCTTCGTTGATCGCGAGAGCTTATCATGGGCTAAGTTGGGACACCCCTGCAGGGTATAAACTTTCGAGAGCCGTGCCCACGGTTATGTGGCAGATGGGAATTTGTTAATATCCGGTTGTAGTAAACTTGAAGCAAACTCATCTAAAATACACCAACCGTGTGTGTAACCGTGAGTGTCTCTTTTCGGGGTTGATCGAGAGGAGAACACGGTTTCTTGGGTTATGTCTGACGTAAGTAGGAGTTCAGGATCACTTCTTGATCATTACTAGTTGACGACCGTTCCTTTGTTTCTCTTCTCGCTCTCATTTGCGTATGTTAGCCACCATATCATGCTTAGTCGCTGCTGCAACCTCACCATTTTACCCCTTCCTTTCCCTTTAAGCTTTGCTAGTCTTGATACCCATGGTAATGGGATTGCTGAGTCCTCGTGGCTCACAGATAACTACACCACTAGTTGCAGGTACAGGTTTGCGATGATCATGACGCGAGAACGATGCTTGCTTGCGTTGAGTTCTTCTTCTGCTTCTTCGATCAGGGGATAGGTTCCAGGTCGGCAGCCTGGGCTAGCAGGGTGGATGTCGTTTGAGTTTCTATTTATGTTTCATCCGTAGTCGGATGTTGTTCTCGCGTATGATGTTGATGTATTCTTGTGGCATTTGTGCCTTATGTATGTATCCCCATCTTTTATGTAATGTTGATGTAATGATATCCTTGGTGGGACCGACGAGTTCCTTTGGGATAGGGTCGCATATTGGGCGTGACAGCGTCGTCATCAAAACTAGGCACGTTGAAACACTAATAGACGATTTACGTCTGACATTCGACAACCTCCGCGCGTATGACATCAAGCTCAATCCGGAAAAGTGTGTTTTCGGCGTCCTCGCGGGGAAACTGCTAGGCTTCATCATTTCCAATAGAAGAATTGAAGCAAATCCAGCCAAAATTCGAGCTCTGTCTCAATGGGCTATGCCAACGGACCTCAAACAAGTCCAAAAACTCACGGGTTGTGTGGCAGCTCTAAGCCGCTTTATCTCCAGATTAGGAGAAAAGGCACTGCCACTCTATCGCCTTTTACGGCGAACCGATCACTTCGAGTGGACGGACGCGGCAATAGCCAGACTAGTGGAAATAAAAACACTTCTAGCAAGCAACCCAATCCTGGACGCACCCAACATTGGTGAACCCATGATATTATACATATCGGCAACACATCAGGTGGTGAGCGCCGTGCTCGTCATTGAACGAGAACAGGATGGACACAAATTCCCGCTTCAGAAGCTAGTATACTATGTATCCACTGTTCTTACACCATGCAAATCCCAGTACCCCCATTATCATAGGATAGCATATGCGGTCTTTATGGCATCACGAAAGCTACGACACTACTTCCAGGAGTGTTCGATCACGGTGGCTTCCGAAGTACCACTCAACGACATAATAAACAACCGCGATGCCATAGGCCGGATTGACAAGTGGGCCATTGAGCTCCTTCCATTTGATATTACATACAAACCACGTCGAGCTATCAAATCCCAAGTACTGGCTGACTTCGTCGTCGAATGGACAGAGGCCGAACTCCCTAAAGAGTACGGCACATATTCCAATTGGGTTATGTACTTTGGTGGCTCCAAAATGCTGGCAGGGCTAGGAGCGGGCGTCATTTTAACGTACCCTACTGGAGACGTTGTTCAGTACGTACTCCAAATACTATACACAGACGCCAACAACGCAGTCGAATACGAGGCCTTATTGCACGGTCTCCGGATGGCTGTCTCCATGAGCATACAATGCCTGGAAGTGCGCGGGGACTCAAACCTTGCAATATCTCAAATAAATGGAGACTTCGATGCCAAAGATCCGAAGATGGCAGCTTATCGTAATGCCGTCATAAAAATATCGGCTCGGTTCGAGGGGCTCGAGTTCCATCATGTGGCTCGAGAGAGTAATCGAGCGGCGGACGTTCTTGCTCGTATCGGCGCCAAGCGCGACCCCATCCCAACTAATATCTTCCTGGAAAGGCTTTTTAAGCCATCCGTGGTGTGGCAGGGGAAAACAGCAACACAAGTCCAGACCCGAACATAACCCCAGTTTCCGAACACACCGATATCATCGAAGGCTCAGCCACCAAAATAACACCATTGGCACATCTCATCATGGCAGTCATTGCCCCATGGACCGAACCCTTCCTGGCCTACCTTAGCAGGAAGGAACTTCCTGAGGATCACAATGAGACCCGCCGCATTGTCCGGCGTTCGAAGGCCTACAAGGTTCATGATGGAGAGCTCTATAAGAAAAGCGCTACCGGAGTCCTTCAAAGATGTATCTCTCAGGAGGAGGGGCGACAGCTCCTGGCTGAGATTCATGCCGGTCTCGGAGGGCACCACGCCGCAGCTCGGGCCCTTGTTAGTGTGACGCCCCCGGTTCAATCGTACACTAATCATGCACGCAAATGTGTACGATCAAGATCAGGGACTCACGGGAAGATATCACAACACAACTCTGAAAATAAAATGAGTCATACAAGCATCATAATACAAGCCAGGGGCCTCGAGGGCTCGAATACAAGTGCTCGATCATAGACGAGTCAGCGGAAGCAACAATATCTGAGTACGCATATAAGTTAAACAAGTTGCCATAAGATGGCTAGCACAAACTGGGATACAGATCGAAGAGGCGCAGGCCTCCGCCTCGATCCTCCTAACTACTCCTGGTCGTCCGCGTCCATGGGGGCTGCACGTAGTAGTAGGCGCCCAGTAGTAGTCATCATCGACGGTGGCGTCGCCTCGGCTCCATCGTGCTGTTGCAGCAATCGAGTAGAGATAGGGGAAAAGGGGAAACAATGCAACCGTGAGTACTCATCCAAAGTACTGCAAGCAAGGAGCTACACTACATATGCATGGATATATGTGTAAAGGGCCATATCGATGGACCGAATCGCAGAATGCCGAATAAGAGGGGATAGCTAGTCTTATCAAGACTGCGCTTCAGCAGCCTCCGCTTTGCAGCTTGTTGCGTAGAGTAGATCAAGTCCTCCAATTAGCATCACATAGCAATAATCCTACCCGCGATCCTCCTCGTAACCACCGAGAGAGAGCGACCACCGGTTGTATCCGCACTTGGAAGGGTGTGTTTTATTAAGTATCCGGTTCTAGTTGTCATAAGGTCAAGGTACAACTCCAAGTCGCCCTGTTATCGAAGATCACGGCTATCCGAATAGATTAACTTCCCTGCAGCGCGCACCACATAACCCAACATGCTTGATCCCATTTGGCCGGACACATTTTTCGGTCATGCCCGCCGCTGAAGATCAACACGCCGCAGCCCCACCTAGGCACAACAGAGAGGTCAAGACGCCGTCTAAACCTAAGCGCCAGGGTCCAGGCCCATCGCCTGAAAGCACACCTGCAGACGCTGTATACGCTGCCGGAAGCAGACCTAGCCTAGTGGCGCTCCAAATCAAATCCGGCGCTACCGCCATCGTGACATCACGAAGTGCCGCCGATACCACCACGCCGAAAGTGCCCATATCTTTCCCACGAGTTGGTTAGTGCGTATAGGCCCGTGAGCCGACTCGGATCAAATACCAAGAACTCGTTGCGTGTTAAGTATCCGCGAACGCCGAACAGGCCAGTCCACCTCTCTCCTAGGCGGTCTCAACTCGCCATGTCGCCCGCCACAAAGATCCATCCAGAGGGCCGTCGGGATAAGGGTCCTTTCAGCCACCAACTGCGGAATCACTCATGGGTGCTCCTCGAGCCGACCCGACTTTAAGCACCACATGTATCATGTATAAAGTATATAGTATATACCCGTGATCACCTCCCGAGTGATCACGACCCGATAGTATAGCACAGCAGACGGACAAGAATGTAGGGCCACAGATGGAAATACTAGCATCCTATACTAAGAATGTAGGATTGCAGGTAGAGGTAACAACAATAGTAGCAAGGACAAGCTATGCATCAGGATAGGCATAACGGAAAGCAGTAACATGCTACACTACTCTAATGCAAGCAGTATAGAGGAGAGTAGGCGATATCCGTGATCAAGGGGGGCTTGCCTGGTTGCTCGACAAGAGAGAGGGTCGCCAACTCCGTGGTCGAATCGGCAGCAGCAGAGATCGGTCTCGTAGTCTACCAGGGAGAAGAGGGGGGAATAAACAATGAATACCATGCAAACAGATGCATATCGATGCATGACAAGACAAGTAACTATGCTAGGGGTGCCCTAACGCGGTATGAGATGATACTGGTGAAAGGGGGAAGCATCCGGGAAAGTATTCCTTGTTTCGCTGGTTTTGGAGGAGGAGGGGGGAAAGTTGCGTGTTCGATATGCTAGGGATGTGTGGCGGACGAACGGGCTGCATATCCGGATTCGTCTCGTCGTTGTGAGCAACTTTCATGTACAAAGTTTTTCCATCCGAGCTACGGTTTATTTTATATTGATTTTAAAAGATTTAAATCATTTTTAGCCTTTATCTAATTATTTTAATTCGAAATTGATTTATGATATCAGCATGACGCCATGTCGACGCCGTGATCAACAGTGTTGATCGGGTCAACTCGACGGTGGGTCCCGCATGTCATTGACTCATAGTAATTAAACAGGTTTAATTAAGTTAATTAATTCTCTAATTAGTTAATTATTTAATATTTTAATTACTATATTTATTATTTATTTTTCCCATTTTTTTTAAAAAACGTTATCAGGGGCTGGGCCCACTTGTCATAGGCCTGGGGAGGCCTTAGCGGGCACGCGGGTAAGCCGGCGTTGGGCGTGTCGCTGCCTGCATCAAGACGGGCAAGACGCCAGGCAGCAAGCAACGCCATCGCAGGTCGGTACGCGCGCCCGGCGAAAGCAAGGGGTCATGGGCGAGGAGCAGCAGCGTCGGTGAGCGAAGGCGGTGGTGAAGCAACTGCAGGGAGCCGGGCGGGCTCGCCGACGTGAGGCGCAGACGGGCGCCAGCTGGTGCCGGCCCAGCGCGACGCAGCAGCGGTGGTGCTGGAACACGGCAACGGTGCGACGAGTGGGGTGGCCGGCGCCGGCAATAGAGATGGGAAGGGAGGAAGCTCACGATGGCCGTAGGGGAATGGCAGCGGGCTCGACGGAGGCGTCCAGCAAGGCGACGCCGTGGAGGAGGACGAAGGCACGGTGGGGCGGCGTCGGGCGGTGATGCACTGGGCGAGCGACGGGCGGCAGCGCTGGGCGACGGGGGCCGCGAGGGAAGGGAGTCGCGAGGAGGAGGCGAGGATTTAATCGGTCCCGCAGGAGGCGGTCCAATGAGGGCGGCCTTCGTGGAGGAGGGCGAGTATTCGGCGAGGCTGGCGACGGGCGGCGGGCCGGCGGGCTGGGTCTCGCAGGCGGCGTCCGGGTGGATCCCGATCCAGATCGGGCGGGGAGTGGGAGGACGAGTGGGTAGGGCTAGGGTTTGGTGTGGATCGGGAGGGTTATGGGAGGCCGGTTGGGCCAAGGGGGAGCTGGGCCGGCTGGCGGTCGTGGGCCTGGGCTGGGCTGGTGGCTCTTGGGAGAGTCTGGGGTTTTTTCCTTTTTTTTGTTTGTTTTTTTTCTCTTTTGTATTTTCTTTTATTATTTGTTTTCTGTTTTATTTCATTTAAAAGTATTTAGGCATTTTATAAAAATGTGTTTACTGCACTATAATTACCTATGCCAGTTTTTGGCACGGACCGAACATTTTAGTTTAATATTTTGAAAACTTTTGTCGTTTGATTGATTTAGGATTTAAATTTGAAACGGTTTCGAATTAACCCGAGATTAACTACAGTGACAGAGGTGACGTGTCATCATTAGTAGGGGATTACTGTAGCTTGATTATCCCAAGGCCACAATTCTCCTCCACTACAAGAAATCTCGCCCCGGATTTAAGAGGGAGTAAGGGAAAAGACTAGGTTACAAAATTCTAGCGATCCTTCTTGGTCTTAGTTACTCTTCTCGAAGAGGTAGATCCACTACGTTGATGTCTTCATTTCTCTGTTGCCGGTCATCATGATGAAGTCGACGTCCTTTCTTCGGGATCTCGATCGTATTTACGAAAAGGGTAAGGGTAGCTTCAAAGGTCGACTTCTACAAGGTTGCTACCTGGTAGCTAATATCGGGGAAGGTGGCGGAAAGTAACTCTCGAACTAAAACTTAAGAAAATATCGAGAGCAAGAAAGGAGGTACCATGAGAAGTTTCAAGCGGGTAGGCAATCGTTCGTTGCCTGAAACAGAGTGTGAAGGGGGTTCGAAGTAACGGAAATAGGTATTGTGTTTAATACCAGAATTGAGGATCACACGGAAGGTGGCTCGTGAATTACATACAAAGCCAAGCGTGAGGAATAACTTTGGAAACAGGGGGTGTATAGGAGAGTCAGGTTTCGATCCTGTGGAACGGTGGTTATGGGCCCACCATGTGGGATAAAAGTAGGAAGGGGGGCTGACATCTTGCACGGTCACGATAGCAAGGCATGTCAGAGGGTAGCCTGTTAGTTATGTCAGCAACAACATCGATGCCAAGGGCGAGGGACGAAGAGAACCGTTTTCCTGCTCGTTGAACGAGGCGGACCATTAGGCATAGTTCTCGTCCATCGGTGGCTACCGAGATGTCATCAACAATAGTAACAGGGTCTTGCTAACATAATTGTACAACCGAGGTGTTTTACATAAGCAGGGAATTATTACCGCTATATCGATAGATCACAAGAAAGGTTAAACTAAACAATGAAAGGAAAATATGATTATCATATTAAATGAATAATAGAAGGGAAAATGTGTTTAAACACATATTTCAAGGGTATATCCTTCCCAAGGGCAAGCAAAGCATGATATCCATGACGGGATATAACGAGAAAACCCCTTTAGGAAAGGGAAGAGAAAGTCCATGTCATTATCCATACAACGGTGTTCGGATAATTGAGCAAGAAACATTTAGCATTGGGCTTCAAATGTTCTTGTTGAAAATCAAAGTTCCACAGACAAGCTTTTGAGATAGCATTGGCATGGTATTCAAACAAAGGTCGGACTTTAGATACTCAATGGATCCATCAGGAACAGCTTATAAAATAGGTCTTACAATTTCCTCCAGGAAGAATGGTTATCCTTGCAAAAGAATTTATAACGATAGGTCCTCCACCCAGGGGGGGTGCTAGGCATGACATCATGTTACCGGGTCATCAAAGGACCAACATCATAACTCTTGGAAAGTTGTCCCAACCATCATATCTGACCGAGATTCAGATCCGATTGGTGTTAGGATAACTCAGACTCGGGATGTTTGTGAAGAAAAGGTGCAACACAAATTGTCGAGGTGACATTGTAAGATTCTTGGGAACTGAACTATGGAAGCGAGTTCCGAAACAAGAGTTCATCATTAAGTCAAGGAGAGAATGAGGAGGTGGCTGATGGACTCCGCGACATTCCATTGAGATCTCAAAAGATGGATTTCCACGATTATCTGAACAAGGAGATAACCCTTTTCAGATCAAATGATATAGTGAGGTATGCTCGAGGAAAACATACATAATTAAACCTTGGTTGAAAGGTGCGCCGAAATATGGTTTGAGCTGCACGACCAATGTCAGAATGGTGATTCAATAATCAATAGTATAAGAATGAACGGTCGACCATTAACTTCAAAGCAATATGGTTGCTAGAAGGGCGGAATCCAAACAGCACCGCTCACTTGTTGGTACCCTGGTTGGAATCAACACGAGGACCAAGAAAGAATGGTGATGGTGAGAAGCATCACAATACCAAGAATTCCTTAAGAGGTGATGAAATTCTCACCACAATTTTGACATAAAAGATGGTAATACTCCAAGGTAGAACATAACACAAGTTGGATAGCAAGGAACTCAAGTTACAACGCAAAACTAGAACAAGTTTTGTGTTGCGGAAATGCAAGAATGTCGTCGATGATAACACAAACCATCGAGGGCAAGGATGGTATTTCTCACCATGACTTCCATTGGGAACCTAGGAGGAGTCAAAATGTTGATGATGATCACGACAATTTGTTGAGAGAATTCATGAAGATGTATTCAATTGGCGATGACATCAAGTCAAAGGAATGATGAAGCAAAAGGTTATTGAAACCACGGGTACAACACAAACTCGAAATCTAGGTTGTTGTTCAAGGCGAAATGATATGACGAGGAAGAGCGACATAAGCTTAGCTCATCATCGAAAATTGTGCTTCGGAAAGAAGGACCAGATAGCACAGTTAAAAAGTTGCACGATAATGATATAGCCATACAGGCTAGGAATGACATGATGGAGTATTAAACTACTCAACAACAAAGTACTGGGAGTACTGAATCTCAGTGTTGATTCGATTCACAATTTTGTGTTCTTGATTGACGACAATCCAGAACCTAGGAAAATTGGAATCGGTGAGAAATAATAGTTGATGAAGAACCCATAAGAAGTTATGTAGTTCCATGATATTCTCGCGGTACCAGAGGGTATACTCAAGGGTAGAGCCGGATAGAGGTTGGACAAGTGAAATCATCTACAGAAGGCAAGCACTTAAACTTGTCCAAGAAATGGGATCAAAGAAGAACAATATGGTCGAAACCACGGTCGCAAAAGACCAAGCATAGATAAGAGAAGAAGTTATAACAAGGGGATTATTATCGAGAAGCTTCCATGATAAGTTCCACCTCGGGTCCATGGGCATGAACACAAAGTTCAAGGTCGACTCCCAGTTCTTCAATGTATAACCTTCCATTCACTTCTCGCTTTGATAAAGGCATTAGTGTTGAAAGTTTTACTTGGTGAAATACCAGATGAGTATGACTCGTGAAAACTTCCGAGTTCACACATATAAAGGAAGGCATAGGTTCAACCCTTCAGGGTATCGTGGAAACATATACCACAAGCTTTAATAGTAAATACCACCAGCTCGAAAGCAGAGCATGGTTGGCCAAGCAGATGATACCATTTACCAAAGGCACTATGTATTAGGGGAAGAACTCGCAAGGTGATTGAATATGAAGGACATCACGATAATAATCCAAAATGGATCGGGTGATCTGACAACGGAGCTGATGTGAGTATCGGTATCCATCGAGGAAGAAAGAATGCACGAGCATCATATTATAGAACATCGAAATAATTCGATGCTTAGATTAACCAAGGAATTATGATTTGCAAAACAAAGGATCAGAAGCAGATGCTCTGATCAAGGATGGATAAGTTGTATAGACTAGAGGCACAATTGACGACAAATAGTTTGGTCAAGAACCAGCTCATGTTCAAAATGACGTCTGAGCAGGAAAGATAATCCTAGGACTCGACTGATGATTGTGAATATTCACAACGTATTGAATCAACGGACTCAAAATGATGGTGACGAAGGATGCCAATATGATTACTATACTTATGGGATTAATCATAATGAAAGCAAACAAGAAATTCCAGAGCAATAGGTTGCTGAGGATTTTCGGAATATCGAATGGTATTTCGAAGACTTTTGTGTAACACATGAACAAGTGGGGGATGAGCGGATACTCAACAAGTGCGAGAATTAATCGTAGGGGTATTCAGGTGTCAATGAACAGCGCGACAGTAAGCTCAAAGGATTATCGAAACATCGACGAGTGTTTCGGGGTAACTTGTAATAACAAGACCAACTGGGGATGAATGTAAGAATAACAACTTCAAGTAGTTATCCATAAGGGTTGACGGTGGAAGGGGAATTGCAAATGCGATGAACACAAGTTCTCGGGTTAATAGCGGAGAGTATCTTCAGGGTATTCACGTGCAGCAGACGATCAATAGTAATAAGGGGCTCTCCAGGTGAAAGCGATAACGAGATCCTAATGTTAGATTTAGCCAAATTCATTTAACCCGAATAGAAGAGATGTCAGAGTCCCAGAGTATAGGTCGAGGAATAAAAGATGCTACTACCACCCAAATGGCGACGTGTGCCCGTAAGACACACAGCCATGTTAGTTAAAGTTTTGTATTGACTAGACTCGACTTCGGCCAAGGAGTATAGAAGGGGATTCTACAGCAATGGCTCGATACCAACTTGTGACGCCCCCGGTTCAATCGTACACTAATCATGCACGCAAATGTGTATGATCAAGATCGTGGACTCACGGAAGATATCACAACACAACTCTAAAAATAAAATGAGTCATACAAGCATCATAATACAAGCCAGGGCCTCGAGGGCTCGAATACAAGTGCTCGATCATAGACGAAGTCAGCGGAAGCAACAATATCTGAGTACATACATAAGTTAAACAAGTTGCTATAAGATGGCTAGCACAAACCGATACAGACGAAGAGGCGCAGGCCTCCCGCTCGGGATCCTCCTAACTACTCCTGGTTGTCGCCCGCAGTCGCACGTAGTAGTAGGCGCCCAGTAGTAGTCGCCATCGACGGTGGCGCCTCGCCCCGGGCTCCATCGTCTGCTTGCAGCAATCGAGTAGAGATAGGGGAAAAGGGGAAACAATGCAACCGTGAGTACTCATCCAAAGTACTCGCAAGCAAGGAGCTACACTACATATACATGGATATATGTGTAAAGGGCCATATCAGTGGACTGAACTGCAGAATGCCAAAATAAGAGGGGGATAGCTAGTCTTATCGAAGACTACGCTTCTGGCAGCCTCCGCCTTGCAGCTTGTTGCAGATAGTAGACTGAAGTCCTTCAAGTAGCATCACATAGCAATAATCCTACCCGGCAATCCCCTCCTCGTAACCCTGAGAGAGAGCGACCACCGGGTTGTATCTGGCACTTGGAAGGGTGTGTTTTATTAAGTATCCGGTTCTAGTTGTCATAAGGTCAAGGTACAACTCCAAGTCGCCCTGTTATCAAGATCACGGCTATTCAATAGATTAACTCCCGCAAGGGTGCACCACATAACCCAACATGCTTGATCCCATTTGGTCAAGACACTTTTCTCGGTCATGCCCGCCGCTGAAGATCAACATGTCGCAGCCCCACCTAGGCACAACAGAGAGGTCAGACGCCGTCTAAACCTAAGCGCCAGGGTCCGGGCCCATCGCCTCGAGCACACCTCGCACGACGCTGCCTACGCTGCCGAAGCGACTCTAGCCTAGTGGCTGCCCAAATTAATCCGGCCAAGGCTCGCCGCCGACGTCACGGCGTTTCGGCCGATACCACGACGCCGAAAGTGCCCATATCTTTCCCACGAGTTGGTTAGTGCGTATAGGCCCGTGAGCTGCACTCAGATCAAATACCAAGAACTCGCTAAGTGTTAAGTATCCGCTAACGCCGAACAGGGCTGTGCCCAGCCTTCCTAGGCGGTCTCAACCTGCCCTGCCGCCCCGCCACAAAGATCCATCCAGAGGGCTGCCGGGATAAGGGTCCTTTCAGCCCCAACTGCGGAATCACTCATGGTGCCTCGAGCCAATTCGACTTTTAAGCACCACATGTATCATGTATAAAGTATATAGTATATACCGTGATCACCTCCCGAGTGATCACGGCCCGATAGTATAGCACAAAGCAGATTTTGACAAGAATGTAGGGCCACAGATGGAAATACTAGCATCCTATACTAAGCATGTAGGATTGCGTAGAGGTAACAACAAGAGTAGCAAGGACAAGCTATGCATCAGATAGGCATAACGGAAAGCAAGAATATGCTACACTACTCTAATGCAAGCAGATAGAGGAGAGTAGGCGATATCCGTGATCAAGGGGCTTGCCTGGTTGCTCGGGCAAGAGAGAGGGGTCACAACTCCGTAGTCGAACTGGGCAGCAGCAGCTGCCGGTCTCGTAGTCTTCCAGTGGAGAAGAGGGGAAGAAACAATGAATACCAAGCAAACAGATGCATATCGATGCATGACAAGACAAGTAACTATGCTAGGGGTGCCCTAATGCGGTATGAGGTGATACGGTGAAAGGGGAAGCATCCGGAAAGTATTCCGTGTTTCCTGCTTTCAGCAGAGGAGCCGAGGGGAAAGTTATGCGTTAAATATGCTAGGGATGTGGCGATTAACGGGCTGCGATCCGGATTCGCCTCGCTGCTCGAGCAACTTTCATGTACAAAGTTTTTCCATCCGAGCTACGGTTTATTTTATATTGATTTTAAAAGATTTAAATCATTTTAGCCTTTATCTAATTATTTTAATTCAAATTGATTTATGATATCAGCATGACGCCATGTCGACGTCAGCAGTCAACAGTGTTGATCGGGTCAACTCGACAGTGGGTCCCGCATGTCATTGACTCATAGTAATTAAACAGGTTAATTAGCTTTAACTAAATGATTAGGTTAATCTAATCTGGTATAATTAAGTTAATTAATTTCTAATTAGTTAATTAATTAATATTTTAATTACTATATTTATTATTTATTTTTCCCTTTTTTTAATAAACGTTATCAGGGGCTGGGCCCACTTGTCATATGCCCGGGGAGGCCTTAGCGGGCACGCGGGTAAGCGGCGCTGGCGCAAAGCGCTGCCCAGATCAAGACGGGCAAGATGCCTGTGGCTACCAGAATGGCCAATGCAGGGTCGGTACACTGCCGGGCGAAAGCAAGGGGTCATGGGCGAGGAGCAGCAGCGCCGGTGAACGGCGGTGGTCGGAGCAACCGCAGGGGAGCCGGGCGGCTCGCCGACGTGAGGCGCAAAGACGGGCGCCACTGGGTGCCGCCCAGCGCGACGCTGGGGTGGTGCGTGCGCTGTGGTGCTGAACACGCAACGGTGCGACGAGTGGGTGGCTGCGCCGCAATAGAGAGGGAAGGAGGAAGCTCATGGTGGCCGAGGGGAATGGCAGCGGCTCGACGGAGGCCTTCTCAGGAGGAGGTCGATGATGCGGCAATCCGCGATGAGGAGGTTGACGGGCGCCCAAAGAAGGCGACGCTGGTGGAGGAGGACGAAGGCACGGCGGGCGGGCGGGCTTGGCCGGTGATGCACCTGTGGCCGGGCGACGGGCGGCAAAGCCTGAGGACGGGGGGCGAGGGAAGGGAGCCGCGAGGAGGAGGCGAGGAATAATCGGTCCCGCGGGGAGGCGGTCCAGCGAGGGCGGCCTTCAGGAGGAGGGCGAGGTATTCCGGCGAGGCCAGCGACGGGCGGCAGGGCCGGGGCGCGATGGGGTCTCGTAGGGCGAGCGTCAGGTGGATCCCGATCCAGATCGGGCGGGGAGTGGGAGGACGAGGGGGTAGGGCTAGGGTTTGGTGTGGATCGGGAGAGTTATGGGGAGGCCGGTTGGGCCAAGGGGAGCCGGGCCGGCTCAGGTGTCGTGGCTCAGCTTGGGCCGGGTGGCACGGGCCGAGAGTCTGGGGTTTTTTTTTTTTTTTTGTTTGTTTTTTTCTATTTTGTATTTTCTTTTATTATTTATTTTCTGTTTTAATTCATTTAAAAGTATTTAGGCATTTTATAAAAATGTGTTTATCAGACTATAATTACTCTATGCCAGCTTTTTGGCACTGACCTAACATTTTAGTTTAATATTTTGAACACTTTTGTCGCTTGATTGATTTAGGATTTAAATTTGAAACGGTTTCAATTAACCCGAGATTAACTACAAGTGACAGAGGTGACGGTCATCATTAGTAGGGGATTACCGTAGCTTGATTATCCGGCGCCACGCTTAGCAAGGCCTTCCGCACAGTGGTTCTATTGGCCGACGGCCCGAGCGGATGCATTGTGACCTTGTCCAACGCTATGCTGATGCCAACTTTCGCCAACCAAAGTCATATGCCCCCACCGCTTTACAAACAATCCCCATCACTTGGCCTTTTCCGTCTGGGGATTGGATATGGTTGGACCCCTTAAAGGAGGAAGCCATAAGAAAAAATATCTGCTAGTGATGGTGGATAAGTTCACCAAGTGGATAGAGGCCAAACCAGTTAAAAAGGCCGAGTCCGGGACAGTAATAGAATTTATATTCGGTGTCGTACACCGTTATGGTATTCCACACATCATCATCACTGATAACGGCTCCAACTTCACAGCCGATGAAGTGAAAACCTGGTGCGCTAATCTGGGCATCAAGCTCGATTATGCCTCTGTCTCTCATCCACAAACAAACGGTCAAGTCGAAAGAGCCAATGGTCTTATTATGAGCGGCATTAAGCCTAGACTAGTGCGGTCTTTGAAAGATTCAGACAAGCACTGGGTTGAGGAGCTCGACTCTGTACTCTGGGGGCTGCGGACCACACCCAATCATACTACCGGATACACACCTTTCTTCATGGTGTACGGCGCAGAGGCAGTACTACCCTGCGACATTATTCATGACTCACCTCGAGTGCGCATGTACGAAGAGAGAGAGAGAGGCCGAGCTCGATCGACAGGATATCTTAGATGCCCTAGAGAAGGAGCGCGACGTCGCCAAAGCCCGTTTCGCATTTTATCTACAGCAGGCCCGTAGATATCAAAGTAGAGAGGTGCGGGCCAAAACTTACAACGTCGGCGAACTCGTTCTACGCCTACCGGAGAAGAACAAGGACAAACTCAAGCCCAAGTGGGAGGGTCCCTTCATCATCAACGAAGTTCTCACTGGAGGGGCGTATCACCGCTGCGACGCTGCCGCATAATCGGCTAGAGCCGAACCCCTGGAACGCGGCTAGACTCCGAAGATTCTATGCCTATCTTTGTTCGTCTCCTTCCCCCTATTGTTTCTGTCATTTTTTCTCTCTCTCTCTTTTCGTTTTTTCTCTTTAGCTTTAAAAGCTTTCGCGCGATTAGACTGTACACCCTCGACGCATACATCTTGAGGTATGTACGTCTATTATACCTGGGGGCTTCTTGGACAGAAGCTTGCTACTATTATTTTCCGAAAATCAAGCTCTTCACATATGCGTTTTCTACCATATGTACCTTTTCTTCGCCATCATATGCATCGATATGACTTATGTTTTGGCCAAGCTGGGTTGCCTGGCTCCTGTGCTTATGCCCTACGTTCCTGTTAGTTCGGCTAGGGCATAAAGAGGAGCACCTCTGTGATTGTTACCGCCGGTCATCCGGATGTGTACCTCGACCGGTGAAGCCGAAGCTAGCGTTTTAAGGGAATATTCGGTCGGTGAACGATAGATGTTTTGCACTCGCCCCATCGTGAACCCTGTGGTTATACACATTGTGATTTCTTCATCACAGTTTGGACATGCACATCGATGCATGCACACCCAGGGAAAGGAACCCTTAACGGAACTATTCTCTCTGGAAGATGTTTCGCACACTCTTAGTGTAATATAACATAACTAGCCGGATAATTGTCTAGTCAAGAAACTATGACCCCTACGCCTGGTTTCCATGCATACCAGGTCTACTCAGCCTTTCTGGTATTCAGAAACACTCTGCACCTTCAGGTCGAGAGGTTGAATCGAAAAGGTCCGCCATGACAATCGTTTAACAATTCAGCTAGAGTAATATATGCAAAGGAAAGTACATAGTCACTTGGACTCAAAAACTTCCTCCTCTATGCTGTCCAGCAGGCTATCTAACTTACAATCCCGCTGGGAATACTTGGCGGCTACTTCTACTTGGTTATATACTAAACTAACGGGAATTTCTTCCCCATTTGACCCTAGCGGTCCGACCCGGGCCATGTGATTTGGATCCAGCCTGGTGTACCGCATTTTCACCATGGCCCAGGCCTCTCGCCCACCCTCTCGGCAGGCCGATATCTTCCATAGTCGGATACGCCTCCGCACTCCCTTAAACAGCTCTACAAGCTCCTCCATACTCCCTGGAGGGGAGGCGGATGGCCATAAGGCCTTGGCTACACTCTGCATTGCCTGCCGAGCCTCCTCGTGCAATTGCGACATCCCTTGCAGAAGATCACTTGGCAATCCGGACACCTCCTCTTCGGGACGGCCTGTCAGCATACCTGCAATCATAGCTATATCAGCTACTTTTATCTCCAAACTGTTATAAGGTAAATCCGGCCACGTACTGAATATGCCGCCTCACAGTTTTTGTTCTCCTTCACGGCGTCGGCTAGCTGGGCTCGCACATCTTTCAGTTCTTCGCCCAGTTTGGTATTTGAACCTTGGAGTTTTTTTTCTCCTGTCTGACTCAGGTCAACACCTGCTCGCTCACGTAATTTCACTTTTTTTCCTCCAGCTTGATCCGACGTTCTCAAGTTATGAGAGAAGTTGCAGCGTTAACACAGTCGCTATACAATTACTGTTTCTCGATGGAGGGAAATATTACCGGAAGACGCCTTCTTGGATTTTTCCAGTTTGGCGGTAACTGAAATTAACTACATTCGGCACTTCTCTAGCTCTTGAGCCAGCAACTCGTTCTTCTCAGAGAGAACCTGATTACGCAGCGATCCTCTGTAACATCCAATTTTTTCAATTTGGAATGTTATACATAGGTCATTCATGCATATCATATTTTATTGCATCTTCGTTCCGCAATCCTCGAAATCCTAAGCAACTCAAGGACCCTCGGAGAGAGTTGGGGATTTTTTGGTTTTTCATATTTGATTCTCATCAAATAATGAAACGAGGATTTTTTATTTTAATTATTTTTCTCTCCGAAAAATATTTCATAATAAAAATAAACGAGAGGAGATAATATGACTTCTCCAAAACACTTGAAATATTGGAGGAAAAATGTTAAAATTATTTATTCGGTTTTATTTTAATTTTATTTGGATTTTATTTGCATTAGAAAAATTGCATGTTTTCAAAATTGCATTTTAGGGCCAAGAAAATGTTCATCTCGTTCTAAATATTTCACTTAGACGATGAAAATTTGTTTTGGCATTTTTAGGTTTTTATTTTATTTTCTATTATTTTATTTTCGTCGGTGAAATTATTTAAAAATCCTCATACCGACCGGGGCCTAAGGCCCACTGAGCCAGTCAAGACAAAGAAATGGGCTGCCTCGCTTATGCCAGCCAAATTTCCGCCGGACCGAGTCCGAGCCGACTCCGCCACCTTCTTGCCTCCTCCAAGCCGCCTCTTTATATACCCCACGCTCACAGACCACCTCCACCACCTGGCCGCCGCCTCGAGCCTCGCTGCCCGCCAAGAAGCCGCCGCCGAGCCTCGCCACCGCCCGAGCCGCCACCCCACGCCATCCCGCCAAGACTGAACCCCACCGAGCCCCACCGGAGCCGAGCCGAGGTAGCTGCCCGCCGTCACCAGTTTTCTGAGAAAAAACGTTTTGGTTTTTTTAGAAAACCCTAATTTTTGTTTTTTTAATAGATCGTTTTTTCTCTGGTTTATTTAGCGAGCGTTCGCTCGTTCGTTCGTTTTAACGAACGCGTTATTCGTTTAGATCCGGATAACGAACGTGATTTTTCGTTCGTCGTTTTATTTTTCTTTTTCTCGGATTTATTCCGTGATTTTTCTGATCGCGATTTCTGATCCGATCATAGTTTCTGCTTTTTTTTCGCCGCTTGTCGGAATCAAAGCGATTCAAGCGCCTAGATCTTCGCCTCGAGACCCTCTTCTGTCTAATCAACTTCAACAAGATTTTGGTACTGTAAAATTTGACCCTAGTTCAGATTAGTAAACGGATCCTGCTTTTTCGCCGCTTGAGTTATGTTGTTCGCTTGGTTTGATTCTTTTGCTAACCGGATTTCTTGTTGAACTCTCCTATCAACCTCTTTTACTTGAGTTTTGCTTGTGCATCTTTGCTTGTTGCTTATGTATATTATTATCTGCTTATGTATAGAATTCCTGAGTGTGAAGCGGTTATTACGAGTCTCTAGGATTCATGGATCGTCGCTAAGGCAAGAATACATTGATCATACTCTTTTCATACCCTGTTTTTATGCATTAGTTTCAATCTTCAAACATTGCATGATTAGGATGTCATTAACTTGAGGGTTGGGAAGTAGTTGTTGAGGTAGAACCTATTGCTCGTTATTATCAAACCCTTGGGAGTTACTTCACGTGTTGCTTATATTTCTATGCTATGCTCAGAGACGGGTTTGGGTTTGAGTGAATCCATGATAGATGTGAGATTGTTAATTAATGGTTCAACTTAAGGTGGCAACTTAAAATTAACATCCTGGTGGATTGAGGCACCGGGGAACCCAGGTTGTCTGCTTTTTCTTTGAAATCCTGCAACCGTGGTGATCTTCCTATGGACCGCCACCCGTGCTCAAAGGAACTGAGATGATTCATCCTAGAAACTTCCGTGTGCAGCCACAAGCTATTATGGGCTCTAGCATAGTTGAGTAGGTTATGTGAAGCTCTTGAAGAGGTAGATCAGCAGGTAGTGGGTTTTGTAGGTTTGGTATGGTCTACCCGGAGTAGAGAGTTAATGTTTCTGAAAGACTGTCTCGGTCATCCGTTTTGTCAAACACCGTGCAGTGCGAGAAATCAACGGAGGTGATCGAGTATTGTGGGGAAAAGTGCGCAAACCTCTGCAGAGCGTAAAATCTAATCATGGTTAGCCGTGTCCCCGGTTATGGACAATCTTGAGTATCTAGTATTTTGAGTTATCACATGTATCTCAACATTCTTAATTAATATTGTTGGGTTGTTAACTACTTTAATTGGGATTGAGTTGGGGTCATACCTTCTCAATGCTTCAACCACCATGATAGTTAAATTAAAATCTACTCCATTGTTGTAGGGAAAAATTGGCTTTTCGCAAAACTACAACCATAGAGCTTTCCACCAGCCAAATATGCATGTAGTAATAGCATTATCCAGTTCTTGCTTTACTGTGTTATATTGCCAGCATACTCCATGTGCTGACCCGTTCTTGGGCTGCAACGTATTATGTTGCAGATTTTTCAGACGAGGAGTAAGGTTCGTTAGGTCGTTGCCGTGCAGCTCAGCTATGCCATTGGAGTTGATGGACTCACTTTATCTTCTAAGCCTTCCGCTGTTATCGGATTAGATGGCCTTAAGCCATATTATTGTAATAAGTTCTCTTTTGAGACATCCAATGTAATAAGTGTGTGATTGCTACTCTGTTATAAATCCTTCGAGTAATCGTGTGTCAAGACATTATCGATCCGTGGATGACATCAAACACGTAGACTTGACCATCTGAGGTCGGGTCGCTACATCCTCAAATTAGTTGTACCAACTATTTTAAGTCTCGGGGGCTACTGGCATACGGTTATCATACTCAGACACAGTAAACATACCTGCACATCTTTCAAATGTTCCTTTGTGGCTCTGCTAAGCCCATCTCGAGCAGCTCGGATGTATGCATTAGCCGAGCTGAAGGCATTAAACGCCTCTTCCGAAAAATGGGGGTCTCGTAAAATGGCCATCCGGCGCCGATGATTCATGGCGCTCTCCACTTCCGAGTTAGTGACGAACATATTTTCTGAGCCCTCGGCCGAAGGACAGTCTGGTGTCACTCCCATATCGGCCCCCATCTCCTCGGCTGGGGCTCGATCTTGGCTGTTGGGAGTATAACTAGCCGGATCCCCGGACACAGTCCGGTGAACTCTTTTCCTGATACAGGACGAACATGAAGGTCATAGTTGGATGTGACTATCAAACAAACATATTTGCAAACCCATACCTCTTTGACGAGGGCCCGACCGTCTCTTCGTTTGCCTTCCTCTTTGAAGGCTTGCCTGGTGTGGGAGCCGCTCTCTTCGGAGTCGCTCCTGGAGTAGCACGGTATGTCGAACGCCTCCCCTTTGAAGCACGAGACAGTGCGGTGGGTGAGGCGTAATGAGGGAATCCTGTCAGGTGAGATGTCTCCTGATTACTTACGTGTGAAGCGAGGAGAAGACCTGGGTAATCAGCGATGATGGCCACTTCTGTGCCGTGTAGCTCGCCTAGTAAAACATGCCATTCTCGAGCACCACGAATATATCCGGATCCTCTTCAAATCCGGGGTTAAGGTCCCGATTGTGGCCCTCGGGCTGCGGGGTGGGGTTGTAAAGCCCCTTGGAAATCTTTTGCCAGTGCTGTTATGAATGGACAGGTTATATTTATTGAACAAAGCTCAGGGAGGGGAAGTGGAGCAAAAAATTTGGGGGCTCACCCATCTAGGAGGATTGTACATGGAATATCCTTCTCTGTGCGTGATGCGCAGTAACTCCTCTTCCTCACCCTTGAACAGTTCGGCCAATATTTTGGTTAGGGCGGCAGGGGTGTCTGGACCTTTCCTGCCGCAGCGGGAGGCGTCATCTTCCCCATTGTAATTCCACATGGGATGTCCTCTGTATTGGATTGGCTGAACTCCCCATACTATGGAGGTCGCCGTCACTTGGACTATCGTATACCCGGACTGGGCAAGTGTCTTGATCTTGCTCAGGAGTTGGCGAACTTCCGCACTATCTTCCTCCTTGAGGCTTCGAGGGCGCCAGTTGTGGCCCTTCTTCAGAGGAACACACACAAACTCGGGGAGACCTCTCCGGACTGGATCTAGAAGTACCACGTCATCTATGTAGAACCACTTGAAGATCCACTCTTCAGAAGCTTTCTTCCGTGTGCCGGATAGCTATCCGGTCTCGGCAATACGCCATATTTCGACCCCGCCCACTTCGAATATCGATCCCTCGTGGTTGCGCGGGACAAGGCAAAACAACTTTCTCCACAGATCAAAATGGGCTCACAACCCAGGAATAGTTCGCATAAAGCAACATAACCCGCAATGTGCAGGATGGAGGTTGGGGTAAAATTGTGCAGCTGGAGGACATAATACTCCAGAAGCCCTCAGAGGAATGAGTGAATGGGAAATACCACACCCATCAGCAGATAGGGGACGAAGCACAGTCGTTCCCCCGCGAATGGATTGGGAAAATCCTCCGCCTAGGTCTTGCCGTTGAAGGAAGCCAACCCCGCCCGAACAGGGACCAGATCTGCAGGAGGGAGAAACCCCTGCGTTTGTAGCTTCTCCAGCCGGCCATGGGATACGGAACACCTCTCCCACTCGCCTTTCTCTGGGCCGGAACGGGAGGCGGAGCAGGGGATGCTAGCCATGTCGGAATGGTCTTTCCTAGCAATCTCTGAGGTTTTTCTCCGCGTGATGCTTAATGGGTCTGAGATCCAATCCCTTTAGATAGACGCTCTTCCTTGCATGGTCGGGGTGTTATTTGCAAAAAATACCCTGACCGTCCGCATTCACCCGACGCGTGGAAGCTGAAGACATAGATGCACAGAAGCTGAGGGGTGCGACATTGAATTATAAGCCGAATATGTTAATTGGAAGTCGTCAGAAGAGGAACTCGCCTTGCAATGCCGAAGACAATCTGCGCGCCGAACACCTCGTCATGAAGCCCGGTTCGGGGGCTACTAAGGGAGTCTTGGACTAAGGGGTCCTCGAGCATCCGGCCTATTAGCCATGGGCCGGACTGATGGGCTGTGAAGACACGGATACCGAAGACTGCACCCGTGTCCGGATGGGACTCTACTTGGCGTGGAAGGCAAGCTTGGCGACCGGATATGTAGATTCCTTTCTTTGTAACCGACCTGATGTAACCCTAGATCCTCCCGGTCTCTATATAAACCGGAGGACTTAGTCCGGAAAGGATAGATACTCATTACCATAGTCATACAGGCTAGACTTATCGGGTTTAGCCATTACGATCTCGTGGTAGATCAACTCTTGTAATACTCATATTCATCAAGATCAATCAAGCAGGAAGTAGGGTATTACCTCCATAGAGAGGGCCCAAACCTGGGTAAACATCGTGTCCCCTGTCTTCTGTTACAATCGACCTTAGACGCACAGTTCGGGACCCCCTACCCGAGATCTGCCGGTTTTGACGCCGACACTTAGCTTTCCAACAAACTTGATTTCGTCAAATTCGGAGCTCGTATGCAAAAGTTGGGGCTATTTTGATATTACCTGTTTTACATAGAGAGGTTGTACCGCCCCATAGAGAGGTTGTACCGGTTGACCGGTACAACCGGTGTTTGGAGCGGTTGTACCGCCTGCACTGGTCTGAAGGTTGTACCGGCCATGTACCGCTCTACCACCGGACTAGTTTCTGTTGTGGTGCGGTTGTTGGGCGGTTGTGGGCCGGTTGTATCGCTTATTGCCTGTTACCGGTGCTCATAGCGGTTGTACCGCTCCTATGATATTCTGCGCATAACGGGCAGATTCGTGGGGACCTATTAAAGGGGGTCTTCTTCCCCAATGGTTCCCCGTCTCTTGAGCTCGTTTTTCCCACATTGTTGACCTTCTTTGAGCTTGCTAACTCTCAATCTCTCCATGGATTCTTACTAGTTTTTGAGAGAAAAGAGAGAGAAGATCTAGATCCACACTTCCACCAATCACTTTCTCCTCTATGTGAGGGGAACCCCTTGGATCTAGATCTTGGAGTTCTTGGTGTTCTCCTTCTTGTTCTTCCTCTCACTTTCCTCCCTAGCATTAGTTGCTTTGGTGGGATTTGAGAGAGAAGGATTTGGGCACTCTGTGTGCCCGTGCCATTGCATTTGTGCATCGGTTTGAGTTCTCCACGGTGATATGTGGAAGTTACAAGTTGAGAAGCTTATTACTCTTGGATGCTTGGTACTCTTGAGCTTGCTCCTCTTGGGTGCTTGGGCGCCCTAGACGGTTGGTGGTGTTTGGAGCTCAATCATTGTGGTGTAAAGCTCTGGGCAAGCGTCGGGGTCTCCAATTAGGTTGTGGAGATCACCCCGAGCAATTTGACGGGTACCGGTGACCGCCCCCAAGGGTTGCCAAAGTGTACGGGTTCGGTGACCACGTCCAAGGGTTGCCATTTGTACGGGTTCGGTGACGGCCCTCAAGGGTTCCTTAGTGGAATCACGGCATCTCGCATTATGCGAGGGCATGACGAGATTACGGTGACCCTAGTGGCTTCTTGGGGAGCATTGTGCCTCCACATCGCTCGAAACGGAGATTAGCATCTGCAAGGGTGTGAACTTCAGGATACATCATCGTCTCCGTGTGCCTCGGTTATCTCTTACCCGAGCCCTTTGCTTATGCACTTTACTTTGTGATAGCCATAGTGTTTCATGTTATATATCTTACTATCACGTAGTTGTTTATCTTGCTTAGCATAAGTTGTTGGTGCACATAGGTGAGCCTAGTTGTTGTAGATTTTGTGCTTGTCAAATTAACCGCTAGGTTTATTCCGCATTTGTTCAAGCCTAAACCGTAATTATTTTAAGAAGTGCCTATTCACCCCCCCTCTAGGTGACATCCATGATCTTTCAATTGGTATCAGAGTCTCGTCTCTCTTTGTTAGGCTTGACTGTCGGTGTACTAAGGTAGGGGTACCTTAGTACCCCGAACTCGCTGCACGGGCAATGCAGCTGCTCCTGCAGCAAGCCTTGCCGGGCCCCGCCAAGACCCTCTCATGTCCCTTCGAAAACAAGGCTCCAAAGAAGAGGAGCTTGCCGGTGAGCCATTCAAGAACAAAGTAGTCGAGACCCCGGCAAGAGGAGCTTGCCGGGAAGGCCACTCAGGACGCGAAGGAAACAAGGCCCCGGCAAGAGGAGCTTGCCGGGAAGGCTTGGCGGGCGCCGAGCCCCTGCCGACAAGGTTCCTGCCGCCATGCAAGGCGCTTGTCGGGCGGGCGACCTCTCTTCATCTCCGCTCCAGCTCACCCGCCAACGTGTCACCACGGGGCTCTCCCAAGTACGCGTGTCGACGGGCTGTGCAGCCAGCGGGGAGTAGCGACAAGCGGCGCTGACAAGCTACCATCGTGGCAAACGGAGGCGCACTTGACGGTCCTCGTTAATCGTTTCGGGCGATCGAGACGGGCATTGATGACTCTTGTCCCTTGCCGTCGAGTTAGGTATAGGTTACGCAGACACTGCATAAACGGTGTACCAACCTATGTTTTTACTATCATACCCTTGTCTACTTGCCACATGTGGTGACCCCTTGCGCCTATAAAAGGAGGCCCAAGGGCAACGAGAAAGGGTTCGCTCGGCTGGGTTCGGTCCAGCTCCGCTTAGTTCATCACATCCATACGAAACCACACTCAAAGCTAGGTCTTGTAGCTCCCATTGCTCCCTAGCAAGAACACGAGATAATCCACGGCAGCAAGAGGAGTATTATCTCTCCGGAGAGCTCCGGTTGGGTAAAATCCGCCGTGTGCATCGCCACGATCCGCTTTTGTGCAATCTCCGCCCCCTCCGAACCACAAGGCCCAGGTCCCGTAGGTGCTCGTGGGGCACGATCAGCCTCTCCCCGACATCTTTGGCGCGCCCGTAGGGGCGGCGAGGCTGTGTGAACCAGATCCGGCGGTCACACGAGCAACTTCATCGACATCTTCGTTGATATGGCGCCAAGAAGAAGTCTTCGGCAGCAGCTGAGCCGTCGCGCCGAACCCACCACCACCAGAGCCGCCAGCGGTGGGGAACGCTGGCGGAGGGACCGCGCTGCCGAGAGAGCCCACGATGCCGCCAGGTCCAAGGACAAGATAGGCAAAGCGCCGGCGTCCGAATCTGCACCGCGCCCTTCGCAGGAGGCGCGGGACCGACAGCGCCATGATACTCGCGGTACCATACGCCATTGGATCAAGGCCAAGCTGAGGATCCCGAGGCCCTCGAGACCAAGCGTGCACCTCAAAGATGCCGATGCGAGTGGAGTACGTTTCGCTATGGATATCGCTCCTCCTAACTTGGTTAGAGTCCGAGCACATCCCGTTCTTCGCCCGCACGCCGCTGCCGCCAACCACACCAGCGGAAGCCTTGGCAAGAGCTCGCCATTCTAGATTACCCTCCAACGGCCGATAAGGTCGACGAATGGAGGGCCACAATTCAGAGTTTCATCGGCTTCGCCAACGGCGACGTCCCGCGGCAACCGAGTGCTTCGCAGCCGCGGCGAGGCGACAAGGCGCGAGCCGATGGCGACGAGACTTGCGGGGGTGCACCCACCGTACACTCCCCTTCCCGAAGGCTAAGATCGCCGACTCGCCGGATCCACCTCGACAGCGACTCCACAGCGTCGTCGGATCCGCGAGCTCGTCGCGACCAACGACAAGTTCTTCGAGAACGGCAAGAAGAAGACGCTCGAACCCGTATTGAGCGGCGAAGAGAAGCGCGCCGTCAATCTGACCAACGCGCCGGGCCCACTGTTGATATGCATGCGCCAGGGGAACCGACTTGCCGTACGCGGTGGGTTGCCCTGCGTTCACTCGTGAGCTGTGGCAAGTCCGGTGGCCCGACAAGAAAAACTTCAAACCAGACGTGCGAGAAGTATGACGGCAGGACACACCATCGGAGTTCCTCAAAGATTTACACCATCGCGGTGCAAGCTGCGGGGACGAGACGACAAGATCCTCGCCAACTACTTTCCTTTGGTGCTCAAGCCAAACGCCGATCTTGGCTCATGCACTTGCCGGATGGCTCTATTTCTTCTTGGGCAGATTTGTGCCACCAGTTTGTTGGCGCCTTCACATGCGCCACAAGCCTCATGGCTGTGGAGAGTGATCTCCACCTGCTTGCCCGTAAGGAGGGGAGTCTCGTAGAATTCATCCAGAGATTCAGTCGAGTGCACTACAACATCCTCAGACGCCCACCCTGCTGCGGTGATCGGTGCATTCCATCGTAATGTACGAAATCGCAGGATGAGGGAGGAGATGGCGATGTGCAAAGTGAAAGACGCCACGAGCTCTACGCCTGGCCGACAAGTGTGCACGCTACTGAAGAAGGAAGAAGACTCCTGTGAGAGAATGTGGGAGCAGAGTCCGACAAGAGGGATCGCCCGCAAGAAATAGCCGGCGGAACAACAGGAGGAAGAAAACCAAGAAGTACTAGTTGTCGAGCAGTCCGCAAGGATGGTGCCGCCAACAAAGCCAAGGCCGATGGCTCGCAAGGAGGTTGCCGTTGACGCCGACCGCCAAGCTGTGGCGGCCACGACAAGCCCGACAGCTCCAACAAGCAAGATCAGTAAATCCACCGCACTAAGGGCCACGATCTCCAGAGCTACAAGAAAGTCGAGCAGCTTGTTGAGCTACTGAGAGCTGAGTACGAGCGAGACAAGGATAAGGCCCAAGAAGGTGCAGGTGCGGCAAGTAAGAAGAGACCCGGTCGGGAGGGCGCCAAGCAAAGCCAAGCAGCGGCAAGGAGACAGACCTCCCCGTGGCCGCGACAAGGAAGAAGATGAAGATGAAGATGATGAGGACGATGAAGACGATGAAACTGATGAGCAGGAGTTTCAAAAGGCAACGGAGGTCCTTTGCGCCGACGGGGGGCGTCTCACACCTCGCCCGCCAACTCAAGCAATGGATGCGTGAGGTCAATGCAGCGAACCATCCATAGAGTCACGCAAACCTCTGAAATGGTCCAGCCGCCCATCATCTTTGACATTGAGGATCACCCCGATCGCATCATCGCGATCGGGTGCTGCCGATGTTGGTCTCACCAACCATCCGCAACCTCAAAGTCACAAAGATGCTGGTTGACGGCGGGGCCGTCCTGAATTTGATCTCCTCTGCAGTGCTCCAGAAACTTCAAATCCCTGACAGCGAGCTCGAAGAAACTCGTACTTTCCAAGAAATCAACCCAGGAAGGAGCAAGCCCAAAGGGAAGATCACGTTGCCGGTAACATTCGGCAGCGAGCTCAACTTCAGAACTGAGAGGGTCACGTTTGACGTTGCCGATTTCCCATTGCCCTACAATGGCATACTTGGCCGTCCAGCACTCGCCAAGTTCATGGCCGCCTCATTATGCTTACAACCTACTCAAGTTGCCCGCCCGATAAGCGCTATTTCTGTCCATGGCGACAAGAAAGACGCACTTATCTGCGCCGACAAGATTTACCGATGCAGCAGCATGACAGATAGCAAACCACTTACGCTGAAGCTCCGGGGAAGAAGAAGAACACTAGGTCCGCAAGAGCTCTGTTGCCCACTCCGCAAGCGCACCTCTTCGAGTACTGCGCTACCGTCGAGGACGCACCATCGAGCTCCACCGCAAGTGCAACAAGACGATGGCGGCTCCGCCAAAGACCAAGAAGGTGCCCGCCAAGGAGGACGGCACCGGTGGTACTTTCACCATCGATTGCCACGCTTGATCCTAAATAGGAAGGCGAGCTCGTTGCTTTCACGTGGGCGAATGTCGATGTGTTTGCATGGCAACCATCCGACATCCCCGTGTTCCCGTAAAAGTAATTGAGCACCACCTAGCTGTCTGTCCTCACGCCGCCCGTCAAGCAAAGAGTTAGGAAACAGCAAAGGAGCGCCAAGAGTTCATAGCGAGAAGAAATCAAGAAATTGGAAGCAGCAGGGCTTGTCGAGGAGTCCTCCACCCCACATGGTTGGCCAATCCGTAGTTGTATGCAAGGCTAATGGGAAATGGAGACTTTGTATTGACTTCACCGATGTTAATAAAGCTTGTCCCAAGGACCCATTTCCCTTGCCGCGTGACGACTCAGATTGTTGACTCCATGGCTGGATGCGATCTTCTTTCATTTCTTGATGCATATTCAGGATATCATCGATCTTCATGGCGAGGAGGATGAAGAGAAACCGCATTCATTACACCATGTGGCACGATCGCTTTATACGGATGCCTTTCGGTTTGAAGAATGCTGGTTCAACCTTTGCAAGGGTAGTCCATGATGCCTTTGGACCTCGGATACACGAAATGTAGAAGCTTACATGGATGACATAGTGGTCAAGAGCAAAGACAGAGCGACTCGGTTCAGGATTTGATGAGACGCTTGCAAACCTGCGCAAGATCAACCTCAAGCTCAACCCCGAGAAGTGCGTGTTTGGAGTCCTTCCGCAAGCTTCTCGGTTCTTTGTATCTCAGCGGGAATTGAAGCCAATCCCGACAAGATCAAGGCCATTGAGCAGATCAAGCACCAAAGCGCGTCAAGGATGTCGGGGAGGCTTGCCGTTGCGTGGCTGCTCTCAAGAGGTTCATCTCTAAGTTCTGCTGAACGCATGCCGCTTTTTCAAGATTTTGAAAAAGGCAGGTCCAATGAAATGGACTCCCGAAGCGGAGGCTGCGCTGCAGGACTTGAAGAGATACCTGTCCTCCGCTCCAATACTTGTCGCACCTAAGCCACAAGAGAAGTTGCTGCTGTATATAGCGGCGACCAATCAAGTGGTTAGTGCTGCGTTAGTAGCGGAGAGGGAGGCAGATGATGAGCCGGCAACCGAGGCAAGCGCATCCAGCGACAAGCAAGGTGCTTTGCCGTCAAGCTCTGGTCCCGACAAGGACGGATCAGCGCAGGGTTGCGACAAGATACAGAAGAAGATGGTGCAGCGCCCAGTATACTTTGTCAGTTCCCTTCTGCAGGGGGCTAGATTGAGGTACTGGTGTGCGTAAGCTGCTTTTGCCTCCTCATGGCCTCGAGAAAGCTGCGCCATTACTTCCAAGCACATGAGATAACAGTTGTCACTGCTTTCATGAAGAGGATTTTGCAAAATCCGAAGCAACAGCAGGATTGTTGAGTGGGCTTTGAACTGTCAAGCTTTGGTCTCAAGTTCAAAGCACTTCAACTATCCAGAGCAGGGCATTGGCAGAATTCATAGCAGAGTGGACGCCAACGCAAGATGAGGAAATTCGAGACAAGCATCCCGTCAAGGAGGCAAATAAAGAGTGGCTGATGTACTTGATCGTGCCTTCTCGCTGCAAGGCGCCGGTGCCGGCGTGCTGCTTATCGCACCCACCAGGGAGCACCTCAAGTACATAGTCCAGATGTATTTTCCCAAGGAACAAGCAACAAATAATACTGCAGAGTATGAAGGCTTGCTTGCCGGTCTCAGGATTGCGGTGGACCTTGGGATCAAGAAGCTCATTGTCAGGGGGGACTCGCAACTTGTCATCCCCCAAGTAAATAAAGATTATCAGAGTTCGTTGATGGAAGCGTACGTCGATGAAGTGAGAAAGCTGGAAGAGCGCTTTGAAGGCCTGCAAATGGAACACGTTCCAAGAGCACAGAATGATATAGCTGATGGCCTCTCCAAATGTGCCGCACTTAAGTTACCTGCGGAACCAGGGATTTTTGTGCTCAAGCTAACTCAGCCAACCGTAACACCATCAACAGGACAGAGCAAGAAGAGAAAATTGGTTTCCCGCGACTACTTTCCGGCAGAGCTCTCTGAAGCCGCCGCCAAGAAGGTCACTAAAACCAACGCAAATATCACTGAGGAGCAGTCTGCTCCGACAAACCATGCAGTTTGTATCGTTGAAGCAAATGCTCCCGACAAGTTTAGCTCTGGCAAGCTTGCCGGGGATCATCGAGCTCCGGCGGACCCACAGGTCTTTGCCGTAGAAGCTGATGGTCCCACAGTGATAGATGAGCCTTTAGTCCTTGTTGTCGAGCCACAGGCTCCAACATGGGCACAACAAATCGTCCATTTCCTTCTGACAGAGAACTTCCCAAGAGCAAGAAGAAGCGGAAAAAGTAGCCCGGCAGTCAAGTATGTACCAGTTTGTTGACAACATCCTGCATGTAAGAAGACTCAACGGAGTGAAATTGAAGTGTATTTGCCGGAAGATGGATGAAGCTGTTGGCGGAGATACACGGAGGCATATGTGGTCACCACATTGGCGCAAGAGCACTTGCCGCAAAGCTTTCCGCAAGGTTTCTTCGGCCGAAGCCCTCCAGATGCAACTGCACAAGTAACCAAGTGTGAAGCGTGCGATTCCATTCAAAACAGATAAACCAACCAGCTCAAGCTCTCCAGCGATCCCTTTATCCTGGCCCTTTTCGATGTCAGGGGCTCGACATCCTCGGCCCTTTCCCCGAGCTGTCGGGGCTTTGAATACTTGTACGTAGCAATCGACAAGTTTAGAAAGTGGCGGAAGTGGAACCAAGTGAGGAAGGTGACAAGACAACAGCCGTCAAGTTCTTCAGTCAATTGTTTGCCGTTTTGGGATTCCTAACCGGATCATCACCGACAACGGCACACAGTTTACGAGCCGCACCTTCATGCAGTACGCCCAAGATCTTGGCGCAAAGATCTGCTTTGCTTCTGTTGCTCATCCGAGAAGCAACGGTCAAGCAGAGAGAGCAAACGCTGAAGTGTTGCGAGGATTCAAGACCAGAACATTCGACAAGCTGCGCAAGTGCGGAAGGAACTAGATCGAGGAGCTGCCGGTGGTTCTTTGGTCGATCAGGACGACGCCAAATCGAGCCACTGGCCAGACACCCTTTGCTCTAGTCTACGGAGCAGAGGCAGTTCTCCCCACGGAACTCGTATACGGGTCACCTCGAGTGCTCTCTTATGATGAGCTTGAGCAAGAGCAGCTGCGACAAGATGACGCGCTGCTCCTCGAGGAAGATCGTCTTCAGGCTGCTGTACGAGCTGCTCGTTACCAGCAAGCTTTGCATCGCTACCATAGCCGCAAAGTTAATGCCAGAAGCTTCGAGGAAGGCGACCTTGTTCTTCGGCGCGTTCAATCCGCCAAGAATTCCAACAAGTTGACGCCGAAGTGGGAAGGCCCTTATCGGGTGAAACGAGTCACTAGGCCCGGCGCTGTCCGCCTTGAGACCGAAGATGGCCTTCCGTGAGCAATTCTGGAACATAGAGCATCTTCGCAAGTTTTACCCATGAGGCGCGGTTGCGGAACCTGCTCAAGAACCACCCTTTGTACAAGTATTGCCGCTGTTGCATGTAATCCTTTGTACAAAGCGGCGCAGACCCCGTGCATCAGTAAAGCCTATGGTTGCGCACATTTTGTCAATACATGCTTTCATAATCATATATACATGTGTTTACTAACATCTTGTGCAGCACCCGCACCCGGTAAGCGATAATGAGCCATTAGGCTCCATAACTTTATTTTTCTCTTCTTTCTTCTCAAACAAGAAGAAGGTTCATCCACCCACAAGTTAACCGGGGAGGAGGAGATAATGGTGTGGGCCGACAAGCGTCGCTCGAGGAACTGTCGCCTTGCCGGAAAATGGACAACAGAAAAGCTAAGTTGCTAAGTTTAAACGACCAGTTTTAAATTTTTAAGTTATCTTCCTCGAACGATAGTACTTTGTATGGAAAACCTGTGCGCGGAGGAACCAAATCGTGACTGGTCGCGCCCTTACTTTGTTTCGAGTCCGCTCAACAACTTAAGTGAGCTGCGGCTAGTCCGCGACGAGGTTGCTTGTCGGTAGCGACCCCGCCAAAGACGAGCTGCTGAAGTTCCGCGACTCGGCGCCATGGCAAGGGTGCCTGCACCGGCAAGTTCCCCTGAAAGCGTAGGGTATAAACATACAAGGGAAGAAATCGAGTAAAGGAAATAACATAGCATTCGATTGCCTAAGATAGTGTATATTACAAAAATAACTTATCGCGGCACTAGCTAAATTGCTCTCAGAACTGAAATAACAGCAAAGAGAAGAAAGGTGTGCCGGCATCCAAGCCCAGGCAAGCCAGAGTCGCCGGGGGCTGCGGCAAGCCAGAGTTGCCGGGGGCTGCGGTATCAGATGAGCCTTTCGTCCTTTCTCAAACATCCCTTCTTCATTAAAAACATTCCACTCGGATACAGTCCGTGGAGAATGAAAAACATGAAGAGAGGATTACAATTTTTTAAATGCGGATAAGGCCCAAAGGCTTACAAATTAAAAAGATAAGATGCCCGAAATCCTTTTTCTGTCCCTCTCTTCAGGAGGTAGGTTAAGGAGGCGGGAAGGGCAAAAGGAGCGCCTAAGCGAGCTACAGGTGCCAGAAGGCACCAAGGGAACATGCCGGGGGCTCTCCGAGGGCTTGACGGGGACGGCGGCGCCGGAAGCGGGGCTCGAAGACGGGGCGGCAGGACGTCAGCACGCTGTCGAGGGCACTACGCCCTCGTACTCCGACTTGACGGCCTTGTCGCCCTCCCTCTTCCCCTTTCGCAGCCTCCCTCGCCACGCCCAAGGAGACGACCCGGGAGTTCAAGGAGCCGCGACACGGATGATGGGGTCGCGGTGGCGCTAAGCGGCGCCTCGACAGCTAGTTGGGCCCGCTACCCTCATCGTCGCTGTCGCTCTCCTCCTCGCCACTCTCGCTCGAGGAGGAATCTTCGCTGTCGGAGGAGCTATCCACGCAGCACCTCGCCCGAGTGCCGAGATCCCCGAAGACCTTGACGGAGAGGAGATCACCCTCCATTAACTTAAAATGGAGGGTAAACCCCGCCAGCAGGTTGTGGATGCGGACGAACGTCTTCCACCCACGATCAAGATACATCACATTAGGGGCTGGGAATAAAACGCGAACTCGCGTGCCGCTGATCCCACAGCCCCTCATGTGCAGTCTCAATGTCTCGGGCGGATCCGACTCCATCGCGCTCGCGAACGGAGCTGGAAGCCAGAGGCGACGACGAGGCGCCCGGCGCAGCTTGACGAAGAACTCGCAAGGATCGTCCCCTGTATGAACTGCCGGCGGAGGCAGAGACGGCGCGCCGCCTCGTCCGCCTCTTCCCTGAGCTCCTCGACCTCGTCCACGACCTCGCCCCCTCCCTCTTCCCCTTGCGGCTAGCTCTGCCACCCCGGGCGTGGGATTGGGAGGGGTGCGCTGTCTAGCTGCGACCCTCGCCGCCACCGATGAAGAACCAAGGTTCCCTTTCTCCATGACGAATGGGAGAAAGGGGAGCAGAAGCTGAGGAAAGGAAGAGATGGGAGAGTGCGGGCTTCTGTGCCCCCCCCTTCCACCCTTCTTAAAAGAAGCAAGGTGGGGGCTCGGCCGCCCCGCTCAGCCAATCAAGGCATAGGAAGAGCAGGGAATCGGGGCAGACCTGCTGCCTCTACTCGCAATGGCCCAATTTCCCACTTCCACCGTACGTGACCCCAAGGGCATGGGAGCCACGTGGCGGAGATGCAGAACTGAAGCGACAGATGAGGCGACCTCGCACGCCGCCCACTTCCCCCACGACACCGCAATTGACGTGTGCCGTTACAGGGGAACGCGGCGGATAAGGAGTGGATTTGGTTTGGACCCAGGCCGCGCGTGCCCGTGCCCTGTTTTGGGCCTGGCCCAACAGCGCTCGGCACCGAGTATGGCCCAGGCCCGGGGGCTCCTGTCGGTGTACTAAGGTAGGGGTACCTTAGTACCCCGAACCTGTGCACGGGCAGTCGCAGCGTCCCCGTGGCAAGCCTTGCCGGGCGTCTGCCAAGACCCTCTGCGGCCCTTCGGAAAACAAGGCTCCGGCAAGAGGAGCTTGCCGGTGAGCCATTCAAGAACAAAGTAGTCGAGACCCCGGCAAGAGGAGCTTGCCGGGAAGGCCACTCAGGGCGCGAAGGAAACAAGGCCCCAAAAGAGGAGCTTGCCGGAAGGCTTGGCGGGCGCCGAGCCCCTGCCGCGACAAGGTTCCTGCGCGCAAGGCGCTTGCCGGGCGGGCGACCTCTCTTCATCTCCGCCCAGCTCACCCGCCAACGTGTCACCACGGGCTCTCCCAAGCACGCTGCGTGTCGACGGGCTGTGCAGCCAGCGGGGAGTAGCGATAAGCGGCGCCGACAAGCTACCATCGTGGCAAACGGAGGCGCGCTTGACGGTCCTGTTACCTCGTTTCGGGCGATCGAGACGGGCATTGATGACTCTTGTCCCTTGCCGTCAGAGTTAGGTATAGGTTACTATACACTGTACAAAGCGGTGTACCAACCTATGTTTTTACTATCATACCCTTGTCTACTTGCCACATGTGGTGACCCCTTGCGCCTATAAAAGGAGGCCCAAGGGCAACGTAGAAAGGGTTCGGTTCGGCTGGGTTCGGTCCAGCTCCGGCTTAGTTCATCACATCCATACGAAACCACACTCAGGCTAGGTCTTGTTGCTCCCATTGCTCCCTAGCAAGAACACAAGATAATCCACAAAGCAGCAGTAGGAGTATTATCTCTCTGGAGAGCTCCGAAGCTGGGTAAAATCCGCTCGTGTGCATCGCCTCGATCCGCTCTTTGTGCAATCTCTGCCCCCCTCCGAACCACAAGGGGCCCAGGTCCCGTAGGTGCTCGTGGGGCACGATCAGTTCTCCCCCGACATTGACCGCCTAGAGAGTAATGATGTCGACTAGGGGATTAGGATTCTCTGACACTCTTAGTTTCGATGGCACAAATTTTGAAGTTTGGGTAATTCGCATGCTTAATCTCTTTAGGGTCATGGACCCAAATTTAGAGCGAATTGTAGATATGGGTTTTTATCCTCCAAAGTATCCCCAAATATTATCTTTAGAGGATGAGAAAAACTCTTATCTCAATGCTAAAGCTTCTAATGTGCTTTTCGATGCTTTGAGCAATGTAGTTATATTTCAACTCATGCCGTTCCGGGATGCTCATGAGTTGTGTACAAAGCTTCAAGATAAATATGGTGTGTCCAAGATTTGTGGGGATGATTGTCCTCCCTCCACCTCCGGCTGTGTTTCCTTCTCAACTTATTCTACTTCACCTACATGTGGTTTGCCACAAGATAACGACATGGTGAGTAGTGGTGTTCATTGCAATGATGATAGTGTGCTTATCGTTGATGATTCCTCATCACTATCTTATTGCAATGCTCCATCTTTGGAGTTCAACACTTCGAGTTCTCTAAGTGTTTCACATGCTTGTGTTGATAGTCCTTGCATATCACGTAAAAATTGCTTTACTAAATCTCATGATGATATGCTTGCTATGTCTTGTTGCCATGATAAAAATGCATCTATTTCCTCAAATTATTGTGCTAACAATGTAGGGGAAACCCAACACCCCATGGAACAAGATCTGGTCTTGAATGGTGCCTCAAGGGATCCTACATCATCATCGATTGCATTTTGCCTTATGGCTAAGGCTTCAAAGGTGTCTCCCACTTTGAATCCCAATATATCTTGTGATGATATTGATGATGACAAGAATGATGATGATGATGATGATGTTGATAGTGATGAAGAGAATGACAATGTTTCCTCCTTAAAAATTAAGGGGGAAATGATTTCTAAAGCTCTCCATCAGAATAAAATTGCTCATTCCAACTTCATGGAAATCATGTCTATTGCTATTGAGGGCACAAAATATATTGATGAGTTGGAATCTCGTCTTGAGGAGCATGATGTCACCATTGAGAAAATGGAAGGTCATGAGCGTGATTACGCTAATGAGATTGCGGACGTCTCCCAAGCTCTTGAACTTGAACAAACCACCAAGGAATCTCTTAAGGAGACTTTTGCTCTAGAATTATCTAGAGTGAGAGAATCTCATGATAGAGCTCTTGAGGTGGCCAATGTTTTTGAAACTAAAAATGCTAAGCTTGAAGTTGCTCATGCTAGACTCCTTGAGGATTTTGAGCACCTCAAAAATGGCTCAAGGGTCATCAAGGGTGAGCTCATCAAACTCACCGAGTCTCATGCTCAACTTGAAGCTTCTTATTTAAAAGAGCTTGCCAAGTTGTCCTCTCCTATTGTTGTTAATGATGATGCTTGTGCTACTAACTCTATTACTTGTGAAGCATCCATTTCGAAGGAGAATGTTGAGCTACGGGCTCAACTTGAGTTGCTATTTAGCAATTATGGGAAATTGGAACAAATCCATGAAAAAATCTCAAGCTCTCATGATGATCTTATAGTATATCCCATAATGTGCTAAAGATAGCTCATGAGGTTGTGATTACTAAGGTAACATCTAGTGAGCCTCATGAGGATACTAGCAGTACTTTTAGTCAAAATGTTGTATTGCCTTGTGCTAGTCCTCGTAATTCATCCATGCATAACATTGGTACATCTTGTGATGAATTTCTTTCCTTGCCTTTTTTCTCTTAAGATGAAGCTTATACTTCCTCCGGTGCTTGTGTTGAGACTAACCATGTAGAGGAAATCAAAGAGCTCAAGGCCCAAGTCACTTCTTTGAAGAAAGACTTGGAAAAGTGTCATGAAGGGAAGGCCACACTCAACAATATCTTGATTGTGCAAAAATCCCCCAATGACAAAGTGGGACTTGGATTCAACTCCAATAAGAAGAAGAAGTCCAAGAGTAACAAGAAGAAGGGCCAAAACAATTCAAGAATTTGGCCAAAATCATTTGCTTCAAGTGCAAAATTGAAGGGCATCATGTTAGATCTTGCCCTTTGAAGAAGAAGGCCATTAGTGAGAAGCAACAAGCGAAGCGACCACAAGTTCATTCTCATGCTCAACCTCAAATTGAAGAAAGGCCTCTTCCCAAGAAAACTCAAGCTAATGCTTCTCAAGTTGAGAAATCAAGTGGGAATAAAGGGAAGAGTAGACGTTGCTACCTATGTCGCGAGAAAGGTCACCTCGCTTCTTCATGCACTAGTGGTAACTCATCCAACCCAATTATTATTGATGATATCTATTCTCTTGGGAAGGATAAGGTTGGAAATGTGTTTGCCAAGTTTGTTGGTACTCAAAGTGGTGTAAAGCAAAGAACCATTTGGGTAGCCAAGCCTATTGTGACTAACCTCTTAGGACCCAACTTGGTTGGGGACCAACTAGCTCAAACTTGATCAATAGGTGTCTATGGAGGGCTTTGGAGACTTGGCTACATTATGAATAATTAAGGGGATTTTCATCATTCATATTGTCTCAAGCCAAGTCATTCGAATTATCAAGTTTCTATCTTATATTCAATGTTCCTCCTTACGGTAACTCATGCTTAAAGTGTTTACATTGATAGTTACTTGTCCCTTTGCATGTTTGGTTTCGTTCCTTGCATGTGTTTATATATGTTGTGCTTCCAACTTGATTATCTTGAGCAATCAAGTATGTGTGTGTTGGTTTGCACATCATGTACGTGTGTGTCTTGCGTTGAGCCTTTTGCATCTTGTTTATCTCTTAATTGGCTCATGTGAGAGATTAATGGAACATCCCATTTTGGGGGAGTGATGTGCTTTGTGCACCTCACGATCCCACAAATGTGAGTACATGAAGAATACCACCTAGTATTGATATTGCAAGCTTATCTAGTCACTATGTGGTATGTCTTCTCATGAGAAATTCAAATTCTAAATAGTCCATTAATTATCTCTTGTTGGATCCTCTTATTGCCTCTTGTTAAGTTTTTATTGGTATCACGTTATTGGGGAGTAATATGTTATGTGCATATTACAAGCCTAGAAAATGTGTACATTTGAGATATTGTCACCTAGAATTGATATTGTAAATTATCATGTTCCTATGTGGCATGTTAGCTCTGCAAGTTGCAATTTGCTAGTGTTTGGTGTGAAGATGATGTTGGATATCCTTGCTATCTACCAACGGAATTATTTCCAAATACTTCTTGTATTTTGATAATTTGTACTCACTTATGTGTGGTAGAAATTATTGATCATCTTTACATTGGCCTTTGCTTTTATTTATCTCTTGCCTAGGATTGTGTCAACTCCCATTGTATTCCATACCACTTGTGGATCTTGTTATTTCCTTGAGATTGTCTAGTGTTTGTATAGATATAGTGAAAGTGATGATCCCATCTTGTGCTTTTTGTATTCAAATGCAAATTCTATTTTATGCACAATGCTTGGGAGAGCTATCCTATTTTTCTTAGAACTCTCACCTTGTGATCCTTATCAAGTGTGTGTTGGTGGAATGCAAACCGTTTCTTTTTGGTACTTTGTGCCATCACGAAATTTTGTAGAGCACTTGGTTTGTTTGGAACCATTCTCTCTTTTGGGAGTTTGACATCATTCTTTTTGAGTGTGCCAATGGATATCTCATTCCTTGATGTATCTGTTAATGATATCTTCCAAGCGATGGTTTATCCTTTTGGTATCCTTTTCACTTGGTATTCCTTTTTCATTTGGTGTTGGTTCTTGACAGTCTTTAGCATGCATATTTACTTCATGTATTTTCTTTGGCATGCTTTCTTTCTCTGACCCAATATATAGGGGAGACTCCACCAAGTATCAAGTTGGATGAGATGTGCATGAAATTCATGTCCATATCTATATGCACATATTTATGGGGACTTTGTCCTATGTATATTGGTGTTTCTAACTCTTTGGTCCCAATGAGTTTGGGTACCATTTTGTTTGTGTTATTGTTCTAGGAACAATTGGAGATGCATTGGATGCTCGGTTCACTCACAAGGGAGGTGGTGTCACCATGTGCTTATTGGAGTTAAGCTAGGATGCTCAATGAACTACTATCTACTACCTTCAATTGGTTTCTACTACATCCTTCGAATGTTAACTCGGTAACAAATATCTTCATATACTTCATGCACACATTTCTTGCTTCAAACCTGTGTAGGTTGCATCTTGGCATGATATTCATTCCATCTTGTTATACGTGTTTCCTTTCTCAAAGAATATCAACGATGATCTCATTTTGCTAGTTTTGATGTCTTTAATGGTTGTGTGGTAGGAATTCATTTATATACAATAAGACCATATCTAGCCATGTGCTATGCTTCCAAGCAAATATCTTATTGGTATATGTATGACTTCCTTTTGGATATCTTGTTCCTTCGTGTTGTAACTATTTCGGGTGTACATCCTTCTTTGTAGATATATATCATCATGATTTCTTCTACCTAGAACCTTATACACTTGAGAGAAATTACATCTCTAGATGATATCCTTTCTTTCACGTCCACCTTGTCTTTCTTATGTTATTTCTTTGGTGGCCCCGTGAAAGCTTTTGCCTTGAGTGCGTGTCTTATCTCATTGCATCTTGATGCACTCTTGTGTGGTGAAGATTATTTTCCTCATGCTTGTCCTTATGAGGCTTTTGCCATCTTAATTGGTATCCCTCGTCTTGGTGAGGCTTTCTTCTTCTATCTTCACCATGGGTTGTCGCAAGCTTTATTGTTTTCTTTTTAGTGAGCTTGTGAACTGTCAGGACCGGATTTTCGGGATATTAATTTCCAGAAAATGGCCCTTGTGCTCACCAGCCCCAAGATTACTGTTAGCTGATGAGGCGCCAACTTGATACAGAAATTCCAAGCAAAATACAAAAAAATATGTAGTACAAGACCATTCTGGCCTATGAGTACAACAAATGGTTTCTAGTGGTTGATGGCGGAAGCGGTTTGTGGGTCATCAGCGTCTATGGGACTCCATTTCCCACAGGAACAGCTGACCAGGTTAACTCCTATCTTCGCGAGGCTGCTATCACCATTGCTTAAGTTCAGGGGCTGTCATCGCAACGCTCCTCTCCAAGCAAGAAATCTGGCCAAGACAATAGCCAGAGACAAGCCAGTGAGTAATTTGAATGTACTCGCAAACATTATGGACACGGGTATAATATAACAAACAATAATCATCCTCTAAAATATTCTATGCTCACAACGTCTGTCATAAAAATAATATCCCTGATACATGCAAGCAGGTTATTTATATACTACATGAATATGCAATAACAGGGTAGTAATAAAATGCACCGATCGGGTGTCTGAAGCGACGCCTCGAAAGGACAATAATGTGACGCATGCCTCAGTCGGGCGTCTCAGCGACACCGCATAAAGGGCTTATAGGGGAAATAAGTAACAAACATGCCACAGTCGGGCGTCTGTGCGACACCACATAAAGGGCTTATACGATAAATAAATAGCAAGCATGCCACAGTCGGGCGTCCGAGCGACACCACATAAAGGGCATATACGATAAATAAATAGCAAGCATGCCACAGTCGGGCGTCTCAGCGACGCCACATAAAGGGCTTATAAACAAAAATGATCACAGTGAATATCCAGGAGGTAGGACCGTCCCAGGGATACTCACTAATTCAAATAATATAATGGGTTAGTCCATAATAAAAATAAACATAATCATCACAAGTCATCAGTCATGATCCAAGTTCTGGTTTAGTAGTTTCTCCTCCGAAGACCGACACTAAGACCGACACTTGACCCATCCTGCATCAGTAGTCCTTAACCATGGACACGGCTATTCGAATAGATTTAACCTCTGCAGAGGGTGTACTCTTTACCCACGAGTAACGGATTCCTTTAGTCCATCGGGACTAATTCCATTTACGGTCTTTTAATTGAAAACACGCCTCACTCGCACACACTAGCTTAACTTACCGGTGTCTGGAATCACCCACGACACTTGTCAAGCAAAACTCTAAGTGGGGAGGCTACAACCTCACGTAGCATGGGATCAAATCTATATCGCGCGCTCTAAGGGGTGCCCCCCTCTCGGTCCCAACCAGAAACACCCATGCCCCCGGACCAGGTGGCATGCCTACCGCTGCAGATCGGTATCTTCCACCATGGCCTCTCATGACGGTGTGTGCTAGAAAGGGTTGAAAACTTCTCGAACTGCACCCTACCTGCTGAGGGACAAGTGGCGACTGAAACAAGTATGGGGTTATCGAACAAGACTCGATCTACGGTCGACTCAGGAGGTTTAAAAATTCCCTGCATGATATGTGTAACCAATATATATTTCAACCAACAAAATCACCACTCATTATACCCCACTATGACATACCGGACATAACCGTCCCGACGGAGACGGAAGACAAGCTCACGCCTACCCAAGGCAGAGGTTTTCCCGGGTTTCTTTCCGGCATGCACGCAAGGCATACGAGGACGATTACCATCACAAGTATATCCATTTCCAACAGCAAGGAAATCTCCAATATGCATTCATGCAAATGATCGCGTCACCACATAAAATAACAAGTTCTCCGTATTAAGGTGGTGTTATAATCGTGTCAACCAACACACAAAAATATTATGCCAGGGTTCAGAATGCTTGCCTTCAAGAGTATGCAAGTGGGGTGTGCCTTTTGAAAGTTGACTTCTTCTTCAAAAACCTATTTTTGAAATTATTCAAATCAATACATAGTTTCAAAACAGTGCAAAACAGTTGTCTGAATTTTTTTCAAATAAATCTTAAAATAAACTAGACTAAATTTGAGAGAGGCAGGAAAAAGAATCAACTCATTTGGAGTTTTATTTTAAAAGATATAACCAGTCAAAGTTTAGTCAACTTTCTAGTTTTTAAAATAAAACTGAAAAAAAGAAAAAATCGTTTCGGAAAGAGTACACGTCGAAGACGTACTTTGCTTTTATGCCTTCACTTAAACCACGTGGACCGGTGCGGGGTCACTGACAGTGGGTCCAGGGGGCCCACTGGTCAGGTTTGACCAGTCTCCCCCGCCTTCCCTCTCCTTTGGCCGAACACAGGCGGAGCTCCGGCGATCTTCGCCGGCGAACGACGGCTTCTCGAGGGCATCCGAGGGCAGGGATGGATCCGCCAGTCCAGGGCGGTCCTCCCCGTGGTTGCTAGGTCGGCAGGGGTGGAGGGAGTCGCCGGCGGCGAGCTCCGCGTCGGAGGAGGCTTCGGGTGGGTTTGGGGTTGTGTTCTACGGTGGTTTCCAATCACGACTGAGAGGCTGGGCAGCTCCGCACGGTCGAGGGGAGTAGAATGGTGGCGTTGGACGGGCAGGGGAGGCCCTGGTTGCGACGAACGGGGCTGGGACGTGGCGGCGGCCGAACCGGCCGGAGTCGGGGAAGACGGCTTCCCCCCGATGATTATTTGCTGTGGGGGTGCTATGGGGGTGGCCTGAGGTCGCCTGAGTGGCTGGACGAGCTCGGGGGCCCCTACTTATAGTGCGGCTAGGTCAGTGCGCGGCAGCCGTGGATAGGATCGTCGGTGACCGCCGTTCTATAGAGGACAGGGCGACGTGGCGGCGACGGGCGCTAGCTGACGAGCTAGTGGATGAGCTCGGGCAGTTCCACGAGCGAGCTGGCCCGTTGGCGTGGCTCGGGCAGCGCCGACCAGTGCAGAGGTTGTCGGGGCGGCGGTGGCGGCTTGCGGTGGCGGCGCTGTAGGGCGCCAGGAGGGGGCCAGGTGGCCCTGCGGCGAGGGAGGAGCCGGGTGCGTTGGCTGGGAGAGGGGAGAGGCCAGAACGGGCGCGGGGGAGGCAGCAGCGGGACGCGGCGACTCGTGCGCATGCACGTGCAAAACGCGCGCTCTGGCCGCACCCAGAGCGTGCACGCCAACTGCTCGGCAAAATGCCAGTGTGTGCTAGTGGGTTTGGATGAGGCTGGGGACTAACAGGCCTAGGTTAGGGTTTGCAAGAAGATTAGTGGACATGGTGGTGTGGTCAGGGGGTCAAGTCCCCAGCGCAAACTACAAATCATGCCAAAACTGGCTATGCACAACAAGTGCTCGACAGAATGCCAAGGGCATCAAATCAACTCTTGGGGTGGCCAAACTTTCCAGATTGTAGTCTCTTTAGATGTAGGTGAGGATGGCAAGGTCATTTGGGCAAAACCATAAACCTGCTAGTGCAAGTTTTGCAAATCTTCAGTTTTGGACAGAAAGGAAAAGGCATGATTGCATGCACTTAAAATCCTCCAATGGGTCCACTCTCCTGGACTTAAGGGTTTTGCAGGGTGGTCTATAAGCAGGAAAAAGAATCATGGGTAAGGGAGCAAGTTAAAATATGGTTGCAGTACAAATCATCAAGTTGGACCAGAATGAAAATGAGGTTGATTCACTCAATTTTTTCAAAGGACATAACTGGGTTTTTGCATAAATATGAATAATATACTCCTACTGACATCCCATAATTTTGGTGGAAGTTTTAAAGAAGTATTTAAATAGGTTGCAGTGCAAAAGTGAAATTTGACCAGATTTAAAAACTTGTGGTAAAACTCAAAATATCCAAATGATTAAGGAATATTTTTGCATAACAGTGATTTAGGGACATCATATGTCATCCCCAAATTTTGGTGGGATTTTTAAATGAATTTATCAAAGGGTTGCAGTGCAAATGGAACCCTAAAACTTATGAAAAACCATTTTAGGGAAATAAAATTCAGGGAAAAATAATTATATAAATAATCCCAGTGATAAAAGAATTGTTTTTTTTGAGAGGGTAAATAAGTCCAATAATGATTGAACTATTTTCACTTGGGGTAAAAACTCCATAATAATAAAGAAAAGAATGGTTCTAAAATTAAAAGGAACCTAGAAAATAAAAGTTTAAGTTTCCTGGCAAAATTTTAATAAACAAAACATGGTTAAATTTTTGGGGTGTCACAACACTACCCCCCTTAAGAAAAATCTCGTCCTCGAGATTTGTTAAGAGTTGTTCTGAAAATATCATTCCTGTTAGTTGAAACCAAAAAGTTTACTCATAGTACAAACCTTGTGTCGTCAAGGTTCGTTTTTGGCAGCTACGTCCGAGGTTAAAAATGCAATCACACATCGACATACTCATGCATGGCTACTATTTAAAATAGGGCGCACAAGCAACAACATTTAATTACGGCGATACAGGGTCACACAGTTACAAGGCGAGGACATGCTAAGACTTGGTACTGCTCGAGTGACTCTAATCTACCTCGTTAATATCTAAGTGGGCATGCCTTATGGACGTCGAGGCTTCTCCACGGGTCTCACTGTCGGGATTAGCTGGAGGGGGTTGAGGGACTGCAGGGTCGGTGTAGCAATGATGACCATTGCGGGGATTGTTGGCCACAATCCCGTTGGAGCGTGTTCCCAAAAGGCGACGAAGCACTTCTGGGGACATCAAAGTATTTTGGTCGATGACTGGGGCAGACCTCAAAGTCTCGATCGGTTGTCCGAACAGCACGACTGGGTTGTCTGCATCGGGCTCATCTTCTCCTCTAGCCGGGGCTCGGCGAACCAGCTCTCCACGAGCTGCGATCAGATCAAGGGTGATTTTATCGAACATATCCTCTAGTGCACTTACATATCGCACCAGATGCAACAATGCAGGATCCGTCTCGTGATCACCGTTGGCAACTTGGGGTGGCCTACCATACCCTTCACGGCTGGGGTAGTAGTATAACGAGCGACAGTTAACTCTGGGCGACAAGTGCCGGAGTTGAACTATAGCTTCCCAAGCAGCTAGTTGGATGGCTTGTGGCTCAAAGGAAGTTGTCCTTCCGGTGAACCTGTAGGGGCGCTCTGGCGATAGACCCCTACCATAAACGTGCACAGTGGCCTAGAATTGACGGCTTTCACCGCTCATGGACCCCTGGTACACAACATATTCGGGAGGCTCTTCTAAAGCAAAGGCACGGCGGGTGAGGTTTGCGAGCACGGTCACAAAACCTCCAAGGTTGGTTGTTGTGGTCTCATTGTGAACAATGGGGCCAGGCATTATAGTTTGGTTTGGGGTAGAGGCTGTGCTGTGTTGGGTTGAGGCTAGAGTGCCCTTTTATAGAAAAGGGAACGGAGTCTTCCGTCGCACGCTTGCGAATGAGACAATTTAGGCGTCGGTCACTGGCATGTGATCGGCAGCCTAGGTGGATAGGTTGAGCACCGACTGCCAAAAGGTGTCAGGCTCACAGTGTGGCTATCTTACACGGGAAGCTTGGCCGGGGTTTGGTTAAGGTATGGTGGGTTGGTTTGCCTAAGTTTTTCGACCTGGCTAAGATAGGATTAGCCAATGGTCAGCCTGGCTTTGATACCAAGTTTGTCAGGACCGGATTTTTGGGATATTAATTTCTAGAAAATAGCCCTTGTGCTCACCAGCCCCAGGATTACTGTTAGCTGATGAGGCACCAACTTGATACAGAAATTCCAAGCAAAATACAAAAAAATATGTAGTACAAGACCATTCTGGCCTATGAGTACAACAAATGGTTTCTAGTGGTTGATGGCGGAAGCGGTTTGTGGGTCATCAGCGTTTATGGGATTCCATTTCCCACAGGAATAGCTGACCAGGTTAACTCCTATCTTCGCGAGGCTGCTATCACCATTGCTTAGGTTCTGGGGCTGTCATCGCAACGCTCCTCTCCAAGCAAGAAATCTTGCCAAGACAATAGCCAGGGACAAGCCAGTGAGTACTTTGAATGTACTCGCAAACATTATGGACACGGGTATAACATAACAAACAATAATCATACTCTAAAATATTCTATGCTCACAACGTCTGTCATAAAAATAATATCCCTGATACATGCAAGCAGGTTATTTATATACTACATGAATATGCAATAACAGGGTAGTAATAAAATGCACCGATCGGGTGTCTCTAGCGATGCCTCGAAAGGACAATAATGTGACGCATGCCTCAGTCAGGCGTCTCAGCGACACCGCATAAAGGGCTTATAGGAGAAATAAGTAACAAACATGCCACAGTCGGGCGTCTGTGCGACACCACATAAAGGGCTTATATGATAAATAAATAGCAAGCATGCCACAGTCGGGCGTCTGAGTGACACCACATAAAGTGCTTATACGATAAATAAATAGCAAGCATGCCACAGTCGGGCGTCTCAGCGACGCCACATAAAGGGCTTATAAAGAAAAATGATCACAGTGAATATCCAAGAGATAGACCGTCCCAGGGATACTCACTAATTCAAATAATATAATGGGTTAGTCCATAATAAAAATAAACATAAGCATCACAAGTCATCAATCATGATCCAAGTTCTGGTTTAGTAGTTTCTCCTCCGAAGACCGACACTAAGACCGACACTTGACCCATCCCAGACTGTAGTCCTTAACCATGGGCACGGCTATTCGAATAGATTTAACCTCTGCAGAGGGTGTACTCTTTACCCACGAGTAACGGATTCCTTTAGTCCATCGGGACTAATTCCATTTACGGTCTTTTAATTGAAAACACGCCTAACTCGCACACACCAGCTTAACTTACTGGTGTCTGGAATCACCCATGACACTTGTCAAGCAAAACTCTAAGTGGGGAGGCTACAACCTCGCGTAGCATGGGATCAAATTTATATCACGCCCTCTAAGGGGTGCCCCCCTCTCGTTCCCAACCAAAAACACCCATGCCCCCGGACCAGGTGGCATGCCTACCGGCTGCAATCGGTATCTTCCACCATGGCCTCTCTGTACGGTGTGTGCTAGAAAGGGGTTGACAACTTATCGAACTGCACCCTACCTGCTGCAGGACAAGTGGCGATCTGAAACAAGTATGGGGTTATCGAACAAGACTCGATCTACGGTCGACTCAGGAGGTTTAAAAGTTCCCTGCATGATATGTGTAACCAATATATATTTCAACCAAGAAAATCACCACACATTATACCTCACTATGCCATACCGGACATAACCGTCCCGACGGAGACCGGAGACAAGCTCACACCTACCCAAGGCAGAGGTTTTCCCGGGTTTCTTTCCGGCATGTATGCAAGGCATACGAGGACGATTACCATCACAAGTATATCCATTTCCAACAGCAAGGAAATCTCCAATATGCATTCATGCAAATGATCGTGTCACCACATAAAATAACGAGTTCTCCGTATTAAGGTGGTGTTATAATCATGTCAACCAACACACAAAAATATTACGCCAGGGTTCAGAATTCTTGCCTTCAAGAGTATGCAAGTGGGGTGTGCCTTCTGAAAGTTGACTTCTTCTTCAAAAACCAATTTTGGAAATTATTCAAATCAACACATAGTTACAAAACAGTGTAAAAGCGTTTTCTGAATTTTTTTCAAATAAATCTTAAAATAAACTACACTAAATTTGAGAGAGGTAGGAAAAAGAATCAACTCGTTTGGAGTATTATTTTAAATGATATAGCTAGTCAAAGTTTAGTCAACTGTTTGTTTTTTTTTAAAAAAACTGAAAAAAAGAAGAAAAAAACGTTTCGGAAAGATTACACGTCGAAGACGTACTTTGCTTTTACGCCTTCACTTAAACCACGTGGACCGGTGCGGGGTCACTGACAGTGGGTCCAGCAGGCCCACTGGTCAGGTTTGACCGGTCTCCCTCGCCTTCCCTCTCCTTTGGCCGAACGGAGGCGGAGCTCCGGCGATCTTCGCCGGCGAACGACGGCTCCTCGAGGGCATCCGAGGGCAGGGATGGATCCGCCAGTCCAGGGTGATCCTTCCCATGGTTGCTGGGTCGGCGGGGGTGGAGGGAGTCGCCGGCGGCGAGCTCCGCGGCGGAGGAGGCTTCGGGTGGGTTTGGGGTTGTGTTCTACGGTGGTTTCTGATCATGATTGAGAGGCTGGGCAGCTCCGCATGGTCGAGGGGAGTAGAATGGTGGCGTTGGACGGGCAGGGGAGGCCCTGGTTGCGACGAAAGGGGCTGGGACGTGGCGGCGGCTGAATCGGCCGGAGTCGGGGAAGACGGCTTCCCCCCGACGATTACTGGCTGTGGGGGTGCTATGGGGGTGTCCTGAGGTCGCCTGAGTGGCTGGACGAGCTCGGGGGCCCCTACTTATAGTGCGGCTAGGTCGGTTCGCGGCGGTCGTGGATAGGATCGTCGGCGACCGCCGTTCTGTAGAGGACAAGGCGACGTGGCGGCGACGAGCGCTAGCTGACGAGCTAGTGGATGAGCTCGGGCTGTTCCACGAGCGAGCTGGCGCGTTGGCGTGGCTCGGGCGGCGCCGACCAGTGTAGAGGTTGTCGAGGCGGCGGTGAAGGCTTGCGGTGGGAGCGCTGTAGGGTGCAAGGAGGGGGCCAGGCGGCCCTGCGGCAAGGAAGGAGCCGGGTGCGTCGACTGGGAGAGGGGAGAGGCCAGAATGGGCGCGGGGGAGGCGGCAGCAGGACACGACGACTCGTGCGCACGCATGTGCAAAACGCGCGCTCTGGCCGCGCCCAGAGCGTGCACGCCAACTGCTCGGCAAAATGCCAGCGTGTGCTAGAGGGTTTGGATGAGGCTGGGGACTAACAGGCCTAGGTTAGGGTTTGCAAGAAGATAAGTGGACATGGTGGTGTGGTCAGGGGGTCAAGTCCCCAGCGCAAACTACAAATCATGCCAAAACTGGCTATGCACAGCAAGTGCTCGACAGAATGCCAAGGGTGGCAAGGTCATTTGGGCAAAACCATAAACTTGCTAGTGCAAGTTTTGCAAATCTTCAGTTTTGGACAGAAAGAAAAAGGCATGATTGCATGCACTTAAAATCCTCCAATGGGTCCACTCTCCTGGACTTAAGGGTTTTGCAGGGTGGTCTATAAGCAGGAAAAAGAATCATGGGTAAGGGAACAAGTTAAAATATGGTTGCAGTATAAATCATCAATTTGCACCAGAATGAAAATGAGGTTGATTCACTCAATTTTTTCAAAGGACATAACTGGGCTTTTGCATAAAGATGAATAATATACTCCTACTGACATCCCATAATTTTGGTGGAAGTTTTAAAGAAGTATTTAAATAGGTTGCAGTGCAAAAGTGAAATTTGACCACATTTAAAAACCTGTGGTAAAACCCAAAATCTCCAAATGACTAAGGAATATTTTTGCATAACAGTGATTTAGGGACATCATATGTCATCCCCAAAATTTGGTGGGATTTTTAAATGAATTTATCAAAGGGTTGCAGTGCAAATGGAACCCTAAAACTTATGAAAAACCATTTTAGGGAAATAAAACTCAGGGAAAAATAATTATATAAATAATTCCACTGATAAAAGAATTGTTTTATTTGAGAGGGTAAATAAGTCCAATAATGATTGAAAAGTTTTCACTTGGGGTAAAAACTCCATAATAATAAAGAAAAGAATGGTTCTGAAATCAAAAGGAAATCCAGAAAATAAAAGTTTAAGTTTCCTGGCAAAATTTTAATAAACAAAACATGGTTAAATTTTTGGGGTGTCACATGAACCCATTTTCTAGTTGGGTGTGTGTGGGGAGCAATGTCATGCACCGTGTATCTCATTTATCAAAGACTATGTTGATGGTTAATGCTCATCCTTATTTTAGTCCTCTCAAGTGCTTTGCCATGACTCACACACATCATTTTGGTTGAGCCTATTCTTAAGTTGCCTCTTTTACATGTTGCTCAACCATGTGTCTGTTGCAAGTGCTAGGCTTTGTTTCCTATATGCTCACTTACACTTGTTGTGAGCTATGATCCTACTTTGTGCACTTTGTATCCTAATTCAAAAATTCTTATGTGTGCACAAATCATGGGGAGATTCTCTAGCTTCTTTAGATCACTCCTTTGCTCATATCATAATATCCTTTATTCATGTGGCTCGTAGGATCTTTAGTCTAGTTGGTTAAATTGGTATCTTTTGATAGCTTGCTTAAATTGGTATATTTTGATTGCTTGTTCTCTCTTTGTTATGTCTTTGTGGCATATCTTTCTTTTGCAATCTTTGAGCCTCAATATAGTTTGTCTTCCTCCAAGTATTTACCGTTGGATATGTGTATTGCATTCCCCTCTCTTGTATTGGCCTTCTAAGCTTTTATCCCATTTTGGCAATCGATGCCAATGGGGGAGAAGTTCAAAAGAGTTTTGTGGAGAAGTTTAGAGAGTCATCTTTTGTTGCTTTGGTTGTGTTCCCAAGCGTTTGCATCTTTTACACATGCATTATTGGTTGCTGCATTGCATGGTGATGCATAATTCCTTATATAAACTCTCTTGAAAGTGATTGTCATCAATTACCAAAATGGGGAAGATTGAAAGAACATGCGGTGCCTCCATGTTTGGTTTTGGTAATTAATGACAATCTCTATGGACTAATGGTTGCCTTGAGTTATATTTGAAGGATTTGTCCATAGGCATTTCTTGAAGTCCATGTGTTGGTTTCAAGGAGTTTATGAGTTGACCAAGGTGCTATTAAGGAATTATTCTAAGATTGTTCATGTGAGTGTTGAGATTATTGCAAGCATGTCTTGAAGAAGAAGATTGTGTGATCATTCATGTTTACTTTCAAGACATCATCCAAATGAAGAGAGTTGGAAAGATTCAAGTTTGATCAAGACTAAGTCAAGAGTGAATCAAGTTGATCAACTCACAAAGCGTAGAAGATGTACCGAGAGGGATCAAGTGATCCCATGGTATGGTAAGCATTGTCCAATGCGCTTTTGTGTAATAACCCATGGTCTATGTGAGAGTTCTATGTGGGGTTAGGTACGTGTTCATGGGCTTGCGTTAAGAGGAAGATATCACTCAACCCATGGAGAGGATGACATCGTGTGCAAGTTCAACTGGAGTATCACGAAGAGATCAAGTGCTTGAAGCTTGCCATCCATTGTGGTGTAAATGGACTTGTGAAGATGTGTTGAAGAGTGGCTCACCCATAGTGGAGTATGGGGGAGCAATCATCTAGTCTTTATCGAGACAATGCAATCAAGAAAGGTGGTCCAACTTGAGGGAGTCAACATCGTCATCATCTAGCTCAAGTGGACCATGTGCAAGGCAAAGGTTTGCCCTTGATAGGTTTTCTATTTTACCGGTCTCATAGCGGTAGTTGGGAGACAGGGTTGTAGGATCGATTGTCGTAATATCAAGGGGGGCTCTCTAGTGAGTAGCTTGATCGTATCGTTCGTCGAGAGCTCAAACCATTGCATCCTTGCATCCTCCTCTCTTGGTTCTTGTTTGGTTCTTCTCCTTGTGAGATTTGTATCTCATGGTCATCTTCTTGACAAGCTCGAGTTCATCGAAAACCGATTTCATATGCATCTTCTTTTGTGTTTTCGGTGTTGGAGTTTTTACCGGTCTTAATTGAGAAAGGGTTCTCACCATTTTATTTTGGGTATTATCTCAATTACTTTTTCTTGATATTTCTATAAAGATTGTGTTTGCTCTTGTCCTTAGCTTTCCAACAAACTAGATTTCGTCGAATTCGGAGCTCGTATGCGAAAGTTGTGGTTGTTTTGATATTACCTGTTTTACATAGAGAGGTTGTACCGCCCCATAGAGAGGTTGTACCGATTGACCTGTACAACTGGTGTTTGGAGCGGTTGTACCACTCCAGAATTGGTCTGAAGGTTGTACCGGCCATGTACCACTCTACCACCGGACTAGTTTCTGTTGTGGTGCGGTTGTTGGGCGGTTGTGGGCCGGCTGTACCGCTTATTGCTTGTTACCGGTGCTCATAGCAGTTGTACTGCTCCTATGTTATTCTGCACATAATGGGCAGATTCGTGGGGACCTATTTAAGGGGGTCTTCTTCCCCAATGGTTCCCCATCTCTTGAGCTCATTTCCCCCATTGTTGACCTTCTTTGAGCTTGCTAACTCTCAATCTCTCCATGGATTCTTGCTAGTTTTTGAGGGAAAAAGTTAGGAGATCTAGATCCACACTTCCACCAATCACTTTCTCCTCTATGTGAGGGGAACCCCTTGGATCTAGATCTTGGAGTTCTTGGTGTTGTCCTTCTTGTTCTTCCTCACACTTTCCTCCCTAGCATTAGTTGCTTTGGTTGGATTTGAGAGAGAAGGACTTGGGCACTCTGTGTGCCCGTGCCATTGCATTTGTGCATCGGTTTGAGTTCTCCACTGTGATACGTGGAAGTTACAACTTGAAAAGCTTATTACTCTTGGGTTCTTGGTACCCTTGAGCCTGTTCCTCTTGTGTGCTTGGGCGCCCTAGACACTTGGTGGTGTTCGGAGCTCAATCATTGTGGTGTAAAGCTCCGGGCAAGCGTCGGGGTCTCCAATTAGGTTGTGGAGATCGCCCCAATCAATTTGACGGGTACCAGTGACCGCCTCCAAGGGTTGCCAAAGTGTACGGGTTCAGTGACCGCCCCCAAGGGTTGCCATTTGTACGGGTTCGGTGACCGCCCTCAAGGGTCCCTTAGTGGAATCACGGCATCTTGCATTGTGCGAGGGCGTGAGGAGATTACGGTGGCCCTAGTGGCTTCTTGGGGAGCATTGTGCCTCCACACCGCTCCAATCGGAGATTAGCATCTGCAAGGGTGTGAACTTCGGGATACATCGTCGTCTCCGCGTGCCTTGGTTATCTCTTACCCGAGCCCTTTGCTTATGCACTTTACTTTGTTATAGCCATATTGTTTCATGTTATATATCTTACTATCACATAGTTGTTTATCTTGCTTAGCATAAGTTGTTGGTGCAGATAGGTGAGCCTAGTTGTTGTAGGTTTTGTGCTTTTCAAATTAACCGCTAGGTTTATTCTGCATTTGTTCAAGCCTAAACCGTAATTATTTTAAAAAGCGCCTATTCACCCCCCCCCCCTCTAGGCGACATCGATGATCTTTCAATGGTGATTTTGAAAAAATGCTTGCTAAGTATGATGTTAATCATAGAATTGCATCTCCATACCAACCATAGTCTAGTAGTCAAGTAGAACTAAGTAATAGAGAAATAAAATTAATTTTGCAAAAGACTGTTAATAGATCTAGAAAGAACTGGTCCAAGAAACTTGATGATGCATTATGGGCCTATAGAACTGCATATAAAAATCCTATGGGTATGTCTCCATATAAAATGGTTTATGGAAAAGCATGTCACTTACCTCTCGAACTAGAACATAAGGTATATTGGGACATTAAAGAGCTCAATTATGATTTCAAACTTGCCGGTGAGAAGAGACTATTTGACATTAGCTCACTTGATGAGTGGAGAACCCAGGCCTATGAGAATGCCGAACTATTTAAAGAAAAAGTTAAAAGATGGGATGACAAAAGGATACAAAAGCGTGAGTTTAATGTAGGTGATTATGTTTTGTTATACGACTCTTGTTTAAGATTTTTTGCAGGAAAACTTCTCTCTAAATGGGAAGGTCCTTACGTTATCGAGGAGGTCTATCGTTCCGGTGCCATAAAAATCAACAACATCAAAGGCACAAACCCAAAGGTGGTGAACGGTCAAAGAATCAAACATTATATCTCAGGTAATCCCATAAATGTTGAAACTAATGTTATTGATACCATAACCCCGGAGGAGTACATAAGGGACACTTTCCAGAATGTTTCGGACTCCGAAAAGGAATAGGTATGTGGTACGGTAAGTAAATCGACTCCAAATCAGTTCTAATAGAAATTTTTCTCCGTTTCAGAATATTTAAGAAAATAGGAAAATAGAAGTAGTCCGGGAAGGACACGAGGCATCCACGAGGGTGGAGGGCGCGCCCTACCCCCCTGGGCGCACCCCCTGCCTCGTGGGCACCTCGTGTGCCCTACGGACTCAGTTTTCTTGCACGATAACTCTCTTGGTCGATAAAAATTCATTATATAATCTCGCGAAGGTTTTGACCACCACGACAAAATCCTCTGTTTTTGTTTTGTGTTGTTTCTGCCATAGATTAGATCAAGATGTCTTCTCAAGATTCAGTTGGGGAGGCCGGATATCTCACCCAACACCGTGGCCAAAAGAAAATAGCGATGTCGATCACTTTGGGCCATCAACTGAGGAAGAGATGGAGGCTGACTTGAAAAGGATAGATGCCATGGAGGAAGATCAAGAAGTTGCCTCTCATCTCCAAACCAGGTTTATGATGGAGGAACTCCAGAGCTCAGCAATTCCAAATTAAGTCATCCCTCCCAATGCTAGATTTCTTTCTTATGAAAATATGAAAAAGAGTGTTACTTGTGCTCCCGCAGCTATGCAACATCCATGGGTGAAAGAAGCTTTAGCCATCGCGGGTAAACTCCGGAAGGAAACAATGGATCTTAAGCAGCAAGTCAATAAGCTCGAGGAAGAGAACCGTATCCTAAGGGGCATCATCGCCAAAATATCACATCACTACCTCCGGAGAAAGAGACATAAACACATGTGTATGGCCACTCCCCTTGGCAACTGCCAAGCTTGGGGGAGGTGCCCCGGTATCGTATCACCATCACACTTCTATCTTTACCAGTTTTTCTTAGCTCGATCCTTTTGGTTATATCTTGATCTAATAGAATAAAGTTTAGTATGATCTAGCTTTGAGTTTTTGTGTTGATCCTCTATGTAATCGAGTCCGTGAGCTATATATAATAAAGATTAGTCTTGAGTCGAGGGCTTTGCTATCTTGCTATGATCTTGAGGGAATAAAAGAAAAATAAAGAATAAAAAGAAATAAAGGGATCATATTGATCTTATGAGTAATGACTTCACATATAAAGAGTATGATGAATAAAAGTTGTTGAGAGTTGACAAACATAGTTTTGGTCATCGTTGCAATTAATAGGAAGTAATAAAGAAAGAGAGGTTTTCACATATAAATATACTATCTTGGACATCTTTTATGATTGTGAGCACTCATTAAAATATGACATGCTAAAAAGTTGATGTTGGACAAGGAAGACAACGTAATATGTTGTGTTTTCTTATATCCGAAATAGATTATATTGTCATGGATCATCCAACATGTTGATCTTGCCTTTCCCCCTCACGCTAGCCAAATTCTTTGCACCAAGTAGAGATACGACTTGTGCTTCCAAATATCCTTAAACCTAGTTTTGCCATGAGAGTCCGCCATATCTACCTATGGATTGAGTAAGATCCTTCAAGTAAGTTGTCAGTGTTGCAAGCAATAAAAATTGCTCTCTAAATATGTATGATCTATTAGTGTGGAGAAAATAAGATTTATACGAGCTTGTGATATGGAAGAAATAAAAGCGACGGGCTGCATAATAAAGGTCCCTATCACAAGTGACAATTTAAAGTGACGTTCTTTTGCATCAAGATTTTGTGCATCCAACCAAAAAAGCACATGACAACCTCTGCTTCCCTCTGTGAAGGGTCTATCTTTTATTTTTTTCCTTATACCTTATACAAGAGTCATGGTGATCTTCACCTTTCCTTTTTACACTTTATCCTTTGGCAAGCACTATGTGTTGGAAAGATCCTCATATATATATCCAATTGGATGTGGGTCTTCATAAAGCATTATTTTTGACGTTACACTTGAGGTAAAAGGTTGGGAGGCAAAACTATAAGCCCCTATCTTTCTCTGTGTCTGATTAAAACTTCATACCCATAAGTATTGCGTGAGTGTTAGCAATTGTGAAAGACTAAATGATAGTTGAGTATGTGGACTTGCTGAAAAGCTCTTATATTGACTCTTTCTGATGTTATGATAAATTGCAATTGCTTCAATGACTGAGATCATAGTTTGCTAGTTTTCAATGAAATTTCTGATTCATACTTTACATTGTGAATAAATTGTTACTTCGGCATAATAAATCATATGACAACATATATGTGCTATTGTTTTAAGAATGATCATGATGCCCTCATGTCCGTATTTTATTTTATCGACACCTCTATCTCTCAACATGTGGACATATTTTTTGATATCGGCTTCCGCTTGAGGACATGCGACGTCTAAGCTTGGGGGAGTTGATACGTCCATTTTGCATCATCCTTTTATATCGATATTTATTGCATTATGGGCTATTACTTCACATTATGTCACAATACTTATGCCTTTTCTCTCTTATTTTACAAGGTTTACATGAAGAGGGAGAATGCCGACAGCTGGAATTCTGGGTTGGAAAAGGAGCAAATATTAGAGAACTATTCTGCAACAACTCCAAAAGTCCTGAAACTCCACGAAAGTCAGTTTTGGAACATATTAAAAATATTGGGCGAAGAAAGCACCAGAGGGGGGTCACCCACTGTCGATGAGGGTGGAGGCCGCGCCCTACCCCCTAGGCGCCCCCTGCCTCGTGGGCCACCTGGAAGCCCCCCGATGCCCATCTTCTGGCATAACGTGTCCTTTTCCCTAGAAAAATTAAGAAGGAAGCTTTCGGGACGAAGCGCCGCCGTCTCGAGGCGGAACCTTGGCGGAACCAATCTAGGGCTTCGGCGGAGCTGTTCTGCCAGGGAAACATCACTCCGGAGGGGGAAATTGTTACCATCGATCCTCTCTTCGAGAGGGTGTCAATATCCATCAACATCTTCACCAGCACCATCTCCTCTCAAACCCTAGTTCATCTCTTGTATCCGATCTTTGTCTCAAAACCTCAGATTGGTACCTGTGGGTTGCTAGTAGTGTTGATTACTCCTTGTAGTTGATGTTAGTTGGTTTATTCGGTGGAAGATCATATGTTAAGATCCTTTATGCATATTAATACCCCTCTGATTATGAACATCAATATGATTTGTGAGTAGTTACGTTTGTTCCTGAGGACATGGGAGAAGTCTTTTGATAAGTAGTCATGTGAATTTGGTATTCGTTCGATATTTTGATGAGATGTATGTTGTCTTTCCTCTAGTGGTGTTATGTGACCGTCGACTACATGACACTTCACCATTGTTTGGGCCTAGGGGAAGGCATTGGGAAGTAATAAGTAGATGATGGGTTGCTAGAGTGAAAGAAGCTTAAACCCTAGTTTATGCGTTGCTTCGTAAGGGGCTGATTTGGATCCACATGTTTCATGCTATGGTTAGGTTTACCTTAATTCTTCTTTCGTAGTTTCGGATGCTTGCGAGAGGGGTTAATCATAAGTGGGATGCTTTTCTAAGGAAGGGCAGTACCCGAGCACCGGTCCACCCACATATCTCAAAGTAACGAACGCGAATCATATGAGCATGATGAAAACTAGCTTGACGATAATTCCCATATGTCCTCGGGAGCGCTTTCCTTTATATAGGAGTTTGTCCAGGCTTGTCCTTTGCTACAAAAAGGATTGGGCCACCTTGCTGCACCTTGTTTACCTTTGTTACTTGTTACCCGTTACGAATTACCTTATCATAAAACTATCTATTACCGATAATATCAGTGCTTGTAGAGAATACCTTACTGAAAACCGCTTGTTATTTGCTTCTGCTCCTTGTTGGGTTCGACACTCTTACTTATCGAAAGGACTACGATAGAGCCCCTATACTTGTGGGTCATCACGAGAATAGGGTCCAGATTGGTTTTTGTGGATACAGAAGCTTGCGGTGGTGGAACTTCCGATCTAGGGTTACCCCGAGGGTTTTTGGAATATTTGATGATTTATACGGCGAAGAGGCGGTGCGGGAGGCCACCGAGGTGGACACAACCCACCAGGGCGCGCCTGGGCCCCCAGGCACGCCCAGGTGGGTTGTGCCCCCCTCGGGGCACCCCTCTGATACTTCTCTGGCCCATCCTGCGTGTTATAGTCCATAAAAATTCTCCAAAAAGTTTTGTTGCATTTGGACTCCGTTTGATATTGATTTCCTGTGAAGTAAAAAACAAGCAAAAAACAGCAACTGGCACTGGGCGCTATGTCAATAGGTTAGTCCCAAAAAACGATATAAAGTTGATATAAAATGATTGTAAAACATCCATGAATGATAATATAACAGCATGGAACAATAAAAAATTATAGATACGTTGGAGACGTGTCAGGTAGTACCGCCCAACACAGTACTACTGCGCGGGGAGTTCGAGCAGGGGTATGAATCGGGGAAAGGGGAGGTTTCTCTCCCCATACCCATTCACTCGCTCTCTCTCTCTCTCTCTCTCTCTCTCTCTCTCTCTCTCTCTCTCTCTCTCTCTCTCTCTTAGGCGGCGAGCAGGGGCGGGCGTCTTCAAGCTTCCGTCCGGTGGGATCGTTCCCCACCACTTCATCTTGCCATGGATGCTAGTATTGCCCCTGATCTTCTCCTCGTTGGTTCTAGTTTTTGGATCTAAGTTTTAGGGCAATATCCATAGCATTCTTCGATTTTTCGCCAAATTGGGGCATGAGTAGGACATAGAAGACGGCTAGAGTAGGTAGATTGAAGATTTAACCATGAAAATTTGAATTTGGCATCTCCGGTACTACCGGACCTCCTCGCGGTAGTTGTCAGGCATGTTGATATCCGCCTCGAGCAGTACTACCACTCCCCGAGCGGTACTACCGCTTGTGGGCGGTACTACCGCTAGGAGGTGCGGTGCTATCGCTCAAAGGTCTCAACTTTAGATGTTGTCTGTTCCATCTTCACTCTGGTGGTGTTTTGTTTCTCTCTTAGCTTATGCAATCTGCCTCTTTTGTGTTTCTATGTGTGTGTGTGTTCCATGTGGTAGTAGCTCCGGACATCAGGCTCGTCGCAAGAATCCTAAACGTTTCGATGGCTCCGAGCACCGTCGTTCTGCTGATGTGCCAGTGGGTAGCACCTTGCCAGAAGGTGGCTCAGTGCCAGAGAGTGGCTCCAATGAGCAGTCCAGACGGAGAGTCAAAGTCATTGCTACCAAGAATAAGGGGCTCAGGGGTGCCCATCAGACGTCTGCTTTGGAGTTTTGTACAAATCGCAAGCGCAATCCTTACAAGGAGCCTCAGGATCCTTCTCTTGTTCATCGCATGTTTTGGAACAAGTTTCAGCAGCCTATCTTCTGATGTGTTGAAGACATAGAAGAATCTGTTTGTGAAGGTCAAGTCTGTTGATCTCTCTCACATGGAGAAGGACTTGCCATACTTTGAGGCCGCACTTCAGAGGTGCGAGGAGTTGGACATCAAGAGGATCATCTCTTTCAACAAGGATTTTGATGCGGACCTTGTGGCCCAATTCTATGCCACTCTACACTTTGGGCCTGATGAGGGTAGGACCCTCTCCTGGACAACCAATGGTCGGCTTCTGTCTGCTCCTTGGAACAACTTTCTGGAGTTGCTGTCGTATGATGATAAGGGCGCCCAAAACCTAGTTGGGTTTCGCCCTCATCGTGAGGTCAATGCTACTCATAAGGAGGCTCTATGGCGGTTCTCTACCAAGAAGGTGTTTGAGACTGGACATGTCTCTTACGTGCTTTAGCCCTTCCTTGACGTCATGCATAGGATCTTCAGGAACACTCTATTCCCTCGGGTTGGCAATCAGGATATGGTGCATTCCAATCTAGTGGACCTCCTTTTCTGTCAGAAGGAGTAGGGCTCTACGGAGGTCTTGGATGTTTCTCATGTTATGTGGTCGGAGCTTCGTTGTGCGATCTTGGAGCGCAAGTGCATCATTTATGGCCCTTACCTGATGCAACTCATTGAGGAAACTTGGTCTTCTACGTTTCTGTTGGTGTACAAAAGGAGGGGCGCACTTTTGTACCCCTTTACCTGTGCACGGGCAGTCGGAGCCGCGCCCACGGTCACACCAAGCAGAACAGGGGAGGTGAGCCAAGGTAATACCAAAGACCAAGATAACCAGAGCAACGCCAAGGCCAATACCACGAAGAGCAGAGGGACGAAGCAGGTTTCCCTAGCATGACCCTTGTCGGGGCAGCTCGCCCCACACCAACAGAGCGAGCCACCCTTGAGCCCACGGTCTCTAACATCACGTTGGGCCAGGGCTCGAGAGGCACCTCGATGGTGGCATGCAGATCTTTGTGAAGACACGGAACACTCAAGATCAGATGAGGATTAGAAGACAACGATCCTCGGAAGGATCCTTGCCGAGGAAGGCCACCAGACCCCCGGCAAGGTCCTTGCCGGGGACGACAGTGCGCCACGGCAAGACCCTTGCCGGGCCACCCGGCAAGGCCCTCACCAAGGACGCCAGCAGGGCCACTACCAGGCCCGCACCAACCAAGTCTCCACCACTGTTCACATGCAGCTGGCAGCCCAACCAGCTGGGCAGGCACCTACGTGGCAACATGCAGCTCCCAAGCCAACTCATCAAGCACATGCGTGGCGGCATGTAGATCATCGTGGAGGCTCCACCACCGCGCCACCTCAGCTGCCTGCCTACCTACGTGGCGCCGCATGTGTCGCTAGCCAGGGCGCGTGTCGAAGCAAGGAGGAGCAGCGACGGGCGGGACGAGCCTCGCCCCCGTCCCCGATAAAGCAAGGGGACACCTAAGCTACGCATTAAATGTGTCTTGTCCTGTAATACGAGCGATAAGCTCATAGCACTGTGCGCCTTTCCACCTCCTGTGTACCACTATGGCAGGCCCTTTTGACAATAAAAGGAGGCCCATGGCATACTGGAGAAGGATTCAGCTCTTTTGAACCACACACTCACCACAGCTAGTTCGAGAGCTCAAGAACTCTCTGAAATACACCCACCAAAGCAGGACGGTTTTACGCATCCTCGCGGCCCGAACCTGGGTAAACAATTCTCGTGCTGGTTACTAATCCTGCTCTTCTCGCAACCCCACGCCCCGGCAACCGTAGTAGGGATTCTTGTGATCCCATAGGTGTCGTTCCACACCGACATCTTTGGCGCGCCATGTAGGGGGCGCAATTGTGAGAATCTAGTCTAGTAACTAGCCTAGCAGTTCTTCGTCGCCATGGCTCCCAAGAAGGAGATGGTCAGGAGAAAGGGGTGCCGCCTGCGAACGTGAAGGACGCCAGTGCGGCAACAGAGAAGCTAAGTCATTCAGCGCTTTGAGTTATTTCCTTTTATATATAAGGTTATCGTCCTCAGAGATCTTGCCTATGTATGAGAAACCTGCACGCAAAGGGGCCCTCCCGCAATTGGCAACGCCCTTGTTCTGTTTCAGTCCGCTCAACAACTCAAAGCGGCCGCGTCGAGAGTGGCGGGGTAGCCTTCCGCACTTGGAAACGCTCCCGACTCTGACTCGAGTCAAACTCGACAGTTCGGGCGGCCGCGCTAAGGGTGGTAAGGTGGTTCACCCGGCGGCAAGCACACCCGGCAGGCCACTGGGGACCCGTCCCCAAGATGCCGCCCTGGGTTTACGCGCTGGCAAACCTACCCAGTTAACGTAAGGTGGACGTACAAAGGAAAATTGAACAGGAAAATAACATGCATGATACTAAAAGTGCTGCAGAGTTATATTACATCGAATTGTTGTTGCGGTTCTAACTAGAGATAGCGATTGTCTTGGTTGTAAACCTACAGCCGTGATAAGAAACGGGGTGCCTAATCCCGGCGCTGGCCCTCTACCCTCTGATTCCGCCGATGCGGCTGATGATGGGCGTGATGCGCTCCCTGAGCGGGGGGAGGTCAGTATCCTTCGGTAAGCTCTCCAGCGCGGCGTCGAAGTCGAGGTCGGGGTACCAGTAAGCCACCTTGGTGAGAACCTTGGTCATGGCGCCCTGGCAAAGAATCCGGGCCTCGTCGGCCAGCGAGGCCGCCCGGTTAGCGTGAATTCGCTCCAAAGCACCGACGACCTTCTCAAAGAACAGGTTCAGGATGCAGTTGGCGCTCACGCTCCGCTCCGGGGCATACCTCATGTCCGGCATCCCCATGGTGGCCAGCTCCGCGGCGGCCTGGTTGGCAACGGTGGCAAGGCAATCGAGCCAGCGGTTCTCGCCCTCCACGTGATCCATGTAGTTGAGGGACTCGTTCTTCCGCAACTGCTTCTCCGCCTCCAGCTCCTTGGCCAGGGTCCCCTCCCGGGTTTTGGCCTCCGAGAGCATCCCCTCGCACTACAAAAAAAATACACTTCCGTGATGATACGTGTTTGTCACAGTAGGTCGCGTTTTTTGTCATGCATGTACATCCATGACAAATTTATGACAGAATCAAGATAGTCATACATGTGCTGTCGTAGAAGTGTTCCATGACATTACCAAAATTATCATCACGGAAGTGTCCACTTCCATGATGATAAATCGCGCGTCCCGTAAGTGCTTTCGTCAAGGGTGACCGACACGTGGCATCCACCGTAACGGAACGCTGTTAAGCTATCGGGTCGGGTTTTGGATCCGATAACCCGTTAACAGCCCCGACCAATGGGGATTTTCCACGTGTAAAATCATCATTGGCTGGAGGAAACACGTGTCGGCTCACCATTGGGACAGATGTCATCCGTTCATTGGACCGAAGTCGCCTATGATACGGCGACATGTGGCACGGCCCAAAAGAGGCCCATTCCTGTGAAAAGGCCGGCCCATTTGACTTGGTCAAAAGGTGGCGGACTGGCCCACGGTAAGCCTGTTAACGGCCTGTTCGCATATAGCCCATTTACAGCCCGCTAACCCAGGGCCCGTTACGCCCTATCCGAATTAGGCCCAGTAGTGTCGTCTGGGCCGTCCCATATGATTTAGCCTGTTTTAACTTCCGGCCCATGTGTGGCCCATGACTTCTTTCGGCCCATATGAGGACCTTTGTAACTCTTGGCCCATTAACGGCCCGTGGTGAAACTAGCCCGTAATGAACAGCGTATCACTTTGTACCCATTAACGGCCCGTTATTCCATTGGGCCGTTTCCAGCCCAAGTTATCTTTCTGCCTTCTCAGGGCCCATTTATTCTTGGGCTCATTTGCAGCATTCGGTTACATACGGCCTGTTACTGTCATTTTCTGCTTGTGGGCCAAATTCAGCCCGTCGTTACAGTCGGCCCGTTTGCGGACCGTTAATACGTTGGGCCATTTTCATGTCAAAAAAAACCCGTTGGGCTGTTTTCATAGAGTTATCAAATACGGCCTATTAACGGGCCGTTATGGTCCACGAATAGTACGGCCCATGATTGGCGAAATTGATACGCCCCGTAGAAGGCCCATGGATCCTACGACCCGTATGAGGCCCATGGAACGTACGGCCCGTAGAAGGCCCATGGACCCTAAGGATCGTATAGAAGGCCGATGGATCCTACGGCCCGTATAGAAGGCCAATGGATCCTACGGCCGGGCAGAGGCCCATGGATCATACGGCCTGCAGGAGGCCCATGGTTACAACAGTCCGTGTGTTGCCATGATTATTTTGGCCTAGTTACCAAAAATAGGCTATTGTGGCCACTAGAAAAACACAGAAAAAGAACTGCAGTGACTACAAGCAAACAACTAAAAAGACAATAAGGAAATAAATAAGCAAGCAATTAACACTAGCCTATTACCGCTATTACACATATTACATCCACTGGGCATAAAAGTTCGCCACCAGTGCAAATATAGGGAACAAAGCAGCATATTACATACACTGGCCGTCAAAATTGGCCACCAGTGCAAATAAACGCGGCAGCAAAACAAGAGCATAACTGAAACAACTTCAGAAGAGCTCAAGAAACGTTATCCTGGGTATCCACCATGCTGGCAATAAGCTTAGCAAGCTGATTAGCTTTGTCCTGTTTGGCGCTAAAATCCTCCAACGCTTGTTGTTGCACCAAAAAGTATGCATCTAAATGCTCCAGGGACTTCCGCAGTCCTTCCGCTTCTTATCGCAGCACAACTGATCGATGTCTTTCAACTTGTAGTTGAGACTCAAGAAACCGAACTGATTCAGACAATGAGTTTGAATAGCTTGTGCAAGCGGTAGTGGCCAGTAACTCGAACACTAAACCAAGACAGGACTTTGGGGTTGTCTCGCTATCTTCAAGATAGTCTTCCTTTGCTGTTTTATCAGCTTTGTTGGAGACCAACAAGGATGTGTCACTATCCTGAACCTTATCTGCATTACTTCCTTTACCATTGCTTAATAAGGCACTCTTCCCCAATATTCTGTTATCATTCTAAAAGAAGAAACAAGCAGACACATAACTAGTTTAGCATGTACTAATATATGAAACTCATTTCGGTGAACCAGTTCATTAGTAAGGTGGACAGGATTAAACTACCAAGTCTTCTATTGCCAAGTACTAGTACATAATAAAAGCATCAAACAAACATATATCTCTGTGCTATGGTCACTACATTGTCTTGCCAAATCAAAATAGAGACACGGTTCAAATCATATCAGTTCAAGACAAAGCAGTAGTGAAAGAATACAAATGTTGGGAAACTAGACGGCACAACAAGATTTCAGATGGGTACCACGGGTCTACATGTACAACAACACTACTGGCTCTGTTGTGATGCTAGTAATGTGCATGATATGAAAGTCAACTGTATACACAATTGAAATTGAAATCAACAGAGCTATTGATAAGAGCAAACCTGTTAAAGAAACATGCGTGAACATACCTGCTGTGCCATTGGAGTTTCGATTGGATCCTTCAATTTAAAAATAAGTTTGTATGAGTAAATACAGTGATACAAGAGCAAAGCAATCATAGTTAAGAAAGGCGCGCCTAAGCGGCGCTTAAGCGCGCTTAGGCTCTAGGCGTTATAAAACGCATTATGCATAACTACACACAATCAGTGCATAATCACAGCATAAGCATGTGCTTTGGTCAAGAAGCGCAAGGCGGTGGCAAACGCACAATTAACGCCTAGCGCTTTTTTGAACTATGATAGCAATAGAATCTTAAATTAGAATAGTTGTTCTTCAGGTTTAGGCACTTGTTCTACATGAACAGAGTACAGTAAGACACAAGAATAAAATACTTAAAAATAGAAAATGAGCTCATAGACCTTACCACATTCTTGGTTCGGGACTAGTATGTAACAAGGCGCTCCCGACCATCGCCCAAAGAATGTGTCTTAGGAGAACGTAAGGAATTTGATGAGTTTCTTTGCGGTGAAGTACGCTTTTCTTGTAAATTCGATACGCCACCAAGCATTCTTGAAGATAGGAGAGGTATTAGCACAGGTTACCTCATCCTGAGTTTCCAAATCGGTCCTTCTCTATAGAGAAAAATGGGAAAATTTGCTGTAGTATAACCATCATGGAGGTAGGATGTATGGGACGAAGCAAAGTAATTTCCATGAATAACGTTACTTACACATAACTCCTAGACAAACACCTGCAACTGGCATTTTCCTTCATCTTCAGTATAATATTTCCAAGATGGGAAGATACGCACATACAATTTAACAACATCAAATGCGATAGATGCTAAACTACAACTGGCTGGTTGTGCTTCCTCCACAGGAATAGGTGTACTAACTGGTGGAGTTGGGGTTCGCCGTGATAGTATTGGCCCTTTGGGCTTTGGAGCTGCCTTACTAACTGCTCTTGTTTGGGAGCTTTGTGGTGGAGATGGTGTTGTGTCAACAGGAAGTGGGTTACTATCGGCTGGGTTGGGGTTAGATTGGGTGAAGCTGGTTCTCTATCCATCGCAGTAGGGGTACAATCTGTGAGAGTTTGGGTTATGTGTGGTAGGGATGGTTCTTGTGCATGTACAACCGGGGTGCTATCTCCACCAAGAGGTAGCACTGTTTTATTTGAAGACCGTGTTTTTATTCCGCTAGATGCTGGCATCACCCGCTCCAATTCAAATGGCCGATAAACAGGAAACATAGTTGAATGTACAAACATTGTATGAGAGACAGATGCAATAGATAGTGTGGAAAAAAGAGGGCATGAAATAGTTGAAATGTATATTGTTTAACTAAAACGGATAGCATGACATAATTTCACATATATGATGTCTATCTAAACTGGATAGCATAGCATAACATAATTCAAAGATATGATGAATAACTAAACAGGATCGCATGACATAATTCACCTACATGTTATCTAAGTAATCAGGATCGCATCATTTAATTCACATATGTGATTTATATACTAAACATAGGGCATTCAATATGATGTCTGAACTAAGAACATGGTGTTGAATATTGTGTATATGATGTCTAAACTATGCAATGCAAGACACCGTATGCATGATATGAGCAGTATAACCGTGCCAAGTTAGAGCATACACCTCGGTGGGGAATTGGACTGGTCATCTGTCTCTCAATCCATCTCCGAGGAGCTATCGACCCAACAAGAGATCTGCTTGACTGTAGCACTGCCTCGCTCAAGGCCTTGTTTTCACTCCAGATTTTTCCATCTCCCACCCAAATGGCTGATTCACAGGAAGAGTAGTTTAATGTACAAACATTGTCGACAAATGGAAATGTAATGAAGAAAAGGATGGGCAAGATATCATTCAAATATATGATGCCTGGTTAAACAGGATGGCATTGCACATTTCACATATATTATTGCTGGCTAAAAGACATGAGACTGCATCATTCCCATATATGATATAGAAACTAAACAGGTGGCATTACAGGACATGTCTAAACTAAGCAGATGACATATATGATGTCAAAAGTAGGCACTACAAGGCATCATATGCATGCTATGACTAACATCATCATGCCAAGGTAGAGCAAACACCTTGGGGGGTAAATAGGAGTGGTCACGGCGCCTGAATCCGCCTCGTAACAGATATCTTCCTCTGATTACAACTGGAGAGGGTGCGGAGGGTTTGCCATTGAACCCACCATGGAGCGATGTCGCATGACATGTATTGCCACAAAAAACTTCTCTTTTTTCTCTACATGTTCAGCATGACTGTGTACAATATCCGACATGCATACGAAAAGAATATGGTGAGATTATGTAAGGAGAGCATGCAGAAATTTAGAGTGATGGTAACAACCAAGGGATCGACGTTTTTCCATTGAACCAAAATAGCCCTAATGGATCGACGTGAATGTATAGTAGTAAGTGATGCAACAAGTGTACAACCTCTTTGTCAGAGCCGTGTCGACCTCAAAGATCATTGGTTTGGTCAAGCAAGCGCTTGAGGCAGAGGTGGCTGTCGGAGGTGTGGAGGAAGATCTGAGGAATCAGAGACGGCGCCCGTGGCACTGCCCGCTTGTGATGGATCGCTCGTCATTGGAGCAGCTCCGTGAGCCATAAGACGCCAAGGCTGAAGCAGCACAAGATGTACATCGTCAATCTCAAGTGGGATTCTAATAGCATCTCCAATAGATGATGTAAAATGGATGTAAAATTAACATCACCAAAATCCACCGACTACAAAGATGAGGTAAAACTGTTGACTCTGAAATTAACTGTCAAACTGAAATTTCATCAGGAATCTGAATGCTACTGTCGAAACTGAACGCAATGGTAGCAGAGAGGCACTTGACATGTAGTTTAGGGAGGGCCTGAAGTTTATCTTCAACCTGCACCCCCTAAGCCGCCAGCCACCACCGGCCGAACCAACGGCCCCAGCGCCGCCTCGCCACCCCGAAACAACTCGCCACCGCCGCCCCGGCCAGCCCTCTAGGCCCTCCGCCCCACCCTGAACACTAAGATAGATAGTGCGGTACCTCTCCGGCGAGCCCCCGTCCCCGCTGCGGGTGGTTCTTCCTTAGCTCCGGCGAGCCCCCCCCCCCAACCCCTGAAAATCGACTGACCCAAAAGTTGATTCAGTCGGCTGAAGTGTGGCTTAATCAGAGCAGAGCAGTAGCACGAGCGAGGGGGAGAGCAGCAGCAGTAGCTGGGCGAGCGAGCGATCGAGCGAGAGCCGGAGCAGCAGCAGCAGCGCGAGCAAGCGAGCGAGAACGGAGCAGTAGCAGCAGATCCGGATGGTATGGACGCCACCGCCGAAGGGGCCTCGCACTGGGGGAGAGCCGCCATGGAGATGTCGCCCGTGGCGCCGGCTTCAAGGTAGCCGCTCCGTGGGTGTGCGGGATGGAGCACCGTCGGCGCCGGGAGGTCGAGTTAAGGAAAAGGTGCGATGCGATGAGTGTACAACCTCTTTGGTGGCGCCGAGTAGGCCTCGGCTTCGTCCGAGGAGTCGGTGAGGATGATGCGGTTCCGGTGGAGCAGGTTAAGGCGGCGCTGTGGGGATGGAGCAGCCGCGATAGATGAGGCGATCGTCGGAGCAGCTCCTTGGAGGTGGAGGACGGGGCGGCTGAACCGGCGGGACGGCAAGATGGACGATGGATCCTCATCCGGGGAGCTGGACGAGGGACGTCGAGCTGTTGCGGTGGACGACGTCGTCGGGGAAGAGGCTCCGGCTGGGCAACGGTTACATGGCGGACGGAGGAGAGGGTGGGGTTTCGCGGCTGGAGCAGAGAGGTTATGCCGGCCTGGGATTTCGAATGGCGAAAAGGGGGCGATGGGAGGGGTGAAGCATGACTTAGGGACGCGCTTGTCCAAAATGTAGGGTGTGTTACAAAAGTACCCCCACCGATTTGAACTAGCGGCCCTTTCGCTCAGGGTTAGAAGGGGATTTCGCGTGACGGATTTGGCAGCTGGAGGGAGTTTTTGCGCGTTGTAATTTCGGATAGCAAGGCGCTGGATTGTGAAGGCGCTTAGTTTTGGGAGCACGATATCTGAATTTTCGGATATAACAAGACGCTGGTTGAATTTTAGGACAAGCCTAACGGTAGTAATATTGTACTTGTACGCACTAAATTAATTCGCACTTCCTCAACCAAAAAGAAAATGAAAAAATAAAACTATTCAAACCACACAAAGAGAGAGTCTTGCCCCGTTTTACTATACAAATGCTATTCAAAGCTTACTCCTCCTTCCATCTATATAGGGCCTAATGCGTTTTTCGATGCTAACTTTGACCAAATATTAGAGCAATGATATATGACATGCAACTTACACAAAGCACACCGTTAACTTCGTCTATGAAAGGTTCTTTCAATGATATAATTTGGACGTCGATAACTGCCACACGTGTGGCAGTAAAGGAGACACGCCACATGTTTCTAATGCAAATAGATTGACACGTCATCGCATGCATGCATGCGAGAATCTTTTTGGATTTTCAGTTTTTAAAATGTTTTATCTCTTAAATGAAAAATCCGATTGAAGATCCGTTTACACCATTAAATCTCTCGTGATGAGATCTTCAAAACTAGATCTCATATCGATATATTTCGGCGAAAAAATATTTTGGTTAAAAGTTGGCATGCCTATTGCACATGAATTGCCATGATATTTACACTGAAGTTGCGATGATATGTTTCAACTATTTTCTTTTACATTTAAAAGTAAATTTTAACATATTATAAAACGGAGAATTAAGAAACTAAACTTGCCATGCACCATAAACTAAAATTGCCATGATACATGCACTTAAAATTGCCATGGTTCAATAAAAAATACATTCATGGTCAAAGTACTGGAATTGGCATCATCAAAAAACTAAAATTGCCATGATCTACAAACTAAGATTGCCACATGGCAACTTTACTTTAAGCACTGTGGCAACTATAGTGTAAACATCATGGCAACTTCTGGGCAAAATAAAATTTCGTCGAAACATATCAACATGGGGTCTAGTTTTGAAGTTATCGTCGAGACGGATTTAATGGTGAAAACGGATTTTTAGTTCGCTTTTTTATTTAGGAGATAAAACATTTTTAAGACGAAAACCAAAAAGATTTCTGCTGATGTCATCTATTCATAGATGGCAAAATGAGTGGTGATGGAGGCGTGTGGGCGATCTGCAAACGCCCACACGTGTGGGTGTTAGTTTTTCCGTATAATTTTGACATTGTGCATGTCATGTACTATTAATCTTATCAATAGTCAAAGGCGATCTTAAAAATTTCATTACGCCCTATATAGATGGAAGGAGGGAGTATGAATCCATGTTATGTCCGATTAAATTTTTTCGCTTGCTGTATAATGCATGTAACCTACTCATACCAACATTTTAGTGCATTCCAAATGTCTATACTACCACTGCAATTCAACTAAATTTGAATTCGCTTTCTATTTCAATAAGAATCTACAATCATGATTGTTGCCAACTTCAACCATCATAGTTTCCTTGCTATCCGCCAGATATAAATCGAACGGCCTATAATGCAGGATGGCAGGCACACCATCATCAACAACTCCGTTTTTTATAAGAGTAGAGATAAAATATATTAAATGTAGTATAATATGTTCATAAACACACCATGTGTATCACCGTTATATATATTCACACATGCGTCGGTTTAAAACACTATGATAAATTCTTCAAATATCCGAATTCGCTTTTTATAATGAAGTATATATGATCTCTATTCATCTTTTACACCCACACAACCCTCTTATCTTTGTAGCTAGCGAACTTTCTCTTGTGCATGCACACGCCTCGCATCCCTCTCACCCTCCCTCAAGATTCTCTAGCTCCATCACAAAATTGCCTTTTTCACTTTAGGTCGCTCACCCATGGTGTGTGTAGGCCCCCAGCTCCTTCTTTACGGCACACATCGATCGATATGCCTCTCTAGCCAGGTGTGCCTAGCACAAACACAAGCTTCCCTCTTCTCTTGTCACCGTCCATGCCTCACTCCCACCACTATTTTCATCGCTCGATCAAGACACTCCTCCCCGCCGATATAGTATGCCTCTCGCACCACCTCCTACATGCATCCCTCTCTCTATCCTTCTCCTCGCTCCTCATTTGCTTCTAACACACACATGCATGTATACCGATCGATCTTCCAACATATACCTAGATCGACTTTAACTACCCCCCATCGATCGACGCACCTCACAAGTTATGTCTCTCCTTTCTAACAAAGGGCGATTGATCTTACTATGTAGTTATGTCTGCTTACCACAGCCACATTGTCCCCCCTCATCATTCGTGCATGCCTCCCGACCTGCCTCTCACACGCACGCTCACGCACAACAAGCAGCCATCTCCTCTCTTATTGATATTATGGCATGCCCTCCGCTTGTCTAGCAAGCCTATCCCACCATTTGTTAGAAGCAACTCCACTACCACCCCCTCCAACACTCTATCTTTGTCTCTCTCCCAACCTTATTCCTCTCCTGCACATATGCATGGATGCCGATCAATCTCCCTTATTACATGAGGCAGATCGATCTCCTTAATACATGAGGTAGGCCTCTCTCCTCCTCCACACATATACCAGCCATTGTACCTCTATAGTTAATTGGGCCTCCTCTTCCCCACCACACACAGATAGTCGAAGCCTGCAGGTAGGTATCCATGCCACGTAGACAAACTGCACATGTCCCTCTCACATTCCAAAGAGGCCAGCCACTCTATATCTTTGACGTGGGCACACACAAATCGATGGCACTTTTATCGATCACACAAGCACACACACACAAATCATCCTCTTTTCGATTCTATGGACACCTCAAGCCGATGATACCTCCACTCTCATCTCGTGGATCACCCCTATATATATGTTATATCCAGACTCTATTTCACACACATTGCATATATTACATTTTTGATTGACCCCCCCAAAAAACTCTCAAGAACCCACACACTATATCTCTAGGTTTGTATCTCGCCACACAACCCCATGTAGGTGGTGTACGATACAAGAATATAATAGGTGCACTGCACGACTCACGCTTCGTGCCCAGCCACACCAGCTGGTACACGGTGGAGCTCATTTCTTTCTTTAAATGGCAGCCCACATGCTAATTTGAACGCTCAGAGAGGTTGTTTACCTAGGAGGTCGTGTACCACGCCTGCACAAAACAAAGTTCCACTTGACGCGTTGTCGCTGCTATTTTTAAATAAAGTTATAGCGCCAATGGCACGCATACGTAATATAAAATGATTTTTATGGAGAAAAAGGTAGTCCACTCACTATATACAATGGAGCCTTGCGTGCCGGTTTGTCGCTTCTTCGTAGTATCTCACAAGGCTGCGGTGGCCTCTCTCGCCTCACCGTTGGTCACTCGATCCGCCGCATCCCATCCACCGGGGAAAGGGAGTGCGATGGCTCTCTCTCTCACCATTGGTCACCGATCCGCCGCATCCCGTCCGCCGGGGAAAGGGAGGAAGTGCATCGTTTGTCCGTTCGACGGCGCCGAGGCAGCAAGTCCTGATCTACGGTACACGCCTGCCTTCTCCGACTAAGCTCCGGTGCGGCAGGGCCTACGCCACCTCCTCGCAGATTCCGCCTCCGCCGCCACCTAGTTACATCCCGACGACCTCCGTGTATCCCTCCGCCTTGCTCCACCGCCTGCCTTCCCACGCCGCTGCATGTGGATCTTCCATAGTTCTTGCCCAAAACGTAGCTCGCCCAAAGATACTTTCCATATTGCATTCTCGTCCTCACATCATTTTAGACAAACACAACCGTGTTGTTATCTTCCCTTAGGGCAAGGAATATGCTTCTTTTTTGTCGTCGCATGTGTCATCAACTGTTATTGGCCAGTAATTGTTTCCTTTCTACCTCTTTTTTGCAAACAGGGCTATCCATTTCACCTCGTTGCTGTGACCTTTTGGTGAACTGCACAAATCACTTTTTTCTTAAGAGTGTTTTGTGCAGTTGTACTAAAATGTCACACGGGCAACGCCTCTACATTTCAAAGGCGATCGCACAAAGGGAGATTGGTTTTGCTCTATCCTCCTCATCCAACTCCGAGCCTAATCTTCTCCAACTAGTTAGTCTTAAGAGAGACTGCAAAGGTGATCGGCTTCTATTTATGTGTTTATTGTTTCATCAGCAGTCCTCTATTATCGTAATCACACTTAATATCTTTGGAACAGGGACGCTCAGCTCTATTTTAGTGGAACTGCACAAAATGATCGGAATGTTGCATGCTCCAGACAGCTACTTTTTTTTCCCAACATGCCTTGTTGATTTAGACAGAGCTGGGGGGACATTGCTGCCAATGAAAGCATGGATCAATTTTAGATTAACACCTTCTCACAACTCGTCTTTCAGCCAGATGTAATTATTAGCTCGATCTGCTAATAATTGACATGCATTAGCAGGGAAGTTAGTGTTTTATTGTTTCCAAAAGAGCATCGATGGCAAGACACGCGAAACAAAAGCAGAAAGCTCACACCATTGTACAATTTCATGTCGCTGGAAAATTATTTGTATAGTACGTCAATTATGTAAACAAATGATGGAAGCTTGATAGCATTGCCAGAAGCCTCTTCATCATCCGGGTCCATGTGCCATGCACAAAATTATACTCCTTCGTTCCTAAATATTGGTCTTTTTACAAATTTCAAACAGGCATATTTTAGAGTGTAGATTCACTCATTTTGCTTCGTATGTGTACTCCCTCTGTTCCTAAATATTATATTCGTCTTTCTAGATATTTCAACAAGTGACTACATATGGAGCAAAATGAGTGAATCTACACTCTAAAATATGTATATATACATCCGTATGTGTCACCCATTTGAAATCTCTAAAAGACAAATATTTGAGTAGTCACTGTTGAAATTCTAGAAAGATAAATATACTCCGAGTATATTTAAGAACCGAGGGGTAGTGCACAACCGCATGGGAGACTCAGCCCGGTCGCTATACCGCATTAATAGTGAGTAATGAGCAGTCAAATCATAAGCCCCACCTTTCCCATCGTAAGTTGCTCAAGAAGAAACCATCAATACGCTCTTCTTTGAATCCGCCATACTACTCCATCGGCCATCGCTTATACAGCGCTAAAGAAAAAAAAAAAAAATCTGTGGGACCAAGGCGACTAGCGACGCCTGAAAAATACCATTGGTAGTTATAGCACGGCGAACACACATGCATGCAAAGTGCTTCCACCCCGGTACACACATGCATGCACTTACTCCACTCCGTAGTAGTACAAGACATGGAGAGAAAATTGTGGACTTGATTACGGTTACCACGCCCTAATTAATTGAGCATTAAACCAAACGCGCCTAAAGTCTCTCTAGTGGTGGAAATGCATTGAGAGAAATGCATCATAATGAAGCGCTACCAGAACTGTGGACGGAGGGAGGAGTAGTATGAAGGTGCAAAACCAAGTACGCCAGATGGCTGTCGGTCAACGCACCTCCTCTTGGCATATCACCGACATGTGGGACAGGATGTGAGCAAACCGATCTCAATTGACGGCAAAGAGCCAACCCACCGCTCCTTGAGAGAGACGAGGAGCAAGAACACACGACGGGCTCGCACGGAGGCCAAGATATATTCGAGCATGGTTGGTTGATCGATATCATTCATTACATGTTGGGCTGCCGCTTCCGCCTCTTCTCCGAATAAACGGTACTTTATCGTAGATAAAAAATAGGAGTACAGACGCCCACCATGCGGTTCTAGTAGTAGTACTACTCGTACTATCGCGCTTGGCTCTTCGCTCTTCGTGAAGTTGAACAAGGTACTCCGCATGTTGGGTACTACAGTGTATGCCTCTGACAATCTGACACCAAATGGACTAATGCATGTCCACCGAGGGTAGGTTGCATTAGTCAAAAGGAGTAACCGAGCTTCACCTTATCCTGCAAGCTTCTCCTCGTTCCGCGAGTTGATGGGACACACCAAGAAGTAGTGCTAGTCCATACTCCCTCCTTTCCGGCTAATATGGATTAATCTTTTTTGCGGGTAAATGAGAGAGCTTTATTCATATATAAGCATTCTTAGGACGATCAGCCAAGACACTAGTCACTAGGAAGCGAGGTACCCCACAAAAAAGAAGTAGGAAGCGAGGTGTTTCATCAAGCCAGCTCTCGGCCACATTCAAAGTGCAGCAAGCACGGTTCGCACGAAGATGCGCCGCAAGGTTTGCTGACCTGTTTACATGCTGAATAACAAAAAAAGAGGAAATATTACCGAGCGCTACTATTTGTAACAGGATATGAGCCAGAATTAAGCGAGAATTGTGGCGAGTGTTCCATGCAATCAACTTACATTATCACATGCGAGAACCCTCGGAGAGAACCAAATTTGTTGAAGATTGCTTCATCACATTTTAAAATTATAACAAGAGTGCAGACGCTCCTCCATCCGGTTCCTAGTACTTAGTATAGTACGTACCTTTATAGACTATAGTAGTAGTACTAGTACTAGTAAACTTTGCGCTTGGCTGTTCGCCTATTCGGGAAGTCGAACAATAGTAGCACTAGTAGTATAGTGTATGCTTCGCAATCTGACACCGAATTAATCGTTGCACGTCCACCGCCTGAGCGAGGGAGAGCTTGCATTAGTCAAAATTTTATCCTTGTCCTCATGAGCCACCACAAGCAAGCTTCTCCCGTCCTGCAACCTTCTCCTTGTTCGCAAGTTGACGGACACAACAAAGTAATGCTAGTCCATACTGCCTCCTCTCCGTTAATATTGCTTAATTTCAAACGAGATAAATACACTGTCTGTCATCAGATATTTGTAAAAATACGGTCATGGACTTCATAATACGCCATTGCGCCAATATATATATTTTCCGTGTTTATACGGTCACTAGCTCACCCCGACTAAGTATGTGTGTACATGCACGTAGGTTGAGCACTTAGCGTGACCGTGTGTGTTCGGTCGTGTGCTCGGACATGCATGCATTAGGGCGCCACGCTGCTTTTAAGGCCCATGTGTACTTGTGACTGTTGCATTCACGTAGGGGAGTACGTAGGGGCCACTAAGGAGCAGTCAAATAACACAAGAAGTTAGTCGGAAGAAGCAACCATCATTTCACTCTTGAATGACACGACGCAATATAAAATGGTTGATATGGAGAGAAAAATAAAACCACTATATATACACTAGCAGGAGCCTAAGCTACAAGCCTGCTTGCTAAGGTTGCTCTCTTCACAAGCATAGAACGACGGGCCTGATCCCGCAGCTGGGGGAAGGGAACAATGTTCTGCGTAGACGCGGTCGACATCGGCGAGGGAGAAACCCACAGTCGGTGCGTCCCAATCGGGGGTCACCGCGGTATGGGCCAATGCCGCGTCCCAACCGCCCTTCTAGCTACAGCCCGACGTCCCAGGTAGTCCATCTTCCTTTTGGAGCCGACTTGCTCCACTGCCGTAGCTCCATCTCCATGTCGATCTTTCTCTACTTCTACCGGCTTCTACTTGTGATGAGTTTATGTCTCATGAACTAGTGCCAGTACTATTATTCTAATCACACTTCTTCAATATCTTTGCCATCAGGGATGCTCAGTTCGATTTTAGTGGAACTACACAAAAGCATCGTATGATCCGAGGGTGCCAGCCGTCTTTCCTTCGACTGGTTCTACTTGGCCAGGGAATTAAATCATGTTTAGGGTTTAGGGTTTAAGTCGTAGTGACCCCATCAGTAGTTTTTCTTTCGTACACACTCTCACAACTTTTTTCTTTAGTTGTGAAGTAAATATTGGCTATGATCTGTGAATCATTGAGATGCATCAGCATGCGTGTTAGTTTAACTTTGTATTTGATGGAATGTTGTAACGGGGCAACCTTGGAATAGGAATGAAAATGGAGTGGAAAGTTTCTGTTTTTCCGGAGAAAAAATGGAAACGGAGAGAAACCAACATTTCGTTTCGTTGGATCGCGCCATCGAGCAAAACCAACTTTTAAATCACGTCTGTCATGTTCGTGCTCACCCTCCTCCACGGCTCGACCCCACACGGTCGCTCGGCATGCCACTCACCGCAAACCGAGTATACGATAACTTTCCCGCCTGCTTGTCTGATGGATCACGCCATGGAGTACTAGCACTACTGGAAGAGATTGACGAGTTGGGGGAGCACAGCTAACTGTAGCACGGACTCCCCAGAACTTTTTACATGCATGTTGTAGCCGGCTATTGCGACCTTTGAACGCGGAGCAGCCGCGTGCACCCGGAAGCGGCACGGGCGATGCTATCTCGGTCGGCGCGCCGCTTCAATGCTGGCACCAGTGAGAGGTCGCGTCCGCTCGGGCCGGGCATGAATGCGGCACTGACCGTTTCAGGCGGGAAGCACGCGCGGGTGATGAAGAGGGTTCGGGTTGGTCAGGACCGGCCGTGGCAGCGGTCTGGACGTGCACAAACAAAAGATGTTGTACGTTAATATTGTTGCGTATATAATTAACAACGTAAATAATGTGCCAGTTGGACAAATATGATTGGAGATGTCGTTGCTAACCCTTTTTTATATTTTTGGAAACAACGATGCGTGTCTCCATACCCGGCATGTCTTCCTCAATTTTAGTGGAACTGCACAAAATTGATGGCCATTGTTGTTCCGCCACCTCGTCCTTCCCCGCCATGTGGTTCTTCCTTCCTCGAGCTTGATTACTGAGAAGAAACAGACCACAAGTGAGGATTTGTCGAACTTCATAGATGCCTCACCCAAACTTGATGCCAAATGGATGATGCATCACCACGATGACCTATCGATGCTCATGGTTGCGCCTCATGGTTGCGCCGGCTGGTGAAGCTGATCGATTTTCAATGAAAAACAAGTTGTCTTCCATCGCGTTTTTGCTTGTTACACACAAAGATGATATCCTTCGCTCAGCTTCACCTTGGTTGCGTTGGAGACGCAATGCCTTTCATGTTGGTGCAATTTTATCACACAATTTGCTACGAACCAAATGTTTCCTCAAGAAGGATCGACGTTGGTACTAAGAGCATAAGTTTTGTATTGATTTCTAAGCTTTCTCACAACTTTGTCTCCAGCTCCCCTGTAATTTTATTTGTCCAACTATTTTCTTTGATTTAAAAATGGTGTGGACTAAAACCCGGATGGACGAGTAGCCTCCATTTTTATTTACTCCAAGATATTAGATTTGATCAAGTCAAACTTTGTAATACTCTCAAACCTTTCCTATAATTGAAATTAAAATTTTTATTTGTACACACTCTCACACGCTTCCGATAATTTGGCGATTTGTGGTTGTTCACTTAAGGGAGGGTAGTGTACCACACGTGAAGGACAGTGAAGTGCGACCAGACGCTGTGGGCGTGGATCGTTAGTTCATCGGAAGTAGTACTAGTTTTCTTCACTGTACATTAAATAAAGAGTTTCATTTCATACTTACACAATTTAAAATGATTGTTATGGAGAGAATAAGAAAACCACTCCACTAGTATATATTAGTCGATACACGAGAGTACTATATGGACGCTGCTTGATTTAGTGTACCTGCTTTTGGGTTTATGACAGTGGGCCCAAAATGTGATCGGCTCACCATACATCCAAAAGCAGGTGCAAAGAAGGCACCAAGCTCAGTCCGCATTTCACAGTAGTATATATATATAAGCTGGAGCGCCGCTTGTTCGCTAGGGTTTGCACTTCCACACGCCGCCAGACTACATATATGTTACACGCCGGAGGCTCAGCTGCTCATTTGCTAGGGTTTGCTATATTCACGCCTCTCACCCTCTCTTCACCAGATCTAAACAAGACTGAGTTGGCCTCTTGTCTCTCTTTCCCCTCACACCGGTGAAGGAGGCGCCCGATCCCGTCAGACCGGAAGGGAGGAGGTGCAGCGTTCACTCTATCGCCTTCGGCGAGGGAGGCAATCCACTGCCGGCTGCGATGTTCTCTTTCACCCAGCGCCTGTGCAGGAGGGCCACCGACCCCTTCTTCCTCGCTGCCGTACATAGTGTGGGCAGATCCGGCCTTCCGCCGCACGCCTTGGCACATCCCGACGACCCTAAGGTATAAGTTTCTTTGAAACCGTCGTTGCTCTAGCTGCATGTGGATATTTTTCGATCTGTAGTCGAATCTATGTCTTGGTTCAAAGAGGAAATAAGGGTGCGGTGGGCTAGAGCAAGAATCTAGGACGTGGTTCAATGAGGAAAGGAGGGGCGGAAAGTAGTATAGACTGGCTATCCAACCGCTTTGTAGGTCGAAAAGGGAAAAAGGGGGTAACCCAATACACACATCTGTAAGGAACCGATCTCTTTGTTGAAAAGGGAAAGAAACTGGGGGTCGGGTAGTTTGTGCAGACTAGATTTGCTGCCCTCACTTAGGAAAAGGTTCAAAGAGAACAAATATGGGACCAACGATATATGCTGCTTGGCTACATACTCGTGATCACCCATTTATATGTGTGGATTTACACATGGTGCCGGCATGTCCCATACAGCTATTTTGCTATTGTTAATCTAAGAATGCCGCCGAAAATTGAAGCAATGCCATCGTTAAAAGTAAATTACATTTTTAACTAATGTTGTTTCAAGAGAATGTCTCTGTTAATATGAATCAATGCAACCGCTTTTAGAAATGCTACTATCCTACTTTGTTTTCCATCCAAGATAAGTTAGATGCTTCTTTCGTCACCGCTTGTTTCATCCTCCTTTATCGGCAAGTAATTGTTTCCTTTTTGCCTCTGTTAAAACAGGGGTATCGATTCAACTTGTTGCTATTGCGACATTTTGCTTCGCTACTCGAAACACTTATGTTTTAAGAATGTTTTGTGCAGTTCAACTTGAATGTCATACCGGTGACTTTGCTTAATTTTTGTGCAACTGCACAAAAGGAGATCGAGATTTGTTTCCACTCTTCATGGCGAGTTGTTTCAAATCTTGGTCTCATCCACATGATGTGCAGTGTGCTTTGAGATGTTGTGCTACTTGTTTTGGTACTGGTTTAAATAAATGTTGAATTGAAGCTATTGTATTGCTGTCTTTTCGCATTAAGTAGTGAACAAAAATGGGACCAACCTGCACATGATGCTTGTTGCTTTCTTACAACAAATTCAGCATCACCCCTTTATAAGCCAGAATTGATGCCACTCTCGTAATTAACTATCAATCTTATTTCAAAACTGCATCACTTGTTAGGGATAGGCGGATTACCATTTTGTGGCCGCATGTTTCATCCTCCTTTATTAGCCAAGAATTGATTCCTTTTTTCCTATGTTTAAACAGGGACATCTATTCAACTTGTTGCTATTATGACATTTTGCTTCGCCACGCCAAGCACTTTGCTTGATTTCAAAGCAACCGCACAAAACGAGATTGGATTTCCTATTCGTGTTGGCAGATTCATATTTTATCTTGTCCGCCTCATGAAAGGTCAAGACAGCCTTCATCCACATGATTGTGCAAAGGTGCTTTGAGATGTTGTGCTACTTGTTTTGGTACTGTTTTAAATAAATGTTGAATTGAAGCTATTGTATTGTTGTCTTTTCCCATTAAGTAGTGAACAAAATGGGACCAACCTGCACATGATGCTTGTTGCTTTGTTACAACAAATTCAGCATCACCCCTTTATAAGCCAAGAATTGATGCCACTCTCGAATTAACTACTAAATCTTATTTCAAACTGCAACACTTGTTAGGGATTGGCGGGATTACCATTTTTGTGGCCGCATGTTTCATCCTCCTTTATTAGCCAGTAATTGATTCCTTTATTGCCTCTGTTGAAACAGGGATATCTATTCAACTTGTTGCTATTGCGACATTTTGCTTCGCTACGCGAAACATTTTGCTTGATTTCAGTGCAACTGCACAAAACGAGATTTGATTTCCTATTCGTGTTGGCAGATTTGTATTTTATCCTGGTCTTCTCATGAAAGGTCAGTACAAGCCTTCATCCACATGATTGTGTAGTGTGCTTTGATATGTTGTGCTACTTGTATTGGTACTGTTTTAAATAAATGTTGAATTGAAGCTATTGTATTCCTGTCTTTTCCCATTAAGTAGTGAACAAAAATGGGACCAACCCAGACATGATGCTTGTTTCTTTGTTACAACAAACTCTGCATCACCCCCTTTATAAGTAGATGGAAGCACATACAGTTGTTGCGCCCACTCTCCACTGGAACTGTTTATGCTTTTCGTTAATCTAATGCTGCTGGTAAAATTAAGCAATGCCACTCTCAGAATTAATTAACTACTGAATCTTAGTTCAAAACTGCAACACTTGTTAGGAATGGTACTATCCTGCTTTGTAGTTCTTTCTACATGTTTAACCAAGGTATTGTTAAGATAATGTCTCTGTTAAAATGAATCAGTCGCATTGTTTTAGGAATGATACTTTTCTGCTTTTTCGTTCTTTATACATGTTGAAACAAGGCATTGTTAAGATAATGTCTCAGTTAATATGAATGAATCACACTGATTGAGAATTGCTACTCTCCTGCTTTGTTCCCCATTAAGATAAGGTAGATCAGTAGATGTTTTTCTTCTGGGAGTACAAGTCATCAACCGTTATTTCTTAGTAATTGTTTCCCTTATACCTTTTGTTGCTTACAGGGATATCACAATTAAAGCTCGCTTTTATTCCGACTTTGATTTTAGTTCAACTGCACAAAAGGAGCCAATGTGTCCATGGAAAACTGCTGCATTACTGGGTCCAGTTGGTCGTTCCACTTTGCGGAAAGAAGCAGTCACTGTTTGCGCTACATTACAGAAGGAATGACCGAGAAGCTTTACAGAGTATTAGGCCTTCCACTATGTAGGCCAAAAGAGGTGCCAATTTCACCTTTTCTTAGTTTGGCACCAATCCTCCATTGTTTCAGCCGGTGCCATAAATATTTGACACCGTGACATGACTAGTCTGCAGAGACCATTGGCAATTTAACAACACGGAGTGCCCCGGCAAAAGTGCCCAAACAAGTACAAGAAGCGACAGGACTCCACGATCATAGGCATTACATATTTTGAATGGGAAAAGCTTGTCAAAGTTTAATCATTGATGTTAGCAAGAAGCGACAGGACTCCACGATCATAGGCATTACATATTTTGAATGGCAAACGCTTGTCAAAGTTCAATCATTGATGTTAGCAAGAAGACGTTAGTTTAACATATTGGAATTGGAAAACCTTGTCAAAATTTGCTCATTGATGTTAGCTAGAAGACATGCATTTGATATTTTTGAGTGGGACGCCCTTGCTGTGAGCAGCGTCGAGTGTTTTTTCCTATTCCTGTGTTCAGTTTAGAAGTAAATAGTTACTCTGCTGAGATATTCCTGTGTTAAGAGTTTGTTCTGAATATTGTCTATGTAATGCCAGGCCTTGTGTTTGATTGCAAAGTTGAGCTTGGAATGTCGTGGCATGCGGCATCATGAGTTGTTCACCATGCCTCCTGAGAATAATTCTTCGTATTTATTTTGCATGTCGATCTAATGCCAGTGATTTGCTTGTTAAGAAGATCATCCTCTTTTGTTGTTTCCGTGCTTAAGAAGTTCATCGTCTGATGTTTCATTCATAGCCTATACGACAAGTCGGGTAGGTTAGACGTGAAACCATATGATCTTCCGACCAACTCATGATATTAGGCCGTGATTGGATCGTCGTTTTCCAACCAAAACCGCTTGTAAAACTGACGCTTGTAAATTAAAGCAGATGGTCTCGGGAGAAGGTGCTTGGTTGGTCGATTTCGACTAGTAAAATATCGGAAGTACTTCACACACGATAAAAACGCTGAACGACACTTGGAAGATTGCTAATCCAGCCGTTAGCTGTTGTTTCAGCCTTGCCCATGGATGGCATGATACACACGTCGTGCATGTATCGTCTGGTAATGTCGTCCATATAGCAGTGCTCGTAAAATATACATTGGTCTCTCAAATTACACGCCAGAACCCGCCGGTTTTACTTACGCACTCGGCCCTCGGTTTCATTACGCTCTGTCTTTTACGCGTTGTTTCGATGACGAGTAAATTACACTTGTATGTTAATACAGGTTTGAAATAAACCAGAGCACCCAAGCGCGGCTTACCGCTTCATGCCGCCTCGGTTTCTCGAAGGTGCTCATAGGTGTCCGATGATCCTGGCTTCCTAAATGAGCAGCGGCGCCGATCGACCTCCGTAGGGCCCGCGAGGCCCTCTCCGTTGTCCTTCGAGTTGTTGCGCTCGCCGTGGCGCTGAGCATTGTTAACATGTTCAACGAATATGAGGATTCAGGAGATGACTTTATTTTGACTGGACGACACTAGGGACCCACTAGGGCCATAGCCGTACGTACGCAAGTGCCTCCTTATTATGTACAACTATATTTTTTTTGCTTTCTCCTGGTTTCCTGACATCATGGTCCCACACCATTGTCAACCTATGTAGTCAATATAAACGAGAGAATTGCACAAGGTGCGGCCGACCGCTGGGACCAAGCAGCTCGAGTAGTATTTGTGTTTTTGAGTCGTGAGCACTACAGAGTTTTTCTTGGCGATGATTTCGTTGTTGTTCAGAGGAGAGCAGGGTATTATTTGGGCGGGCTGTGGCCCGTCTAGCCCAGGCCAGATATCCAGCCCAGATACTAATTTTTTCAAGATGAAAATGGCTAGCCCAGCTATACGTGCTTTTGAGGAATACCCAGGCAAGGTCAACTTGTTATTCTCCGCCCCGCTGGGCTGCAAATCTTTCCTAGGAGGGATGCATTAGGCTTAACAGGAAAATGGGCTTTAAAAATAATAAATGGGATGTAATTATAAAAACTGGGCAGTAACTATAAAAAATGCACCAAACACGAAATTAGTTTATAAAATATTATTTATGGATTTTGAAAATCTTAAATTTTCATTGTTGCGCGCGCAATGTTTCGTTGGATTTTTACGTAATACAAATTTATATTTAATCTGACTAGAAATTTCGGGATAAATATATTTCGGATCCCATCAAAATGTGGGAAATTTTATTGAATTCTCTCTTCAACGGCTGGTTGAAATTATTAATCATTGTCCTAGCTAGAAAATGGGCTGTACTTTTAAAAAACTGTAAATGGGTTGTTGTAAATTCCATTAGAATTCAAAAATGGGTTGTACATTCTTACAAAATGCAAATGGGCTATAAGTTCTCTGCCACACACTTGTGGGCCTACTAAGTGACGCGTCCCCTAGAAAAATAAGTTGACGCGTATGCAAGGCTTTGTCAACTTATTATAGTCACACACGGTTCTAACAGCAGTGGCCTTTGGATGTCTATCCAACGGATGTCGTGCTTCTTATTCAATCTCAGATATTCTTAGCTTCGGCCGCCCAAAAATGATTCCTCCCCGACATCTGGGGCGCACTGCTTTGGAGGCTGACTCAGGCCTACTAAGTTGGAGCGCACAAGGGCTTTGTCAACTTAGTCAATATAAACGATACTAGCTTCAAGGACCGTGACGATGTCCATCCAATGGTCGAGTGCTTCTTCAACCTCTGGTCTTCTTGGTCCAGCCGCCCAAAGCAACGCCGGTCGTGTCCGCTTCTCCTGCCTCCCGTGGTCGGGTGTGGTTGCCGCGAGGCCTCACCGCCCCATACTACTCCCACCGCTGGCCAGGCCATCCCTCCACTCACCCACACCCCCTGTTATTCTACGGCGACGGCAGCCTCACACCGCAGTCGAACCAGTGAACCCTCATACTCCTCTCTGCGTAGGCTTCCACTATTGTGTCTTCCCCGGCTCTGCGTCATCCCCTTCCTAGGCGTCACCGTCGTCCACCGCCCTGGTGCTCTTGGCGTGGCGTGGTCAACATGAGCGACTTCCATCGGAAGAGTACTGTACGTGGAGATGCTGATAGCTGGGTCCACGGCGGCCGCAAGGAAGTGCCTCCTTGTTACATGCAAAATAATTATTCCTCCACCTGACAGCAGGGACCCACCGGACGGGCCACCTTATTTCGCAAAAAAAACGTTTCCCCCTGACTGCTGGGACCCACCGGACGGGCCACCGTATTTCGCGAAAAACCGTTCCCCCCGCTGTCAGCTCGGACCCATCGGAAGTGCCTCTTTATTACGCACAACAAATGAATATCCCCCTGCTAGCTGGGACCCACCCTGGTGGGTGGGTGACTTGTGGGCCTACTAAGTTGACGGGGACGGAGGGCTTTGTTAACTTAGTCAATATGAACGATTCTAGCTCCAGTGACCGTACGATGGCCATCCAACGGCCGTAGTGCTTCTTCAACCTCTGGTCTTCTTGCTCCAAAGAGCCCAAAGCAGCGCCGGTCTTGCCGCCGCTCCCGCCTCCCGTGGTCGGGTTGTGCGCCGTGGAGGCCTCACCGCCCTACTATTCCCACACATGGCCAGTTCTCGCGGTGACAAAGAACCTCACACCGCAGCCGAACGAGTGAACCTCATACTCCTCTCCGCGGGCATCCATCGCGCGCGTTTCACCGCTCTCGTCGCCCCTTCCTAGGCCTCGCCGTCGCCCACCGCCTTGGTGCTCTCGCACGGCATGGTCAACATGGTCAAGGAACGACTTCCATCGGGCGTGGATCAGACGTGGAGAAGTCGACAGCTGGGTCCACGGCCGTAGCAAGGAAGTGCCTCCTTATTACGTGGAAAATAATGATTCCTCCACCGACAGCAGGGGACCCACCGGACGGGCCACCGTATTTCATGAAAAAACGCTTCTCTCGATTGCTGGGACCCACCAGCTACACCTTCGCACGCAAGGAAGTGCGCCCGCAAAAACGATTCACCCCTTGATGCCGGGACCCACCTACATCTTCGCACGCAAGGAAGTGCGTCGGGCAAAAAAATGATTCGCCCCGACCGCTGGGACCAACCAGCTACATCTTCGCACGCAAGGAAGTGCACGATAGTCGGGACCCACCGGTCGAAGCGTGCGTAGCATTGTCATTCTCGGCCGTGAACGGTATGCGTACATACCGGTCGATGTAGAGGCGCGACGCAGTCGTAGTAGAGGCGCCGCACGTGTCGTAGTAGAGGCGCCGACGTAGCATGTACACGCACGTCTAGCGGCCAGGGTGCAAGAAAGAAAATACGACCACGAGTGTATACGTCGCCGTGGCTCGTGTACATGGCTGGGTCGGAATGGAGAAACAGCGTCGTCGTCGTGTTCATTGGGAGGCAACAAAATGCGTCGTGTTCCTCGGGAGGCAACGGAACGCGTGTGAGCCAACCGGCTGGGTCGGAACGGAATGCGTGGTCGTGTTCATCGGGAGGGCTTGGAAAGAACAGGCGATGGAAACGAGGCCTGGCGTACCGCACAACGGAGGAAACGAACCTCCTACGTTCGGAACGGGGTCCTGTTGATCGGGAGAGGTGTGGCGTACCGCAAAACGGAGGAAACAGACCTCCTACGGTCGAAACGGGGGTCCTGTTGATCAGGAGTGGTGTAGCGTACCGCAAAACGGATGAAACGGAGCTCCTACGGTCGAACGGGGTCCCAGATCGAGAGGGTGTGGCGTATCGCCAAAACGGATTTAAACGGACCTCCCATCACAAAACGGGGTCCTGTTCATTGGGAGGGGTGTGGCGTCGCAAAACGGACTCCACGGATACTGTTCATCTCCACCGTCGACCTCCTCCACCTCCACGGGCTCCTCGCTCATCGAGCCTCCACCGCATGCTACTCCACCGCCCTGCTCAACCACCCTCCACCGCTCACTGCTCATCCAGCCCTCCACACCACAGGTCCTGTTCATCCGAGGCAACTCCGCCGCCACTCGCTCATCCACCCCCGCAATGCTCACTGCTCATCCAATCGACCGCTTCGCTTAGCAGCAGAGCGGCGAATCGGACCATCGAGTTCGATTAACGCCCATCGATCGATCGCCGGATTCAGATAACGTAGCTGCAGCAAATCGCCGGGTTCGCGAGCCCAACGCCGCTTCGGGTTCGCTAGAGCTAACGCCGCACACACACGCCACGACGTACGAGAGAAAGCGCGATCGCCGCCCCCGACCTCCCACCGTAACGAGCAACTCCCCTCAAATTTTCCTTGCCTCGCTTCTACCATGGTTTTTTCCGTCATGGACGGCCCAAAGAATGTCATGCAGCTGCGTCTCCGGCCTGCCCAGGACGAAAAGCCCATTTTCTGTGATGATTTTTTGTTATAGAAGTAGGAGCCCACCACATCTATGATGATACCGAGTTTTGTCACAATTATCGTCATAGAAGTGTCATATGTATGACAGAAAAAAAATTCGTTCGGTCCAAAATGTCACGAATGTGTCTTTTTTTTGTAGTGTCGAGGCCCCCCAGCTTCAGCGTGAGGTCCTTGATGGACTTGTTGGCCTCGGAAAGCTCCCCGGCCCTACTGACTGCTGCGCCCTGCGCCACCGCCAGGGCACCGTTGAGCGTGTCCTTCTCTTGGGACAGCTTCAGGGCCTGCTCCTTCAGCTCGTCCCGCTCCGCCTCCAGCTCCTTCACCTTGTCAGCTTGAACCTGGGCCTGGGCATCGAGTGCCTCTTTGTGCCTCTGCTCCAGCTCACTGGTCCGCTGCAAGACAACCTCCTCCGCCTCTTCATCCTTGCCGCGGAGCATGGTGGCAAGCTTCCCCTCGCGCGCGGCAAGGTCCTCCTCCTGGGAATTCAGTGCGGCCTCGTGCAGCATCCAGGCGGCTTCGGCGGCGGCGGCCAAGTTCTTCGCCGTCTCTTGGGCCTTCTCGACGTCGGCCAGCTTCATGGTGAGATCCACATCACGCTTGGCCAGCTCGCCCTGGGCGGCCCTCAGCTCCTCGTGAGCCTGGCGGAACCAGACTTGCGTCACGGTGACGCGGTTCTGGAGGTCCGCCTCCGCCTTCTCCACCACCGCCATCTTGGACCTGACTTTGTCCAGGCGGGCACGGTGGAGCGCGTGGAGTCTCCAGAAGTTGGCACCCATGGCCTGGAGCAGCCGCTCCTCCTGGGAGCCGTCGCCACCAACGCTCGGCTCGTCGATGACCTCAAGCCCGACTACGGCAAGCACTTCGTCGTCGAACACCTCTCCCTCGATGGGTGTCCTGGTGCTCAGCGCGCCTGGAAGGTGGACGAACAAGTCGTCACTCACCCTCAGGTACTTGTCGGAACCGGAAGCAGCAGAGGAGGAAGGCCGATCATCAGCCACCCCCTCCTCCTCCTCGGCAGCGGCCCGGCCGGCCTCCCCAGCAGGTCCCTTGCCGGCCTCCTCGGCGGCGGCCCTGCCAGCCTCCCCGGCAGGGCCCTTGGCGGCGTCCTCAGCAGCGCCCTTGGCGGCCTCCTCGGTGGCGATCTTCTTGGTGTCCGCCTCGGCGGCCTTGGCGACGTCCTCGATGATGGCGTCCACGTCCTCTGGGTTCACCAAGGAGGAATCTGGACACCAAAGAAGGGAGTGAGGCAAGGCCAAGACCAAGAGCTAGAAAGAAAAAGGAACAGGGGCGAAAGGCAAGCGACTTACCAGCGCCAGTGCCAGGCTAGGAAAAAGAAGTCCCCTCCCCGCCAACATTTGGCGTCGAGGCAAAGCCGCCAACGCCCAAGTTCTCCTCCTCCTCCTCCATGTGCATGGGCTCGGTGCTTGGCGCCCTTACCGGGGACGCCCCTCGGGACGGCGTGGTCGATGGGGGCGGCATGTTGCCCCTCTGCGGCTCCTCCTGCTGCCACTCTCCTCCTGCATACCCGGCAAGGTCAGCACCAAAGTATCGTACCCCTGACACTTGTCGACGAGGGGAGAGTAGTGAGCTTACACTGGGGGCTAGGCCGGGGGCTGCTGTCCGGACTACTCAGCACCACCAGTGGCGCCCTTGAAGTACCAGCCGGGGGCTGGCTGCCCGCCGAGGTCTTTGCCCTCTTCACCCTTTGGGCCAGCATCTCCGCGTCCCTGCAAAGATGAAAACAAGTTAAGACAAGCGACACAGATTGAGGAGACAGAGATGACGGGAAGAAGACAGATACTTACTCGTCGTCCACCTCCTCCTCTGCCGTTTTCCACTTCCTCCTCGGGCTGAGGGATCCAAAGTTAAAAGTGACCCCCGTGTCGGCATCTGCCGGAGGAGGGGAGGAAGGCAGAGTCTACGTGCGCTTGGACGAAGAAGAAGAAGATGCCTTCCTCCTCGCTGCCGCGGCCTTCACCACCTTCTTCGCCGCCGCGGCCCTCATCTGACGCGCGGACTCCTCCGGGGACTTTGGCCGCCGCGCGGTCCTGACGGGCCGCACCGGCTCGCCGGAAGTGGCCCGCCGGAGGATTCACCCTCTCCTCATGGCCGGAGGGTCAACAGCCCCGGCCTCCTCCGACGACAACTCGTCGGCCGTGTCCTCAGCCAGAGGAGCCTCGGTGCCGGCGTTGCTGGCCTCCCCAGCAGCCTCCGCCCACCTGGCGAGCTCCTCCTCCGCGGCCATCGCGTCCTTGTCCTTCACACCACCGGCGCTGCCAGTATCCTCGGCAAGCTTGGCCTCCATCGCCCTGGCGGCGATGTAGTCCAGCTCCGCTTGGGTGGTGTCCTAGACGAGCAGCCGCTCGGCGGCGGCGTTGTCGTATCCCTCATGCAGGGTGTCGAAGAACTGCTGCACCTCGACGCCCTCCGGCTCGGCCCAGCTCGGGTCAGGGCCATGCGCGTTGCAGTCCGGCATCATGGCGATGATGTCGGTCTGACGCGAATTGTTGCACAGCGGGACCACTCCCACCGGCAACTTGAATAAGGGCCCCTTGAAGACCTTGCCGGCCTTCACGGCGGCCCTCGCGACCTTGCCGGTCCGCTCGACCTCGCCGTCTCAGCCCACATCGAGCTGGAAAATTTGCTGGCAGAAATGGGCGTGCCCCATTACTGTAAAATTGTGGTCGAGGCCGGGGCGGAGCCGCATGATGTCGGCGAGATTCATGAAGAGCCAGACCGGCCTCCCCTTGTTGTGCAATGGAGCGATCCGTCGGCGGATGAAGTCCGCCCCGATTATCTCGAGGGTGAGCCCAGCCTCGGTGAGCCGAAGGATCCTGGTGGTGGCAATCGTGAGCTTCTCGTCGTCAGCGTCGACGTCGCTCCAATCGCTTCCGCAGACCGGTGGCGCAAGGCGAACCTCGCAGAACGCCGGCGAGTCTTTCTCTTCGATCCAGCACCACCGGCCCCACCATTCTTCCCACCTCTCCTTCATGGCGGCATCCGGGTGCGCTCCCTTGGACCTTGGGATCCAGGTGACACAACCAGAAATAGCGCCTCCCGTCTGGATCTGAGGGAAGAAGTAATGGCAGAAGAGCACCGTGTTGGGGTGAACCCCGGCGAAACCCTCGCAGAGGTGCGCGAAAAGGGCCATGCACGCCACCTCATTCGGGGTAAAATCCAAGAGGTGGAAGCCAAAGGTGTGCATGAAGTCGCCGAAGAAATCGGAGAAGGGAGGACAAAGCCCACAGGAAAAATAGTCGACAAAAAAGGGGTATCGATTTGGGGCAGCCTCGGTGCAGTTGGCGGGGACGACGCGCGTGGCTGGATGCCCCGACTTATCTCCCCTGTCTTCACCCCCACAGGGGCTTGAAGGATTCTCGAAGCTCGAATACGTTGACTGTCAAGGGGAAGAGGGCGGACTGCGTCCGCTGCACCACCTACGCACTCTCCGGCGGCTCCGCCGCTCCGGCATCCTTAGCCACACCCTTGCCCTTGACGGATTTCGGCGCCATGGCGGCTGGGGGAGAAGGGCAGAGCAGAGGGCGGCAGGAACGCGACGGCAGCGAGCGAGGGTGAAGCTTGGGGAAGAACAGGAAGACAAGCGGAGGCTTCCGATATTGGGATTGCGCGAAGGGTAAAAGGAACAGTCCGCCCAAGGTTTCCCCTTTTTATGGGGAAGGTGGGTCGCGCTGTCGGTGTCAAAACCGGCGGATCCCGGGTAGGGGGTACCAAACTATGCGTCTAAGGCGGATGGTAACAGGAGGCAGGGGACATGATGTTTACCCAGGTTCGGGCCCTCTCGATGGATCTAATACCCTACTTCCTGCTTGATTGATCTTGATGATATGAGTATTATAAGAGTTGATCTACCACGAGATCGTAGAGGCTAAACCCTAGAAGCTAGCCTATGGTATGATTGTTCTTGTCCTACAGACTAAACCCTCTAGTCTATATAGACACCAGAGTGGGCTAGGGTTACAAAGAGTCAGTTACAAGGGAGGAGATCTACATATCCGTATTGCCAAGCTTTCCTTCCACGCCAAGGAGAGCCCCAATAGGACACGGGACGAAGTCTTCAATCTTGTATCTTCATAGTCCAATAGTCCAGCTGTCCGAGGACCCCCTAATCCAGGACTCGCTCAGTAGCCCCTGAACCAGGCTTCAATGACGATGAGTCCGACGCGCTGATTGTCTTCGACATTGCAAGGCGGGTTCCTCCTCCGAATATTCCATAGAAGATTTTGAACACAAGGATAGTGTCCGGCTCTGCAAAACAAATTCCACATACCAACGTAGAGAGAATAATATTTCCACAAATCTAATCTGCTGACAGCTTTTCTTAACGTGACGTTCTGCCGTGGTCTGGTCATGAAGAACCGTTTTTCTGAGCCTGCCACTTCACGAGTCGCGAGGCGGTTTTGTTGGCACGTCTTGTCGAAGCAGAGATTGTGTCCCTCTTTTCACGGGATTCTCATCAATCCGGGTGTGGGTAACCCAACCGCGCCATCAATTACGGTGCTCGGGGAATAAGCGGTTTTACCAGGCAAGTGGGGAGGCGTAGAATCCCTGCTGCCTTTATAAGGGGATAAGGACTCCCATTCGCATGCACGCTTTCTTTTTCCCGATCCATTCCCCTGCGCCCGAGATCCAGCGCCCAAGCGTTCATCTTCTCTGCCCACAAAGGCCTTCCGAAAATGTCCGGATCTGGAGTACGAGGAAGATGGATGGCCTCTACCGTCCGGGAGAAGTATATCAAAAAGCTTCGGGAGGCCGGGTATCTGGCCAAGAACATCAGCCACCGTCTCCCGACGACGGGACAGATCGTCGCTACTCCGGAACCCCACGAGAGGGTTGTATTCCTCCCTCACTTTGTCAACAGGCTAGGGTTTTCCCTCCACCCGTTCGTTCGCGGCATCATGTATTACTATGGGATCGATCTTCACAATCTGTCCCCTACTTCCTTCCTCAACATCTCGACATTCATTGTCGTGTGTGAGGCTTTTCTCCGCATCTCGCCACATTTTGGCTTATGGCTGAAGATTTTTAATGTGAAGCCCAAGGTAGTGGGTGGCGAGCACGCCGAGTGCGGGGGCGCTATGGTGAGCAAGATGCCCAATGTTACATGGCCAACATGCACCTTTAACGATTCCGTTAAGGAGTGGTAACAGCAGTGGTTTTACATCACCGAGCCGCGCGGCATAGAATGGGCCACTACTCCCAAGTTTCGATCCGGTGCCCCCCTGCGGCTTACATCCTGGGTCAAGAAGGGCCTGAACTAGTCCTTGTCCGACGAATTGTAGACGCTCCAGACGCGCGTTAAAGATATGGGAGACAAGAACATTGAACTTGTCAATGTAGTCTAGGTGATGTTAGTCCGCCGGATCTTGCCTTGTCAACACCGGACTTGCAATCTATGGGAATTCGATCCGGCCAAGCACCAAACCCTACGAGAGCTTTTTGGCTCCTCGCACAAGGACATCTGGAAGGTGCTTTTCATGTCCAGCAAATCATGGCCGGACTCCACCGAAGACCGCCGGTACCAACTGTCCCTCCCTGCAAATTCGGTGAGTCATCGTACTTTTTTTCCGCATAACCCAAGGGAATCGCTTAATGTGTTTTCCACAACTCTCCTAGGGCTGGACGAAGAAGGCGGAGCAGATCCATTGTCCGGCCCCGCTGCCTGAAGAACCGGCCGTCCCACTTCTGACGAAGACGCTGGTCCCGGCGCCTTACAAGGTGCCGAAGAAGGATGCCAAAAAGACTCGGGGCGGCTTTCGTCGCCGCGGCACTTCGGTCACAATATCCGAAGGCTCTGATGCTCGTTCCTCCTCCGAAGAGGACGAGTTGGAGGATGAATCCCCTTCGGGGGGAAGAAAGAAGAGGATGGCCTCCGCACACTTGGAGGCCGAGTCGCCTAAGAGGGGAAAAGCTCTTCTTCCGGAGGAGTCCTCTGCCGCCGCCGACAGCGGCCCGGCGTGGGATCCCAGGGCCCAGCCCCTGGTGAATTCGTGAGTATATTGAATTTGAGTACGTTTATGCGTCCAGACTCATCATGGCATAATATTTTAACCTGACCATTTTTTTGGTAGTCCGGCAAGGTCCCGTACCAAACAATCCTCATCAGAGGATTCACTGAGCTCGGATGCTATGGAGAGCGGGACGCCCCCGAAGGCCCCTTCCTTCAAACAGGTGAATACCACCGAGGCTTCGTCCCAGAGGGACCCGGCCAAGGAGGAGAGGAAAAGACCGTGAAGGCGGCGCCTGGAGGTCAAACTTCAGGGGCCGGATATGTGGGGGGAAAATTCCCATGGGAGCTGACGGCGGGGGCCATCTGGAATTCGGCTCCCATCCGGATGCAGTTCTGGAGACCAATACGGCTCCAGAATCAGGCAGGCAGCCTCTCTCAGCTGGAGGGGACATGCCTGTTCCACTGGCAACCTCTGTCCAACCAGAGGTGTCGGATGCTTTGTTGGTGGCGCTGAATAGCGCCTCCATCATCGATGAACACCGTGCCCTTATGGGTGCGGTGATTAAGAAGATTCAGTCTGCTGAGAGTGGACTGAATGGAGCCTGTATCAGCCTTATAAAAGGTTTTGAGGTATGTTTTATGAGGTTTCGAAGAGTGTCATGGTATGGATAGTAGCCCTTGATACACTGTTTGGTGAAAGAAAGAATCGGACAGAGGATCAAATTTATGTTTGTAGGAAGACTCATTGAATGACATCTATTTCTCTTCTGTTATAAGTAGGCGTCTGTAGCGGCTGCTGCCTCTCATACTGCAGAGATCTCCGGACTGAATCAAACTCTGGAGCGGGCCAAAGAAGAACTTGGCCAGTTGAAAATGCAGTTGGGAGATAAACAAGGTACGCACAAGTCTTGTTCGCGTTTATTGCGAATGAATTTTCAGTATGATGAAATGGGCTTCATGATCTGCACTAGGGATGGTGACCGAAGTCGAGGCTCTTAAGAAGGCTATGGCCGAGGCCGAAAAAAGGAAACCACAGAGCAGGCTCTTCGTGAGAAGTATGAGGCCAGGGTTATTAAAGCTGAGCAGGAGCTGCAAGAGGCCGTGAAGAAATGCCAGACCTTGGAGCAGAGTTTAACGGAGAAAGAATTTGAACACACCAAGGCGCATCAGGCCATGAGCAATGCCTGGGGGGAAACCCAAAGCGCCCTGCAGGGGATCCAAGAGGCGAAGAAGATCGTGGCGGGTAAGGCTTTTTCCATGTAAAGAAAATATTTGAGGAGAAAATTATGTTTCTAATTTTGAATTTGGATTTCTCAGGTGTATTTGCCGAGCTGCCCCGCAGCATATCGGATGCCGCCCAATTCTATCGAGCCTAAGAAAGGAACACTGCGGATAAGCTCTTCTGGATGCAGTATTTGGCACCGAATTATCCGGTGCCCTTTGTCGATCAACTGAAACAGCTGATCGAACTGCATAAGGCGGCAGAACTGGTCATGAAGGATCTAATTATCCGGCTATGGCCCGCCGAGCCAATTCCAAGCAGCTACTTCGGGCTCGTGAAGCGGCTTGTGAGTGCCTGCCCTCGACTTGATGTCATCAAGTGGTCGGTCTGTATAGAGGGTGCGCGAATGGCCTTCACCCGCGCGAAGGTGTACTGGGGAAAGATGGATGCTGAAAAGCTGATGACCAAAGGACCGCCAGAGGGGAAGGACCACCGCAAGCCCGAATTATATTATGAGAGTGTCCTGAAAGGATCCTACCTTGCAGGGGAGCTATGTACCAAGGACATTATATTTCCATGAATGCAAATCATGTTGTCCTTTGTAATGTCTGAACAAGGTCATTTACATTATTTATTGCCTGTTATATAAAAGTTTATCCTCCTGCGCAGTCGTTTTATATATTAATCCTGAGAGTTGGCGATGTCGTTCCGCCTTTACGTAAGAAGTACGGGGGTGTTCGGGATAGACCTGATCACTCTTTATCCCAGTTTTGGGTCCTTCGAAGGAGGTGTTCAGCACAATGAACTAGGCAATCGGACTATAGGGCTTTATCGCTCTCACATAGCCATAGGAGCTTTAGGAAGGTAGGCGCAACCCCTGGTGTTCGGAAGACCGCACAAGGGGCTCTATAAGCACCTGATCGGAAGAAAAACCCGATCCATCGCACGCTGTATTGGTTATGGCATTATGCGGGAGAAATCCTTAAAGATTTTACAACCTCTCGAAGAGCTGACCAGCTCTCGCCATATCATGACAGTCAATTTTCGGCTTTCTCTACTGAGGTGCTCGTCCGGAAGAACCGGGACACAATCACAGTAGTTCTCCCAGTGCTACCTTAGCCGATATAGCGGAACGTAAGGTACCAAAACGTGGGTGCCGGGCAAACCCAACTATTGACCTAAGACATGACTCAGAGCTGATGCATATAATGCTATAGGTTCGGGGTGCCAAACTTCCACGAAGGTGTTCGGACTTTATTGCCATATTACGGGTAAAACGAAGCCCTGACATATTGGAAGGCATATCCTGGTGTACGGATGCCACTTGATAAAAGAATTTTAATAAGAAATAACGACAGATAAGCATCATATGAATTCATAAGTTGTATTTGAATAGTACGTCGATGTGTATAAGTACAGGTAATGTGATAAAAAGGAAATATGACTGTGGAACCTGCTGAGACTAGGGGGAAGGAGCTGTGTGCGGATCCGGAGTATAGTCGGATGGTCATCGCGGGGAATGTCTAAGGATTCCCTTGCATGTTCGAGCTGCCTCCGTATCGCCCGTCCTGGTCGGCGCAAAGGTGAACCTGCGAAGGAAATGTAAGAAATGTTTGCGTGCCGAAGAGCGGTTGAGCCGCTGAGTGCGGCCTGTCCTGGCCTTCGCCTGAGTGTTTAATTGAGCTCTGGACGAGCCAGACTATCCTTCCGCGAAGTAGTTCAGAGTCCTTTGACGGTGTCCGGGAGCCTGGCCGTTGACTCGAGGTTCGGCTGCAAGGTGCTGCTCGTTGCTTCTGCTGTTAAGGCAGCGGTGTACTCGTTGATGCCGAAGTAAAGTTCGTCCTTGCTATTAATCGTGATGACGCCATGTGGACCGGGCATTTTGAGCTTACAGTAGGCATAATGTGGCACCGCATTGAATCGAGCGAACGCGGTTCGTCCGAGCAGTGCCTGATAATCACTGCAGAAAGGGATGATTTCGAAGATTAACTCTTCGGTACGGTAATTGTCGGGTGATCCGAAGACTACCTCAAGGGCGATGGAGCCTGTACAACTGGCTTCCACACCTGGTATAATGCCTCTGAAAGTGGCTTTGGTGGGTTTGATCACCGAATGATCGATGCCCATCTTGCGCACTGTGTCCTGGTAACGCAGGTCTAAACTGCTGCTTCCGTCCATAAGGACTCGTGTGAGGTGGAACCCGTCGATTATTGGGTCAAGGACTAGTGCGGCTGGGTTGCCGTGATTGGCATTAACCGGACGATCCGTGCGGTTGAAGGTGACCGGCCGTAGTTTATATTGTGGGACGACTAGTTCCGTTGAGTCAGCATCCCTAAGGGTGCGTATCCGGTCCGGGTTGGGAATTTGGGTGGTGTTTACCACGTTCACCATTTGGATTTGCGAGGGAAATTTCTTTTGCCCTCCTGTGTTCAGTGATCTGGGCTCTTCATTGCCATCATCGCTTTGAGACTCCCTTTCTCTGTTTTTGGCGCCTGCCCTGCTGGCTTGATTGAAGACCCAGCATTCTCTGTTGGTATGGGTGGCTGGCGTCCCTGGGGTGCCACGAATTTGGCATTGGCGATCGAGTATGCGGTCCAGACTGGATGTACCCGAATTGTTATTTTTGAGTGGCCCTTTCCGGTGACCGGACTTTGAGCCACTAAACTCAGCATTAACTGCCGTATCTTCGGCATTTTCACCATATTTGCGGCGTTTGTGTTTCTTGCGTCGTGGTTTGCTGTTGGTATCCCTGGCCTCTGATGTGCCAGGTTTGCTTGCTGTGTTGTTACTACGAGCCAGCCAGCTATCCTCGCCCGCGCAAAAGCTGGTCATAAGTGTCGTGAGGGCTACCATGGATTTTGGCTTCTCTTGGCTGAGGTGCCGGGTGAGCCAGTCGTCACGGATGTTATGCTTAAATGCCACTAAGGCCTCTGCATCCGGACAGTCGACAATTTGGTTTTTCTTAGTTAGGAACCGGGTCCGAATTTCTGGCGATTCCCAGCTCTTGAAGTTATATGACTTAAATCGTCAAGATCCGTGATCGCACATAAGTGCCCCGAAATTGTCCAGAATGCGCTCGCGAGGCTCTCCCAACTTCCGATGGAGTTTGCCGGCAAGCTATTCAGCCAATGTCGAGCCGGCCCTTTGATTTTTAGTGGGAGATACTTGATGGCGTGTAGGTCATCCCCGTGGACCATGTGAATGTGGAGGAAGAAGTCTTCTATTCATACCGCGGGGTCTGTAGTACCATCATATGATTCAATGTTTACGGGTTTAAACCCTTATGGGAATTCGTGACCCATTACTTCATCAGTGAAGCATAGGGGGTGTGCGGCACCTCTGTGTCGGGCTATGTCGCGACGCAGTTCATACAGTCTTGTCTGCTGTATTCGGCCCGGCCGGATTTGCTTTTAGTGTATCCGGCGTGACGATTATCGTCACGCGTTGGGGCGCGACCCCGTGATCCGTAGATCGATCTTGTATGTCCTGCTTTGCTTTCCAATGCGTTTTGCAGGTCCTGCATGTTGCCCCGGGCCTTGGTATTTTTGTTTGAATGGCAGCAGGGTGCGGGGTGGACTTCGGGCTGATATGCCCCTCTGTCTCAGCCACGAGGTGGCCGATCAGCCGCATCATACGCTGGTAATGTAGGTTTTAATGCTTCCTCCTCGAGTTGGGGTAGCAACCTGCGCTTTGGGTAACTCTTGGTTGGGCACTCGAGTTCGTATTCCTCGGCCGCCAGGACTTCAGTCCATCTATCCGCTGGCAGATCTTGATCAACTCGAAGCTGTTGTTCCTTTTTCTTCAGGCTGTTTGCTGTGGCTATAAGCTGGCGCTTGAAGCGCTCCTGTTCGACGGGATCCTCAGGCATGATAAATTCTTCGTCGCCGAGGCTCACCTCGTCCTCGGGGAGAGGCATGTAATTGTCATCCTCTGATTCTCCGTCTGCTGCCTGTTCCGGAGGGCTAGCTTGTTCATCCTCCCGCTCGAGGTCTGGCTGGAGGGGATTGTCGTCATCTTCGGCACTATCCAGAGCGTTATTGTCTCTTGTGTCGGTATCGCTACTTTTGCTATGGCGGGACTTAGAGCGGCGCCGCTGACGTCGGTGCTTGGATTGCTTCTTGGAGGGATTATCCTCCTTTGCCTTCTCGCCATCGCCTTCTTTGGGGGTGTCCACCATGTTTATATCATATGATGAGGTGGAAGTCCAGCGCCCTATGGGCGGTGGTTCCTATTCGTCTCCTGCATCGTCGTCCATACCGTCAATGTCTTCGGAGCCGAAATCGAGCATGTCGGTTAAATCATCGACAATGGCTACTAAGTGGGTGGTGGGTGGGCAGCGAATTTCTTCATCGTGCTCATCCTACTCTATTCGGAAATAGTTCGGCCAAGGGTCTCCTGACAAGGAGAGGGACCTCAATGAGTTTAGCACGTCGCCCAGTGGTGAGTGCTGAAAGATATCCGCGGAGCAAAACTCCATGATTGGTGCCCAGTCGGATTCGATAGGCACGGACGCAGGCGGTTCGGAGCCCTTGGCCGGGGACGAATCCAAGTGTCCGGCAACACGGGTCTCATAGGAAGTGAAGTCAGCGTTCGGCTCTATCGCCGCTGCGTGCGCGGCCTCCGTGGCGGGGTCTATCCATCTGTCCTCGGACGGCACGATTACTCCGAATTGAGGGCCGGAGTAGTTGCAGGTGTGATCTCCCGAACACTGTCCGACGGCAGAGCTAAGTCGAGCTCGTCGTGTAATACGTCTCCAACGTATCTATAATTTTTGATTGCTCCATGCTATATTATCTACTGTTTCAGACAATATTGGGCTTTATTATCTACTTTTATATTATTTTTGGGACTAACCTATTAACCGGAGGCCCAGACCAGAATTGATGTTTTTTGCCTATTTCAGAGTTTCGTAGAAAAGGAATATCAAACGGAGTCCAAACGGAATGAAACCTTCGGGAACGTGATTTTTAGGAAGAATATGATCCAGGAGACTCGGACCCTACGTCAAGAAACAAAAGAGGACGCCAAGAGGTAGGGGGCGCGCCCACCCCTGTATGCGCGCCGCGCCCTCGTGGGCCCCTGTTGCTCCACCGACGTACTCCTTCCTCCTATATATACCTACGTACCCCCAAACGATCAGATACGGAGCCAAAAACCAAATTCCACCGCCGCAACCTTCTGTACCCACGAGATCCCATCTTGTGGCCTGTTCCGGAGCTCCACCGGAGGGGGCATCCATCACGGAGGGCTTGTACATCAACACCATAGCCTCTTCGATGAAGTGTGAGTAGTTTACTTCAGACCTTCGGGTCCATAGTTAGTAGCTAGATGGCTTCTTCTCTCTTTTTGGATCTCAATACAATGTTCTTCCCCTCTCTCGTGGAGATCTATTCGATGTAATCTTCTTTTTGCGGTGTGTTTGTTGAGACCGATGAATTGTGGGTTTATGATCAAGATTATCTATGAACAATATTTGAATCTTCTCTGAATTCTTTTATGTATGATTGGTTATCTTTGCAAGTCTCTTCGAATTATCTGTTTGGTTTGGCCTTCTAGATTGGTTTTTCTTGCAATGGGAGAAGTGCTTAGCTTTGGGTTCAATCTTGCGGTGTCCTTTCCAAAGGATGAGGGCAGCAAGGCACGTGTTGTATTGTTGCCATCGAGGATAACAAGATGGGGTTTTTATCATATTGCATGAATTTATCCCTCTACATCATGTCATCTTGCTTAAGGCGTTACTCTGTTTTCATGAACTTAATACTCTTGATGCATGCTAGATAGCGGTCGATGAGTGGAGTAATAGTAGTAGATGCAGGCAGGAGTCGGTCTACTTGTCTCGGACGTGATGCCTATATACATGATCATACCTAGATATTCTCATAACTATGCTCAATTCTGTCAAATTGCTCAACAGTAATTCGTTCACCCACCGTAAAATACTTATGCTCTTGAGAGAAGTCACTAGTGAAACCTATGGCCCCGGGGTCTATCTTCATCATATTTAATCTTCCAACACTTAGTTATTTTCTTTTATTTTTTACTTTGCTTTTATTTTACTTTGCATCTTTATCATAAAAATACCAAAAATATTATCCTATCATATCTATCAGATCTCACTCTTGTAAGTGATCGTGAAGGGATTGACAACCCCTTATCGCGTTGATTGCGAGGATTTATTTGTATTGTGCAGGTGCGAGGGACTCGCGCGTAGCCTCCTACTGGATTGATACCTTGGTTCTCAAAAACTAGGGGAAATACTTACGCTACTTTGCTGCATCACCCTTTCCTCTTCAAGGGAAAACCAACGCAGTGCTCAAGAGGTAGCAAGAAGGATTTCTGGCACCATTGCCGGGGAGGTCTACGCAAAAGTCAACATACCAAGTACCCATCACAATCCCTTATCTCCCGCATTACATTATTAGCCATTTGCCTCTCGTTTTCCTCTCCCCCACTACACCCTTGTCGTTTTATTCGCCCTTTCTTTTTCGTTCGCCTCTTTTTCGCTTGCTTGTCGTTATGGCTAGTCCTCTATCTTCTCCGTTGTCTCTCGAGAATGAAGTTCTAAATTTTAAGCAGAGGGAGGGAGAAAATCTAAAAGATGCTTGGTATAGAATTTGCAATGCTCAAAATAGATCTACCAGGAAGCAATCTACTTCCGTTCTTCTCCGCAATTTTTATGTAGGTGCTAATCCTTGATACCATTACTGGAGTGAATTTCTTAGGTAGCCATACTTTTGATTCTTATAATGCTATGATAGATTTGTTTGGCTCACTCCCTCTTTTGGTTAATGGAACTATGTTAACTTTGGAGCATGTAATGCAAAGGCTTGAAATTATTGAAAATAAGGTTGCTACCATAGAGTTAACTGAAAATTTGGATAAAAAGATTCACAACCGAATATCTCAATATGGATCTAAAGTAGGAGTCACTTTGAAAAATATTAAAGAGAAGGAACCCATAGTTAATGAGAAAATAAATCGGGATTCCACTAGGATCGATAAACTTGAAGATATCATTACCATCTTGGGAACCGCTTTTTATTCCGTAAAGAATACTCCAAGTCCTCGAACCTCCTACTAAAATTGCCAAGTTTATGTATGTTCCTAAAAATAAGGGTGAATCATCTAGTAAGGAAACTGTGGATCTCAAATCTATAAGTATTCATCCCAATCTTGTTCCTATCATTAAGGAACCATTTGCTACAAATGAATTTTTCGATCTTGTGCCTAAAAATTTGATAATTACTAAAAATAAAGAAATTTCTAAGGATGATAGATGTCTCATTGAAGAATTGCCTACCAAATATGGCAATACCTAGATCCATCCTTGCTTTTATGCCTAGCAAGGGGCGTTAAACGATAGCGCTTGTTTGGAGGCAACCCAATTTTCTTGTTAGTTTTTTTTTGCTTTTTGCTTCTGTTTAGGAACAAATATTTGTTCTAGCCTCTGGTTAGATGTGTTTTTATGTTCTAATTAGTGTTTGTGCCAAGTTAAACCTATAGGATCTTCTTGGATGATAGTTATTTGATCTTGCAGAAACTTCCAGAAACTTTCTGTTCACGAAAACAATTGTTAAAAATCACCAGAACGTGATAAAATACTGATTCCAATTGCTTGTGATCAATAAACAAATTCCCTAGGTCTTACTAATTTAGCTGAATTTTTGGAGTTCCAGAAGTTTGCGTTAGTTATAGATTACTACAGACTGTTCTGTTTTTGACAGATTCTGTTTTCATGTGTTGTTTGCTTATGTTGATGAATCTATGGCTAGTAAAATAGTTTATAAACCATAGAGAAGTTTGAATACAGTAGGTTTAACACCAATATAAATAGAGAATGAGTTCATTACAGTACCATGAAGTGGTCTTTTGTTTTCTTTCGCTAACGGAGCTCACGAGATTTCTGTTAAGTTTTGTGTTGTGAAGTTTTCAAGTTTTGGGTGAATTTTTTTGATGGATTATGGAACAAGGAGTGGAAAGAGACTAAGATTGGGGATGACCATGGCACCCCCAAGATAATCTAATGACACCAAAAAGCCAAAGCTTGGGGATGCCCCGGAAGGCATCCCCTCTTTCGTCTACTTCCATCGGTAACTTTACTTGGAGCTATATTTTTATTCACCACATGATATGTGTTTTGCTTGGAGCGTCTTGTATGATTTGAGTCTTTGCTTTTTAGTTTACCACAATCATCCTTGATGTACACACCTTTTGAGAGAGACATACATGATTTGGAATTTGTTAGAATACTCTATGCGCTTCGCTTATATCTTTTGAGTTATATAGTTTTTGCTCTAGTACTTCACTTATATCTTTTAGAGCACGGTGGTGGATTTGTTTTATAGAAACTATTGATCTCTCATGCTTCACTTAGATTATTTTGAGAGTCTGAAATAGCATGGTAATTTGCTTAAATAATCATAATATGCTTGGTATTCAAGATTAGTAAAAATTCTTATGAGTGTGTTGAATACTATGAGAAGTTTGATGCTAGATAATTGTTTTGAGATATAAAAATGGTGATATTAGAGTCATGCTAGTTGAGTAGTTGTGAATTTGAGAGATACTTGTATTAAAGTTTGTGATTCCCGTAGCATGCGCGTATGGTGAACCGTTATGTGATGAAGTCGGAGCATAATTTATTTATTGATTGTCTTCCTTATGAGTGGCGGTCGGGCACGAGCGATGGTCTTTTCCTACCAATGTATCCCCCTAGGAGCATGCGCGTAATTCTTTGCTTTGATAACTTGTAGATTTATGCAATAAGTATATGAGTTCTTTATGACTAATGTTGAGTCCATGGATTATACGCACTCTTATTTCTTCCACCATTGCTAGCCTCTCTAATACTGCGCACTTTTCGCCGGTATCATACACCCACCATAAACCTTCCTCAAAACAGCCACCATACCTACCTATCATGGCATTTCCATAGCCATTCCGAGATATATTGCCATGCAACTTTCCACCATTCCGTTTATTATGACACGCTCCATCAGTGTCATATTGCTTTGCATAATCATGTAGTTGACATTGTATTTGTGGCAAAGCCACCGTTCATAATTCTTTCATACATGTCACTCTTGATTCATTGCATATCCCGGTACACAGCCGGAGGCATTCATATAGATTCATACTTTGTTCTAAGTATCGAGTTGTAATTGTTGAGTTGTAAGAAAATAAAAGTGTCATGATCATCATTTTAGAGCATTGTACCAAGTGAGGAAAGGATGATGGAGACTATGATTCCCCACAAGTCGGGATGAGACTCGGACGAAAAAAAGAGGCCATAAAAAAGAGAAAAGGCCCAAATAAAAAAATGAGAGAAAAAGAGAGAAGGGACAATGTTACTATCCTTTTACCACACTTGTGCTTCAAAGTAGCACCATGATCTTCATGATAGAGAGTCTCTAATTTTGTCACTTTCATATACTAGTGGGAATTTTTCATTATAGAACTTGGCTTGTATATTCCAATGATGGGCTCCCTCAAAATGCCCTAGGTCTTCGTGAGCAAGCGAGTTGGATGCACACCCACTTAGTTTCTTTTGTTGAGCTTTCATATACTTATAGCTCTAGTGCATCCATTGCATGGCAATCCCTACTCAGTCACATTGATATCTATTGATGGGCATCTCCATAGCCCGTTGATACGCCTAGTTGATGTGAGACTATCTTATCCCTTTTTGTCTTCTCCACAACCACCATTCTATTCCACATATAGAGCTATATCCATGGCTCACGCTCATGTATTGCGTGAAGATTGAAAAAGTTTGAGAATGTCAAAATTATGAAACAATTGCTTGGCTTTTCATCGGGGTTTTGCATGATTTAAATACTTTGTGTGGTGAAGATAGAGCATAGCCGACTATATGATTTTGTAGGGATAACTTTCTTTGGCCATGTTATTTTGAGAAGACATAATTGCTTTATTCAGTATGCTTGAAGTATTATTATTTTTATGTCAATATTAAACTTTTGTCTTGAATCTTTCGGATCTGAAGATTCATACCACAATTAAGAAGAACTAAATTGAAATTATGCCAAGTAGCACTCCGCATCAAAAATTATCTTTTTTATCATTTACCTACTCGAGGACGAGCAGGAAGCTTGGGGATGCTTGATACGTCTCCAACGTATCTATAATTTTTTATTGCTCCATGCTATATTATCTACTGTTTTGGACAATATTGGGCTTTATTATCCACTTTTATATTATTTTTGGGACTAACCTATTAACCGGAGGCCCAGCCCAGAATTGCTGTTTTTTGCCAATTTCAGAGTTTCGTAGAAAAGGAATATCAAACGGAGTCCAAACGGAATGAAATCTTCGGGAACGTGATTTTTAGGAAGAATGTGATCCAAGAGAATTGGACCCTACGTCAGGAAACAAAAGAGGAGGCCACGAGGTAGGGGCGCGCCACCCCGCCCAGGTATGCCCTCCACCCTCGTGGGCCCCTTGTTGCTCCACAGACGTACTCCTTCCTCCTATATATACCTACGTACCCCCAAACGATCAGATACGGAGCCAAAAACCTAATTCCAATACCGCAACCTTCTGTACCCACGAGATCCCATCTTGGGGCCTGTTCCGGAGCTCCGCCGGGGGGCGGGGGCATCCATCATGGAGGGCTTCTACATCAACACCATGGCCTCTCCGATGAAGTGTGTGTAGTTTACTTCAGACCTTCGGGTCCATAGTTTTAAGCTAGATGGCTTCTTCTCTCTTTTTGGATCTCAATACAGTGTTCTCCCCCTCTCTCGTGGATATCTATTCGATGTAATCTTCTTTTTGCAGTGTGTTTGTTGAGACCAATGAATTATGGGTTTATGATCAAGATTATCTATGAACAATATTTGAATCTTCTCTGAATTCTTTTATGTATGATTGGTTATCTTTGCAAGTATCTTCGAATTATCAGTTTGGTTTGGCCTACTAGATTGGTTTTTCTTGCAATGGGAGAAGTGATTAGCTTTAGGTTCAATCTTGTGGTGTCCTTTCCCAGTGATAGTAGGGGCAGCAAGGCACATATTGTATTGTTGCCATCGAGGATAACAAGATGGGGTTTTTATCATATTGCATGAATTTATCCCTCTACATCATGTCATCTTGCTTAAGGCGTTACTCTGTTTTCATGAACTTAATACTCTTGATGCATGCTAGATAGCGGTCGATGAGTGGAGTAATAGTAGTAGATGCAGGCAGGAGTCGGTCTACTTGTCTTGGACGTGATGCCTATATACATGATCATACCTAGATATTCTCATAACTATGCTCAATTCTGTCAAATTGCTCAACAGTAATTCGTTCACCCACCGTAAAATACTTATGCTCTTGGGAGAAGTCACTAGTGAAACAATCCAAAACAATAAGGTGTGCATCAAGGGCCATCCCTCGCGCTAGACACGTCATCAGGTACGACAAAAAAAACGCGGCACGGTTGCGATTGGGTGAGAGAGAGAGAGAGAGAGAGAGAGAGGAGAAAAGGACTCCGTCCACGCCCTGTGCACCCAATCGGCCAATCCTCTCGTCCCTCACGAACCCTAGCCGCCTCCATGCTCCTCCTCCATCCTCCCGCGCCAGTCAACCCCCCTCTCCCGCATCTCGTCTACCCCGGGATCCGAGGTGTGCAGGCGCGGAGGCGTGCTTCCCCGGCGGCAGCAGCAACCTACAAGCAAAGGGCGACGGCGGCGGCGCTTGATTCAATCTGCAGGAGAGAGAGAAGATGAGAAGGAGAAGGAAGGAGAGGAGGGAGAAAGAGAGAGGCCTCCAGGCGGTGCTCCCGTGCCTCCTCCCCACCCATCTCGCCTACATCTCCTCCCCGAGCTCCGCCCTCTTTGTGCGCGGAGATTTCGGAAAATTTACTCAAATTCATATCGATCTCGCGGGTGAGTAAATTCTTTCAAATTTACTCAAATTTAATCCGCGCGTCAACGGGAGCGCCGCGATCTCGCGGGTGCGGGCGGAGGCCGACCGCCCCACGGACATCTCCTGCTCCACGTTCGGCGACGGCACGGGCGCCGGCACCGACGACGCTGAACGTGGGCGCCACGCTGCTGCTCACGCCGCTGCCGAGCCGCCGCCCGTGGTGGCCGTGGTCTCCGTCATGAAGCTGTCCGACGACTTGGCGGCGGCGGCCGCTCCAGCTCCATGATCCCTCCAGCATCTGCACCACCTTCCCCATCGTCGGCCGCTGCGGCGGCTGCTCCTGGATGCACCGAAGCTCACCTGCAGCGCGCTCCACTGCGCCATGTCCACCTCCTCCCGGCCAGCCGCGGTCCACGATCGGCAGGAGGTTCCCCTTCTCGTACTCCTCGTACGCCCACCATTGCTAGCCTCTCTAATACTGCGCACTTTTCGCCGGTATCATACACCCACCATAAACCTTCCTCAAAACAGCCACCATACCTACCTATCATGGCATTTCCATAGCCATTCCGAGATATATTGCCATGCAACTTTCCACCATTCCGTTTATTATGACACGCTCCATCAGTGTCATATTGCTTTGCATAATCATGTAGTTGACATTGTATTTGTGGCAAAGCCACCGTTCATAATTCTTTCATACATGTCACTCTTGATTCATTGCATATCCCGGTACACCGCCGGAGGCATTCATATAGATTCATACTTTGTTCTAAGTATCGAGTTGTAATTGTTGAGTTGTAAGAAAATAAAAGTGTCATGATCATCATTTTTAGAGCATTGTACCAAGTGAGGAAAGGATGATGGAGACTATGATTCCCCCACAAGTCGGGATGAGACTCCGGACGAAAAAAAAGAGGCCATAAAAAAGAGAAAAGGCCCAAATAAAAAAATGAGAGCAAAAGAGAGAAGGGACAATGTTACTATCCTTTTACCACACTTGTGCTTCAAAGTAGCACCATGATCTTCATGATAGAGAGTCTCTAATTTTGTCACTTTCATATACTAGTGGGAATTTTTCATTATAGAACTTGGCTTGTATATTCCAATGATGGGCTCCCTCAAAATGCCCTAGGTCTTCGTGAGCAAGCGAGTTGGATGCACACCCACTTAGTTTCTTTTGTTGAGCTTTCATATACTTATAGCTCTAGTGCATCCATTGCATGGCAATCCCTACTCAGTCACATTGATATCTATTGATGGGCATCTCCATAGCCCGTTGATACGCCTAGTTGATGTGAGACTATCTTATCCCTTTTTGTATTCTCCACAACCACCATTCTATTCCACATATAGAGCTATATCCATGGCTCACGCTCATGTATTGCGTGAAGATTGAAAAAGTTTGAGAATGTCAAAATTATGAAACAATTGCTTGGCTTTTCATCGGGGTTTTGCATGATTTAAATACTTTGTGTGGTGAAGATAGAGCATAGCCAGACTATATGATTTTGTAGGGATAACTTTCTTTGGCCATGTTATTTTGAGAAGACATAATTGCTTTATTCGTATGCTTGAAGTATTATTATTTTTATGTCAATATTAAACTTTTGTCTTGAATCTTTCGGATCTGAAGATTCATACCACAATTAAGAAGAACTAAATTGAAATTATGCCAAGTAGCACTCCGCATCAAAAATTATCTTTTTTATCATTTACCTACTCGAGGACGAGCAGGAAGCTTGGGGATGCTTGATACGTCTCCAACGTATCTATAATTTTTTATTGCTCCATGCTATATTATCTACTGTTTTGGACAATATTGGGCTTTATTATCCACTTTTATATTATTTTTGGGACTAACCTATTAACCAGAGGCCCAGCCCAGAATTGCTGTTTTTTGCCAATTTCAGAGTTTCGTAGAAAAGGAATATCAAACGGAGTCCAAACGGAATGAAATCTTCGAACGTGATTTTTAGGAAGAATGTGATCCAAGAGAATTGGACCCACGTCAGAAACAAAGAGGAGGCCACGAGGTAGGGGCGCGCCACCCGCCCCCTGTATGCCCTCCACCCTCGTGGGCCCCTTGTTGCTCCACGACGCATTCCTTCCTCCTATATATACCTCACGCACTCCCAAACGATCGACACGGAGCCAAAACCTAATTCCAATACCGCAACCTTCTCATCCACACGAGATCCCATCTTGGGGCCTGTTCCGAGCTCCGCCGGGGCGGGGCATCCATCATGGAGGGCTTCTACATCAACACCATGGCCTCTCCGATGAAGTGTGTGTAGTTTACTTCAGACCTTCGGTCCATAGTTTTAAGCTAGATGGCTTCTTCTCTCTTTTGGATCTCAATACGTTGTTCTCCCCTCTCGTGGATATCTATTCGATGTAATCTTCTTTTTGCAGTGTGTTTGTTGAGACCAATGAATTATGGGTTTATGATCAAGATTATCTATGAACAATATTTGAATCTTCTCTGAATTCTTTTATGTATGATTGGTTATCTTTGCAAGTATCTTCGAATTATCAGTTTGGTTTGGCCTACTAGATTGGTTTTTCTTGCAATGGGAGAAGTGATTAGCTTTAGGTTCAATCTTGTGGTGTCCTTTCCCGGTGATAGTAGGGGCAGCAAGGCACATATTGTATTGTTGCCATCGAGGATAACAAGATGGGGTTTTATCATATTGCATGAATTTATCCCTCTACATCATGTCATCTTGCTTACATGCGTTACTCTGCTTTCATGAACTTAATACTCTTGATGCATGCTAGATAGCGGTCGATGAGTGGAGTAATAGTAGTAGATGCAGGGAGTCGGTCTACTTGTCTTGGACGTGATGCCTATATACATGATCATACCTAGATATTCTCATAACTATGCTCAATTCTGTCAAATTGCTCAACAGAATTCGTTCACCCACCGTAAAATACTTATGCTCTTGAGAGAAGTCACTAGTGAAACCTATGGCCCCGGGGTCTATCTTCATCATATTTAATCTTCCAACACTTAGTTATTTTCTTTTATTTTTTACTTTGCTTTTATTTTACTTTGCATCTTTATCATAAAAATACCAAAAATATTATCCTATCATATCTATCAGATCTCACTCTTGTAAGTGATCGTGAAGGGATTGACAACCCCTTATCGCGTTGATTGCGAGGATTTATTTGTATTGTGCAGGTGCGAGGGACTCGCGCGTAGCCTCCTACAGGATTGATACCTTGGTTCTCCAAAACTGAGGGAAATTCTTACGCTACTTTGCTGCATCACCCTTTCCACTTCAAGGAAAACCAATGTAGTGATCAAGAGGTAGCATCGTGGCTATGCGGCGCACCTGACAAGGGCTCGAATCTGTCGAAGATGAAGTCTCCGCGGATGTCGGCAGTATAGTTCAAGTTTCCAAACCAGACCTGATGTCCAAGGGCGTAGCTATCGATTTGCTCCGGATGGCCAAGCGAGTTGGCCCGCAGTACGAAGCCGCCGAATACGAAGATCTGTCCTGAGAGGAAAGCCTCGCCCTGGATCGCATCATTGTCGATGATCGAAGGAGCCATCAAGTGTTTATCACGATGACACAGTGGAACTCTCAATGAAAGCACCAATGTCGGTGTCAAAACCGGCGGATCTCGGGTAGGGGGTCCCGAACTATGCGTCTAAGGCGGATGGTAATAGGAGGCGGGGGACACGATGTTTACCCAGGTGCGGGCCCTCTCGATGGAGGTAATACCCTACTTCCTACTTGATTGATCTTGATGATATGAGTATTACAAGAGTTGATCTACCACGAGATCGTAGAGGCTAAACCCTAGAAGCTAGCCTATGGTATGATTGTTCTTGTCCTACGGACTAAACCCTCTGGTTTATATAGACACCGGAGGTGGCTAGGGTTACACAGGGCCGGTTACAAGGGATGAGATCTACATATCTGTATTGCCAAGCTTGCCTTCCACGCCAAGGAGAGTCCCATCCGGCCACGGGACAAAGTATTCAATCTTGTAACTTCATAGTCCAACAGTCCGGCTAAAGTATATAGTCCGGCTATCCGAGGACCCCCTAATCTAGGACTCCCTCACGCGCTGCCCATTTACTATGATGTGACGCATGCGTGTAGGAACCGCCCCACGCATGCCGCCCACGTCACGCGCACCCCTTAATGCCACACCGTGTCGCGCGCGGGTCGTGGGAAGCGCAGCGCGTGAAAAGTTTTACCGCGATAAAAACCGCCCCGCCTGCCTGTGCACCGTTTTGGGCCTGGCCCAAAAATGTGTCACGCTTATTTGTGGCCCAGGCCCGAGGGCTCTTGTTGGTGTACAAAAGGAGGGGCACACTTTTGTACCCTTTACTGCAGCTTTGGCAATGGAGCCGCCCATTGTCACACCAAGCAGAACAGGGGAGGTGAGCCAAGGTAAGACCGAAGCCCAAGATAACCAGAGCAACGCCAAGGCCAAGACCACAAAGAGCAGAGGGACGAAGCAGGTTCCCCCGGCAAGACCCTTGCTGGGGCAGCCTCAGCAACCCCGGCAAGACCCTTGCCGGGGCAGCTCGCCCCACACCAACAGAGCGAGCCACCCTTGAGCCCACGGTCTCCAACATCACGTTGGGCAAGGGCTCGGGAGGCACCTCCATGGTGGCATGCAGATCCTTGTGAAGACAAGGAACACTCAAGGTCAGATGAGGATTAGAAGACGACGATCCTCGGCAGGATCCTTGCCGAGGAAGGCCACTGGACCCTCGGCAAGGTCCTTTCCGGGGACGACAGTGTGCCACGGCAAGACCCTTTCTGGGCCACCTGGCAAGGCCCTCACCGAGGACGCCAGCAGGGCCACTACCAGGCCTGCACCAACCAAGTCTCCACCACCGTTCACATGCAGCTGCCAGCCCAACCAGCTGGGCGGGCACCTGCGTGGCAACATGCAGCTCCCAGGCCAACTCATCAAGCACCTGCGTGGCGGCATGCAGATCTTCATGGAAGATCCACCACCGCACCACCTCAGCTGCCTGCCTGCCTACGTGGCGCTTCATGCGTTGCTAGCCAAGGCGCGTGTCGAAGCAAGGAGGAGCAGCGACGGACGGGACGCGCCTCGCCCCCGTCCCCGATAAAGCAAGGGGACACCTAAGCTACGCATTAAATGCGTCTTGTCCTGTAATACGAGCGATAAGCTCACATCACTGTGCGCCTTTCCACCTCCTGTGTGCCACTGTGGCAGCCCCTTTCGACTATAAAAGGAGGCCCATGGCATACTGGAGAAGGATTCAGCTCTTTCGAACCACGCACTCACCACAGCTAGTTCGAGAGCTCAAGAATTCCCTGAAATACACCCACCAAAGCAGGACTAGGGTTTTACGCATCCTCACGGCCCGAACCTGGGATAAACGATTCTCGCGCTGGTTACTAATCCTGTTCTTCTCGCAACCCCATGCCCCGGCAACCGTAGTAGGGATTCTTGTGATCCCATAGGTGTCGTTCCACACTGATAGTTTCCTAATGAGGAGCTTGTCACGGGAGACCTAGTGTCTCATGATGTTATTCAGCTAAGGCAGAAGGACAAGTGGGGAACGTCAACTCCTGCCCCACAAGAGAATGATACCATTAGGTTTGAGAATGATGATGATGGTGAGCAGGACTATGAGCCGTCTGAGGAGCCATCTTGGGCTAAGAAGCTTAAGCAGAAGATGAAGAAACTGTTTTTCCTTCAGGCCAAGGGACAGTATAAGGCCCACGTTGCTGAGAAGAAGACCCATTGTCGTGACAAGACCGTTATGAGACATCTTGGCCTCACCGTTTCCAATGGCTCTGAGGACAAGATCACTGATGAGGATGACTGAATCCGTGCTAACTTCCCATGGACTTATTCTGATGATGGCCCTGGAGGCCCTTCAGCTGCTGCAGAGGTGTCTGACGATGAGGAGGAGCAAGTGTGATGATGTTCTGGAGTGTTGCTACCACCATCATGCTTATGTGTCCTCTCTACTCTTTTGGTGTCTTGATGCCAAAGGGGGAGAGAGTAGGGATTTGCAGTATGTTGAGAGTCAAGTGTTGAGTTTATCTCTTTGTCATTGTCTTTCTCGCTCGAACTCTTTCATTTACTTCAGTGTTTGGTTGTCTCGTGTGTTCGAGACCATATGGTCTGAGACATATGAACTACCTTATCTCTATCTATTTATGTCTAGTACTCTATGGTAGTTATTTCCTGCGAGATGCATCCTATGCTTATGCTTTTATTCATATGCTCTCATGCTATTACTTGCGTGCTTTGATCTTACTATCTATGCAAGTATGTTCGGTCCATAAAATATAGTTTGGTCCATAAAATATAGGGGGAGTGTGGATCCAATTTGTGTGTAATTTGCATTCCAAAGGCATATCTAAAATAGTGCACACCTCCCCTATATTTTGTGGACCAAACATTGATCTTACTACTTAATGCGGGACGATGTTGAATTTACCGAACGTCATTCGGCCGAGGAGGGCATCATAGCCACTGCGGAAAGGAGCGATATCAAAGAAAAATTCTTCGATGTTGAAGTTGTCTGGTGAGCCGAATACTACTTCTAGAGTCACCGTGTATTACGGCACATTTCTCCCTAAGTGGTTTTTGGTGATTGATGACAATGTGTTTGCAGACTAATCGTGTGCTTTGAGCTTTTCAGTTGTTCAAGCATTTTGCACAAGACGATTTGTGCCCCTCGGAGTTTCGAGTGAAGACGGTTTTCTTTCCTATGGTTCTTTTCTTGTGGTCTTGAGTCGTAGAGATAACTGTACTATCAAGAGGGGTCCGCTTCGGAAAGGTTCGGGTGGAATCAACACATACACACTCATATTGCACCCCTTATCCCTATCCACCTCTTTGGAGTTACCCATCGTTTGTACCGAAGCAGTGGTGAAAGACTGCCAGAGGTAGTACCGCGGGTTTGGGCGGTAGTAGCGCCACAAGTACCGCTCGCACTACCGCTCGTAGCTGGGACCTTGATTTTTCGTGTCAAGTTCTACGGTGGTGCCTCCGGGTTACTACCGTGCTACTTGTTTGTCCCCAGAAAATGGGCGGCCGTTGCAGCGGTAGTTGAGACAGTGGTACCGCTCATAGGCGGTAGTACCGCCCCTACCACTGCGGCATCCACTGCCCGTCTCTCTGCTTCTCCCCTATTTTTTGTTTTCTCCTGTGATGCCTTCAGGGAGCGGTAGTACCATGGTCTGGGGAGGTAGTACCGCCCCTACCACTGCGGAATCCACCGCCCGTCTCTCTGCTTCTCCCCTATTTTTTGTTTTCTCCTGTGATGCCTTCAGGGACCTGTCTGTGGGCTGAGTGGTGCATAATGGTTGGATTTGTCTTCCCACTATAAAAGGGGGTCTTCTTCCCCAAGAAGACTGACCTCTTTCCCCCCAAGCTCCATTGTTGCTCCAAAGCTCATTTTCGCCAGATCTCTCTCCCTGGCCAATCAAACTTGTTGATTTTCTAGGGATTCGTTAAGAAGGCCTGGATCTACACTTCCACCAAGAGATATTTGATTCCCCCACTAATCCCTTGCGGATCTTATTACTCTTGGGTGTTTGAGCACCCTAGACGGTTTAGGTCACCTCGGAGCCACATTCCATTGTGGTGAAGCTCCATGGTATCATTGGGAGCCTCCAATCAAGTTGTGGAGATTGCCCCAACCTTGTTTGTAAAGGTTCGGTCGCTGCTGTCGGTGTCAAAACCGACGGATCTCGGGTAGGGGGTCCCGAACTGTGCGTCTAGGATCGATGGTAACAGGAGATGGGGGACATGATGTATACCCAGGTTCGGGCCCTCTCTATGGAGGTAATACCCTACTTCCTTCTTGATTGATCTTGATGAATATGAGTGTTACAAGAGTTGATCTACCATGAGATCGTAATGGCTAAAACCCTAGGAGCCTTGCCTATGTGTATATGGTAACGAATATATCCTTTCCGGACTAACCCCTCCGGTTTATATAGACACCAAGGGGATCTAGGGTTTACATGGAGTCGGTTACATAAGAAGGAATCTTCATAGTTGGTCGCCAGGCTTGCCCTCTACGCCAAGTAGAGTCCAATCCGGACACGATGCAGTCTTCGGCCTTCATGTCTTCACAACCCATCAGTCCGGCCCATGGATAACAGGCCGGACGCCCGAGGACCCCTTAGTCTAGGACTCCCTCAGTAGCCCCCGATCCAGTCTTCAATAGCGAGGTGCTCGGCACACATATTGTCTTCGGCATTGCAAGGCGGGTTCCCCCTTCAATGATCTGCAAGTAATGTATTCGGCTATTGATCCGATGTCGCCTCCTTGGCTTCTGGGCGTTAAATAATCTTTGTCCTCCACGTGTCGAGCGAATGTGGAAAGTCAGGGTATTTTTGCGAATAACACCCCATCAACACGAGGAAGAGCGCCTATTTTAAGAGATTGGATCCTAGATCCATTCAGCGCTACGCAGAAGAAATCCCCAGAGACTGCTTAGGAGAAACCATTCCAGCATGGCTAGTATTCCTAGCTCCTCCACTTGTCCCGGCCCAGAGAAAGGCGAGTGGGAGAGGCGTTCTATGTCTCATAGCCGATTGACGAAGTTGCTAACGCAGGGATTCCTTTCATATGCAGATCTAGTCCCTGTCTGAACGGGGCTAGCTTCCTTCAATGAGGGGACTCAGGCAGAGGACTTCGCCAATCCGTCCGGGGGAGAGCGAGTGTGTTTTGTCCCCTACCTGCTGAGAGCCGTTGGATTTCCAATCCATCCGTTCCTCCGAGGGCTATTGAGTACTACAGCCTCCAGCTGCACAACTTCACTCCAGCCTCTATTCTGCACATTGCGGGTTACGTCGCTTTATGCGAACTATTCCTGGGCGTCGAGGCTCATTTCGAGTTGTGGAGGACGCTGTTCTGTCTTGTCCCACGCAATCACGAAGGGTCAATATTTGAAGTGGGCGGAGCCGAAGTATGGCACGTCGCCGATACCGGATATCCATCTGGCACACCAATGAAGGCACCTGATGAATGGCCCTCCGGATGGTTTTATATAGAGGACATTGCGCTTCTCTACCCGATTCGAAAGGGTCTTCCTGAATTTGCGCGTGTCCCGCTGAAGAAACGCCACAGTTGGCGTCCCTGGAGTCTTGAAGAGGAAGATGGCACGGAGGTTCGTCAGCTGATGAGCAAGATAAAAGAGCTCACTCAGTCCGGACTCAGTAATCGAGGTTATGGCGATCTCCATAGTGCGAGGGGTTCAGCCGCTCCAATACAGAGGGCTTCCAATGTGGCACTATAATGTGGAGGATGACGCCTCTCGCTGCGGCCGGAAAGGTCCGGATACCCCTGCCGCTTTGGCTAAGATATTAGCCGAACTATTCAAAGGGGAGGAAAAGGAATTTCTTCGCATCAAACTCAGAGACGGGTACTCTATGTATAACCCTCCCAGTTGGGTAAGGCCCGACCCCTCTGTTTTTACTTCTTCTATCTCCGAACTGCCTTTGATAAATTTCTAATTTGTTTGCTTATGACAACACTGGCGAAAGGTCACCGAGGGATTTCATAGTCCCGCCCCATAGCCGGAGGACCACAACCGGGAGCTTGATCCCGGGTTTGAAGAGGATCCAGATATTTTTGTGGTGCTCGCGGAGGGGGTGTTTTACCAGACGAGCTATGATGGCACAGAAGTGGCCATCATTGCCGACTACCCTGGTCTTCTTCCTGCTTCACAGGTAAGTAATCAAGAAACACCTCCTCTGAAAGGGTGCTTGTACTCTGCCTCACCAACCGCATTGTCGCGCGTTCTACAGGGGAGGAGTTTGACGATACCGAGGAAATCGGTTCCTACGCCGGGCAGGCCTTCAAAGAGGAGGGCCGGTGAAGGCACCGCCTGGCCCTCATCGAGGAGGTACGGATAAATATATTTTTCAGTGGCCGTGTCCAACTGTGACCTATGCGCCTGTTTTATTACAGGAAAAAGCTTCGTCGAACTGTGTCCGGGGGTCCGGCCGGCTGTGCTCCCAACAACCAAGATTTAGATCCAGTCGGGGAGATGGGAGCCGATGTAGGAATATAGCCGGACTACCCTTTGGCTGAGGGTTCGGACAATATGTCTATTACCAAGTCGGAAGTAGAGAGCGCCATGAATCATCGGCGCTGTAGAGCTGTTTTACGAGACTCGAAGTTCTCAGACGAGGCATTTAATTCCTTTAGCTCGGGCGACGCATACATCCGAGCTACTCGAGACGGGCTTAGAAAAGCTACGAGGAAATATCTGACAGATGTGCAGGTAAGTTTTCTTTATCAAAAAAAAAAGATAGCCATATACCCGTAGCCCCCAAGATTGAAAGTAGTTGGCACAACTGATTTAAGGATTGTTGAACAACCAGGTCGTTGCGGAGAAGAATAGTCTGCTAACCCAAGAGCTGGAGCACTGTCAGACGCAGCTAAATGCTCCTATCGCCGAGCTGGAAAATTTGAAGAAGTTGTCCACTGGTAACGTTCCCCTCCATCGAGGAACAGTAAATGTATACCAACTGTGCTAATACTGCCACTGATCGTGTAATAGGGTCGCCTGATCAACTTGAGAAGAAGTCGAAGATCGCCCAAGAGGGAGAAAAAGAGGCAGCACGCCGCAGGCGAGCGTGTGCTTACCCGTGTCAGGGACGAGAAAAACAAGCTACAGGATTCCAACACTAAGTTGGGTGAAGAGTTGAAAGATGTGCGGGCCCAGCTAGCCGACTCCGTAAAGGAGAACAAGAAGCTGCGGGGCGGCATGTTCAGTATGTTTCCAAACTTGCTGTTTTTGAGTAGTTCGGACATGAATGGAACTGATATAGCTATGCTTGTAGGTATATTGACAGGCCGTCCTGAAGAGGAGGTGTCCGGATCAGCAAGTGATCTGCTGCAGAGGCTGTCAGAAGTGCACGAGCATGCTCGGCTAGCCATGCAGAGTGTGGCTAAGGCCTTATGGCCGTCCGACTCCCATCCAGGAAGTATGGAGGAGCTTGTAGAGCTGTTCAAGGGAGCGCGGCGGCGTATCCGGCTATGGAAGATATCGGCTTGCCGAGAGGGTGCTCGGGAAGCCTGGGCCATGGTGAAAATGCGATATACCAAGCTGGACCCGAATCACATGGCCAGGGTCGGACCACTAGGGTCAGATGGGGAAGAAATTCCCGTTAGTTTAGTATATGAGCAAGTAGAGGTCGCCGCAAAATATTCTCAACAGGATTGTAAGCTAGACTGCCTGTTGGATGGTATAGAGGAGGAAGTGTTTGAGTCGAAGTGACTATGTATTTTCCTCACCATGTGAAATTCTAACTGAATTGTATATCATTTGCCATGGCAGACCTTTTCGCTTCAACCTCCGGACCCGAAGGTGCGGAGTGTTTCCGAATACCGTTACGGCCGAACAGGCCGGGATATGCGTGGAAAACTAAGCGTAGGGGTCATAGTTGCTTGAACAGACAAGTTGTATCCGGCTAGTTATGTTATATTACATTGAGATTGTAAGAAACATCTTCCAGGGAGAATAGTTCCGTTAAGGGTTCCTTTCCCTGGGTGTGCATGCATTAGTAGACATGTCCGAATTGTGATGTAAAAATCACAGTGTGTATAGCTTCTGGGGGTTCACAATAGAGTGAGTACAAAGAATATTTTTCATCCACCGACCGAATATTCCCTTAAGAACGCTAGCTTTCGGCTTCACCCACTCTAAGGTACACATCCGGATGACCCGGCAGTAACAATCGCAGAGGTGCTCCTTTTACCACCTAGCCGAACAATCGGGAACGTAGGGGTAAGCACAGGAGCCAGGTAACCCAGCTTGGCCAAAACCTAAGTCATGTCGATGCATATAATGGTGAAGAAAAGACACACGGGAAAAACGCGTATGTATGATGAGCTTGACGCACGGAAAATAATGTTAACAAGCTTCTGTTCGAGAAGCCCCCAGGTATAGTGGACGTACATATGTAAAGATGTGTATGTCAGCGGTGTTAGGCCGAGCCGAATGAGAGCTTTAAAGCGAGAAAAAAAAGAATTGTGTAAAAGGGAGAAAAAGTAGTGGAATTTATAGGGGAGAAGGAGACTAACAAAGAGTTCGGCGCGTAGGCATAGAACCTTCGGAGTCTGGCCGCGTTCTAGTGGTTCGGCTCTGATCTTCTGGGACCTCCTTCCTATTAAAGTAGGCCAAGAATGGTTCGGTCCATGGGGCAATTACTGCCATGATAAGGTGGGCCGATGGTGTTATTTCGATGGCTGAGCCTCCAATGATATCAGCGTGTTTGCTATCTGTGTTTGTGTTCGGAACGGGACTGTCGTTGCTGTCTCCCCTTTGCCACACCACGGATGGCTTAAAGAGCCTTTCGAGGAAGATGTTAGGTGGGACGGGGTCGCGCTTAGCGCCGATGCAAGCCATGAAATTCGAGCCCCTCGAACCGAGCCGACATCGTCAAGACGGCATTGCGATGAGCTGCCATCTTTGGATCTTTGGCATCAAAGTCTCCATTAATTTGGAATATTGCGAGGTTTGAGTCTCCGCGGACCTCTAGGCGTTGTATGCCCATTGATACGGCCATCCGAAGGCCATGTAGCAAGGCCTCGTATTCGGCTGCATTGTTGGAGTCTGTGTATAATATTTGGAGTACGTACTGAACTATATCTCTTGTGGGGGACGTTAATACGACACCTGCCCCTAGCCCTGCCAACATTTTGGAGCCGTCAAAATGCATAACCCAGTTGGAATATGCGTCGTACTCTTTAGGGAGTTCGGCCTCTTTCCATTCGGCGACGAAGTCAGCCAGTACCTGGGATTTGATGGCTCGACGTGGTTTGTACGTGATGTCGAATAGCAGGAGCTCAATGGCCCATTTGGCAATCTGGCCCGTTGCATCCCGGTTGTTGATTATATCATTGAGGGGCACTTCAGAAGCCACCATGATCAAACACTCCTGAAAGTAGTGTCGCAATTTTCGAGATGCCATGAAGACTGCATATTCTATCTTTTGATAGTGAGGGTACCGTGATTTGCACGGTGTGAGGATGGTGGATACATAGTATACCGGTTTTGGAGCGTAAATTTGTGTCCATCCTATTCTCGTTCGACGACGAGTATGGCGCTCACCACCTGGTGTGTTGCCGATATATATAGGAGCATTGGTTCGCCGACGTTTGGCGCGGCCAGGATTGGGTTGCTTGCCAAAAGGGCTTTTATTTCCTCTAGTCCGGCTATCGCTGCATCTGTCCATTCAAAGTTATCATTGCGCCGCAAAAGGCGATAAAGGGGCAGCGCCTTTTCCCCCAAACTGGAGATAAGGCGGCTTAACGCTGCCACGCACCCGGCGAGTTTTTGGATCTGTTTGAGTTCGGTGGCGTGGCCAACTGCGACAGAGCTCGGATTTTAGCTGGATTTGCCTAAATTCCTCTGCTGGACACGATGAAGCCCGGTAGTTTACCGGCGGGGACGCCGAAGACGCATTTTTCCGGGTTAAGCTTGATTTCGTATGCGCGGAGGTTGTCGAATGTTAGACGCAAGTCGTCTATTAGTGTTTCGACGTGTCTAGTTTTGATGATGATGTCGTCCACGTAGGCCTCCACTGTCTTGCAGATCTGTCTCTCGAGGCATGTTTGGATCATGCGCTGGTAGGTGGCGCCGGCGTTTTTGAGCCCGAAAGGCATGGTGTTGAAGCAAAACGACCCGTATGGTGTAATGAATGCTGTTGCAACTTGATCGGACTCCTTCAGTTTGATTTGATGGTATCCCGAATATGCATCAAGGAAGCATAGCGAGTCGTGTACTGCGGTAGCATCAATGATTTGATCAATGCGAGGAAGGGGGGAGGGATCTTTAGGGTAAGCCTTGTTAAGGTCTTTGAAATCAACGCATAGGCGCCAGGATTTATCCTTCTTTGGTACCATTACCAAGTTTGCTAGCCAGTCCGGATGTTTAATGTCTTTCATGAATCCGGCCTCGATGAGTTTGACTAGCTCCTCCCCCATAGTTTGTCGTTTGGGTTCGGAAAAGTGCCGCAGGGTTTGTTTGACCGGCTTATATCCCTTTAGTATGTTGAGGCTGTGTTCGGCCAACTCATGTGGGATTCCTGGCATATCTGAGGGGTGCCAGGGGAATATATCGCAGTTTTCACGCAGGAAGTCTCGCAGTGTTGCGTCCACTGAGGGGCTGCGTTGCACTCCGATAGAGGTTGTCTTCTTCGGGTCTGTTGGATGGACCTGAAATTTGACTGTTTCTTCTGCTGGCTTGAAGGAGGTATATTTGAGTCGTTTGTCCAGGATAACATCTTCTCTGTCCACAGTGGAGCGTAATGCGGTTAGTTCTTCAGCCGCAAGGGCCTCAGATAATGCCTCGAGGGCCAAGAATGCAGTTTTGTTTTCGGCGCAGAATGCTATATCCGGATCGCTGACGAGGGTGATTATTCCATTAGGCCCGGGCACTTTTAGCTTCATATACCCATAATGGGATATGGCTTGAAAGCGCATGAAGGCCTCTCGCCCTAACAGGGCGTGGTATCCGCTGTTGCAAGGGGCCACTTGGAAAGTTATTTCTTCGGATCGATAATTCTCCGGCGTGCCGAATACCACATCGAGTGTAATTTTTCCCGCACACCGCGCTTCCCGACTGGGAATGATACCTCGAAAGGTCATGCTGCTTTTCTCGATGCGGCTCCTTTCTATTTCCATCTTGTGGAGTGTGTCCTCGTAGATGAGGTTTAGCCCGTTGCCGCCGTCCATGAGGACCTTTGTAAGTCAAAAACCGTCCACGATGGGAGTGAGGACTAATGTAGCTGGCGCTCGGACTGTTCTGTATTTGGGTTCGTCACTAGCGTTAAAGGTTATGGCCGTGTCGTTCTAGAGGTCAATTGTGGCGACCTGGCAAGCTTCGGCGAGATCGCGCAGTTTATGCTTATTGTTTGAAGCGAATGTCTCGAAGACTGTCAATACTCTAGTGTCATCGTTTGCTGGAGGGTGCTGTTCTGGGGTGTTCTAGATAAGGATGTCTTCGCCGCTCTTGGCTACCTGCCGAAGTATCCAACATGCTCTAAGGCTATGGGTTGCCGCGGTATCCAGCGTCGTGTTTATTTTGCACGGGCCATTAAGCCATCCCTCCAGAATGGTGCCATGCCATATAGTGACTTTGTGCTTTTTGACTGTTGGACTGGGCGTGCTCCGAGGGTACGCCCTTTTCGCCTGTAGGGGAAGTTGGGTTGGGGCTGGTGGTTCCCAGCGAGCTGCCCGAGTTTCCCTGGCGCTTTCCATCACGCAGTATTTTTGTATGATGGTTGCTAAGTCAGCAAATTTTAGTATGCGGCGGCGATTGATGGCATTGAGGATTCCTTCGTCCGCGCAATTTTTGTAGAACACTGATATTGCGTCCTCGTCACGGCAATCTTTTACCTTGTCCTTCACAAGGACGAATCTTGCCCAGAAGTGGTGGACCTTTTCCTGAGACTGTTGTTTTATGCTCATGAGAGCCTCTGTGTCCGGGTGGGTGGGTGGAATGAAATCCGAACCCTGACCCAATTTTGTACGCAGAGTTTGAAGATCTACCGGCCCTGGCAGTTCGGGTTCCGGGATATCGACTGATTTTTTAGGCTCATCGTCCAACTCCATGTTCGGGGGACGGGACATGCCTTTCTGCCGGAGAATATCCGGCCCTTCAAGATCGGAGATCCGGACATAGTTCGTCTTCAATATAATAGAAGGGTTGCTCTGCTCCTCGACTACCGCTATCTGGTGGGTGATCGGCGAAGTTTTAATTTCTCTATGGTCGGGTTTAATCCCAACCCGATCATAGTCTGTAGCGACCCCCAAGGCGGCCATGCGATCCAGGAATTTGTTTAACAATGATAACTCCGTTGGATCCATCCAGGCGGAGTAATCGGGATCAACACGGAGGCAATTTTCGATGACTTGAGAGGTCATCGTCAGCTTAAGGGCCGACCCGGCGGTCATGACGAAGCCGCCCAGCCGGAGAGTTTGGCCTGGGGCCAAGGTTCCTCCGGAGATAATATTATCCTTGAGAACAAGGCGACCCACAAACCCTTTTGGTGACGGCACAGTGGAACTCTCAATGAAAGCACCAATGTCGGTGTCAAAACCGGCGGATCTCGGGTAGGGGGTCCCGAACTATGCGTCTAGGATCGATGCTAACAGGAGACGGGGGACACGGTGTTTACCCAGGTTCGGGCCATCTCTATGGAGGTAATACCCTACTTCTAGCTTGATTGATCTTGATGAATATGAGTGTTACAAGAGTTGATCTACCACGAGATCGTAATGGCTAAAACCCTAGGAGCCTAGCCTATGTGTATATGGTAATGAACATATCCTTTCCGGACTAACCCCTCCGGTTTATATAGACACCGGGGGGATCTAGGGTTTACATGGATTCGGTTACATAAGAAGGAATCTTCATAGTTGGTCGCCAAGCTTGCCCTCCACGCCGAGTAGAGTCCAATCCGTACACGGTGCAGTCTTTGGCCTTCATGTCTTCACAGCCCATCAGTCCGACCCATGGATAACAGGGCGGACGCCCGAGGACCCCTTAGTCCAGGACTCCCTCAGCTGCCTTCAAGGGCCCCACTAGTGGAATCACGACATCTCTCATTTGTGTGAGGGTGTGAGGAGAATACGGTGGCCCTAGTGGCTTCTTGGGGAGCATTGTGCCTCCACACCGCTCCAACGGAGACGTACTTCCCCCAAAGGGAAGGAACTTCGGTAACACATCCTTGTCTCCACCGGCTCCATGTGTGGTTGTCTCTTCCCTTTACTTTGTGCAAGCTATTGTTGTGGGGTATCCTTTGCTTGCACTTGTTGTTGTTTGCATCATATAGGTTGCTCACCTAGTTGCACATCTAGACAACCTATTTGTTGCTAAACCTAATTTGTTAAGCAAAGCTAAAAATTGGTAGTTGCCTATTCACCCCCCCCCCCTCTAGTGAACCACATCGATCCTTTCACCGTGCCCGTGCAGCGGGCTTCTACGCCCGGAATAACTCCCTTGAAGGTGGTGTTACTGGGCTTGATCCTTGACGGATCGAACCCCATTTCCCTCACTGCGTCTGCGTAAATCAGATTGCGGCTACTGCCCCCATCCATAAGGACTCTTGTGAGGTGGTACCCATCGACAATGGGTGACGGTGTCCTGGACTAGGGGGTACTCACCACATCGTCTCTCGACTAGGTGGATCGGGCCGAGGACCCCCCAGGGCGGCTACTCATGGGCCACTTCGGGTAGCCCATGCCGCATACAAGGAGTATTCCACAAGACTTGATGATCAAGACAAGGACTCCTCTCCACCAACGTATTCGGCTAGGACTGTTGTTATCCTAGCCCTCTGGTGCATTATATAAGCCAAGGCCAGGCTAATCGATAGATCATTATGATATTACTCATCATACCTCTAGGGTTTAGACCACATCATATGATCTTGAGGTAGATCAACTCTTGTAATCTTTATATTGATCAAGATCAATCAAGCAGGAAGTAGGGTATTACCTCCATTAAGAGGGCCCGAACCTGGGTAAACATCGTGTCCCCTGTCTCCTGTTACCCATCGATCCATGATCCACAGCTTGGGACCCCCTACCCCAAGATCTGCCGGTTTTAACACCGACAATGGTGCTTCATTGAGAGTTCCGTTGTAAGATCGACAAAGGATCAATGGCTCGTCTGCAGATCAACTGCGATGTTGGCATCTTCATCACCAGCTCAACTGGTCACATTGGTTTGGCCGAGGATTGTGATCCACGTCAGATCGTCATGTTCGGACGAGGGCCTTTATCAACATCAACTCCGATCTCTATCAAGATCGTGGAGGAATCATCCATGGAGATCGGGGCCTCACCGTCGTCATTGCCCTCGAGCCACCGTGCTTTTTTTTTCCGGACAGCGAACTTGTATCCGCTGCCACCACCGCCTCATGCATCACTTTGATGATTCCTTCAATGGAATTGTGCGGAATTGAGTCTACAATGCCCCTGTAAAATTTTGCCGCGTTTCGATGGAGCAATCTCCGCCGATCTCCGATATATCGGAGCCCTGTTGAATTCGGACGGGAATCTGAACAAGTTTGGAGCATGGTGTCTAGCATCTAGCTCGGACGTCCTTTTGAAGATCGAACCGTTTATCGGCTGCGGAATTCCTATATCTACCACCCCTCAAAATTTCAGCTCGATCCGACCGTCCAAACTCCGGGAACCTTTCGATTAGTGCATCACTTTTCAGATCAGTTTTCTGCACGAATACGAATCCGACCTAAGTTCATCTTTCTTCACGAACGGGATATTGGACAACCTTTTTGGAAGAATCTCTTTGTAGGGTATTGTGTTTTGTTTCCAACACATGCTCACAAATTTTGCTCCTTTTCGGAGGTAATCTTCACCGTCATGCCGGTGTCAAGCCAGCTCCTACTCCACGTCTGCCGTGCTAGACATATCGTTGCTTCATCGAGCCGAGCCCAACCTTATCGGATCATCAGCTCGGCAAGCCGAACAAGAGTTCGGCATCGCGAAGACTAAATTATTATCAACACCATCGCCCACGGATTGCATGGGTCAGGCGCGCCGACATTGCCGGTCGGTCACTTCATCAATCCGGCTTTGACCGTGTCACAAGTTACGACCACCATCGGCATGGCCACACTGTAGCTTCTTGAAGCTGATGTCTATCATGCCGAACTGCTCCAACACCTCGGCTGGCATGGCAGCTGCAACGTCTCCTTACCGACCCGCTCCATTACCTCGGCCTAGACCGGGGGCTTCGCCACTATCTCTTCATCAGCCTACTCCGGATACTTCGGCGTCACCAGCCGACCAGCTTTGTCACGTTAGCAGGTGATACGTCTCCATCGTATCTATAATTTTTGATTGTTCCATGCCAATATTATACAACTTTCATATACTTTTGGCAACCTTTTATATTATCTTTAGGACTAACATATTGATCCAGTGCCTAGTGCCAGTTCATGTCTGTTGCATGTTTTTTGTTTAGCAGAAACCCCATATCGAACGGAATCCGAACGGAATAAAAACGGACGGAGAATATTTTTGGAATATTTGGAAAATATGGGAATAAAAATCAACGCGAGACGGTGCCCGAGGTGGCCACGAGGCAGGGGGCGCGCCCCTAACCCTCGTGGGCCCCCCGTAAGGCGGTTGTTTCTCTTCTTTGGCCGCAAGAAAGCTAATTTTCGGAAAAAAAAATCTTGGAGAAGGTTTCAATCCAATCGGAGTTACAGATCTCCGGATATATAAGAAACAGTGAAAGGGCAGAATCCTAGAATGCAAAAACAAAGAGAGATAGAGAGACAGATCCAATCTCGGAGGGGCTCTCGCCCCTCCCACGCCATGGAGACCATGTACCAGAGGGGAAACCCTGCTCCCATCTAGGGAGAAGGTCAAGGAAGAATAAGAAGAAGGAGGGGGGCTCTCTCCCCCTCGCTTCCGGTGGCGCCGGAACGCCGTCGGGGCCATCATCACCACCGCGATCTTCACCAACACTTACGCCATCTTCACCAACATCTCGAATCACCTTCCCCCTCCACTACAATGGACCACTCTCCCGCAACCCGCTGTACCCTCTACTTGAACATGGTGCTTTATGCTTCATATTATTATCCAATGATGTGTTGCCATCCTATGATGTCTGAGTAGATTTTCATTGTCCTATCGGTGGTTGATGAATTGTTATGATTGATTGAATTTGCTTGTGGTTATGTTGCTGTCCTTTGGTTCCCATAATATGAGCGCGCGCGTGGATCACACAATAGGGTTAGTTGTATGTTGACAGGACTATGTATTGGAGGGAAAGAGTGACAGAAGCTTCAACCTAGCATAGAAATTGATGCATACGGGATTAAAGGGGGACCAATATATCTTAATGCTATGGTTGGTTTTTACCTTAAAGAACGTTAGTAGTTGCGGACGCTTGCTAATAGTTCCAATCATAAGTGCATAGAATTCCAAGTCAGGGATGACATGCTAGCAGTGGCCTCTCCCACATAAAACTTGCTACCGGTCTAGTAAGTAGTCAATTGCTTAGGGATAATTTTGCAACTCCTACCACCACTTTTCCACACTCGCTATATTTAACTTATTGTGTCTTTTTCTAAACAGCCCCTACTTTTTATTTACGTGCTCTTTATTATCTTGCAAACCTATCCAACAACACCTACAAAGTACTTCTAGTTTCATACTTGTTCTAGGTAAAGCGAGCGTTAAGTGTGCATAGAGTTGTATCGGTGGTCGATAGAACTTGAGGGAATATTTGTTCTACCTTTAGCTCCTCGTTGGGTTCGACACTCTTACTTATCGAAATAGGCTACAATTGATCCCCTATACTTTTGGATTATCAAGACCTTTTTCTAGCGCCGTTGCCAGGGAGCAATAGCGTGGGGTGAATATTCTCATGTGTGCTTGTTTGCTTTATCACTAAGTAATTTTTATTTGTTGTTCTTAGTTTTTTTTCTATCCTTAGTTATGGGTAGGAAACGCAAAATACCAAAAAAAATAGTTGTACCTACAGAACCAATGGTTGAAGAACCTCAAAATCTATCACACTCCTGAAGCTTTTTACTTGGATCATCTTCGATCCCTATGTGCTCGTGCTGAAACCCCAACTAGCTTAGTTGAGGGAAAATCTTTAGATGAGCTTGCTTGTTATGTGCGACACCGCATATCTCAAAAAGGGAAACTTTTACTGGATCAAATTCATCGTTTGCAATGTTATGCTTGGAATTTGTGTGAAATTTATGATTTTACTTGTTGTTCAGAAGACCCTAAGAAACATCTTCCCTACCAATGTTTGTTTAGTGGTAATGGAATCGTATCTTCTTATGTTAAGGGTGTTTATAATTACTATGATGTTCAACAAATTGAAGAATTTGTTGCTTTTAAGGGTGCTTATGAAATTGCTTCTTTGATTGAAAAGTATGATGCTACTCTTTACAAATCTGAAAATTTTGCCATACTTGAATATTGTTATGATAAATATGCTTCTAATGCCTATGTTAAACTATATATTGAGGACTCCTCCGTTGTCCAAGAAGCGACTAATATTTTGCAGGAGTCTATGGAAGAAGAAATTGATGAAACTGTGAGCTCATTGGATGAAAAAGATGATGAGGAGAGTGAGGAACAAAAGGAGGAAGAGCGGATTAGCTACCCGTGCCCACCTTCTAATGAGAGTAACTCTTCAACTCATACATTGTTTAATTTCCCTTCGTGCTTACCGAAGGATGAATGCTATGATGATTGTTATGATCCCGTTGATTCTTTTGAAATATCCCCTTTTGATGATGCTTGCTATGCTTGTGGCCAAGATGACAATATGAATTATGCTTATGGAGATGAACTTGCTATAGTTCCTTATGTTAAACATGAAATTGTTGATTCTGCACCCACGCATGATAGTCCTATTATCTTTTTGAATTCTCCCAATTATACTATATCGGAGAAGTTTGCCCTTATTAAGGATTATATTGATGGGTTGCCTTTTACCGTTGCACATGATGATTTTGATAGATATAATATGCATGTTCTTGCTGTTCCAACTTGCAATTATTGTGAGAGAGGAACTATATCTCCACCTCTCTATGTTTCCAACATGATAAAATTGCAAGAAACTGTTTATACTATGCATTGGACTTTACTAGGTGTTCATGAATTGTTCTTTTATGACATGCCGATGCATAGAAAGAGAGTTAGAGTTCGTCATTGCTTGATATATGTTTCTTTGTGCTCAGTACTTAATGCCAAATCATTGCTAATTAAAATTGGCTTTGATATACCTTGGGATCCGGGTGGATCCATTACTTGAGCACTATATGCCTAGCTTAATGGCTTTAAAGAAAGCGCTGCCAGGGAGACAACCCGAAAGTTTTAGAGAGTCATTTATTTCTGTTGAGTGTTTTCATATAGTTTAAAAACAAAAAAATAAAGAGGGGAACCTAAATCTTTTCAAAAAGGAAAGTGAAAGTGAGAGAGACAAGCATTGTTGAAGTGGGAGCTAGCCTTGAACTTTGTTCATGCACACGGAAACTTTGTGAATGTTGATTACAGAAACTTTTCAACAAAAATGATTATCCCCTTGTACAATTCCATTGTATTATAAAAATAATGTGCGAAGGTTTGCCTTTAGGATGTTTACAATGCTTGTTGGTTTGTACGGTGCAGGACAAAAACTTTGCCTGTAGTGCGCGATTTTTAAGTTTTTACTGGAACGTCAAACGGTTATGATTATTTTTGTACTGTCTTTATATAAAAATTGTTTATTTTTCCTAATTTTTTCAGAATTTTGAAAGTACAAGAAGTATGGTTAATGTTAATATAGTTACAGACTGTTCTGTTTTAGACAGATTCTGTTTTTGATGCATAGTTTGCTTGTTTTGATGAAACTATCAATTTCTATCAGTGGATTAAGCCAAGAAAATGTTATACTACAGTAGCTACAATGCAAAAACAAAATATGAATTGGTTTGCAACAGTACTTATAGTAGTGATTTGCTTTATTATACTAACGGATCTTACCCAGTTTTCTGTTGAAGTTTTGTGTGGATGAAGTGTTCGATGATCGAGGATGTCTCAATGTGAGGAGAAGAAGGAGAGGAAAGATCTCAAGCTTGGGGATTCCCAAGGCACCCCAAGTAAATATTCAAGGAGACTCAAGCGTCTAAGCTTTGGGATGCCCCGGAAGGCATCCCCTCTTTCTTCAACAAGTATCGGTATGTTTTCAGATTCGTTTCGTTCATGTGATATGTGCAATCTTGGAGCGTCTTTTGCATTTAGTTGTTCTTTTATGCACCATGATGGTATGAGGTAGTCCCCGGTTGATTTATAGAATGCTCATTGCACTTCACTTATATTCTTTGAGTATGGCTTTATAGAATGCTTCATGTGCTTCGCTTATATCATTTGAAGTTTGGATTGTCTATTTCTCTTCGCATAGAAAACCGCCATTTGCAGAATGCTCTTTTGCTTCGCTTATATTTGTTAGAGCGTGGGCATATCTTTTGTAGAAAGAATTAAACTCTCTTGCTTCACTTATATCTATTTAGAGAGATGACAGGAACTGGTCATTCACATGGTTAGTCATAAAATCCTACATAAAACTTGTAGATCACTGAATATGATATGTTTGATTCCTTGCAATAGTTTTGCGATATAAAGATGGTGATATTAGAGTCATGCTAGTGGGTAGTTGTGGATTAGTATAAATACTTGTGTTGAGGTTTGTGATTCCCATAGCATGCACGTATGGTGAACCGTTATGTAACGAAGTCGGAGCATGATTTATTTATTGATTGTCTTCCTTATGAGTGGTAGTCAGGGACGAGCGATGGTATTTTCCTACCAATCTATCCCCCTAGGGGCATGCGTAGTAGTACTTTGCTTCGAGGGCTAATAAACTTTTGCAATAAGTATATGAGTTCTTTATGACTAATATGAGTCCATGGATTATACGCACTCTCACCCTTCCATCATTGCTAGCCTCTTCGGTACCGTGCATTGCCCTTTCTCACCTCGAGAGTTGGTGCAAACTTTGCCGGTGCATCCAAACCCCATGATATGATACGCTCTATCACACAGTAGCCTCCTTATATCTTCCTCAAAACAGCCACCATACCTACCTATTATGGCATTTCCATAGCCATTCCGAGATATATTGCCATGCAACTTCCATCATCATCATATACATGACTTGAGCATTTATTGTCATATTGCTTTGCATGATCGTAAGATAGCTAGCATGATGTTTTCATGGCATGTCCGTTTTTTGATGTCATTGCTACGCTAGATCATTGCACATCCCGGTACACCGCCGGAGGCATTCATATAGAGTCATATCTTTGTTCTAGTATTGAGTTGTAACATTGAGTTGTAAGTAAATAAAAGTGTGATGATCATCATTATTAGAGCATTGGCCCAAAAAAAGAAAAGAAAAAGAGAGGCCAAAGAAGCCTAAATAAAAAATGGGGCCAAAGAAGCCCACAAAAAAAGAGAAGAGAAAAAGGGGCAATGTTACTATCCTTTTACCACACTTGTGCTTCAAAGTAGCACCATGTTTTTCATATAAAGAGTCTCCTGAGTTATCACTTTCATATACTAGTGGGAATTTTCATTATAGAACTTGGCTTGTATATTCCGATGATGGGCTTCCTCGAATGCCTGAGGTCTTCATGAGCAAGCAAGTTAGATGCACACCCACTTAGTTTCCAGACTGAGCTATCATACACTTATAGCTCTTAGTGCATGCGTTGCATGGCAATCCCTACTACTCACTCTGACATCAATTAATGGGCATCTCCATAGCCCATTGATTAGCCGCGTCGTTGTGAGACTTTCTCCTTTTTTGTCTTCTCCACATAAACCCCACCATCGTATTCTATTCCGCCTATGGTGCTATGTCCATGGCTTGCGCTCATGTATTGCGTGAGGGATGAAAAAGTTGAAGCGCGTTTAAAAGTATGAACCAATTGCTCGGCTTGTCATCGGGGTTGTGCATGATGTGAATATTTTGTGTGGTGAAGATGGAGCATAGCCAAAATATATGATTTTGTCGGGATAACTTTCTTTGGCCATGTTATTTTGAAAAGACATGCTTGCTTTATTAGTATGCTTGAAGTATTATTGTCTTAATGTCAAATGATAGACTATTGCTTTGAATCACTCGTGTCTTACTATTCATGCCATGATTAGATTATGTGATCAAGATAATGCTAGGTAGCATTCCACATCAAAAATTATCTTTTTTATCATTTACCTACTCGAGGACGAGCAGGAATTAAGCTTGGGGATGCTGATACGTCTCCGTCGTATCTACAATTTTTAATTGTTCCATGCCAATATTATACAACTTTTATATACTTTTGGCAACCTTTTATATTATTTTTGGGAATAACATAGCCCAGTGCCAGTTCCTGTCTGTTGTAAGTTTTTTGTTTCGCAGAAACCCCATATCAAACGGAATCCAAACGGAATAAAAACGGACGGAGAATATTTTTGGAATATTTGGAAAATATGGGAAGAAGAATCAACGCGAGACGGTGCCCGAGGTGGCCACGAGGCAGGGGGGCACGCTCCTGACCCTCGTGGGCCCCCGTAAGGTGGTTGCGGTTCTTCTTTGCCCGCAAGAAAGCTAATTTTCGAAAAAAAATTGGCGAAGGTTTCAATCCAATCGGAGTTACGGATCTCCGGATATATAAGAAACGGTGAAAGGGTAGAATCCTACAGCACAGAAACAGAGAGAGACAGAGAGACAGATCCACTCTTGGAGGGGCTCTTGCCCCTCCCACGCCGTGGAGACCATGGACCAGAGGGAAAACCCTTCTCCCATCTAGGGAGAAGGTCAAGGAAGAAGAAGAAGGAGGGGGCTCTCCCCTCGCTTCGATGGCGCGAACGCCGGGGCCATCATCATCACCGCGATCTTCACCAACACCTACACCATCTTCACCAACATCTCCATCACCTTCCCCCCTCTATCTACAGCAGTCCACTCTCCCGCAACCCGCTGTACCCTCTACGAACATGGTGCTTTATGCTTCATATTACTATCCAATGATGTGTTGCCATCCTATGATGTCTGAGTAGATTTTCGTTGTCCTATCGGTGTTTGATGAATTGCTATGATTGATTTAATTTGCTTGTGGTTATGTTGCTGTCCTTTGGTGCCCATCATATGAGCGCGCGCGTGGGTCACGCCATAGGGTTAGTTGTATGTTGATAGGACTATGTATTGGAGGGCAAGAGTGACAGAAGCTTCAACCTAGCATAGAAATTGATGCATACGAGATTGAAGGGGGACCAATATATCTTAATGCTATGGTTGGGTTTTACCTTAATGCATGTTAGTAGTTGCGGACGCTTGCTAATAGTTCCAATCATAAGTGCATAGAATTCGAAGTCAGGGATGACATGCTAGCAGTGGCCTCTCCCACATAAAACTTGCTATCGGTCTAGTAAAGTAGTCACTTGCTTTGGGACAATTTCGCAACTCTTACCACCACTTTTCCACACTCGCTATATTTACTTTATTGTGACTTTATCTAAACAGCCCCTACTTTTTATTTACATGCTCTTTATTATCTTGCAAACCTATCCAACAACACCTACAAAGTACTTCTAGTTTCTTACTTGTTGTAGGTAAAGTGAGCGTCAAGCGTGCGCAGATTTGTATCGGTGGTCGATAGAACTTGAGGGAATATTTGTTCTAACTTTAGCTCCTCGTCGGGTTCGACACTCTTACTTATCAAAAGAGGCTACAATTGATCCCCTATACTTGTGGGTTATCAGCAGGACCGGGGGATTTGCCTCGACGAGCCAACCTTTACCAGCATCGCTATGCCGTCGCTTCACCGCCCATCAGGTAATGGGTGTGCGGATCGAGTCCCAATTTTGGGAGTCACTTTTCTTCGGACTGCTACAATAAATAAACTAGGTGCTATAAATCCTAGCGACGTTTGCTTGTTTGGGTTTATTTTTTCCAAGGAATTATTACTCTGGTTTGTTCCATCATCTCTACGCAGGTCCATCAAATAGTGGTCGCATTAACGACGGTCGCGTGGTGGTCCGATCAGTTTCCGTACATAGTTCGATGAACGCCGCATCCGGAACTCGGACCGACCTGCGAATTCAGGCTTTGCCACGCCTTTACCGCATCACGTCGACGCCCTGCATCGACATTGACTTCGCCGCCAGGCCACATATCTTTAAACAAATCATTTTGCATAAATTAATTAGCAAGGATTTTTATATATTTATATTATTATTGTTGGCCTGCATTATTTTACATGTGCAGGTAATGGACTTCGACGATGTTACGTGGTCTCTTCGGCAAGCCGACGCTGTTGTCCCAATCAGCGTAAATCGGCTCGCATGATCACCTTGGTGGTCGAGTTGCCATACTGACGTGTCCGGTTGCCTCGGGGACTTCGGCATCACCGAGAGAACTCTACCTCATCGAGTGTTCGGCGCACAGGCCATATTTCTTTTATTACTCACTTTGCATAAATTATTAATTATGAAATGATATTTATTTATTTATTATTATTACTATTATATCCGGTTTGCACTATTTTCTATGCACATGTAAATGATCCGGGTCGAGCAGTGTTGTCTCCTCGGTGTACTGACATACCACGTCACCTCGGCTGGACTGGGGGCTTCGTCATCACTTCATTAACCCACGCCAGGGACTTCGACGTCACTCTACCGGCCTGCATTGGCCGAGCCGTGTCACTACTTCGGAGTGCTGAACTCCTTGCTCGGACACCTCTGGCTTGGAGGCTGGGACCTCGTCCATGCCGAGGACTGCGAACCTTGTCGGATCTGTCACAGATCAATGTGCATCTTCGTCCCGCCACAAGCCCGAATTGCATCATCAACACCGAGCACATTAACCAGCTAAGTCGCTTTCATGCTCGAAAACTTTCAGTTTTAAATTTTGTTCGGTTCGACCAAGCATTATACTTTTTGGCAAAAAGTTGTTTGTGACAAAGTTCCTTGTCAAAACTTTGTTTGTGACACACAAATTCAAATACCCCGTTTATTTGGGGTTTCCTTTATGAAGCCTTTCCTCTTGCATATGATTAAACTTGGATGGCTTCGTTCCTTGTTCGTGTATTACGCCACAATATGCACCATGTTGATTTAAGTGTTCCGCAAGCAGGGTTGCCTTGCTCCTGTGTTTACCCCTACGTTCCCGATTGTTCGGCTAGGGAGTAAAGGGAGCACCTCTGCGATTGTCATGATCGGGTCATCCGAGCTCAGGCCTCAGACTGGGTGAAGCCGAAAGCTAGTGCTCTTATTGTTTTCAATCATGGTCGGCACACAATGGAACTCATGAGTACAAAAAATCTATTGCACTAGTCTCATAGTAACAATGAGCAACCAAATAAAGGTATCGGTGGGGGTACTATTTTCTTCGAAGACACTTCTTACACTTCGTCAGTAATATAGCATAAGTTCCCTGAGCGCACTTTGTCTGTTAAAGCCTTATGGCCGGATTGCCTGGTTATCGGAAACACCGCCAATTTTCTCGACAGGTGGAGTACATAACACTTTTCGGCCCTTGACCGAAGAGGGAGAAGCCGATGGTCGGTTAAGACGCGTTTAAAGTTCGGGTGAACACATATATGATATAAGTACTTCGGTACATACAATCATTATACATAAAATTATTTTACCCAAGTCACTTGGGGGCTCTTAAAATTTATATGAGCCATTTTATAGTAAACGTGTTTTCTTCTTGGTCGTTGCAAAGTCTTTTTTCTACCGCTCCTTTTTCGATTCGAGTGCATGGTCAATAGTCTAAATCCTCTCGAGTTTAGTTTGCTAAACTGGCCTCGGAGAAGCACTCCGCCTTCGGGATAAGGAGCTTGAAGCCGTAGGCTGACCCGCTTGAAATCTTGAGATCGGTTGTGTCATGTTAAAGCATGATAGAAGCACAATTCTTTTTTTTTCTAAGATCAATTTTCGGATTGGCACCGAACAGTTGATCTAGTTTGGACGTCAAGTTTTTACTGAAGTTTTTTGGTTTTCCAAGCCTATGGCACTTTTAAAACATTTGTGTGTTTCCAGCATAAGTCTCGCGATTACGCCGACACCTTTAGAGATTCGGCAAAAACATTCTCGGATATTGCTATATATGCATCGGTTTCGAATTGTGTCTTTGGTCAATAGTAGGGTTGCCCGGCTCCTGTGCTTGCCTGCTAAGTTCCGCTTTGTTCGACTAGGTGTGCAAAGGAAGAACTACTGCGATTGTGCTTCCAGCTCGCATGGTTAAGCACCTCAGTGGAGAAAGCCGAAAACTGACTGTCACAAAAAGCGTAAACTGGTCAGCGATCCGATGACTATGTTAAATGGCGGGTCGTTCATAACATTGGCCGAAGTGTTTACGGCTTGACCTCGGCTTTCGCCGAACACTAACCGGGGGCTCGTAGCTAGCTTCCCCAGTTTAAAGCTCCTATGACTAAGTGAAAGTTATAAAGCCTGCATATCTGATTGCCTCGTCTCCGCTAACACAACCGCCTTTGGGCACCGAGACACCGGCTAATGGTTGTCTTGTTATTGCGGAAACACCCTGCGTAGTATCTACAAAGGGGTAGAAGCGGATGATGGTCCACTTTCAACTGATAAACGGTCGCAATGGAGTCAAAATTAAGTATATATCATTAGTGTTTGTATTCATTATACAAGCATTGCCTTCCGTAATTATCGTTATGTAACGCCATAAATATGTATCAATTTGAGATTTTGGCCAAGCTGGGTTGCCTGGCTCCTGTGCTTACCCCTACGTTCCTGATTGTTCGGCTCGGCGGTAAAGGGAGCACCTCTGTGATTGTTACTACCGGGTCATCCGAGTTAGTACCTCAGACTGGGTGAAGCCGAAAGCTAGCGATCTTAAAGAATATAATTGACCGGCAACGACGAAAGTGAAAATTTTGGTTCATTTAGACCACAGAGTTCAGAAACTTTCCCCGAACTAATATTTTCCTCCCACATTGATCGGAGGTGAGGTTTCATGATCATGATCAGCATGATAACCCAAAGAAAGGAACCAATAGCCGGACTATTTTCCTTGGAAGATGTTTCTTACATTAAAAAGTAATATAACATATCTCTCCGCATACCTTTGTTTATAAAACCATATGACCGGATTGCCTTGTTTGCCGTAAATCTTTGCCCTCATAAAGGCTTTATAAAGTAGGGCAAACACACCTCGGCTACTGGCTGAGGAGGTTGAAGCCGATTGTCGGTCAACAAAGTTTTGTACAATGCGGATCCGAGCATTAATGATGTACAAGCACTTGGATAAATAGGATCATAAATTGTGAGTAAAGTCGATTTATTGCAGCCCATCTTTTAAAGAGCAAGGGGCACAATCTCGCTGAGACAACTGAGCAACTTACATAACGCTCACATAAATTCCAAGTTGCATCGATTTCCTATCTATTAAGCCCCTTGGGGCCAACCTTGGCGAGCCCAGCTTTCGCTGGATCTAGCTCCTTTAAGAGATCTTTATTCTCTTTTCGAGAAGTTTGTGTTAAACACAATAGATTTTTTCTATCAAACGGATATCGATCCTTAATTCGGCCACCCGTGCCCACATTAAGGCTCAGGGGCTACTGGGCTTCTTGCTCGTTATCTATAAATATTAAAGGGGCACATCGATCCCCTGATCTGGTGTTGCCACCCGACTGGTTTCTCGGGGGCAACTGCATTTCTTATTCAATGCATAGAATTCAAAGTGCTCAGTGTTTGGCATGACCGAACTATGGGCAAGCGCGTCTTCGGACAACAATAAGTACCATCTGGGACTTATCCGGCATCAAGCTAATATATCAAGGCGACTTCTCACAACCCTCTCTCAGGGGCCTGTCCGCCTTATTTCTAATATATTACACTGCGTTTCTATTCCTACGTATGCTGCCGAGCTAGGAGTTGATCCTCAGGCCGATTTTGCAAATTGACCTGAGTCTCAGGGGCTACTAGGATCAGCAGTTTTATGTTTTCCTTCAGGTGCATCTTGGGTTTTAGACCGACACACACCTTGAGGGCTACTGGATATACATATACTAGATATATATCTCGGCAGAGAGTAAATTGCACCAATAAAAAATATTCACAAAAATCAGCCCGCGGTCGGGGCGGTGCACCACCTCGGAAGCAGTCTGGCATAAAGCTCGGGCGCCAGTGGCTGGCTCCATAGAGGGCATTTCCGGCATTAAGCTCAGCTGAATTCGTTCAATCTTTTAAAAGACCGAGGTAGTTTACGACAACTCGGACACTGGCCATCGTTGGAGCTCGGAAGTGGTCTGGCATAAAGCCCGGATTCGAATAGCTCGTTCCGTAGAGAATTTTTCAGCGTTAAACTCGGATAACCTCCTTCAAACTTTTTCAAGCCGAGGTGATCTATGACACCTCGGATATAGTTCGGCATTGGTGCTCGGCTGCAAAAGATATCTCGAATGCAGTCCGGTGTTGGAGCTCGGATGTAAGAGGACACCGCCGCACGGGAACAACTTCAAACCCGAGGTGTGGCGTACAAAATAATAATAAGGCATTGATAAAGGCCGAGAACTTAAAGGGGATCCTCGGATACCCGACTTGTAAACTCTTCAGATTTACTTCGGTGATCCTCAAGATCGAAGATGAGAAGATATGTTGAACCAGTTTTCAAGACCGACGACCGAAGATGAAGAACAGTTCGGAAGGATTGAGGAGCGTCCCCAACTTGAAGACCAGTTCAGGGGGCTACTGACGGTATACTGGACTAGGGAGTACTCACCACATCATCTCCCGACTAGGTGGATCGAGCCGAGGACCCCCAGGGCGGCTCACTCATGGGCCACTTCGGGCAGCCCATGCCGCATACAAGGAGTATTCCACAAGACTTGATGATCAATACAAGGACTCCTCTCCGCTAACGTATTCGGCTAGGACTCTTGTTATCCTAGGCCTCTGGTGCATTATATAAGCCAAGTACAGGCTAGTCGATAGATCATTATGACATTACTCATCATACCTCTAGGGTTTAGACTACAAGATATGATCTCGAGGTAGATCAACTCTTGTAATATTTATATTCATCAAGATCAATCAAGCAGGAAGTAGGGTATTACCTCCATTAAGAGGGCCCGAACCTGGGTAAACATCATGTCCCCTGTCTCCTGTTACCCATCGATCCATGATCCACAGCTTGGGACCCCCTACCCCGAGATCTGCCGGTTTTGACACCGACAATGGGGTCGAGCACCAGGGCCACCGATCCTCCATGACGGATACTGGTCAGATGGTCCCTGCGGTCAAAGGTGATCGGGCAAGCCGACGACGGGTTAAACTTTGGCGCTACAGGCTCGAAGGCGTAAACATCTTGTAGCGTGCGCTTCCTCTCCTTTCTTGGTATGTGGGTGGCGTAGATCATGTTCACATCTTGACCTCAGGAGGGAAGGGTTTTTGGCCTCCATTGTTTGGCCTGCGAGGCTCCTCATCGTCCTTGCTCCGAGGGATTTTGCCAGAGTCCTCGGTTGTGAGCCTTTCAGCTTGTTTTATCACCCAACAGTTATGATTGGTGTGGTTGGCGGGCTTCTCAGGGCTGCCATGGATCTGGCAGGGCCTATACAAGATTACATCCTGCTTAGTTGGTCCATCATGGTTGCCTTTAGATGGCTTTTTCCATGACCCAGACTTCGGATTACGGAATCCGGCATTTACTGTCGTTCCATCGGCTTCACCGTCGTTGTGGCGATGCTTATTCTTGTTGCACCATGGCTTTCCATTCCCGTCCCGGATTCGGAGGTGCCGGGCTTATGGGTTGGTGCTTCTACGAGCCAGCCAACTGTCCTCTCCGGCACAGAAGCGGGCCATCAAGGAGGTAAGCGCCGCCATCATATTCGTCTTGTCGTGGCCGAGCTGATGTGCTAGCCATTCATCTCGAATACTATGCCTGAAGGCAGCTATAGCTTCAATTTCCTGGCAATTGACGATCTGTTTTTTCTTGGCCAAAAACCTATTTCAAAATTGCTGGGCTGACTCTCCGGGCTGCTGGATTACGTGACTCAGGTTGTTGGCGTCCGGGGCCGTACATAAGTGCCCTGAAAGTTGGCTCAGAAGGCATCCTCAAGCTCCTGCCAACATCCTATGGAGTCTTTGGAGAGTCTATTTAGCCTGTGTCTGGCTGGGCCTTTGAGCTTCAGCGGTAGGTACTTGATGGCGTGGAGGTCATCTCCTCGTGCCATGTGAATGTGCAGCAGGAAGTCTTCAATCCATACGGTTGGATTTGTTGTCCCATCGTAGGGCTCGATATTTACAGGCTTGAAGCCTTCCAGGAATTGGTGCTGCATCACCCTATCTGTGAAACATAGAGGGTGAGCAACGCCTTTGACTCGGGCCACGTCGTGCCAGAGACCGTCTGTCATCCAGGCTCGTTGTCGTTCCCGAGCTCTGTCATTTTGGTCTAGCCATGTTTGGTATCCGTCTCGTCTAAAGGGACGATTATCTTTGTGTCCGTAAATGGACCTCATCAGACCTGCCCGAGCGTACAGGTCGTGTTGTAGGTCATACTCATAGACTGGTTGTAGTGGCTCCCTGACTTGATGGCGAGGTGGAGCGGGAGGCTGTTCGGCTTTGTCAGTTGTCATGTCTCGTCCCCGAGGGGGGCGGTCCGGCTGTTGTTCTTGAGTGTGCCTTGGAGTTGGAGGTGTGTGCTATATGGCCTCATCATGGAATTGCGGCAGCAGTTTTCGCATCGGGTAGTTTCTGGTTTGTCGTTCATAGTCGTACTCCTCTTCGGCAGCTAGGACCTTAGTCCATCTATCATTGAGGGTATCCTGTTTGGCCTTTATTTTTTGTCGTTGTTTCTTTAGGCTATGCATGGTGGCAATGAGCTACCATTTAAACCGCTCTCGATTCAGGGGATGATGAAATCTTCATCACCCAGACTGACCTCCTCTTTGGGAAGAGGGAGGTAGTTACTGTCTTTGGAGTCATGGAGATCTTCCAAATTGAGAGGGTCCTCCTCCTCCTTGTGATCGTCTTGAGGTTGCTCGTCGGCAACATGGTCGCCGAGGTTGTCTGCATTGTCCGGAGTACCGTTATCTCCGATGTCTAAGTTTCTCGCATGGCTTCGACGTGCCTTGGAGCGGCGGCGTTGTCTGCGGCGCTTAGGCAGCTTGTCGCTGGGCTTGCCGTTATCCTTCCTGGGGGTGATGTCGTTGTCTTTCGGAGTGTCCACCATGTAGACGTCATAAGTGGATGTGGCTGTCCAGCAGCCAGTGACGAGGGTGAGGCATCAACATTAGCCGTGGCTCCACTGTCTTCATCCATGGAGTAGGCGTTTACCGAGGTGTATTCCAACATGTTAGTTATGTCCTCGACTGTGGGCACTAGGTGGGTGGTTGGTGGGATGTAAAATTCCAAGTAATCCTCCTCGAGGGTCCGCTGAACGCAGGCCGAGGGTGAGTTATCTTGAATAGCCAACATCTGGATTCGATCAAGCGCCTCGTTTAAAGAGCGAGGCTTGCCGGGCTATCGTGAGGTGGCCGCTCAACACCGGTCCCCATCGTGGTGGGGAGAGGGGTAATCCAAGTCCGGACGGGACCCTGGTCTCCAAAGGCCGACTCAACCTCAAGGCCTAGGGGCGGATGTGTGGCCGCATAGGTAGAGGGGGCCGAGGATGAAACCTGGTCTTCGGATACTTCCTCCATATTGGGGCTCAAGGCCAAGTTGGTGAGGAAGAGTTCAGTAGGTGATAATCCCTGATTTCCGAACGTCGACCCGTCACTGGGACTCAAGGCCAGATCTGTGACACGGGAAGAGGGTTCGGTCGAGAGTGACTCTTGGCGTCCGAACACTGCTCCCGCACTGAGGCCTGAAGCCGAGTCTTTGATGTGCGTCATTGGCGTGGCCGAAGGGGGTTCCTGGTCTCCGAACAGGTCGTAGACGTCCGAGCTCAAGGCCGGCTGAGGGGTTGGGGCCGATCCGCAGACGGATTGGGAGAAGACTACGGAGCGGGCCCCGCGGGGGCCATGCGGGCGCCGGGTGAGACCCTGAATCCGGCCAAGACCACATCGCCTCGGGCATCCGTGATGTACTCCAAGTTGTCAAAGCTAATTCGGTGCTCTGGAGCAAAATTATTGATTTGGTCTAGATGACCAGTTGGGTTGGCGTGGAGCACGATGCTACCGAACGCAAAGAGCTGGACAGGGACGAAAAGGCCCCCGGAGCTAACGCCATCTCCGATGATCAGGCGAGCCATCAACCCTTCGGCGACCCAACAGCAGAACTCTCAATGAAAGCACCAATGTTGGTGTCAAAACCGGTGGATCTCGGGTAGGGGGTCCTGAGCTGTGGATCTAGGATCAATGGGGATCAAGGGACGAAGAACACGATGTTTACCCAAGTTCGGGCCCTCTCTAAGAGGTAAAACCCTACGTCATGCTTGATTGTATTGATGTGTATGGTATGATTACGGAGTTGATCTACCTCGAGATCAGGCGAGCTAAACCCTGGGTTGACAAGTATTGGATGTTGCTCTACCCCTAAAGACTAAAATCCTCTGGCTTATATAGACACCAGTAGGGTTAGCGTTACAAACGATTGGTGACAATAAGATAAGATCACGCTAAATCTTGACTTGGAGGGCACACCACGGCTTGGAAGGTCTCCTATCTGGTCACGGGTCCATGCCCTAGCTCGGCTCCATAGCAACCCATCAGTCCGGCCCATAAGCGAGGAGTCGGTGGCCCGAGGACCCCTTAGTCCAGGACTCCCTCACTCCCACTTACCATTGGCCCCAGACCCAGCCATGGTTTGATAAAGGGAGGGCTTGGATGGATTCTTTGTGAAGGGACTAAACTGGGCGCTGGAGTTCCGAAGTTTGGAGAGCAGCGATGACAGAAGGAAGAAGGCGTGGGCCGATAGCGGTAGCCATTCCCCTTTTTATAGGCCTCTGATATGCCAAGGGTCCCTTTTTCCAAGCCATAGGCCTCTCCACTTCCTGATATACTCGCAACGTTATGTGTGGGTGGGATAATCAAAATCATTGATCATATCCCCTAAAAAGGGGGGCACGATCTCCACCTTGATGAGACATGCCACTGGAGGGGCAGCCTCGAACCGCGTATCGAGAACTTCTAGTTGTTCGGTGTTATGACCGGACGCAACCTTTCACCAAAAAATTTGTCGAGCACCTTGACCTTCAGGGCTAAGTAAAGCCTATGCTCTAGATTTCGGACACCACTCAACTCTGAGCATGCACAGGACAGGATGGAGAACTCGCCTCGCAAGTCGAAGAGTGCGAGATATGCGGATGCCAATCACAAGCCCTGGCATTGGAGGCTAGTTCTGGGGCTACTGAGGGAGTCTTGGATTAAGGGGTCCTCAGCCCGCTGGCCTATTCCTTATGGGCCGGACTGATGGGCTACTGCGGAGCCAAGCTAGGTGAGGGAGTCCTAGATTAGGGGGTCCTCGGGTGTCTGGTCTATTCGATATGGGCCGGACTGATGGGCCGTGAAGATAAAGTAGAAGACTATCCCCCGTGTCTAGGTAGGACTCATGTATACATGGACGGCAAGTTTGGTGTCCGGATGTACTACTTCCTTCTTCTATAAACCGACTATGTACAACCCTAAACCCTAAACCCTAAACCCCTGGCCTATTCCTTATGGGCCAGACTGATGGGCTACTGCGGAGCCAAGCTAGGTTAGGGAGTCCTTGATTAGGGGGTCCTCGGGTGTCCGGTCTATTCGATATGGGCCGGACTAATGGGCCGTGCAGATAAATCAGAAGACTATCCCCCGTGTCCGGGTAGGACTCTTGTATGCGTGGACGGCAAGTTTGGTGTCCTGATGTACTACTTCCTTTTTCTATAAACTGACTCTGTACAACCCTAGGCCCCTACGCTATGTATATAAGCCAGGTGGTTTAGTCCGTAGGGGCTATCAGAACAACCATAGGCTAGACAGCTAGGGTTTAGCCATTACAATCTCGAGGTAGATCAACTCTTGTAACCCCTATATTCATCAAATACAATCAAGCAGGACATAGGGTTTTACCTCCGTTAAGAGGGCACGAACCTGGGTAAACATCGTGTCCCCATTGTCACTTGTTACGATTGATCCCAGACTCACAGCTTGGGCCCCCCTATCGGGGATCTGCCGGTTTTGACACCCACATTGGTGCTTTCATTGATAGCTCCGTTGTGTAGTCACGAAAAGCGATCTATGGCTCACCTTGTCATCAACAAAGACATCAGTTCTGGAAGGAGCCTAACTCCAGGACAGGTCCTCCAGCTCAGTGGCTTCACCGTGGGCGCCCACATGGTCATCAAGCTGACGGCATCCCCTGCGATCGCCAAACACCCCCTCCGCATCAGTCTCGAACATTCCAAAAAGATGGATCCAGCAGATGTCTCGTCCTTAAACGAGCTGCTAGATCACATCGCCACCCTGGGGATTTCAGCGGACTATGATCGGATCAGGCTTAAACCTGATCAGAGGGAAATCAATTCCCTGCCGATCACTCACTTAGTGGCGGTCGTTGAGGAACGAGCCGAAAACACTTCTTCCCCTAAATTGAAAACCATCTATGTTCGGATGTCCGAACCCCTTGAACCAGATACTCTTCCTCTAGATGAAACTCCGCGTCCCCTGATACGTCTCCAATGTATCTACAATTTATGAAGTATTCATGCTATTATATTATCCTTCTAGGATGTTTTATATGCATTTATATGCTATTTTAGGACTACCCTATTAACCGAGAGCCCAGTGCCAGTTTCTGTTTTTTTCCTTGTTTTTGAATATCGCAAAAAAGGAAAACCAAACGGAGTCTAATAGACCTGAAACTTGACGGAGCTTATTTTTGGACCAGAAGAAGGCCATGGAGTAAAGGGTTGGGCCAGAAGAGTCTCGGGCTGCCCATGAGGGTGGGAGGCGTGCTCACCCCTCTGGGCGCCCCCCCTACCTCGTGGACAGCCCAGAGACCCCCCCACCCGACTTGTTCTCGACGCCAAAACCTCTCATATATACAGAAACCCCCAGAACATAACCTAGATCGGGAGTTCCGCCGCCGCAAGCCTCTGTAGCCACCGAAAACAAATCTAGAGCCGTTCCGGCACCCTGTCGGAGGGGGGAATCCCTCTCCGTTGGCCATCTTCATCATTCCGGGGCTCTCCATGATGAGGAGGGAGTAGTTCACCCTCGGGGCTGAGGGTATATACCAGTAGCTATGTGCTTGATCTCTCTCTCTCTCTCTCTCTCTCTCTCTCTCTCTCTCTCTCTCTCTCTCTCTCTCTCTCTCTCTCTCTCTCTCTCTCTCTCTCGTGTTCTTGAGGTGGTACGATCTTGATGTATCGCGAGCTTTGCTATTATAGTTGGATCTCATGATGTTTCTCCCCCTCTACTCTCTTGTAATGGATTGAGTTTTCCCTTTGAAGTTATCTTATCGGATTGAGTCTTTAAGGATTTGATAACACTTGATGTATGTCTTGCATGTGCTTATTGATACGTCTCCAACGTATCTATAATTTTTTATTGCTCCATGATATATTATCTACTGTTTTGGACCATATTGGGCTTTATTTTCCACTTTTATATTATTTTTGGGACTAATCTATTAACCGGAGGCCCAGCCCAGAATTGCTGTTTTTTGCCTATTTCAGTATTTCGAAGAAACGGAATATCAAACGGAGTCCAAACGGAATGAAATCTTCGGGAACGTGATTTTCTCATCAGATAAGATCCAGGAGACTTGGACCCTCGGTCAAGAAAGGAGGGAGGCGGCCACGAGGGTGGAGGGCGCGCCCCCCTACCTCGTGGGCCCCCCGAAGCTCCACCGTCGTACTCCTTCCTTTTATATATACCTACGTACCCCCAATGGATCACATACGGAGCCAAAAACCTAATTCCACCGCCGCAACTTTCTGTATCCACGAGATCCCATCTTGGGGCCTGTTCCGAGTTCACGGGAAGGATTCCACCATGGAGGGCTTCTACATCATCATCATAGCCTCTCCGATGAAGTGTGAGTAGTTTACTTCAGACCTTCGGGTCCATAGTTAGTAGCTAGATGGCTTCTTCTCTCTTTTTGGATCTCAATACAATGTTCTCCCCCTCTCTCTTGGAGATCTATTCGATGTAATCTTCTTTCTGCGGTGTGTTTGTTGAGACCGATGAATTGTGGGTTTATGATCAAGATTATCTATGAGCAATATTTGAATCTTCTCTGAATTCTTTTATGTATGATTGAGTTATCTTTGCAAGTCTCTTCGAATTATCCGTTTGGTTTGGCCAACTAGATTGGTAGTTCTTCCAATGGGAGAAGTGCTTAGTTTTGGGTTCAATCTTGCGCTGTCCTTACCCAGTGACAGAAAGGGTTGCAAGGCACGTATTGTATTGTTGTCATCGAGGATAATAAGATGGGGTATTTATCATATTGCATGAATTTATTCTTCTACATCATGTCATCTTGCTTAAGGCGTTCCTCTATTTTTATTAACTTAATACTCTAGATGCATGCTGGATAGCGGTCGATGAGTGGAGTAATAGTAGTAGATGCAGGCAGGAGTCGGTCTACTTGTCTCGGACGTGATGCCTATATACATGATCATACCTAGATACTCTCATAACTATGCTCAATTCTGTCAATTGCTCAACAGTAATTCGTTCACCCACCGTAAAATACCTATCCTCTTGAGAGAAGCCACTAGTGAAATCTATGGCCCCCGGGTCTATTTTCATCATATTAATCTTCCTATGCTTTATTATTGCTTTTCTCTTTACTTCGCCTTTTATTTTACCTTGCATCTTTATACCAAAAATACCAAAAATATTATCTATCATCTCTATCAGATCTCACTCTCGTAAGTGACCGAGAAGGGATTGACAACCCCTATTCGCATTGGTTGCGAGGAGTTATTTGCTTTGTGTAGGTACGAGGGACTTGCGTGTGGCCTCCTACTGGATTGATACCTTGGTTCTCAAAAACTGAGGGAAATACTTACGCTACTCTGCTGCATCATCCTCTCCTCTTCGGGGAAAACCAACGCAAGCTCAAGACGTAGCAAGATGGATTTCTCGCGCCGTTGCTGGGGAGTCTACGCAAAAGTCAACATACCAAGTACCCATCACAATCCCTTATCTCTCGCATTACATTATTTGCCATTTTCCTCTCGTTTTCCTCTCCCCCACTTCACCCTTGCCGTTTTATTTGCCCTCTCTTTCCCTATCTTCTTCTCCTTTTTCCGTTTGCCTCTCCGTTGCCATGGCCGAATCAAAAAGAACTAAGGGCCCTTTCCTAGGTTCTAGTACCTTGGATAACCCCTCTATCCCGTCTAAGCTCATGAATAATGACGCTATAGAAAGACCCACCGGGGTCTCCAATGAGAGCTTGAATAATTTTGATGAGGATGACTCTGGAATTTTTCGCGATTTACTTGATGAGTCTTTAAAAGATGCTTGGGATAGGTTACTTAGGGTTCGGGCTAGCTATGTACCACAATATCAAACTAAGGTTTACTTAAAGAGTTTCTATGTTGGATTGCCCGCTTCTTTCAAACAAGTTTTAGACTCTATTTTTGATGAAGGTTTTCTTGTAGGGGATGCTATAGATACCTATGAAAGAAAAAAACTATATTTGGGCACCCCATGAATGATAAGGTTGAATCAATTACTCTCTTGTGCTTTTATCAAAATGAAATTATTAAAGAGATGAAGTCTAGTTTAGAGGCAAACTTCTGTAACGTGCTTAATCTTACTTCTTCTATTAATGGCCATGTGCTTACCTTAAATAGAAGAATGAATGCCATAGAAAGGAGATCCTCCTCTCCGAGTGCCAAAGATGGCACCCGTTAGATCTATCCTTGCTTTTATACCTAGCTAGGGGCGTTAAACGATAGCGCTTGTTGGGAGGCAACCAAATTTTATTTTTTAGTTTTTTAGTTTTTGTTTCTGTTTAGGAATAAATAATCCATATACCTTCTGTTTAGATGTGGTTTTATGTTTTAATTAGTGTTTGTGCCAAGTTAAACCTATAGGATCTTCTTGGATAATAGTTATTTGATCTTGCTGTAATTTCCAGAAACTTTCTGTTCACGAAAACAATTGTTAAAAATCACCAGAACGTGATAAAATAGTGATTCTAATTGCTTCTGATCAATAAACAAATTGCCTAGGTCGTTCTATTTTTCCTGAATTTTTGGAGTTCCAGAAGTTTGCGTTAGTTACAGATTACTACAGACTGTTCTGTTTTTGACAGATTCTGTTTTTCGTGTGTTGTTTGCTTATTTTGATGAATCTATGGCTAGTAAAATAGTTTATAATCCATAGATAAGTTGGAATATGGTAGGTTTAACACCAAAAAAATAAAGAATGATTTCATTACATTACTTTGAAGTGGTCTTTTGTTTTCTTTCGCTAACGGAGCTTACGAGATTTCTGTTGAGTTTTGTGTTGTGAAGTTTTCAAGTTTTGGGTGAAATCTTTTGATGGATTATGGAACAAGGAGTGGCAAGAGCCTAAGCTTGGGGATGCCCTTGGCACCCCCAATATAATCCAAGGACACCAAAAAGTCAAAGCTTGGGGATGTCCTGAAGGCATCCCTCTTTAAATCCACTTCCATCGGTAACTTTACTTGGAGCTATATTTTTATTCACTACATGATATGTGTTTTGCTTGGAGCGTCTTGTATTTTTTTGCATCTTTGCTTGTTAGTTTAACACAATAATACTGGCTCTACACACGTTTTGAGAGAGTCATACATGAATTGGAATTTGTTAGAATACTCTATGTGCTTCATTTATATCTTTTGAGCTTTATAGTTTTGCTCTATGTGCTTCACTTATATCGTTTGAGCTTTATAGTTTTGCTCTATGTGCTTCACTTATATCTTTTGAGCTTTATAGTTTTGCTCTAGTACTTCACTTATATCTTTTAGAGCACGGTGGTGGATTTGTTTTAAGGAAACTATTGATCTCTCATGCTTCACTTAGATTATTTTGAGTGTCTTAAATAGCATGGTAATTTGCTTAAAATAATAATATGCTTGGTATTCAAGATTTGTAAAACTTTCTTTTGAGTGTGTTGAATACTAAGAAAAGTTTAATGCTTGATAATTATTTTGAGATATGGAGGTGATAATATTAGAGTCATGCTAGTTGAGTAATTGTGAATTTGAGGAATACTTGTGTTAAAGTTTGTGATTCCCGTAGCATGCACGTATGGTGAACCGTTATCTGATGAAGTCAGAGCATGATTTATTTATTGATTGTCTTCCTTATGAGTGGCGGTCGGGGATGAGCGATGGTATTTTCCTACCAATCTATCCCCCTAGGAGCATGTGCGTAATACTTTGCTTTGATAACTTGTAAATTTTTGCAATAAGTATATGAGTTCTTTATGACTAATGTTGAGTCCATGGATTATACGCACTCTTCTTTCTTCCACCATTGCTAGCCTCTCTAATACTGCGCACTTTTCGCCGGTATCATACACCCACCATAGACCTTCCTCAAAACAGCCACCATACCTACCTATCATGGCATTTCCATAGCCATTCCGAGATATATTGCCATGCAACTTTCCACGGTTCCGTTTATTATGACACGCTCCATCATTGTCATATTGCTTAGCATGATCATTTAGTTGACATCGTATTTGTGGCAAAGCCACCGCTCATAATTCTTTCATACATGTCACTTATGAATCATTGCATATCCCGCACACACGGAGAGCATTCATATAGAGTCATATTTTGTTCTAAGTATCGAGTTGTAATTGTTGAGTTGTAAGAAAAATAAAAGTGTGATGATCATCATTTTTAAAGCATTGTCCCAAGTGAGGAAATGATGATGTTGACTATGATTCCCCCATAAGTCGGGATGGGACTCCGGACGAAAAAAAAGAAAAGATGCCATAAATAAGAGAAAGGGCCCAATAAAAAAATGAGAGAGAAAGAGAGAAGGGACAATGTTACTATCCTTTTACCACACTTGTGCTTCAAAGTAGCACCATGATCTTCATAATAGAGAGTCTCTCGTTTTGTCACTTTCATATACTAGTGGGAATTTTTCATTATAGAACTTGGCTTGTATATTCCAATGATGGGCTTCCTCAAATTGCCCTAGGTCTTCATGAGCAAGCGAGTTGGATGCACACCCACTTAGTTTCTTTAGCTTTCATATGCTTATAGCTCTAGTGCATCCGTTGCATGGCAATCCCTACTCACTCACATTGATATCTATTGATGGGCATCTCCATAGCCCGTTGATACACCTAGTTGATGTGAGACTATCTTCCCCCTTTTTGTCTTCTCCACAACCACCATTCTATTCCACATATAGTGCTATATCCATGGCTCACGCTCATGTATTGCGTGAAGATTGAAAAAGTTTTGAAAATGTCAAAAGTATGACACAATTGCTTGGCCTGTCATCGGGGTTGTGCATGATTTAAATACTTTGTGTGGTGAAGATAGAGCATAGCTAGACTATATGATTTTGTAGGGATAACTTTCTTTGGCCATGTTATTTTGAGAAGACATGATTGCTTTGTTAGTATGCTTGAAGTATTATTATTTTTATGTCAAAATGAACTTTTGTCTAGAATCTTTCGGATCTGAATATTCATACCACAATTAAGAAGAATTACATTGTAATTATGCCAAGTAGCACTTCGCATCAAAAATTCTCTTTTTATCATTTACCTACTCGAGGACGAGCAGGAATTAAGCTTGGGGATGCCTGATACGTCTCCAACGTATCTATAATTTTTGATTGCTCCATGCTATGTTATCTACTGTTTTGGACCATATTGGGCTTTATTTTCCACTTTTATATTATTTTTGGGACTAACCTATTAACCGGAGGCCCAGCCTAGAATTGATGTTTTTTTGCCTATTTCAGTATCTCGAAGAAACGGAATATCAAACGGAGTCCAAACGGAATGAAATCTTCGGGAACGTGATTTTCTCATCAGATATGATCCAGGAGACTTGGACCCTCGGTCAACAAAGGAGGGAGGCGGCCACGAGGGTGGAGGGTGCCCCCCTAGGGCACGCCCCCTGCCTCGTGGGCCCCTCGAAGATCCACCGACGTACTCCTTCCTCCTATATATACCTATGTACCCCCAACAGATCAGATACGGAGCCCAAAACCTAATTCCACTGCCGCAACTCTCTGTATCCACGAGATCCCATCTTGGGGCCTGTTCCAGAGCTCCGCCGGAAGGGGATTCCACCACGGAGGGCTTCTACATCATCATCATAGCCTCTCCGATGAAGTGTGAGTAGTTTACTTCTGACCTTCGGGTTCATAGTTAGTAGCTAGATGGCTTCTTCTCTCTTTTTGGATCTCAATACAATGTTCTCCCCCTCTCTCGTGGAGATCTATTCAATGTAATCTTATTTCTGCGGTGTGTTTGTTGAGACCGATGAATTGTGGGTTTATGATCAAGATTATCTATGAGCAATATTTGAATCTTCTCTGAATTCTTTTATGTATGATTGAGTTATCTTTGCAAGTCTGTTCGAATTATCCGTTTGGTTTGGCCAACTAGATTGGTAGTTCTTGCAATGGGAGAAGTGCTTAGCTTTGGGTTCAATCTTGTAGTGTCCTTACCCGAAGGATGTAAAGGGTTGCAAGGCACGTATTGTATTGTTGCCATCGAGGATAACAAGATGGGATATTTATCATATTGCATGAATTTATTCCTTTACATCATGTCATCTTGCTTAAGGCGTTACTCTGTTTTTATTAACTTAATACTCTAGATGCATGCTGGATAGCGGTCGATGAGTGGAGTAATAGTAGTAGATGCAGGTAGGAGTCGGTCTACTTGTCTCGGACGTGATGCCTATATACATGATCATACCTAGATACTCTCATAACTATGCTCAATTCTGTCAATTGCTCAACAGTAATTCGTTCACCCACCGTAAAATACCTATGCTCTTGAGAGAAGCCACTAGTGAAATATATGGCCCCCGGGTCTATTTTCATCATATTAATCTTCCTACGCTTTATTATCGCTTTGCCCTTTACTTTGCCTTTTATTTTACCTTGCATCTTTATACCAAAAATACCAAAAATATTATCTATCATCTCTATCAGATCTCACTCTCGTAAGTGACCGAAAGGGATTGACAACCCCTATTCGCGTTGGTTGCGAGAAGTTATTTGCTTTGTGTTGGTACGAGAGACTTGCGCGTGGCCTCCTACTGGATTGATACCTTGGTTCTCAGAAACTGAGGGGAATACTTATGCTACTCTGCTGCATCATCCTCTCCTCTTCGGGGAAAACCAACGCAAGCTCAAGACGTAGCACTTATCTGTGGTGACAATGGGATATCACGTGATTCACTTGATGTATGCTTTGGTGATCAACTTGCGAGTTCCATAACCTTGTGAACTATTCATAGGGGTTGTGTCGGGGAAGCTGATCATGACCCACGAACACCTATGGGACCGGCGGACCGAGTCCCTTTTGGTTCGGTGGTGGGGGGGGGGGGCGCGGAGATTGCACGAAGAGCAGATCGAGGTGATGCACACGAGCAGTTTACCCAGCTTCGGAGCTCTCCGGAGAGATAATACTCCTACTACTGCTTGTCTGATTATCTTGTGTTCTTGCTACGGAGCAATGAGAGCAATAAACCTAGCTTGAGTGTCTCTAGTCTCGAATGAATCGAGCCAGCCGAACCCCCTCTACGTTGCGCATGGGCCTCCTTTTATAGGCTCAAGGGGTCTCCGACAGGTGGCAACGGTGAGGTGGGTACAAATGGAAAAACAGTAGTTGGTACACCTACTTGTACAGTGTACAGTGTACTCTACCTAACTCTGACGGCAAGGGACAAAAGCATTAAATGCCCGTCCTGTCGCCTAAACAATCTGCAGGACCGTCAGTGCGCCACCGCTTGTCACGATGGTAAGCTCGTCGGCGCCGCTATCGCTGCTCCCGCTGGCTGCACAGCCTCTTGACACGCGCGGCATGGAATGGTCTCATGGCGACACGTTGGTGGATGAGCTGGAGCGGAGATGAAGAGAGGTTGCCTGCCGCGGCAAGCGCCTTGCCGCGGCTAAATCCTTGTCGCGCCCGGAAGCTTGTCGCTCTCCAAGCCTTCCCGACAAGCTCCTCTTGCCGGGGTCTTGTCCTCTACGTGCCTTGAGTGGCCTTCCCGGCAAGCTCCTCTTGCCGGGGCCTTGTCTTCTTGGTTAAATACTTTGTTCTTGAATGGCTCCAAAGGAACCACGGAGGATCTTGGCGCTCACTAGGCTAGCCTTGCCGCGGGGTGCTGCGACTGCCCGTGCACGAGTTCGGGATACTAGGGTACCCCTACTCGAGTACACCGACAGGAGCCCCCGGGCCTGGGCCATACACGGTGCCGAGCGCTGCTGGGCCAGGCCCAAAACAGTGCACGGGCACGCGCGGCCTAGATCACGTCGTAACCCGCTCCGGACCCACCACGTCCCCCACGAACAGCACGCGTCGAACGTGGCGTCGTGGGAGAGATCGTGGGGGGCTCTCTTTAATTGGAAAAGCAGAACGTCCGTCCCCTCTCCCTCCTTATAAACAGGGGAATCTGGGGCAGGTCGCCCACCTCGCCATTTGCTGTCCCATCTTGAAAACCACCGTCGCTCCCCCCTTCTTCTCTAGCCTGAAGAGAGTAACGCTCCGCCCCCCATCACTACCAACGCCATCAACACCGTCGGTCTCCTCCACCACCTCCGCCATGGCCCCGAAAGCCGACAAGGGGAAGGGCGTGAAGTTGGCCGAGGCGCAGCGGCTCGCGGCGCTGCGAAAGGAGCGGGCCCTCTTCCCTCCCCAGCTCGACGCGAAGGAGCTGAGGGAGGGCTACTACCTCTTCTGGTCGACGGAGACGCGGGCGCATCCGCGCACGAAGGTACTCTCCGCCGCCGCATCAGAGTCAGCTTCGAGCGGGTACCCCTTCTTCGCGCTCTTCTTCTATTGCGGGCTCTGCCCGCCCTTCTCTGAGTTCTTCTGCGATGTCATGAACACCTACGGGTTTCGCCTCCTTGATTTCACCCCCAACGCTGTCCTGACCATGGCGGTTTTCGCACACCTCTGCGAAAACTTTGTCGGAGTCCACCCAAACGTAGCCCTTTTCCGCCACTTCTTCATGCCCCGCGTCGAGAGAGGAGAGCCACTTGCCGGAGGGATTGCTTGGATCTCCAGGATCGGCAAGAAAGAATCCTATCTGGAAGGAGAGCTCCGCAGCAAGTGGGAGGAGTGGAGAGCCGATTGGTGTTGGATCATTGAGGAGAACCCACAGCCCTTCACTGCCCAGCGCCAAACTCCCATAGTGCGCGGCAACGATTGGAGCAACTTGGCGCGGAGGATGCTAGGTTGAAGATTGCTGTGACCGGATCTTGCGCCTCGGGCTTGCGGACTCATCTTGTAGGCGCAATCGGCGCGAGATTTCCTTCGCCGCCGACGCTTCCCTTGCAGGAGAGGAGGAGACCTGCTTGGGAGTTCCAAAACCCGGCGGATATCATGAGGTTGCGCCCGGGCGTCAACTGGAATTTCACCGTCTTGGAGTTGGACGCAATGCTGCTGGAGCTATTCAAGCATGACCCTGATCACCCCGAATGGTTCATGTTGCCAAGGGGAGTCGTTCCTTTGTGCAACAATTCTTCGCTCGACCGCATCCGCGCCATGATGCCCTTGTGCGATTCGCATGGGATCGTTCCAACCTGGCAAGAGCCTTCCGATGACATCGTGCGGCAGTTCTTCGACAGCTTGGAAGAAGTGCCGATCCGCCCCGACGAGCAGAAGAGGCTCACCCGCGACACCACCGACGAAGAGATGGTGCGCATTGCCACAAGGTTGGAGGAGGCGGCAGCAGCTGCTGCCGCTGGCGTGTTCGGGTTCACCGTGGAGGAGGCAGAGGCAGCAGAGGCGGCAAGCCTTGCCGATCGAGAGGAGCTTGCCGGCGAGGAGGAGCAGGCCGAGCCCGAGGTTGAGCCGAGCGAGTCCGCCGAGGGCACCTCCTTCACACCTTCGAGTAGCTTGCCGTGAGCGGAGCCCGCAGCTCCACCACGAAGGCATCTCCGCAAGGCCGGGGAAGTGACGGGGCAGCAGACGGGCCAACAGCCGCAGCGCCGTGCGACGCGCTCCACCGTGGCAAGTACTGTTGCCGCGGGAGCACCCCACACCGCTGCAACAACTGAGGCGGGATCTTCTCAGGCCACCGCTGCCACTCCCGCCAAGCGGCTAAGGGAACCTACTCCTCCACCTCTTCGCACCGGAGGCGAGCCGGAATTTGATCTCTCCGCGTTCAGCTCCGACGAGGAAGAAGAAGAAGAGTAAACTTCTATGCTGTGTTTGTATTTCTTCAATTTGGTTGCTTTGTCTTGTATCTAACTTGCTTCATTCTGAACTCCTTCCTTTTCAGGGCGCTGGTCCAGAGAGCGTCGAAGAGAGCCAAGACCCCGGTGGTCGTCATCGAAGATGATCCCCCCGTGGCAACAGGAGGCGCATCTGAGACCCCCTTGCCGGACCCGGCAACCCTTCCTCAAAGCAGCCCCCAGCACAGCCCCCAGCGTAAGTACATGGTTTATTTCTTACGGTTAGGTGTGCATGGGTGCTCCTTCTTTGCTGATATCCGACTTGTTGATTTGTGTAGGAGCAGGGCAGCCTCATCAGGAGGGCCCGGAAGCCGCTCCCGAAATACCATCTGCTTCAACTACGCCGCCAAGGGAGAATTCCCCGGCAAGGGAGCGTTCTCCGGCAAGGGATGCTTCTCCGGCAAGGGATGCTTCTCCGACAAGGGGCAGCGCCGGCGATCCTCCGGTGGTTGAGACCGCGGCCACAGATCCCATCACAGGTAATCCCTTTAGACCGAAAATTTCCCTTGGGCTATTTTTCTTCTGTTTTTCTTTTCGAACATTTGCTTGACTGTTCTTTCTTTTTCTGATCGTCAGATCCATCTGCCGCAAAGCCGATGGAGACTGAGGTTGCCAGCAAGGAGGACGCGCGCGGCAACACTGACGACGTCGCCACCATGGAAGAAGAGGCTGGCGTAGATGGGTCCGCCGGCGAGGAGGCCGCCAAGGCCGCCGCTGCAAAGGCTGGCGAGGGGTCTGGTGATCGTACTGACGACCCTGACGCCGCAGGAGCGGCAGGCGCTACGCCGACCGCCGATCCCTCCGCCACCGTGCAACGTCGAGTTCGAAGAGCCCCAGCCAGCGCCTATCTCAAGGCCGGCGACGGCGTCTTCATCAAGCTCCCCTGGGCGTCGAGCTCCAGGGCGCCGGTCGAAGGGGAGACCATTGACGAAGAGCTGCTCGCCTCCGCTGGGCTGTCGCTGGTTGACGCACCAAGCTGCAGCAGCGGCAAGTCTGAGGAGGAGCAGCTGCTGAAGGAGCTGTTGTCGCTCTACCGCGCCCGACAAGCCAAGTTGGAGTCCCGGGAAGCACTTGTCGCAAGGGCGGGAGCAGACATGGAGAAGCGCGCAGAAGAGCTCCGGGGCGCCAATCAAGAAGCTCTCCGGAACGTAGCAGAAGAGCGGGAGCAACTCGTTGAAGAGCGCACAGCCTTCATCCTTGAGAAGGCTGAGGTCGAGGAGCAGCAACAGCTTGCTGGCGATAAGCTATCTGCGCAAGAAGGCGAGCTGGCGCAGCGGAAGATCAACCTTGACAGCTATGAGGAAGAGCTTGCCGCGCGCGAGCAATCACTTGGCGGAGCTCTCAAGGAAGCAAAGGACGCTGCCGCAGCTGCCGAGGCCGCCAAGAAGGAGTTGGAGACAAAAGTGACGCAGCTGGAGGCCAGTCTGCAGAAGAGCGGCGAAGAGCTTGCCGCGCTGAAGCACGAGCGCGAGAAGGACGCCTACACTCTTGGCGAGTTGCAGGGCCGTCTCGCTGAGAGGATCAAAGAGCTCGATGCCGCCAAGAACTCCAAGGCAGATCTTGAGCTGAAGCTCACCACCCTGATGGAGACGCTGGATGGCGCCAAGGAGCGGGAGGTGGCCCTGCTGGAGAAGATCAAGGCCAACGAGGAGCTGCTGGCGAGTGCCACGACCGCCCAGGACAACTTCAGAGAGAACGTGATGCACTGGACGGAGGGTCTTGTGGATACCGCCGCCGCCATCGACAAGGAGCTGATGGAGCTGGGGATGGTGGATCTCGGGTACTCCTCCGACGAGGGCCTCCAACCCAGCGCCAAGCTCAGCCTGTTCCTCAAGGGCGTGGTGACGTCTCTCCAGCGACTCCAGGAAGAGATCCCGAAGCAGCTGGCCGAGGAATCGCGCCAGATCTGCGCGGGAGCCCTCCAGAAGGTGTTGATGAAGGTGGCCTTCCGCAATCCAGGCCTCAATCTCAACGGCGTCCTCAGATCCTTGCCGCCAGATGCCGATGTGGAGGCGCTCAAAGCCCTTGTCGCACCCATTGTGGACAAGGTGGGCAAGATCAAGCGGGTTGATGGCTACCGCGTAGACTAGGCCGCCAAATTTATCTTTCCCTTGTCGCTGCTGATCATGTTTAGAACAATTTATTAGATCTGCGACAAGTTATTTTGTAATATAACTCTATCTTAGGCGATGATTGCAATATTATTTCCTTTACTCGATTCCTTCCTTTGTATGTTTGTGCCCTACGCTTTTAGGGAACTTGTCGGCGCGGGAACCTTTGCCGCGAGCGCTGAGTGCGGAACATCAGCAGCCTGCTGGCGGCGCCGCTTCCGACAAGCAACCTTGTCGCAGCTAGTTGCAGCTCACTTAAGTTGTTGAGCGGACTCGAAACAAAGTAAGGGCGCAAACTAGCTACGAGTTGGTTCCTCCGCGCACATGTTTTCCATACAAAGTACTATCGTTCGAGGAAGATAACTTAAAAAATTTAAAAACTGATTGCTCAAACTTTGGCAACTTAGCTTTTCTGTCGTTTGATTCCCGGCAAGGCGATACTTCCTCGAGCGACGCTTGGCGGCCCACACCATTATCTTCTCCTTCCCCCTGGTTAACTTGTGCACGAGGGAACCTTCCTTTCTTTGAGAAGAAAGAAGAGAAAATAAAGTTATGGAGCCTTATGGCTCGTTATTGCTTACCGGGTGTGGATGCAGCACAAAATGTCAGATAACACATGCAAATTGATTATGAAAGCATGAAATTGACAAGTTGCACGCAACACATGAGCTTTACTGATGCACGGGGTCTGCGCCCGGCTTTGTACAAAGGATTACATGCAACATGGGCAAAACTTGTACAAAAGGTGGTTGCGGAACTGGTTCCGCAACAGCGCCTCTATGGGTAAAACTTACGAAGATGTTCAATGTTCCAGAGTTGCTCACGGAACGCCATCTTGATCTCAAAGCGGACAGCGCCAGGCCTAGTGACTTCGTTTCACCCGACAAGGGCCTTCCCACTTCAAGTCAACTTGTTGGAATTCTTGGCGGACTGAACTCGCGAAGAACAAGGTCGCCTTCCTCGAAACTTCGGCACTAACTTTGCGGCTATGGTAGCGGCACAAAGCTTGCTTTGGTAACGAGCAGCTCGTCAAATGCGCTCGAAGACGGTCCTCCTCAAGGAGCAGCGCGTCATTTTGTCGCAGCTGCTCTTGCTCTAGCTCATCATAAGCGAGTACTCGAGGTGACCCGTATACGAGTTCCGTGGGGAGAACTGCCTCTGTTCCATAGACTAGAGCGAAAGGTGTATGGTCAGTGGCTCGATTTGGCGTCGTCCTGATCGACCAAAGAACCACCGGCAGCTCCTCAATCCAGTTTCTTCCGCTTCGGGAGTCCAATTCATTGGACCTGCCTTTTTCAAAATCTTGAAAATGGCGAGGCGCTCCAGCAGAACCTAGAGATAAACCTGCTGAGAGCAGCCACGCAACCGCAAGTTTTCGTACATCCTTGGCGCTTTGGTGCTTCGATCTGCTCAATGGCTTTGATCTTGTCGGGATTGGCTTCAATTCCCGCTGAGACGAAGAACCCGAGAAGCTTGCGGAAGGAACTCCAAACACGCACTTCTCGGGTTGAGCTTGAGGTTGATCTTGCGCAGATTTGCAAAGGTCTCATCTAAATCTTGAACCAGAGTTGCCCTGTCCTTGCTTTTGACCACTATGTCATCCATGTAGGCTTCTACATTTCTGTGCATTTGGGGCTCAAAAGCGTCATGGACTACTCTTGCGAACGTTGAACCAGCATTCTTTAGCCCAAAGGGCATCCGTATAAAACAGTATGTGCCACATGGGGTGATGAATGCGGTTTTCTCTTCATCCTCTTCTGCCATGAAGATCTGATGATATCCTGAGTATGCATCAAGAAATGAAAGCAAATCACATCCAGCCGTGGAGTCAACAATCTGGTCGATGCGCGGCAAGGGAAATGGGTCTTTTGGACAAGCTTTATTAACATCTTGAAGTCAATACAAAGTCTCCATTTCCCATTTACCTTGCGTAAAACTACAGGATTGGCCAACCACGTAGGATGGAGTACTCCTCTGACAAGGCCTGCTGCTTCCAATTTCTTGATCTCTTCTGCAATAAATTCTTGGCCCACCGCTGCTTCCGATTTTCTCTTGATGGGCGCGCGATGAGGACAGACAGCTAGGTGGTGCTCAATTACTTTCACAGGAACACGGGGATGTCGACGGTTGCCATGCAAACACGTCGACGTTAAGCCCGCAGAAAGCAACGAGCGCGCCTTCCTATTTAGGTTCGAGAGTGCACCGATGGTGAAGGTACCACCAGTGCCGCCCTCCTCCTGGCGGACACCTTCTTGGTCTTCGATGGAGCTGCCATCGTCTTCTTGCACTTGCCGGTGGAGCTCGATGGTGCGTCCTCGACGGTAGCGCAGCACCCCGAAGAGGTGCGCTTGCCAGAGTGGGCACCAGAGCTCTTGCGGACAAAGTGGTCTTCTTCTTCCCCGGAGCTTTAGCGGCAAGTGATTTGCTATCCGTCGCAGCTGCTGCTTCCCGGTAAATCTTGTCGGCGCAGATAAGAGCATCTTTCTTGTCGCCATGAACAGAAATGACACTTATCGGGCCTGGCATCTTGAGCAAGTTGTATGCATAATGAGAGGCTGCCATGAACTTGGCGAGTCTTTGGGCGCCAAGTATCCCATTATAAGGCAATGGAAAATCAGCAACGTCGAACGTGACCCTCTCAGTTCTGAAGTTCAGCTCGCTGCCAAATGTTACCGGCAACGTGATCTTCCCCTTCGGCTTGCTCCTTCCTGGATTGATTCCTTGGAACGTGCCAGTCTCTTCGAGCTCGCTGTCAGGGATTTGAAGCTTTTGGAGCACAGCGGAGGAGATCAGGTTCAAGCCGGCCCCGCCGTCAACTAGCATCTTGGTGACCTTGAGGTTGCGGATAGTTGGTGAGACCAACATCGGCAAGCACCCGACCGCAGTTATGCGATCAGGGTGGTCCTCAATATCAAAGATGATAGGCGTGCTGGACCACTTCAGAGGCTTGCGTGACTCTACGGATGGTTCTTCTGCATTAACTTCCCGCATCCACTGCTTGAGTTGGCGGTGTGAAGTATGCAGAGAAGCACCGCCGTCAACACAGAGGACCTCTGTTGCTTTCTGAAACTCCTGCTCATCAGTTTCGTCATCCTCCATGTCTTCATCGTCATCATCTTCTTCATCCTTGTCGCGGCCGCGGGGAGGTCTGTCTCCTTGCCGCTGCTTGGCCTTGCCGCGGCGTCCTCCCCGGCCGGGTCGCTTCTTGCTAACTCCCCCAGCACCTTCCTGGGCCTTCTCCTTGTCGCGCCGCTCGTACTCAGCCTTCTCCTGTTCAACAAGCTGCTCGACCTTCTTGCAGCTCTGGAGGTCATGGCCCTTGGTGCGGTGAATCTTGCAGTACTGTTTGTTGGAGCTGTCCTGCTTGTCGGCGGCCGCCACAGCTTGGCGGTCGGTGCCAGCGGCAACCTCCTTGCCGGAGCCACTAACCTTGGCCTTCTTGGCACCACCTCCGTTGCCGGACTGCTCGACAACTAGTACCTCTTTGCCTTTCTTCTTTCTGTTGTTCCACCGCCGGCTCTTCTTCGCCGGGGCGATTTCCCCACTATCAGATCCTGCTTCTGTATTCTCTCCTGGGAGTCTCCTCCCTTCCTCAGCACGTGCACACTTGTCGGCTAGGGCATATAGCTCACTAACATCCTTGACTTTGCACATCGCCATCTCCTCCCTCATCCTGCGGTTCCGCACGTTTTGATGAAAAGCGCTGATCACCGCGGCAGGGTGGACATCTGGGATGTTGTAGTGCACACGGCTGAATCTCTGAATGAACTTGCGCAGGGACTCTCCTTCCTTCTGGGCGAGCAGGTGAAGGTCGCTCTCCTGGCCATGAGGTTTGTGGCCGCCTGTGAAGGCGCCGACAAACTGATGGCATAGATCTGCCCAAGAGGATATGGAGCTGTCCGGCAAGTGCATGAGCCAAGATCTGACATTGGGCTTGAGTACCAGCGGGAAGTAGTTGGCGAGGATCTTGTCGTCTCGTCCCCCTGCAGCTTGCACCGTGATGGTGTAGATGCTGAGGAACTCCGACGGATGCGTCCTGCCATCGTACTTCTCTGGCACGTCTGGCTTGAAATTTTTCTTGTCGGGCCACTGGACTTGCCGCAGCTCACGAGTGAACGCAGGGCAACCTACCGCGTACGGCAAGTCACCTGGTTCCCCTGGCGCATGCACGTCGACAGAGGGCCCAGCGCGCTGGTCGGATTGACGCCGCTTCTCTTGGCGCTTCGATGCGAGTTCGGCGTCTTCTTGTTTCCGTTCTTGAAGAACTTGGCGTTGATCACGGCGAGCTCGTGGATCCGGCGACGCGTGGAGTCGCTGTCGAGGTGGATCCGACGAGTCGGCGATCTTAACTTCGGGGTGGAGAGTGCATGGTGGTTGCACTTCGCAGGTTTCGCCGCCACCGGCTCGTGCCTTGTCGTCTCGCCGCGGCAGCGGCGTGCTTGGTTGCCGCGAACGCCGCCGTTGGTGAAGCCGATGAGACTCGAATGGTGGCCTCCATTCGTCGACCTTGTCTGCCGTCGGAGGGTAATCCAGGAGCAGTTGAGCTCGCGCCAAAGCTTCTGCTTGAGTGGTGGGTGGCAATGGCGAACGGTGCGAAGAGCGGGATATGCTCGGACTTCTAAATATGTTAGAAGGAGCAGTATCCCGTCCAGGCGACCGTGCCCCACTCGCACCAGCCTGTTGGTGCGCAAGCTGTTCTTGAGCGTCCCCGGATCCACCAGCTCGATCCTGGCCCAACGAATGCATGGCGCTGCGAGCACCATGACGCTGTCGGTCTCGCGCCTCCTGAGATGGACGCGGTACGTGTACGGACGCCGAGGTTTGCGCCGCCTTGTCCTTGGACTTAGCAGCGACATCGGCTCCCTCGCCGACGCGTCGCTCTTCCGCCGGCGTCTTCCCCACCACTCGTCGGCTCCGGTGGTGGCGGGTTTGACGCGGACGGCTCTGCTGCCGCCGAAGCCTTCTTCTTTGGTGGCATGTTGATGAAGATGATGAAGATGTTGCTCGTGTGAACGCCGGATCAGGTTCACACAGCCTCGACGCCCCGGGGAAGCTGATCGTGACCCACGAACACCTATGGGACCGGCGGACCGAGTCCCTTTTGGTTCGGTGGGGGGGGGGGCGGAGATTGCACAAAGAGCAGATCGAGGCGATGCACACGAGCAGTTTACCCAGCTTCGGAGCTCTCCGGAGAGATAATACTCCTACTGCTGCTTGTCTGATTATCTTGTGTTCTTGCTAGGGAGCAATGAGAGCTACAAAACCTAGCTTGAGTGTCTCTAGTCTCGAATGAATCGAGCCAGCCGAACCCCCTCTACGTTGCGCATGGGCCTCCTTTTATAGGCTCAAGGGGTCTCCGACAGGTGGCAACATAGATGAGGGTACAAATGGAAAAATAGTAGTTGGTACACCTACTTGTACAGTGTACAGTGTACTCTACCTAACTCTGACGGCAAGGGACAAAAGCATTAAATGCCCGTCCCTGTCGCCTAAACAGTGCAACAGGGACCGTCAGGTGCGCCACCGTTTGCCACGATGGTAAGCTCGTCAGCGCCGCTTATCGCTGCTCCCCGCTGGCTGCACAGCCTCTTGACACGCGCGCATGGAATGGTCTCATGGCGACACGTTGGTGGATGAGCTGGAGCGGAGATGAAGAGAGGTTGCCTGCCGCGGCTAAATCCTTGTCGCGCCCGGAAGCTTGTCGCTCTCCGAGCCTTCCCGGCAAGCTCCTCTTGCCGGGGTCTTGTCCTCTGCGTGCCTTGAGTGGCCTTCCCGGCAAGCTCCTCTTGCCGGGGCCTTGTCTTCTTGGTTAAATACTTTGTTCTTGAATGGCTCCAAAGGAACCACGGAGGATCTTGGCGGTCACTAGGCAAGCCTTGCCGCGGGGTGCTGCGACTGCCCGTGCACGAGTTCGGGATACTAGGGTACCCCTACTCGAGTACACCGATAGGTTGGCACACATTTTCGTCTTGACTCTCCGGTAAAAACTTTGGGGCACTCTTTGAAGTTCTTTGTGTTGGTTGAATAGATGAATCTGAGATTGTGTGATGCATATTGTATAGTCATACCCACGGATACTTGAGGTGACATTGGAGTATCTAGGTGACATCAGGGTTTTTGGTTGATTTGTATCTAAAGGTGTTATTCTAGTATGAACTCTATGATAGATTGAATGGAAAGAATAGCTTCATGTTCTTTTACTACGGACTCTTGAATAGATCGATCAGAAAGGATAACTTTGAGGTGGTTTCATACCCTACAATAATCTCTTCATTAGTTCTTCGCTATTAGTGACTTTGGAGTGACTCTTTCTTGCATGTTGAGGGATAGTTATATGATCCAATTATGTTATTATTGTTGAGAGAACTTGCACTAGTGAAAGTATGAACCCTAGGCCTTGTTTCCTAGCATTGCAATACCGTTTGTGCTCACTTTTATTACTTGTTACCTTGCTGTTTTTATATTTTCAGATTAAAAAACCTATATCTACCATCCATATTGCACTTGTATCACCATCTCTTCGCTGAACTAGTGCACCTATTCAATTTACTATTGTATTGGGTGTGTTAGGGACACAAGGGACTCTTTGTTATTTGGTTGCAGGGTTGTTTGAGAGAGACCATCTTCAACCTACGCCTTCCACGGATTGATAAACCTTAGGTCATTCACTTGAGGGAAATTTGCTACTGTCCTAGAAACCTCTGCACTTGGAGGCCCAACAACGTCTACAAGAAGAAGGTTGCGTAGTAGACATCAAGCAGTTTCTGGCGCCGTTGCCGGGGAGGTGAGTGCTTGAAGGTATATCTTTAGATCTTGCAATCGAATCTTTTAGTTTCTTGTTTTATCACTAGTTTTGTTTATAAAAGAAAACTACAAAAAAAATGGAATTGAGGGTACCTCATATGCTTCATCTTTTTAATATCTTTCATGAAAATAAGGATTCCGATAATTGTGCCAAAATGATAGAAGTAGAATGCATTAGAATGTTTGGCACTAAATATTTGAATGATGAGCATGATTGCGATGTTGTTAGTATGAATTCTTTGAATATCCATAGTACTAATGATGATTGCACTAGTCATGATGAAAATATCTCTTATAAGCATGTCAACTTCTGTGGAATACATAGAGCTTGCAAGTACACACCAAATAGGGAAGATAGATTTTGCAAGAGGAATAAGTATTTGGAAACTAAATGGTTGCAAGAAAGGCTAGATGATTGTTCTGAAAAATTCAATATTTATCGCCATCCTTGTGAACTTTTCAATGAACATGGTCATTTAAAGCTCCAATGCTATTTGTTTCATGATCAAATCGTGTCAAAAAATTGTGATAACTTGATTACCCTTGAGCGTCATAAAGAGCTTACTCTTCTTTTGGGGTATGAAGAACTGAAACGTATAACAGAGGGTATTCCAAAATTTAATCTTGATAGATTTCTTGATTTTGATCTAGAAGAAATTTTTATGTATTGTGCGATGAATTGCATTGAAAATCCTTATATTGCCAATTACATAAAGAAAAGAAAACAAATAGAAGATGAAGAGAATACTAATGAAAGGGAAGAGACTTCCCAATATCCTCCTATTATTTCTTATGATGAATCATGTAACGAGGAGGAGCCTTCTATTCAACCAATCTCATTAATAAGGAGCTCCAAAAAGAGGATTAAACCCACACATGACTTGAAGAAGAAAAAGAAAAGACGGAGAAGCAAAGGTGAAAAGGTATCCCTTGCAAATGATGTTGCTCCTATTACTCAGTGTGATGATGATAATTGCTACACTATTGGTGCTATCCATACTATTAATGATGAGAGTGATTATGCTTATGATATGAAAAGGCCCAAGCTTGGGATGCTATGTTTGATGAGAATGACATGTTTGAGAATTTATTTGCTGCAATTAATGTTTGTCCCAAGCGAGGGGATGCTATGTCTAATGAAGATGATATTTTTAGCCTCCCAACTTTTGATGAGCAAAATTATTATGATGATAGCATGCCTCCTATTTATGATGGTTATATTGATGAAAGTGGGTTTGGAAGAGTGTCAACTTTAGGAAGTAATGATCCCACTATTTTGGCGGCTGTTGAATCTTATTGTGACAATTATGAAAGTGGATTTGGAGAGGTCATAACTTTATTTAGTAATGATTCTACTATCTTGGAAGAGGTTTCAATCGATTATGATGAGAACAAAGTTGCTACCTATGATGATTATTGTGATGATACTTATGCTATAAAGAGTAGTGATGATTATATTTATTAAACTGGTCATGATTATGATCACCCTTTTTCTGAACACTACTCTTTTAACGTGGAAACAATTTATAGTATTCGAGTCTCTTATGATAGTCCCACTATTCCGATTGAGAAGAATTTTGCTTATGTAGAGAGCAGTAAATTTTCTATGCTTGTAGATCATGAAAAGAATGCTTTAGGTGCTGGTTATATTGTTGAATTCATTCATGATGCTATTGAAAATTATTATGAGGGAGTAACATATGCTTGTAGTAATTGCAATAATATCAAGTTTCCTCTCTATGTGTTGAAAATCTTGAAGCTATGCTTGTTTTGCCTTCCTATGATAGTTGATTATTGCTCCATAAGTTGTTTGCACAAAAAATACCTATGCATATGAAGTGGGTTAGACTTAAATGTGCTAGTCATATTCTTCATCATGCTCTCTTTAGGTTTCAATTCTTATCTTTTATGTGAGCATCATTGAAATCATCATGCCTAGCTAGTGGCGTTAAACGTTAAAGCTTGTTGGGAGGTAACCCTATTTTATTATTGTCCTTTGATTTTTGCTACTGTTTAGTAATAAATAATTCATCTAGTATCTGGTTATATGTGGTTTTATGTTTTAATTAGTGTTTGTGCCAAGTAGAACCTTTGGGAAGACATGGGTGAAGTCTTTGTGATCTTGCTGTAAAAAACAGAAACTTTAGCGCTCACGAGATTAGCTGCCATTTTTTACTGGAGAGTGCTTTTAGGTTGATTCTTTTAGAAGATGATTAATAGACAAATTAATCAGGTCCACCAACTTAGTTCAGAATTTTTGGAGTTCCATAAGTATACGTTTGATACAGATTACTACAAACTGTTCTGTTTCTAACAGATTCTTTTTTCATTGTGTTGTTTGCTTATTTTGATGAATCTATGAGTAGTATCGGAGGGTATGAACCATAGATAAGTTGGAATACAGTAGATATTACACCAATATGAATTTAGAGTGAGTTCAAAACAATACCTAAGTGGTGGTTTTATTTTCTTATACTAACCGAGCTTACGAGTTTTCTGTTGAGTTTTGTGTTGTGAAGTTTTCAAGTTTTGGGTAAAGATTCAATGAACTATGGAATAAGGAGTGGCAAGAGCCTAAGCTTGGGGAAGCCCAAGGCACCCCAAGGTAATATTCAAGTACAACCAAGAGCCTAAGCTTGGGAATGCCCCGGAAGGCATGCCCTCTTTCGTCTTCGTTCATCGGTAACTTTACTTGGAGCTATATTTTTATTCACCACATGATATGTGTTTTGCTTGGAGTGTCATTTTATTTTCTTTTGTTTTGCTTCCTGTATGAATAAAATACCAAGATCTGAAATTCTTAAATGAGAGAGAGTCTTCACATAGCTACATAATTATTTAACTACTCATTGATCTTCACTTAGATCTTTTTGGAGTAGTTTGTCATTTACTCGTGTGCTTCACTTATATCCTATGAGTAAATGGTTAAATGATTTGAATGTCATAAATCTGAAATTATATATGTTTCATATTCCTTTCCCATGGGGAGTAATGCCTTCACATATAAGAAGTAGAGGTGGTAAATTTTTTGAAGGTTAGCAAACATTGTATTGGTCACTTGAACAATTCACGAAAGAATATTGAAGGAAGAGAGATTTCATATATAAATATACTATCTTGGACATCTTCTATGATTGCGAGCCCCATTAATTATTTTCAAACCTGAGTAGTTGAAGTTGGACAAGGAAGACAACATAATGAGTTATGCTTTGGTACATTTATATAGAAGTTATATTGTTATGGATCCTCTAACATGTGATGCTTGCAATTTAGAATCCTTTGCTAGCCAAAATATCTGTACTAAGCGGGAATACTGCTTGTGCATCCAAAATTCTTGAACCAAGTTCCTTCCATGAGTGTCCACCATATCTACCTATATGCGGTATTTACCTGTCGTTCCAAGTAAATTTGCATGTGCCAAACTCCAAACCTTCAAATAATAATCTGTTTTGTATGCCCGAATCACTCATGTAGCGACTAGGGGCTGTCAGTATCTTCCATGCTAGGTGGGTTATTCTCATGATGAGTGATCTCCGCTCATCATTCACGAGAAAATGGTTGGTAACTGGGATGCCCAGTCCTATGGAGGGGTAGTAAATATTTACCTTTCTGTTTGGGAACTGCCTATAATGTATCTAGTATGGAAGATATTGGGAACTCTTGGTCATTATGTTGACAATGAAAGCATACCTCTCGAAATTATTTTAGCCTCTGTTTTAGCTTCGAGCTCTGGCACCTCTGCAAATCCCTGCTTCCCTCTGCGAAGGGCCTATCTTTTACTTTTATGCAAGAGTCAATAGTATTCCTTCTCATTCCAACCTACTTTTTAGTTGTCAAGCATCATGTGGTGGAGAAAGATCTAAGCATATATGGCCATTCAAATATATTTGATCATGAATTATTATTGTTGACAATTATCTATATGATAAATAAGTTGGGAGGCGAAACATTAAGCCCCTATCTTTCTCTGTGTTTGATGGATGCTATTTGTTCTAAAAATATGCTTTGAGTGGTAGCAATCATGGAAGACTATATGATAATTGAGTATGTGGGATTTGCTAAATCAAAGCTCTTACATAGACCCTTCCTGAAATTAAGATGAATTGCAATTGTTTGATGACTGAGAATTGTTTGTTAGTTTTCAAGAAAGTTTATGATCTATACTTTAACATGAGAATAGCTTGTTACTTGATCATGAGAAGCTTTATGATGTGAGCTACTGTTATGACATATAATGATGGTAGAAAAGTTGATTAAAATTATCATTTATCAAACTTGTGCACCTGCTAGCATTCACATTTCATAAATTATTTCTTTTATCATTTACCTACTCGAGGAAGAGCAGGAATTAAGCTTGGGGATGCTGATACGTCTCCAACGTATCTATAATTTATGAAGTATTCATGCTATTATATTACCCTTCTAGGATGTTTTATATGCATTTATATGCTATTTTATATGATTTTTGGGACTAACCTATTAATCTAGAGCCCAGTGCCAGTTTCTGTTTTTTTCTTATTTTTGAGTATCACAGAAAAGGAAAACCAAACGGAGTCCAATTGACCTGAAACTTGATGGAGCTTATTTTTGGACCATAATAAGGCCATGGAGTAAAAGAGTTGGGCCAGAAGAGTCACGGGCTGCCCACAAGGGTGGGAGGCGCACCCACCCCCCTGGGCGCGTCCCCCTACCTCGTGGACAGCCCGGAGACCCCCTTGACTTGTTCTCGATGCCAAAACCTCTTATATATGTAGAAACCCCCAGAACATAACCTAGATCGGGAGTTCCGCCAACGCAAGCCTCTGTAGCTACCGAAACCAATCTAGACCCGTTCCGGCACCCTGCCGGAGGGGGGAATCCCTCTCCGGTGGCCATCTTCATCATCTCGGCGCTCTCCATGACGAGGAGGGAGTAGTTCACCCTCGGGGCTGAGGGTATGTACCAGTAGCTATGTGCTTGATCTCTCTCTCTTTCTCGTGTTCTTGAGGTGGTACGATCTTGATGTATCGCGAGCTTTGCTATTATAGTTGGATCTCATGATGTTTCTCCCCCTCTACTCTCTTGTAATGGATTGAGTTTTCCCTTTGAAGTTATCTTATCGGATTGAGTCTTTAAGGATTTGAGAATGCTTGATGTATGTCTTGCATGTGCATATCTGTGGTGACAATGGGATATAATGTGATTCACTTGATGTATGTTTTGGTGATGAACTTGCGAGTTCTGTAACCTCGTGAACTTATGCATAGGGGTAGGCACACGTTTTCGTCTTGACTCTCCGGTAGAATCTTTGGGGCACTCTTTGAAGTTCTTTGTGTTGGTTGAATAGATGAATCTGAGATTGTGTGATGCATATCGTATAATCATACCCGCGGATACTTGAGGTGACATTGGAGTATCTAGGTGACATTAGGGTTTTTGTTGATTTGTGTCTTAAGGTGTTATTCTAGTACAAACTCTATGATAGATTTAATGGAAAGAATAGCTTCATGTTATCTTACTACGGACTCTTGAATAGATCGATCAGAAAGGATAAATTTGAGGTGGTTTTGTACCCCACAATAATCTCTTCGTTTGTTCTCCGCTATTAGTGACTTTGGAGTGACTCTTTGTTGCATGTTGAGGGATAGTTATATGATCCAATTATGTTATTATCGTTGAGAGAACTTGCACTAGTGAAAGTATGAACCCTAGGCCTTTTTCCTAGCATTGCAATACCATTTGTGCTCACTTTTATTACTTGTTACCTTGCTGTTTTTATATTTTCAGATTACAAAAACCTATATCTACCATCCATATTGCACTTGTATCACCATCTCTTCGCCAAACTAGTGCACCTATACAATTTACCATTGTATTGGGTGTGTTGCGGACACAAGGGACTCTTTGTTATTTGGTTGCAGGGTTGTTTGAGAGAGACCATCTTCAACCTACGCCTCCCATGGATTGATAAACCTTAGGTCATCCACTTGAGGGAAATTTGCTACTGTCCTACAAACCTCTGCACTTGGAGGCCCAACAACGTCTACAAGAAGAATGTTGCGTAGAAGACATCAACCCCCGAACACAGGGTCGGACTTAGGGTCGGAGAGCACTTGGATCTTCCCGGACCCGAACCGGTGACCTCGAAGATTTTACAAGCTCCGGACACAATCTTGGGTCGGGATTCAAGTTTTACCGCACCCACCCACCACAATCAATACTCTCCAAGCAATTCAGGCCCTCCAGAAATATATGACCTGATGAATGAACGACAGCAACCTCAGGAAACGGTCCACCACTTTTGGCCAGGTTCCTACTTATCAAAAAAAAGATTAAGGATTGCTGCGATGACGATGCAGTCTCGGACTTTCATCGCAATTGTACTGGAGGGAATTCGGAATGCCCTCGATCGCCGTCGCATACAATGTTTCACGGAACTATCACGCATTGTATAGAAGTACTGTGCAATGGAAAGAACATGGAAGGCCCAGAAAACCCAATTGGAACTCGCTGCCTTTAAGCAGTGCACTGCTCGGGAAAACGGATACACCCTTACGAGGTATCCGACCATAAGCCCGTCAGCAAGAAAAACAAACCCTTCGCAGGATACAGGTCCGCCCTTGACGAACTCCTCGACAAGCCCAGTCCGATACATACAACGCCAAGCACAGACCTAACTCACAGCCTCCGAGCATGTTGGGTACTCCGGCAGGTAGTTAAAAGTGGCGAGGCAATCCTCACCACTGCCACTCCAGAGAAGCACTCTCCGGAGCATGATGATTTTAACGTCCTTACAGTCTTCGAGACCTTCTCTTCAAATAATCAGCGTAAGAGGGCACTCCTCGACCTCGCCGAAGTCCACCAAGTAACCGCAGTGAGCCCATGGATCGACGCAGCAATAACCTTCACAGCTAACAACGAACCAAAGGCCCGACCAGTCCAATCTCCCGCCACATTAGTTCTACACCCAATTGTGGACGGCTTTCGACTTACCAAAGTGCTCATGGACGGCGGTAGTGGGCTTAACCTCATCTACGAGACACGCTCATCAAAATGTAGGTTGATAGAACACGCATCGAGCAAAGCAGTACCACCTTTCGAGGCATCATCCCCAGTCGAGAAGCACGATGTTCGGGGAGAATCAAACTTGACGTAGTATTTGGCATGCCTGAAAATTATAGGTCGTAGGAGTTGCTCTTTCACATTGCTCCCTTCAACTGCGGATATCACGCCATTCTAGGGAGGGGCACCTTTTCACATTTCCAAGACGTACCTCATTATGGGTACATGAAGCTTAAAATGCCAGGGCCCGATGGAATAATCACAGTTACAAGTGATCCGGGTAAAGCACTCTGCGACGAAAACAAAACCGCATCCTTGGCCCTCGAGGCACTATTCGAAGCCCTTGCAGCTGAAGAACTAACCACCCTAGGATCCACGTTGGACAAGGATGATGTGATTCTCGACAAGAGACCTAAACCCACCTCTTTCAATCCAGCAGATGAAATAGTTAAATTTCAAGTGCACCCGACGGATCCTAATAAAACAGCATCCATCGGAGCATAGATGGATCCGACGGTGGACGCCACCTTACGCGCGTTCCTACATGAAAATTGGGATATCTTCGCCTGGCATCCTTCGGACATGCCCGGGATCCCATGCAGACTGGCCGAACACAGCCTCAACATAATCAAAGGATTCAACCAGTCAAGCAAACGCTGTAGTGATTTTCCGAACCCAAACGACAATCTATGGGGGAGGATCTAGCCAAACTACTCGAGGCCGGGTTCATTGGAGAAATCAAATAGCCGGATTGGCTAGCAAACTTGGTCATGGTGCCAAAGAAGGACAAATCTTGGCACCTTTGCTTCGATTTCAAAGACCTCAATAAGGCTTGCCCTAAAGACCCTTTTCCGTTGCCCCGCATTGACCAGATTATTGATGCAACCGCGGGACATGACTCATTGTGTTTCCTCGACGCTTACTCCGGATACCATCAGATTAAAATGAAGGAGTCCAACCAGGCCGCAACGGCGTTCATCACCCCGTATGGGCCTTTCTGTTTCAACACTATGCCTTTTGGGCTTAAAAATGTTGGTGCCACTTACCAACGCATGATTCAAACATGCTTGGAAAAACAAATCGGCTAGACAGTTGAAGCATACGTGGACGACGTGGTCATCAAGACTAAACACATCGAATCATTGGTTGACAATCTCCACCTCACGTTCGACAACCTCAGAACATACGACATACTGCTCAATCTGAAAAAATGCGTCTTCAGTGTTCCAGCCGGAAAGCTACTAGGGATCATTGTCTCCCATAGAGGAATTGAAGCAAACCCAGCTAAAATCTGAGCCTTGTTGCAATTGACCATACCAACAGACTTAAAACCGGTCCAGAAGCTAGCAGCGTGCATGGCGGCCTTGAGCCGCTTTATCTCAGATTAGGAGAAAAAGCATTACCACTTTACAGACTGCTTAGACGCACTGACAACTTCGAATGGACAGATGCGGCCATAGCCAGATTGGAAGAAATAAAAACCTTATTAGCAGCCAACCCAATCCTAGCCGCCCCAAGTGTTGGCGAGCCTATGTTGCTTTATATATCCGCAACTCACCAGGGCGTGAGCCCCGTACTCGTCGTCGAGCGAGGGGAAGAGGGGCATAAATTCCTCATTTAAAAGCAAGTGTATTACGTATCGGAGGTCCTTACACCATGTAATCCTGATACCCTCACTACCAAAAGATAGCTTACGCGGTGTTTATGGCATCCCGAAAACTCCGTCACTATTTTCAAGAGTGTTCGATCACGGTGGCATCTGAAGTACCACTTAACGACATTATAAACAATAGGGACGCCACCAGACGCATAGCTAAATGGGCCACTGAGCTCTTACCGTTTGAAATAACATACAAGCCGCGCCGAGCTATTAAATCTCAGGTGTTGGCCGACATCATCGCTGAGTGGACGGAAGCCGAGCTCCCTAAGGAGTACAGTTCATACTCCAACTGGATCATGTATTTCGACGGCTCTAAGATGCTAGCCGGCCTCGGGGCTGGCATCATCTTGACATCCCCTACGGGAGACACAGTCAGTTACGTGTTGCAAATCATGTACACGGACTCTAATAACGCAGCCGAATACGAGGCACTTCTACATGGTCTCCGCATGGCTGTCTCCATGGGCATACAATGCCTAGAGGTGCTTGGCAACTCAAACCTCGCAATATCCCAGGTAAATGGAGAGTTCGATGCAAAAGATCCAAAAATGGCATCATATCGAAACACCGTATTAAAAAATATCGGCTCGGTTCGAGGGGCTTGAATTTCATCATGTCGCTCGAGACAGTAACCAGGCAGCGGACATACTCGCTCGAATGGGTGCCAAGCGCGACCCCATCCCACCTAATACCTTTGTGGAAAGGCTCTTTAAGCCATCCCTGGTATGGCAGGACGAGAGCGGAGATGCCAATACTGACCTAATCACGCCACCAGTAGCCGAACACAATACAGATATCATCGGGGGTTCGGGTACCTAAATAACACCCTCTACTCATGAGATCATGGCCGTTATTGCTCCATGGACCGAACCCTTCCTAGCCTACCTCAATAGGCAGGAGCTTCATCATGATCAAAATGAGGCTCGTCGCATAGTTCGGCACTGTAAAGCCTACAAAGTTCATGAAGGTGAACTGTACAAGAAAAGTACTACCAAAGTTCTCCAAAGGTGCATTTCTGAAGAGGAGGGGCGGCAACTCTTGGCTGAAATACATGTTGGTCTGGGCGGCCATCACGCCGCAGCTCGGGCCCTCGTAAGCAAGGCCTTTCGGATAGGTTTCTTCTGGCCAACGGCCCGAGCAGACGCACAAGCCCTTGTCCAACGTTGTGTGGGATGTTAGCTTTTCGCCAATCAAAGTCATAGGCCTCCAACTGCCTTAAGAACAATCCCCATAACTTGGCCCTTCGCAGTCTGGGGGCTCGATATTGTCAGACCCCTTAAAGGGGGAAGCCACAAAAAGAAATATTTACTGGTTATGGTGGATAAATTCACTAAGTGGATAGAGGCCAAACCAGTAAAAACGGCAGAAGTAGGGCCAGTGATTGACTTCATATCCGGTGTGGTACACCGCTATGGTGTCCCGCACAGCATCATCACTGATAATGGCTCCAATTTTAGAGGTGATGAGGTGAAAAACTGGTGTGCTAACTTGGGCATTAAACTTGACTATGCATCCATCTACCACCCTCAAACAAACGGTCAGGTTGAACGGGCCAATGGCCTGATAATGAGTGGCATTAAACTCAGACTGGTGCGCTCCCTAAGGGAGTCAGATAAGCACTGGGTCGAGGAACTCGATTTCATGCTCTGGGGGTTGTGGACTACACCTAATCGAACGACCGGATACACACCTTTCTTCATGGTGTACGACATAGAAGATGTCCTGCCCTGCGACATTATTCATGACTCACCTCGAGTGCGCATGTATGAAGAGTGAGAAGCCGAGCTCGATCGACAGGATGACCTAGACGGCCTTGAAGAGGAGCGCGATATTGCACGAGCCCGTTCCGCATTTTAACAACAACAGGCGAGGCGATACCAAAGCAGAGAAGTGCGGGCCAAGACATATAACATCGGCAACCTCGTCTTGTGTCTCCCAGAGAAGAAGAAGGATAAGCTCAAACCAAAATGGGAGGGCCCCTTCATCATAGATGAAGTTCTCACAGGAGGAGCCTATCGCCTTCGTAACACATCAGATAAAAGCCTTGAGCCGAATCCATGGAAGGCTGCTCGGCTCTGACAATTCTACGGATAGTTCGGTCGCACTCTTCTTATTTTTTTTACTTTGACTAGGTTCCTCTTTCTCCTCTCCTTCTTATTTTTCCTTCTTATATCCTAGGGTATGTTCAGATCTACCGAACTGTTAGGGGCACACATCTTCAAATGTGTTCACCCCACTATAACTGGGGGATTCTTTGACGAGCCTTATTATTAAAGGCTTATTGCCTATATTGTTTCCGTCGTTTGTTCTATACATCTTTTGCCATTATATGCACCTCTATGACTTAAGTTTTTGCCAAGCTGGGTTGCCTTGCTCCTTTGTTTATACCCTACGTTCCCGATTGTTCGGCTAGGGTGTAAAGGCAGCACCTCTGCGATTGTTATGCACAACCGAGTAATCCGGATCTATACCTCAGACGGGTGAAGCCGAAAGCTAGCATTCTTAAGGGAATAATTGGTCGGCAAGCAACGACAATTTGTTTACGTTTATGTAATTCTTCTAACAAATATGGGATAGGCTGCCCGTAATTCAGATCAAAACCTAGGCAGGCATAATTAAGCATGCCGACCCAAGGAAAGGTACCCTTAACGGAACTATTTTCCCTGGAAGATGTTACTTATGTTAAATAGTAATATAACATACCTCCCCGAACAAATTTTTTCTGTTTGAGCAATATGACCTGATTGTCTGGTTTCCGGACATACTGAATGTTTATTACATTCCAACATGGTATCCGGAAACACTCCAACTTCTTTGTTCGGAGGTTGAAGCCGAAGGCCTGCGATGACAAATTTTGACAAGTTCGGTTGGAGATAAGTTCGATGATAAAGTACATTGATACATGGAACCGAACGCCTACTCTTTATCTATGTCATCTATAAGACTATTTAAGCTACAGTCTTCTTGCGAATATTTCGCAGCTATCATCACTTGGTCATATACCAAGTTCACGGGATCTCTTTTCCGTCTGGTCCCCGAGGTCCAACTCGGGCCATATGATTCGGATGGATCCCGGTGTAGCGTGTTTTCACCATCGCCCATGCCTCTCCTGCACCTTCCCGGCATGCGGACGCCTTCCATAGCTTAAAACGGCGCCGAGCACCTTTGAACCGGTTTGCTAACCCGTCCATACTTTTTTGGAGGGGCATCGGATGGCCATAAGGCTCTGACCATACTCTTCATGGCTTTCCGGGCCCGCTCGTGCACTATAGACGGCTCTTTAAGAACGTCGCCCCAGAATCCGGATACTTCTTCTTCAGGACGTTCGATTAATAGACCTGTAAGAACAGCATTATAACAATCCGAATTACGGGATAATATGAGTCCCTTGGATGGTTCAAAGGTCATACCGAATATGCCGTCTTTCAACTTATTCTCTTTTTGTGCATCAGCTAATTGAGCCTTTAAGCTCTTTATCTCTTTGGATTGCTTATCCTTTTCCTCCTCGAGTTTGCTCTTTTGCTCACTGGTCATCGTGACTTTCTTCATTTCCTCTAGCTCTAAGGTGGCGGCATGTAGCTTTGTCCGGCTTGTTTCAAGCTCCTGACATATATATATATATATATTAAATCAATTGGTCTAAAATGCTTATTGTCTCGGGGACTCTTGATATATATATATATATATATATATATATATATATATATATATATATATATATATATATATATATATATATATATTAAATTTATACAAACCATTGCCTACATATCTTTTGAAAATAGGTGAGCTACTCCAGCAAGTCCGTCCCGGGCGGCTCGGATATATGCATCCATGGTGCTGAGGGCAGCAAATTCCTGCTCAGTAAAACTTGGAGCACGCATGGTCTCTTTCATTCATCGATGATTCATCACGCTCTCCACTTCGAATTTCTGACGGATACGTCATCCGAATCCTCATGGGGTGGATGAGTCGGTGTTGCATTTGTATTGGCTCTCGTCCCGGTCGATGAGCCCGGAGCAGGATTAGCTGATAATCGGCTAATTGGGCGTTTGGACACGGTTTGCGGTGTGCTTCTCCTGAAATAAGATGGGAGGAGAAGTATGATAATCTGGTCTTATACCTAGGAACATGTCAAAAGTTATACCTCTTTGATGAAGGAGGGGGCTCGGCGGTGCTTTCGGCTTCCTTTTGTTTTGAACGCTCGTGCTGCGTAGATGCTGCCTTCTTAGAGGCCGCTCTCGATGGAGTGCAGCTCGCTGAGCGCTGATCCTATAAAACACAGTTCAGTGTGATGGTGAGATGTGAGTGGGGGTTCCTTTTTTGAGGATGTTGTCGGTGTCAAAACCGGCGGATCTCGAGTAGGGGGTCCCGAACTGTGCGTCTAAGGTCGATGGTAACAGGAGACGGGGGACACGATGTTTACCCAGGTTCGGGCCCTCTTGATGGAGGTAATACCCTACTTCCTGCTTGATTGATCTTGATGAATATGAGGGTTACAAGAGTTGATCTACCACGAGATCGTAATGGCTAAACCCTAGAAGTCTAGCCTGTATGATTGTGATTGTCCCTATGGACTAACCCCTCTGGTTTATATAGACATCGAAGGGGACTAGGGTTGTACAAAGTTGGTTACAGAGAAAGGAATCTTCATATCCGAACGCCAAGCTTGCCATCCACGCAAAGGAGAGTCCTAACCAGACACGGGAGAGAGTCTTCTATCTTGTATCTTGACGGCCCATCAGTCCGGCCCACGTCACATAGGCCAGACACCCGAGGACCCCTTAATCCAGGACTCGCTCAGTAGCCCCTGAACCAGGCTTCAATGACGATGTGTCTGGCGCGCAGATTTTCTTCGGCATTGCAAGGCGTGTTCCTCCTCCGAATACTCCAAAGCAGCTCTCGAACACAGAGAACGTGTCCGGCTCTGTAAAACAAACACCACACCCACACATACAGAGTATAAATATTTCACGAGTCTAATCCACTGACAACTTTTGTAGCGTGACATCACGTCACCGCCCGGTCATTATTTTGAACCGTTTTTGGCCTTCTGCTCCATGTTTCAAGATGCGGCTTTATCGACACGTCTTGTCGAAGCAGAGATCGTGTCCCCTTATTACGGGATTTTCATCAATACGAGCATGGGTAATCCAACCGCTCCATTGGCACAATTCCTTGGGAATAGGCAAGTTTCAAGGCTTATGAGGAGGCGTTCATCGCCTTTACAAAGGGGCACAGACCCGTCTTTTTCTTCCTGAACTTTCCCAACCCCGAGCTCCAGCACCCAGGTTTCAACTTAATTGATCCAAGCCTCCCAGTCATGTCCGGACCCAGCCTCCAAGGCCGGTGGGTGGCCTCCTCTGTCACAGAGGAGGATATCACGAAGCTCCGAGCGGCAAGGTACCCGGCTGCGGAAATCCTCCACATGCTTCCTGCTAAGGGGCAGGTTATTCCTACACCTAGATCCGGCGATAGGGTCGTATTCATCTCCCACTTCCTTTGGGGGCTAGGGTTCGCTCTCCACCCCTTCGTTCGTCGCCTCATGTTTTATTATGGGCTAGATTTTCACGATCTAGCTCCGGACTCCTTTCTTCACATCCTGGCATTCATCGTCATGTGCGAGGCCTTTCTCCGCATTCCCCCACACTTCGGCTTATGGATCAACACCTTTAATGTGAAACCGAAGGTAGTCAACGGGGAGCAAGCGGAGTGTGGCAGTGCTATGGTGAGCAAGCTCGCCAATACTCCTCGGCCAAAGGGCTCCTTCACAGAAACTTCCAACCTATGGCAGCGGGAGTGGTTTTACATCACTGAACCCCGTGGTACCAAGTGGGCAGCTACACCTGCGTTCCGATCTGGCCCTCCGTTACGACTCGCGTCATGGATTAACAAGGGGCTGGACTGGGGACCAATTGATGAAGTGCAGACGCTACAAAGCCGTATCCGGAGTCCCCTTGAAAAGGACACCGGCCTCATCAACGTGATCCAGGTAATGCTAGTCCGCCGGTTCCTACCGTGACAGCGACGGCCTCTCCGCCTGTGAGAGTTCAATCCGGAAGGACCACGGACCCTTCAGCACTTCTTCGACACAACGCACAGAGGGATGTGGAAGTTATTCTTTGGGACCCGAAAACAATGGTCGGATACAACCGAGGACATCGGCCTCGACTGCAACCATCCGGATACCTCGGTAAGCACTCGACTCCTGAACACAGCTTAGTTAATTATCCCGTAACAAAATACTGAGAAACCTGACTCCGATCATGGCTGGATAAAGAAGGCAGAACGAATTAGGTGTTCGGCTTCACTCCCCAAAGACTCAGCTGATCATGTGTTCACAAGGATGCTGGCCCCGACACCGTATCAAGTGCCGGTGAAGGAGGCCCAGGAGGAGAGCAGAAAGGCCAAAGGTGGCCTCCCCTCGAAAGGTACACCGGACGCTATGTCCGGGGAGACTGGAACTCCCTCTTATGAAGACGAAGGGGAAGAAGAAGCTGATATCACTTCTCTCCATGGGAAGAAAAGGACTGCCACTGAAGATCTGGAGGTGGTGGATCCCAAGAGAGGGAAGGTATCCCTGTCAGCCAGTTCGGAACACGATGTTGCACAGTTCCTCCTTAAGGACAAGCCCTTAGCCGAATCGTAAGTGAACAAGGGTGTTTTAGAAATATCCCGTTCTTTTCAGGTTACAAGGGTAACATCTTAAATATATGTTTGCAGTCCGGCGCGCAGTCTTCCTCAACAGTCCTCCTCCTCGGGTGACCTGCTTTCGAAAATGATGGAAAGCGAGATGCCTCCACATGCTTCCTCGCCCCTTAGGGCAGACGACTTCGAGGTGTCATCCTGAAGGGTCTCCCCCGATCACCAAGTGGCGCGGGGGGCAATAAAGGCAGCGCCCGAAGGTGAGACTTCGGTCGTCAAGGGTCCGGGGAGTGCAGCCCCTACGGGGACCGACAAAAAGGCCCCGGACATCCGATTTACAGCCGAAAGCGACTCTAGGGTCAAGTAAACATATCCCTTCGAAGGGAGTTCATACTCCTGCAGCCGCTTCCAGGAGTCCAGAGGCGCTGGATACATTAATGAGCATGTTTCAGAATGCATCCATCTCAGAGGAACATCATACCTTGATGGGTATGTAGTTGAGAGGATTCTGTCCGCAAGAAGCGGATTGAATGAACCCTTCACGGGCCTACTAAGAGGCTTTGAGGTAGGCAATGTAATATCTTGACTACTCTTTACATGCAAAATGTGACTGTGTATAGATAGTAGCCCCTGATACTCTGGTCGGCTTCCACAAGGAGGCAATCAGAGGATCCAAAGATGTGCTCAGGAAATAACTTGAATAAATTAAAAAAACAGGTTGTTACGTCAATGACGACTGCCCCCACTGCGGAAGTTGCAGATTTAAAGCAAAAACTTGAGTTAGCGGATGAGGACATTACTCTTATTAACATGCGGTGATGTCTACTACGCAACCTTCTTCTTGTAGACGTTGTTGGGCCTCCAAGTGCAGAGGTTTGTAGGACAGTAGCAAATTTCCCTCAAGTGGATGACCTAAGGTTTATCAATCTGTGGGAGGCATAGGATGAAGATGGTCTCTCTCAAACAACCCTGCAACCAAATAACAAAGAGTCTCTTGTGTCCCCAACACACCCAATACAATGGTAAATTGTATAGGTGCACTAGTTCGGCGAAGAGATGGTGATACATGTGCAATATGGATGGTAGATATAGGTTTTTGTAATCTGAAAGTATAAAAACAGCAAGGTAACTATTGATAAAAGTGAGCACAATGGTATTGCAATGCATTGAAACAAGGCCTAGGGTTCATAATTTCACTAGTGCAAGTTCTCTCAACAATAATAACATAATTGGATCATATAGCTATCCCTCAACATGCAACAAAGAATCACTCCAAAGTCACCTATAGCGGAGAACAAACGAAGAAATTATTGTAGGGTACGAAACCACCTCAAAGTTACCCTTTCTGATCGATCTATTCAAGAGTCTGTAGTAAAATAACACGAAGCTATTCTTTTCGTTCGATCTATCATAGAGTACGTACTAGAATAACAACTTAACATACAAATCTACCAAAACCCTAATGTCACCTAGATACTCCAATGTCACCTCAAGTATCCGTTGGTATGATTATACGATATGCATCACACAATCTCAGATTCATCTATTCAACCAACACAAAGAACTTCAAAGAGTTCCCCAAAGTTTCTACCGAAGAGTCAAGACGAAAACGTGTGCCAACCCCTATTCATAAGTTCATAAGGTCACTGAACCCGCAAGTTGATCACCAAAACATACATCAAGTAGATCACGTGAATATCCCATTGTCACCATGTTTAAGTACATTGTCGGATTTCGGGTTCCGGCAGACCCTTGAGGTTCGAACTCTGGGGTGCGCACGGAGATCCAACCCTCCACCATCTCGTACCTCGCCGAATCGCAGGGACCTAAACTACTAGCAAGAACAACACAAGAGACGCAAGATTTATACTAGTTCGGGCCACCGTTGTGGTGTAATACCCTACTCTAGTTTGTGGTGTGGTGGATTGCCTCTGGGGCTGATGAAGAACAGTACAGGGAAGAACAGCCTCGCGAGGGTCTGTTCTTGGTGGGTGTGATGAACTGCTAAGTGGTGTCCCGTCGCTCTAGCTTGAGGATCGGGCCTCTATCTTTCTCTCTGGATTCCAAAATGCTGGATCCTTCTACGATGGTGGCTAGCTCTACTTATATAGACGAAGGCCCTGGGCCTCTTCCTAAATATTGAGAGGGAAGGGCGCCAACAATTGGCCATTTTGAAGGGGAACAACGGGTACACTTATCCTGACTAAAGTTGGTCCTCGCCTGCCAAAGGATCTGGTCATGACGCTTGCTTGGGCTCCACGATGACTCCCTTCCAGCCGTTGGGGCTGGTCTTGGTCTTGTTGCACCGAATCGGATGCCTTTGCTTGATGCTCTCGCCTGCGCTTGCTCCCTTTGCACCAAAGAGGAAAGGAGGACGCTGCGTGGCTGGCGCCCGACTGGCGCCCTTGGTCGTCATGGCTTGCGTCACGGGCACCTCGCGAGGTACGCTGCCTTGAACTCTCCGCCTCCTCATGAGCCAGCCTGACGAGGCCGCGGCTGAGGAAGCTCCTGGTCGTCCGCCCCGCGAGGCTTGGCCCCTCGCGAGGGTCTTGAGCTTGCGTTGATGAAGATGGGCTGTCCTGGGCCTCCTTTGAGCCACGTCGCAGGCCCAGGCAGGCAAGTCTGGGGACCCCCGTTCCCAGAATGCCGACAGTAGCCCCCGGGGCCATGATGCGCCTGAACTTGGCCGTGCAGAGAGGCGAAAGGGCAAGTGTGAAGCGTCGTGGGCCCTAACAGCCTGCGGCCTTGGGCGCCGCGTGGCGGTTGATTGGACGTGGGCACCTCTACAACTGCGCGGGTTGATAATAGAGCGGCATCTTCCTTTCTCCAGTTACTGCTCAGATCCCCTTTCTTGCGCCTCTCCTCCCTGCTTCCAAGACCTTCAGATCCACTCCACCTTCGTGCCCTAGCCAGTCATGGCTCCTCGCCAAACCCCGGCCGGAGCCTGGTACTCTCCTGCCTTGGACCCGCCGAATGTGTCAGCGGCGAGCCTTGCCCTGATGCGCCGGTTGGCGGAGGCGCAGGGCGTCAATGGAATGGCGGTGTTCAAGGCCGGCTCCTCCGCCCCTGAAGGTTGGGGGAGTACCTTCTTCCCGTTCTTCGCGAGCGCCATCATTTCTGGTCTGGCGCCTCCCTTCTCTGAGTTCTTCTTCTCCGTCCTCCATCACTACAACATCCAAGCTCTGCACCTCCATCCCAACTCCGTCCTTCTTCTGGCAATCTTCGCCTACTATTGTGAGGCCCATGTTGGGGTGAAGCCCTCGGTGGCCTTGCTGCGCCACTACTTCTTCCTCCGAGCCTCCCGTGGTTCCGCCTCCGCGTGCGTGAGCTTCGTCGCATACGGCGGAGCCATCGCCATTTCAAACCCCAGGAAGCGGATTGAGGGCTTCAGGAGCAAGTGTATCTTGGTGGATGCTTGGCGAATCCACCCTCGGCTGATCCTGCCCACGGGGCCCGCCAAGAGCACCGACGACTGGTCCCGAGCGAAGCTTGGATCCCAGCAGGCTGGTCTTTGGAGAAGATGGATGCAGATCTGAAGCCGACCGACGCAGCGGCGGCGAGGCTGACCGGTGCATCGCTGCTGAGGGAGTTCCTAGAGCACCAACTGGCTCCGCTTCGCCAGTACCCGCTTCCGATGTGGAGGCCTCACCCGAGCCCCGTGGCCCTAGCCGGCGAGGATCTGGCGATGGTCCTCCAGTCCTTGGTAGGGGGCGATGTGGCGAGACCGGAGGGCGCCCCCGCGCCCCTGTTTCTTTGCGAGGATTGGGAGCAGGTTGTGGGGTCCATGCCCGCCTTCAATGGGGATGGGCTCGTGCCCGCGGAGGCTCCGGAGGACCTGGTGGACGTGTCCTCTTCCGACTCCGGCGAAGAGGTGGAGGAAAGGGAGCCAGGAGAGGGGGTTGATTCGGGGGCGGAGTCAAGGGCTCCTTCCCTGCGGCGCAGGCCCTGCGTTCTCCGCCTCCCCGAGAGTGACGACGACGAGGATGAGGGTGAGCGGGGAGGCAGAAGCCTGCCCCCGATCCCGAAGAAGGACCGGACTGGGCTGGTCCCCTGCGGGTCCGCCCCGGCCCCTGGGCGGTCCACAGACGCGTCTCCTGCTCCTGGTCCCCTTGAAGCTGATCCCTGCAGCCGGCTCTCGGGCTTCAAGTATGGCCGGAGGCTGCTCGAGTCCACCGGCGACGACCTGTAAGTGCCTGCTTCCCGTCTTGATTATTGCCCTGTCGACTAGTTCTGATGTCCATGTTCTTCGGCCAGGCTGGCGCCCGCTGTCGGTGTCAAAACCGGTGGATCTCGGGTAGGGGGTCCCGAACTTTGCGTCTAGGCGGATGGTAACAGGAGACAAGGGACACGATGTTTTACCCATGTTTGGGCCCTCTTGATGGAGGTAAAACCCTATGTCCTGCTTGATTAATATTGATGATGTGTGTTATAAGAGTAGATCTACCACGAGATCAAAGAGGCTAAACCCTAGAAGCTAGCCTATGGTATGATTGTTGTTCGTCCTACGGACTAAAACCCTCCGGTTTATATAGACACCGGATAGGGTTAGGGTTACATAGAGTCGGTTACAATGGTAGGAGATCTACATATCCGTATCGCCAAGCTTGCCTTCCACGCCAAGGAAAGTCCCATCCGGACACGGGACGAAGTCTTCAATCTTGTATCTTCATAGTCTTGGAGTCCGGCCGATGATGATAGTTCGGCTATCCGGACACCCCCTAGTCCGGAACTCCCTCAGTAGCCCCTGAACCAGGCTTCAATGACGATGAGTCCGGCGCGCATGTTGTCTTCGGCATTGCAAGGCGGGTTCTCCTCCGAATAATTTATAGAAGATTGTGAACACCAGGATAGTGTCCGGCTCTGCAAAAATAAATTCCACATACCACCGTAGAGAGAATAATATTACACAAGATCAATCTGCTGACGTATTTTGTGGCGTGACATCGCACCACTACCAAGCCTTCACTCAAATTGTTTTTATTGTTCCACCTCAGCGCGTTTAGCGAAGCGGTTTCCTTGGCACGTCTTGTCGAAGCAGAGATCGTGTTCCCCTTATTCCGGGATTCCCATCAATACGGACATGGGTAACCCAACCGCGCCATTGATTGTGGCGCTTGGGGGATAAGCGAGTTTTACCAGGCCGATGGGGACACATGTTTCTGTCCGCCCATATAAGGGGATAAAGATCCAACCCTTTTACCTGCGCCTTCTTCCTCCTTGGCTTATCCATCTCCGCGAACTCGAGCTCCAGCGCCCAAGTCCGCACTTCTCACCTCAACCTTCTCCAACTATGTCTGAAGCGGGAGGCAAGTGGATGGCCTCCTCCATCACGGAGGGGCAGATCCAGAAGCTGCACTACGCCGGATATTTGTCCAGCAACATCGCGCATCGGCTCCCCGACGAGGGAGAGCTCATTCCCAACCCCAGGCCCCATGAGAGGGTAGTATTTCTTCCCCATTTCCTCCGCTGGACTGGGCTTCCCTTCATCCCTTTGTCCGGGGCTCATGTTCTACTACGGCCTAGATTTCCATGATCTGGCCCCGAATTTCATCCTCAACATCTCGGCGTTTATCATCGTGTGCGAGGCCTTCCTCTGCATCCAGCCCCACTTCGGCTTGTGGCTCAAGACTTTCAGTGTCAAGCCGAAGGTTGTGAAGGGCAGCCAAGTGGAGTGCGGAGGCGCCATGGTGGGCAGGATGTCCCACGTTACGTGGCTGGAGGGCACTTTCGTGGAAACCATCAAGGGGTGGCAATCGGGGTGGTTCTACATCACCGAGCCGCATGACCCTGATTGGGTAGCGGCCCCCGAATTCAGATCCAGCATCCCTACATGGCTCACCTCCTGGAGAGAGAGTGGCCGGATTTGGGGGAATTCGGAGGAGCTGACCGACTCAAGCTGTATCCGAAGCTGGTGGACAAGAAGCTCAAGCTTGTCAACGTAGTCCAGTCATGCTCATCCACGGATTCTCCCGTGCCAGCCGACGGGCTTCAACATGTGGGAGTTTGATCCAGCGCAGCACCAGACCCTGAGCGGGCTCTTCGACACTACGTACGAAGATGTCTGGAAGGTGCTATTCAAAGGCGCCGAAGCTCCCGCATCCGCTAACGAAGATCGCGGATTCAGCTCGCAGCGTCCAGCTGACGAGGTAAGTGATTTCACCACTTGTTTACCATAGTTTGGCTCTATGCGGGATCTAAACTCCCTTTACCTTTAACAGGAATGGCTGGCGAAGGCCGAACGGTTTATCTGTCCGGCCCCATTGCCAGAGGACCCAGCGGACGCCCGCCTAACGGGGCTGCTGGCTCCGGCACCCCACGTGGTGCCGGAGAAGAAGGCCAAGAAGACGGCCACGGGACTCGGAAGAGTTCCGTTTTCAGGTGCTATCGGATGATGAATCCGAGGCCGACTCCTCCCACCAAGGCGAGGAGGAGAAGAAAAAGCCTCCCAGCGGGAGAGAGAAGAAAGGAAGGCCTCCCCAACAAGGGAGGCGAAGAATCAAGAAGGAAAAACTCTTCCCGGACTTCTCTCGCCAACGCCAAAGATGACGACGAGGACTGGCCTCCAAGGCCAAGCCCTGGCGAGATCGTAAGTATCCGGACTCGAATAACTTCAAGGTTTTTCTTTTAGCCACATAATGTCTTTCTAATGCCGCATACAACCCTGCAGTCCGCCCAAGGATGATCTTCCCGTTTAAATCGGCGTGTCCACAGGTGCGTCGGATATGGATTCCCTTCCGACTGCCTCCACCCCCCGTGCCGCGGACGACGTCGAGGTGAGATCCCAAGAAAGGACCCACCAGGAGGAGGAGGCCCCAAAGGTGTCACGGGACACCCTCCCGGACTTCGCACCGGACTCAGCCCCGGAGGCCACAGTGGCTCCGGAGTCCGGCGGGCGACCCCTTCGTAAGAAGGGAAAGACCGTGACGCCGGCTGCCTCCGTCCAACCGGAGGTGCCGGATAATTTGCTGGAGGCGCTCAACGGCGCCTCCATCGTAGAGGAACACCGCACTGTTATGAGTGCGGTGATTCAAAAGGTTCAGCTCGCCAAGAGCGGGCTGACCGAAGCCTGCAGCAGCCTTCTAACAGGCTTTGAGGTAAGACATTTCAATATATGTAAATGGTACCGCATAGACGGTAGCCCCGATGCTCGGTTCGGTGTTCGGAAAGAAAAGCGGACCGAGGATCTTTAGAAAGATAAACGCAGGAGTCATATAAAATATATGTCAATATGGGATTGCAGGTGTCTTTCTGACCTCCATTCCAGACCGATCAAGGAGGTCAATACTTTGAAGGAAAACCTCGAGCACTCCGAGAACGAAGCTCGGCCATGCCAAGAAGCAGCTCGAGGAAACAGAAGGTGAGCAATACCTTATGAAAATTGTACCTTACATAAAAGGATTTGATTGCAAGAAAAATGACAAGGATAACGTGGGTATTGTAGGGGCCACTAACGAGGTGGCGACCACAAGGAGGCGGTGGCTGCGGCCGAGCATAATCTGACATGAGCACCTGAGCGAGAGAAGCAGGAGGCGCGGTGGCGGAGGTACAGCAAGAGCTCCGGGATCTCGTGAAAAAACATGAGAGCTTGGGCGTGACTCGAAGACTCGAGAGTCTGAGCTTGCAACGGCTCTTGAGAGTGCCAAAGCCGCTAAGGCCGAAGCCTACAAGGCCCTCCAGGAGGTTGAGGCGGTGAAGAAAGTAGCAGCGGGTAAGGCATTTTTCATGCAAAGTAAGCATGTGAGTGTTAATTACCTGTTGCTTACCCGAATTCGGAGCTCTCGAGGGGCGTTCGCAGATCTTCCTCGCAGCATGTCCGATGCTGCCGCATTCTCCGGGCGAGGAGGGAGCTCGGCGGAGAAGGTCTTCGGTCTCGGTATCTTTGAGGCGGACATCCGTGCCCCTAGCGACTAGCTGAAGCAGCTGGTCGAGCTCCACAAGGCGGCGAACAGGCCATGAAGGACCTCATAGTTCGGATGTGGCGAAGGAGGCCATGCACGGAGCTACTTCGGCCTGGTGCGGCGGTGATGGATGCGTGCCCGTGGGTAGAAGTCATCAAGCATTCTGCTTGTATTGAGGGTGCCCGTCGGGCCCTTGCCAGCGCAAAGGTGCATTGGGGCAACATGGATGCCGAAGCTTCGTGGACGGACCCGCCACGGAGGGCAAGGAGCATCGCACGCCCGAGATGTATTATAAGAGTGTCTTGAAGGCGCCCGCACTATTGCGGGTGAGTGCTCCAAAGATGTAATATTTGAGTAGACTCGCATTTTGTTATCTGTGCGTTGAAAACTTAGTTCATATCGCTAAGCAACGATTGTTAATTTAAAATATTACCTTCGTGTGGCTGTTTATCAAATCGAGAGATGGCAAGTCGTCGGCTTCAACCCCCATGCCACGAGTGTTGGGGTGTTTGGGATAAACTTGGCGCTCTTGTTCCCATTTTGGGTCCATCTAGGGGCGCTCAACACAACGAACAAGGCAACGGACTTATAATGCTTGAACACTCTCCTTAGCCATAGAATTCTATAATTTTAAATTTTGGCGAAGCCCCTAGTCTTCGAAGGCGAATTTGGGGCGCTATCACGCCTTGGCGGACATTATCCGGCTCCTCGCTCTAAGCGGCATAAGTCTTTAAGGACTACTTAAAAACCTAGCGAACAGCGACGGCTCTCGCCTCATCATGACGGTCAGTTTTAGCTTTCTCCAGGCGTTAACCCAGCCCGAATCTGGGGCGGAATCGCGATGGTTCTCCGGTGCTACCTTAGCCGATATAACAGAACGTAAGGTACCAAAACACGGGGCAGGGCAAACCCAACTATTGACCCAAGACATTATTGAGCCGATGCATGTAGTGCTATAAGTTCGGGTGCCGCACTTGTGAAAGTGTTCGGACTCATCACACCATAATCACGGGAACATAAGCCCTGGTGTATATTAGCCGTACCAAAGTGTACGGATGCAACATGCCGTGAATGAACATATGTATGAAAAAGAAATGAAATTATAAGCAAAAAGGTGCTGCATTGTTTTATTCAATAAGTGCTGCTACGAATGCGAGCGATACAAATAGTCACGATAAGCAAGGTATGGAACTATTAAACATGTCCCCCTCCGAGGGTAGGCTGCAGATTGGTGTATAAAATGCTCGTAATGGAGACCACCTGTATTCGTTGTAGCCTTTATCCTTCCACTCGCTGTTGCATCGTGAGTTCGGCAGGTCTGCTGCACGGACAGGCTTCGACAAGCGGAGTCTGTGGGTAAAAAGTAAAAGGTAAAAAGAAAAGAAAAGGAACGACACACTTGAGAGCCCTGGTGTGGTTGAGCCGCAGATCTGGTTTATCGTGTCGTGCCCCTCTCCCCATGCCCATAGTATCTTGAGGCGTAATGGTGTACGAAGGACCTGCTGACGTTCGCGGAGCTGGGGTTGGGGCCGCATCGCTGGCGTGCTCGGAACATGCCAGTGGTATTGTTGTAAGTTACTCCGGCGGCGCTTGGCTGTGTCCGGCCGCTTAACGGCGGACTCGAGAATTGCCTTAAGAGGCTGCATTGCACTTCGCCGCGAGAGCAGCTGTATGTTCCTCCGTGCGGAAGAGCGTTCAGTGTTTCCGTTGACCGTGATGACTCCTCGAGGGCTGGCATCTTGGGCTTGAGGTATGCGTAGTGCGGCACGCGTTGAACTTTGCAAACGCGGTACATCCGAGCAAGGCATGATAGCCGCTGCGGAACAGGACTATGTCGAAGATTAACTCCTCGCTTCGGAAGTTATCCGGGATCCGAAGACCACTTCTAGTCTAATTGAGCCTGTACAATTGGCTTCTACACAGGTATGGCGCCTTTAAAGGTCGTTTTGGTAGGTTTAATCCTTGAGGGTCTATGCCCATTTTGCGCCTTTGTATCCCGTAAAGCAGGTTCAGGCTGCTGCCGCCGTCCATCAGGACTCTGGTTAGGTGAAATCCATCGACGATTGGGTCTAAGACCAGTGCAACGAATCCACCGTGGAGGATGCTGGTGGGGTGGTCCCTTCGGTCAAAAGTGATCGGGCAGGAGGACCATGGATTGAACTTCGGGGAAACTGGCTCCATCGCGTAGACATCCCTGAGTGCATGCTTCCGCTCCCTTTTGGGTATGTGCGTTGCGTATATCATGTTCACCGTCCGCACTTGTGGGGGGAAACCCTTCTGTCCTCTATTGTTCGGCGGTTGGGTCTCGTCCTCGTCATCGCTACGCAGCCCCTTGTCATTGTTTTCGGCAATTAACTTGCTTGCCTGCTTGAATACCCAAGAGTCCCTGTTGGTGTGGTTAGCTGGCTTTTCGGGGGTGCCGTGTATCTGGCACAAGCGGTCGAGTATTCGGTCCAAATTGGATGGACCCAGAGTAGTTCTTTTGAATGGCTTTTTCCGCTGACCGGGTTTAGAGCCTCTGAATCCGGCATTGACTGCCGTATCCTCAATATTGTCGCCGTTAATGTGGAGTTTGTTTTTGTTACGACATGGCCTGCCATTTCGGTCCTTGAAGTCCGGACTGCCAGAATTTTTGCTGAGGTTGTTGCTGCGTGCTAGCCAGCTGTCTTCACCCGCGCAGAAGCGGGTCACGAGTGATGTGAGGGCTGCCATGGATTTCGGCTTTTCCTGTCCTAGGTGCCGGGCAAGCCACTCGTCACGGATGTTACGCTTGAAGGCTGCGAGGGCCTCCGTTGTCCGGACGGTCGACGATTTGGTTTTCTTGGTTAAGAACCGTGTCGAGAATTGTCCGGATGATTCGTCTGCTGCTGAATTATGTGGCTTAGGTCATCGCGTCGGTGGTCGCACATAAGTGCCCCGGAAGTTATCAAGGAATGCGGCTTCGGGTCCTCCCAGCTCCCAATTGACTCTGCGGCAAGCTGTTGAGCCAATGCGGGCTGGTCCTTTAAGCTTGAGGGGAGGTATTTGATGGCGTGAAGATCGTCACCGCGGGCCATGTGGATGTGAAGGAGATAGTCTTGATCCAAACCGCGGGGTCTGTTGTGCCATCATAGGATTCAATATTGACGGGTTTAAACCCTTGAGGATTTGATGATCCATTACTTCGTCATGTGAAGCATAGTGGGTGTCTGGCGCCTCTGTCTCGGGCGATATCACGACGGAGCTCAAAAGAGCTTGGTCTGTTTTGTCGGCCCGGCGGATTTATCAGTGTCCGCGCGACGGTTGTAAATCACGCATCCGTGGGCGCCACGCGATCCATAGATCGATCTTGATTGTCTTGCCTTATCCTCCAATATATCTCGCAGGTCCGGGCGTTCCCCTTTGGCCGTGTGCTTTTGAGCGATGCCGGGTGCGGTTCTAGTGAAGGGCCTAGAGGCCTCTCTGTCGCGACCACGGGGTGGTCGGTCAGCCGTATTGTCTCCTGGTGATGCGGGTTCGTAAGCCTCCTCCTCTAATCGGGGGAGCAGCTTGCGTTTAGGGTAGCTTTTGGAGGGGCATTCGAGCTCATGCTCTTCGGCCGCGAGGACTTCAGTCCATCTGTCGGCTAGCAGATCCTAATCAGCTCTAAGCTGTTGCTGCTTTTTCTTGAGGCTGTTCGCCGTGGCTATAAGCCTCGTCTAAAACGCTCTTGTTCGACGGGTTTCTCGAGCACGCATTTAATTCATCGTCGTCGAGGCTTGCTTCGTCTTCGGAGGGAGGCATGTAATCCTCTATCTCTTCTTCTGCCACTCTCTCGTGAGGGCTGGCGTCTCCATCTTCCTGCGCTGGATCTTGCTAGAGTGGATTGTCGTCGGCATTGTCCGGTGTATTGTTGTCTCCGGTGCCGGAATCTTCATTCTTGTTGTGGCGGGATTTAGAGCGGCGCCGCTGACACCGACGCTTGGGCTGTTTCTTGGAGGAGTCATCCTCCTCTGTTCCATCGCCGTTCCCATCTTTTGGGATGTCCACCATGTATATGTCGTATGTCAAGGTGGCCTTCCAGTGCCCTGTAGGCGCTAGGTCTTGGTCGTCTCTGGCACCGTCGTCCATACCATCGATGTCTTCGGAGTCGTAGTCTAGCATGTCGGTTAGATCGTCGACAGCGGCTACCAAGTGGGTGGTGGGTGGGCGTTGAATTTCTTCATCGTCCGCATCCCAACCTTCCTGACCGTAATTTGGCCAGGGCTCTCCGGATAAAGAGAGAGACTTTAGTGAATTCAGGATGTCACCAAAGGGCGAGTGCTGAAAGATGTCCGCGGCAGTGAACACCATGACGGGCACCCAATCGGATTCGATTGGCAAGGGCGCGGAGGATTCGGAGTCCGGAGAGGAGTCCGGCACCCTGGAGTCGAGGTCTTCGCAAAGGACAGGGATGGAGTTCGGCTCGATCGCCGTAGAGGTTAAAGCCCCCGAGGCGGTGTCCAACCACTCGTCCTCGATCGGGGAATCCGGCTCCGGATTAAGGGTCGGAGCGGACTCTGGTGCGGCCTCCAGGGCATTGTTCGGCTGCAGAGCTAGATCATGCCCATCGAGACAGTGCGGCGCGCTTGGCTGCGGCTCGAATCCGTCGAAGATCAAGTCCCCGCGGATATCGCCCGTATAATTCAAACTTCCAAATCTGACCTGATGGCCAGGGGCGTAGCTTTCGATCTGCTCCAGATGGCTAAGCGAATTGGCCCACAGTGCAAAGCCGCCGAATACGAAGATCTGTCCGGGGAGAAAGGTCTCACCCTGGACTGCGTCGTTGTTGATGATCGAAGCAGCCACCGGGCCTATCGGTGACGACACAGAGGAACTCTCAATGAAAGCACCAATGTCGGTGTCAAAACCGGCGGATCTCGGGTAGGGGGTCCCGAACTATGCGTCTAGGCGGATGGTAACAGGAGACAAGGGACACGATGTTTTACCCAGGTTCGGGCCCTCTTGATGGAGGTAAAACCCTACGTCCTGCTTGATTAATATTGATGATATGTGTTACAAGAGTAGATCTACCACGAGATCAAAGAGGCTAAACCCTAGAAGCTAGCCTATGGTATGATTGTTGTTCGTCCTACGGACTAAAACCCTCCGGTTTATATAGACACCGGATAGGGTTAGGGTTACACAGAGTCGGTTACAATGGTAGGAGATCTACATATCCGTATCGCCAAGCTTGCCTTCCACGCCAAGGAAAGTCCCAACCGGACACGGGACGAAGTCTTCAATCTTGTATCTTCATAGTCTTGGAGTCCGGCCGATGATGATAGTTCGGCTATCCGGAAACCCCCTAGTCCGGAACTCCCTCACCCATGGCGAAGAAGCTGAAGGGGGCTCCTGAGGCCCCATCCGTGGCGGTGCCTCTGCCCGAAAAAGAAGATGATCCCGACGCCCAGGCCTCTCCTGCCCTGGCGTCCTCGCGAGGCTCGGGCTGAGCTCTGCTGGGCGACTCAGCCCCCTTGGTCCAGCGACCTCGAGGTGCCCTTGCTTGGCGCTGCCTCCACTGTCGTGGGCGCCCGCTGGTTCCGCCTCGAGGCGCGATGGTTCTGCCGCCGCCATCTCCTCCTACTCCACCAACTGCTGTCTCTCGACTCCTCCACAGTCTGGATCGCTGCCGCTGAACTGGACCGGCTGCTGCGCAGAGATCTTACGGGCGCCGACCTCGCTTGGTGGCCGGGCGCTTGGAGCTGGCCTCTGGCTGGATTCGCGCCGACGCTTCGATTCGGGCGACGCTGGTCCAGGCCTCGACGGCTTGCGATGAGGAGAAGCAGGCTATTCGTGAGGCGAAGGTAGCCCGCGATGCTGCCCTGGGGGAGGCAGCCAGCATCCAAGGTCGCTGTGAGACGCTGGAGGGCGAGCTGAGGGGCCTGTAGAACCAGCTCACCGAGGAGGCCCGCCTCCGCCAGGAGCGGGAGGAAAGCATGAAGGCTCGCGAGGTGGCCGCCAAGGACCGGGAGGCCAAGCTGAAGAAGCGTCGTGACCGCCTTGACACGCTGGAGCAGGAACTGGAGGCGAGGAAGGTCGAGATGGATGCCAAGGCGCGGGTTCTTGCCGAAGATCGCGTGGCCTTCATGGATATGGAGGTGAAGGCTCGCGCCTTGCTGAGGGAGCTTTATGATAGCAGCCTGGAGAGCCCACTGGCCGGCGCAGAGGACGGCCCCGCCAAGCTGCTTCCCTTCCTGATTCGCGCTCTTGAAGATGTCTCCCTTGGTCTTGGCCCCACGGCTGAAGCCGAGGCACGTGTCTTGTCTTCTGCGGCACTGACGCGGATCCTCACCCACATCTATCTTCGCGATCGCAGTGTCGACATGGACAGCCTGCTGGAGCCGGCAAGCGGCGAGCATGCAGCTGCCGCTGCCGAGGCTGTGAAGGGTCGCGCGGAGGCTCTGTTGGGGAAGTTCCGGGCCTTCAGCACCAAGCCGAAGCGAGGCGCTGCCGGCCCGCCTACTTCACGAGGCGAGCCCACTCCGCGCTGCTCCACCGCCGACAAGTGACTCCGTTGTGGCTCCTGTCTTGCTTTTAATTCCTGCACGTGTATCATGCCTCGGGGAGGCGTTTAGACTTGCGTTTGGTATTGCGATAACTGTGTGGACTGTAATATTTGCTTTTGAATTCCTTGAAATTTGTGCTTCCTACTTGCTTATGTTCTCGCGGCAGAGAGTCTGCCCACAAGATACCTCAGCCGCCGTTAGCCCCGACCGGAAACTAGGACGTGACCAAGGAGTGAGGGGCTACGTGACAAGTTAGGCTCCTGAGTCGCGATGCTCAGGAGTCCCCCTTGGCGCACGAACAACAAGTAGGGAGGTGAGACGCGGGCGGACCCACCGTTCTACGTCTGCAGAGCCCGGCCCCGCGCATACCTCAACCGCCATTAGCCTTTCGGAACTAAGGGGTGAGGGGCTACGTGACCAGTTAGGCTCCTGAGTCGCAATGCTCAGGAGTCCCCCTTGACGCTCAAACGGCATGCATACCTTGGCTCCGCTCGGGGAGTGACGTGCGACGAACCAGGCCCGAGGGGCTGGGCTGGGTGGCGGCGTCTGGCGTGACTCAGGCGCAGCCCGTGCAGCCAGCCTCGGCGCGCTCCCGAGGGAGGCGCAGACGAGGCCGCACATCGAGCTCTGGGCTCCCTGAGGTTGATGCGACCCGAGGCCACCTCGCTTGTTTATCACCAGCGAGAGCATAGCGCTTCGCATGACGCGCACGGGCATAGCAGCTCCTCGGCAGGTGTCGTCGGCCAACAAGGAGCATGGTGCTTCCACCGAACGTGGGGGGGCTCCCCTCGGGAGGAGCCCAGGCGTATACAGCCCCCGACACGTGGCTTGCACGGTAGGGCTGGACGAGGTGTATCTGGCACCCGTGAGCCAAGCAGGACTCACGAGGCCCTACCTCAAGACGGGTTGCGCTGGCTCTGGGCCTTATCTTCGAAAGTGTGTTCCTGCAAATTTGGCCGATGCGGTGCTCACGTCTTGGTCCCGCTTCGGGCTGGTCTCAGGCCGTCGGCCGGCAAGCTAGGTCGCGATGCCATGGACAAGACCAGAGGGTGAGGGCCGAGGGCCGGTAGGAGCCCTCGGTCGCGATGCTCGTGCACCCCCTTTAACGCTGCAAGCTAGGTTAGATGGCGCAACTCCACGCCCTCGGTCCGGCTCGGTTGGTCTCACCATCGCCGGCAAGCCAGGTCGCGATGCCATGGACAAGACCAGAGGGTGAGGGCGGAGAGCGGTAGGAGCCTTGAGTCGCGATGCTCGTGCACTCCCCTTAACGCAGCATAAGCTGGGTCGACGCAGCAACTCGTCCTCGGGTCCGGCTCTCGGGCTGGTCTCAGGCGTCGCTGGCAAGCCATGTCGCGATGCCATGGGCAAGACCAGTGGGTGAGGGCCGGAGAGCCGGTAGGAGCCCTGAGTCGCGATGCTCAGGCACCCCCCCTTTAACGTGCAAGATTTCGCCACCCAGGAAAAGGCACCAAATAACAAGCATGGTGGAACGAGAGCATAATCCTAAGGAAAACGCATGGAGGATACATGCACCTGGGGCGGCCCGAGCGGCTTGGGATGATGCAGCCCGAGGGGCGCCCAACAGGATAAGCTAAAGATATGAAATAAAGGGATACATGCCATGTGGACGGACCCACGCGCCACAGGAATAATGCGGCCCTGAAGGCGCTCCCAGCCGGAAATAAAACTTAAGGATGTCACCTGGTGATGTTGGGGATGAAGGGTTGTTGGTGTAGCAGACTCGGTGGGCTGCGGGAGCCGATACTCACGAGCCCCTAGGCCCGAGGGCCTCGGGAGGCTCCGGAGGCGCCGGCGGCACCTCATGGGCCATCTCCATCTCCGCCAGGGCTGCGGCGTGCCTGACCTCTTGAGCCTCCAGGATGGTCCTCATGAGTCGCTGGTGCGCAACAGCCGCGTTTGGCAGGCCATAAGGCATGTGTACGTAGCTGTGGGGCAGACCCTCGCAACGTCCCACTCGCGAGGGCCAGAGGCGCTCTTGAGATGCGGCTCGGTTGAGCCCTGGTATGTCGATGCAGACGCGCAGCCCACCATCCTCGCCTGGATGGGGGCCACAGCTGAGTGGCGGCGGCTGCCCTCATGACCCTTGACTCCTGTAGCTCTGAATGGCCTTGCTGATGAACTCTTCAGGTTTTTGTCCTCCTGGTCTTGCTCCTGCTTGCGGGAAACGTGCTTCGAAACACGCCTCCACGTGGTGCCCAAGCGCCTCCCTTGAGACCTTGGCGAGGTCGGCGACCCTCCAGGGGAGAGCCCCCGAGCCCTGCCTGAGGAGGGCGCCGGGCGCACTTTCCTATGCGATGGAAGGAGGCTCCCCCTGGCCTGGTGCGGACCCTGAGGGGCCTGTCTCTTGAAGAGCCGGGCCAGTCGATGTCTTCTTCTTCTTGGGTGCTGCCTCGAGAGGCATCCTGCTGCTGTGGTGCTGGTCTTCCAAATGATGCGGCTGAAAAGCTCGCTCATGGGGAGCACACTGCATCTCTCTCTTCACGTGGGCACCGTGATGACTCCGCCGCTTCGGCATCTTGAGGATGTTGTAGCCATGGTGGGTTACGCCATGAATTTGGCCAACGCTGGGTACCCGAGGAGTGTGCGACGTCGAAGTCGATGAGCTCGGTGTGGTAGTTGTCGCAGGCCCCGAAGGTGACAGGAAGGCGGACCTACCCGATCGGGACCGTGGAGCCGTCGGTGACTCCGGAGAAAGGCTTGGTTGGCTGGAGCTGACTGTAAGGCACTTTAAGATTGTTGAATGTCTCCACGGACAGGACGTTGAGCCCTGCTCCGCCGTCGATGAGGGTCTTGGTGACTAGCACATTGCTGATGATTGGGGAGCAAAGCATCGGAAGAACTCCGGCTGTGGCTGCGCACTTGAGCTGATCCGCTGAGCTGAATGTGATGGCGCACGCCGACCACCTGAGAGGGCGCGTGGACTCGAGCTTGGGGAGGACTGCATTCACTTCACGGGCGAACTGCTTGAAGATGCGGTGAGAGGCTGGGGCTTGAGCTCCGCCCAGGATGCAGGCGATCGCACGCGCTTCCTGGAAGCCCCCAGCCCCCTCGTCCTGATGACGGTCTTGACTCTCCTTGGTGGCGGCGGCAGCGGAGGGAGGCCTGCGTTCCTCATGGACGATCCTCACGAGGCTGATCCCTCCAGCCCCCCTCGCGAGGTGGGTCTTGCCAGCGGTCCTCGCGAGGTTGGTCGCGCCACCCTTGGCGCGGGCCGCGTCTTCCCAGCGTCCCCGCATTCCTTCCTCCTCCTCGTCAGAGCCCGCCGCTGCGCCGGGCGTCTGCCGACCCTTCCTTCAAGCACGCCCGGAGCTCTTGACATTCATTGGTGTTGTGGGTGTGGAGGTCGTGGTACACGAGCATCGGCTGCCCTTAGAGGACTCGGGCTGATCTCTGCCTCGCTTGGTGTCTGGTTCGGCCGCGAGCACGGCAGCCCCCTTGCGCTTCACGTCCTTCGCCTTGGACTTCTTCTCTTCGGGATCCGCGGCAGGCAGCTCGAGGAGGGAGAGGCGCCCCTCCTCAGTCCTGGCGCACTTGGTCGCCAAGTTGAACAGCTCCAGGGAGGTGCACAAATCTTTATGCATCGCCAGCTCCTCCTTCATCTTGACGTCGCGCACGCCGTCGGAGAAGGCAGAGATGATGGCCTCCTCCGTTACCCTGGGGATCTTGAGGCGTGCGTTGTTGAAGCGCTGGATGTACTTTTGCAAGGTTTCCCCTGGCTGCTGCTTGATCCGGCGCATGTCGCTCACGGCGGGGTGCCGGTCGCGAGTACCTTGGAAGTTTGGCGATGAAGCGAGTGCGCATATCGGCCCAGGAAGAGATCGTGCCTGGGGCCAGATTCAGGAGCGAGGTGCGTGCTCCGTCCTTGAGCGCCATGGGAAACAAGTTCGCCATGACCCTTTCGTCCCCGTTGGCAGCCTCGATGCCCAGCTCGTAGAGCTGGAGGAACTCCGTAGGGTCAGCCGTGCCGTCGTAGCGAGGAGGCAGGTCTGGCTTGAACTTGGCGGGCCACGCGACGCTGCGCAGCTCGGTGGTGAAGGCGCGGCAGCCCGCCGTGGCCGCGGGGGGCCTCGGACGGCAGAGAGCTTGGTGTTGCAGGCCTCCCTGCTCCACGGCCGGGGGCAGCGCAGGGTCTTGACGTGCTGGAGCGGGGAGCGCTCGGGCAGCTTCTTGCGGGCGAGGAACTTCTTGGCAGCTCTGCTCTTGCCGCGCCGGCGCCTGGCGGAGCGGGTTCCGCCCAGGGGCCGCGCACCTTGGGGCCAGGGCACCGTCTTGAGGAGGAGGCGGCTGAGGCACCCCGGGAGCTTCATCGCCCGCGCGGGGCGGGGTGCGGTGCAGCAAGGCGGACGGCGCGGGGTTGCCTCCCGCAGTGCGAACGAGCTCGGCGACGTGGTCGAGCCATTCTTCACCGACGTCGTCGACGGGGCGGTAGCGCAGGAGCTCGTTGGCCGCGATGAGTGCAGCTCGGGCCTCCATGGCCGCGCGGGACGCGCGCGACGAAGAACCAGCGGGGGTGAGCGAAGGCCTGGCGGTGCGGCCGTCCCTCCTTATGGACGGGTGCTGGGACGACGCTTGCTGCTTGTTCCCCGCCGGGCCGGTGGCGGCATTGACAGCGGGTGACGGGGAACGACGAGGACGCCCGCCGACGGGAGCCGTCTGGGCGACATGGGAGGCGAGGGCGGCTCGGCGCCGGCCGCTGGGCCCGACGAAGCGCCGACATGGTTGCGGTGGTCGGGAAGAACCAGCGATTTAAAGGCAGATTCCGCGCACCTTCACCGCGCGCAAATGTCGGATTTTGGGTTCCGCAGACCCTTGAGGTTCAACTCGCGCGCGGAGATCCAATCCTCCACCGCCTCGTACTCGCCCAATCGCAGGGACCTAAACTACTAGCAAGAACAACACAAGAGACGCAAGATTTATACTAGTTCGGCCACCGCTGTGGTGTAATACCCTACTCTAGTTTGTGGTGTGGTGGATTGCCTCAGGGCTGATGAAGAACAAGATAGGAAGAACAGCCTCGCGAGGGTCATTCTTGGTGGGTGTGATGAACTGCTAAGTGGTGTCCCGTCGCTCTAGCTTGAGGATCGGGTCTCTATCTCTCTCTTTGGATTCCAAAATGCCGGATCCTTCTACGATGGTGGCTAGCTCTGCTTATATAGACGAAGGCCCTGGGCCTCTTGCAAAATATTGAGCGGGAAGGGCGCCAACAATTGGCCATTTTGAAGGGGAACAACGGGTACACTTATCCTGACTAAAGTTGTTCCTCGCCTGCCAAAGGCTCTGGTGATGACGCCTGCTTGGGCTCCACGATGACTCCCTTCTAGCCGTTGGGGCTGGTCTTGGTCTTGTTGCACCGAAACGGATGCCTTTGCTTGATGCTCTCGCCTGCGCTTGCTCCCTTTGCACCAAAGAGGAAAGGAGGACGCTGCGCGGCTGGCGCCCGACTGGCGCCCTTGGTCGTCATGGCTTGCGTCACGGGCACCTCGCGAGGTACCCTGCCTTGAACTCTCCGCCTCCTCATGAGCCAGCCTGACGAGGCCGCGCCTGAGGAAGCTCCTGGTCGTCCGCCCCGCGAGGCTTGGCCCCTCGCGAGGGTCTTGAGCTTGCGTTGATGAAGATGGGTTGTCCTGGGCCTCCTTTGAGCCACGTCGCAGGCCGCAAGCAGGCAAGTCTGGGGACCCCCGTTCCCAGAACGCCGACACACATGCAAGACATACATCATGTGTTCTCAAATCCTTAAAGACTCAATCCTATAAGATAACTTCAAAGGGAAAACTCAATCCATTACAAGAGAGTAGAGGGGGAGAAACATCATAAGATCCAACTATAATAGCAAAGCTCACGATACATCAAGATCGTGCCGAATCAAGAAAACGAGAGAGAGTTAGAGAGATCAAACACATAGCTACTGGTACATACCCTCAGCCCCGTGGGTGAACTACTCCTCCTCGTCATGGAGAGCGCCGGGATGATGAAGATGGCCACCGGTGAGGGATCCCCCCTCCGGCAGGGTGCCAGAATAGGGTCCCGATTGGTTTTGGTGGCTACAAAGGCTTGCGGCGGTGGAACTCTCGATCTAGGTTATGTTTTGGGGGTTTCTGTATTTATAGGAATTTTTGGCGTAGGTCTCACGTCAGGGGGGTCTCCGAGTCGTCCACGAGATAGGGGGCGCGCCCAGGGGGTAGGGCGCGCCCCCCACCCTCGTGGACAGCTCGGGACTATTCTGGCCCAACTCTTTTACTCTGGGGGCTTCTTTTGGTCCATAAAAACTCATCAAAAATTGGCATGTCAATTGGACTCCGTTTGGTATTCGTTTTCTGAGATACTCAAAAACAAGGAAAAAAACAGAAACTAGCACTGGGCACTAGATTAATAGGTTAGTCCCAAAAATCATTTGAAATAGCATATAAATGCATATAAAACATCCTAGATGGATAATATAATAGCATGGAACAATAAAAATTATAGATACGCTGGAGACGATCAAGCATCCCTGTGCTTAATTCATGCTCGTCCTCGAGTAGGTAAATGATAAAAACAGAATTTTTGATGTGGAATGCTACCTAGCATAATTTTCAATGTAATTTTCTTTATTGTGGCATGAATGTTCAGATCCGAAAGATTCAAGACAAAAGTTTAATATTGACATAAAAATAATAATACTTCAATCATACTAACCAAGCAATTATGTCCTCTCAAAATAACATAGACAAAGAAATCTCATCCCTACAAAATCATATAGTTTGGCCATGCTTCATTTTTGTCACACAAAATGCTCTCATCATGCACAACCCCGATGGCAAGCCAAGAAATTGTTTCATAACTTAGTATTCTCAAACTTTTTTCAACTTTCACGCAATACATGAGCGTGAGCCATGGACATAGCACTATGGGTGGAATAGAATATAATGATGGGGGTTGTGTGGAGAAGACAAAAAAGGAGAAAGTCTCACATTGACGTGGCAAATCAACGGGCTAGGGAGATGCCCATCAATTGATGTCAATGCAAGGAGTAGGGATTTCCATGCAACGGATGCACTAGAGCTATAAGTGTATGAAAGCTCAACAAAAGAGACTAAGTGGGTGTGCATCCAACTTGCTTGCTCATGAAGACCTAGGGCATTTGAGGAAGCCCATTGTTGGGATATACAAGCCAAGTTCTATAATGAAAAATTCCCACTAGTATATGAAAGTGACAAAATAAGAGACACTCTATCATAAAGATCATGGTGCTACTTTGAAGCACAAGTATGGAAAAAGGATAGTAGCATTGTCCCTTCTTTTTCTTTTCTTTTTTTGGAATTTCTTTTTTTGCCTTTCCCTTTTTTATTTGGCCTTTTTTGGGGGAAATGCTCTATTAATGATGATCATCACACTTCTATTTATTTAGAACTCAATGATTATAACTCGATACTAGAACAAAATATGACTCTATATGAGTGCCTCCGGTGGTGTACCGGGATGGGCAATGAATCAAGACTGACATGTATGATAAATTATGCATGATGGCTTTGCCACAAATACGATGTCAACTGCATGATCATGCAAGGAAATATGACAATGATGAAGCGTGTCATAATAAACGAAACGGTGGAAAGTTGCATGGCAATATATCTCGGAATGGCTATGGAAATGCCATAATAGGTAGGTATGGTGGCTGTTTTGAGAAGATATAAGGAGACTTATGTGTCATAGAGCGTATCATATCATGGGGTTTGGATGCACCGACGAAGTTTGCACCAACTCTCGAGGTGAGAAAGGGCAATGCACGGTACCAAAGAGGCTAGCAATGATGGAAGGGTGAGAGTGCGTATAATCCATGGACTCAACATTAGTCATAAAGAACTCACATACTTATTGCAAAAATCTACAAGTATGAAAACCAAGCACTACGCGCATGCTCCTAGGGGGATAGATTTGTAGGAAAAGACCATCGCTCGTCCCTGACCGCCACTCATAAGGAAGGCAATCAAAGAAACACCTCATGCTTCAAATTTGTTACACAACGGTTACCAGACGTGCATGCTACGGGACTTGCAAACCTCAACACAAGTATTTCTAAATTTCACAATTACTCAACTAGCGCGACTCTAATATCACCATCTTCATACCTCAAAACAATCATCAAGTATCAAACTTCTCATAGTATTCAATGCATTCTATATGAAAGTTTTTATTATATCCCTCTTGGATGCCTATCATACTAGGACAAAATTCATAACCAAAGAAAATTACCATGATGTTCTAAAACTCTCAAAATAATATAAGTGAAGCATGAGAGTTCATCTATTTCTTCAAAATAAAACCACCGCCGTGCTCTAAAAGGATATAAGTGAAACACTAGAGCAAATGACAAACTACTCCGAAAGATATAAGTGAAGATCAATGAGTAGTCGAATAATTATGCAACTATATGAGGACTCTCTAACATTTAAGAATTTCATATCTTGGTATGTTATTCAAACCGCAAGCAAAACAAAAGAAAATAAAATGACGCTCCAAGAAAAACACATATCATGTGGTGAATAAAAATACAGTTCCAAGTAAAGTTACCGATGAACGAAGGAGAAAGAGGGGATGCCATCCAGGGCATCCCCAAGCTTAGGCTCTTGGTTGTCCTTGAATATTACCTTGGGGTGCCTTGGGCATCCCCAAGCTTAGGTTCTTGCCACTCCTTATTCCATAGCCCATCGAATCTTTACCGAAAACTTGAAAACTTCACAACACGAAACTTAACAGAAAACTCATAAGCTTCGTTAGTATAAGAAAATAAATCACCACTAAGTTACTGTTGTGAACTCATTCTTAAATTAATATTGGTTTAATATCTACTGTATTCCAACTTCTCTATGGTTCATACTGTCGGGCGCTTACGGGAACGGGGTCCCTGCACTTGCTCTGCCCATGGCTCTGCGGGCGTGGTTCAAAAGGGGGCCCATCACGGCCCATCTTCATCAAGACGAAGCTCAAGACCTCGCGAGGGGCCTGATGATTGCGGGCGGACGACAGGAGCTCAGCGCGGCCTCATCAGGCTAGCTCATGATGAGGCGGAGAGATCAAGGCGGGTACCTCGAAGGTGCCCATGACGCAAGCCATGACGACCAAGGGCGCCAGGCGGGGCGCCAGCCCGCAAGAAGGTCCTCCTTTCCTCTTTGGTGCAAAGGGAGCAAGCGCAGGCGAGAGCATCAAGCAAAGGCGTCCATTTTGGTGCAACAAGACCAAGACCAGTCCAACGGCAGGAAAGAAGTCATTGTGGAGCCCAAGCCGGCATCACCACCAGAGCCTTTGACAGGCGAGGACCAACTTTAGTCATGATAAGTGTACCATATGTTCCCCTTCAAAATGGCCAATTGTTGGCGCCCTTCCCGCTCAACATTTCGGAAGAGGCCCATGGCCTTTGCCTATAAATAGGGCTAGCCACCCACAGGGTAGGGACACGTTGAACCTAGAGAGATCTGGAATCGGCAGAGAGATAGAGGGAAGCGAGTGAACTCCCCCTAGAAGTTCATCGCACCAGCCAAGTACAGACCCTCGCGAGGCTGTTCTTCTTTGTATTGTTCATCACCATCAGCCCAAGAGGTAATCCACCACACCACAAACTAGAGTAGGGTATTACACCACAATGGTGGGGCCCGAACTAGTATAAACCCTGTGTCTCTTGTGCTGTTCCTTTCGTAGTTTAGATCCTAGCGAGGTGGCAGGGTGCAGGTAGGTGGAGGGCGAGATTCCGCAACACCCCAAAGAGTTCGAACCTCAAGGGTCTGCTGAACCCGAATCCAACATTTGGCGCGCCAGTAGGTGCGCCGTGATTCGCCTTCCGTCGCCCTGTTCTCCGCCGACCACCGTGATCCATGTCCGACGCCTCGGGCTGCAAGCCGAGCGCCGAGCCGCCTCGCTTCCTGCGTCTCCTAGACGGCTCCGCCGGCGGGCGCCTCGCTGTTCCTCGTCACCTGCCGTCAACGCCGCCACCGCCCGGCGGGGAACAAGCAGCAAGCATCGCCCAAGCATCCTCTCAGAGGCAAGACGGCCGCACCGCTACCCCTCGCCGCCCGGCTGGTTTTTCGTCTCGCTCGCTCAAGCGCTTATGGAGGCTCGAGCTGCGCTATCGCGCAAACGAGCTCCTGCGCTACCGCCTGCCGACGACGTTTATGAAGAGTGGCTCACCACGTTGCCGAAGCTCGTCCGGCCGCAGGGGCTCTCCGCGCTCGTCCCCGCTGCATCAACCCCGCCTGCGCGGGCGACGAAGCTCGGGCGCCGCCGCCTCCCCAAGAAGGCGCCTGCCCTAAGGCGCGTGGTCCTCGGGCGGAACCCGCCCGTCCGGCGCTTAGCGCGGCAAGAGCAGAGTTGTCGAGGCCCTCGCCTGCAAGAAGCTGCCCGAGTGCTCCCGCCCAGCTCGCCGCGACCACGCCCTGCTTCGCACGCTAAGACCCAGCTACTCCCAGCTGCAGCGCGACGGGGACCCGCAAGACCAAGCTCTTCGTCATCCAAGGCCTCCGTGGCCACAAAGAGGCTGCCGAGCCTTCACCCCGAAGGCAAGCAGAGGCAAGGCGGGTCTGGCAAGTTCAAGCCGGACCTGCCTCCTCGCTACGACGGTACGGCCGAACCCGCAGAGTTCCTCCAGCTCTACGAGCTGGGCATCATAGTCGCCAACGAGATGAGAAGGTCATGGTGAACTGGTTTCCCATGGCGCTCAAAGACGGGGCCCCCACCTGGCTCCTGAACCTGGCCCTTGGCACGATCTCCTCCTGGGACGAGATGCGTACCCGCTTCATCGCCAACTTCCAAGGTACTCGCGACCGACCACCCGCCGTGAGCGACATGCGCCGCATCAAGCAGCAACCAGGAGAGACCCTGCAGAAGTACATCCAGCGCTTCGACAACGCACGCCTCAAGATTCCCAAGGTGACCGAGGAGGCCATCATCTCCGCCTTCTCCGACGGTGTGCGCGATGTCAAGATGAAGGAGTAGCCGGCAATGCATGAAGATCTGTGCACTTCCTTGGAGCTGTTCAACTTGGCGACCAAGTGCGCCAGGGCCGAGGAAGGGCGTCTCTCCCTCCTCGAGCTGCCAGCCGCAGACCCGGAAGAAAAGAAACCCAAGGTCAAGGACGTGAAGCGCAAGGGGGCTGTCGTGCTCGCAGCAGAACCGAACACCAAGCGGGGCAGAGATCAGCCCGAGTCTTCCAAGGGCGGCCGGTACTGCGTGTACCACGACGTCTACACCCACAACACTAGTGAATGTCAAGAACTCCGAGCCATGCGAGAAGGGAGGATCGGCCGACGTCCCGACCGCAGCGACCGGGGCTACGGCCGAGGAGGAGGAAGGAACGCAGGACGCTGGGAAGACCGCGACCCTCGCCAAGGATGGCGCGACCAACCTCGCGAGGATCGCTGGCAAGACCCGACTCGCGAGGGAGGCTGGAGGGATCAGCCTCGCGAGGATCGCCCGCAAGGCAACGCAGGCCTCCCTCCTCTGCCACCGCAGCCAAGGAGAAATGAAGACCATCATCAAGACGAGGGGGCTGGGGGCTTCCAGGAGCCGCGCGCGATCGCCTGCATCTTGGGCGGAGCTCAAGCCCCAGCCTCTCAACGCATCTTCAAGCAGTTCGCCCGCCGGCGAATGCAGTCCTCCCAAGCTCGGCCACACGCCTCAGTGCTCGGCATGCACCATCACGCTCAGCTCAAATGGATCAGCTCAAGTGTGCGGCCACAGCCGGAGTCCTCCCGATGCTTTGTTCCCCAATCATCGCGAACGCATAGTCACCAAGACCCTCATCGATGGCGGGCAGGGCTCAATGTCCCGTCCGTGGAAACGCTCAACAATCTCCAAGTGCCATACAATCAGCTCCAGCCGACCAAGCCTTTCTTCCGGGTCACCGACGGCTCCACGGTCCCGATCGGGCAGGTTCGCCTCCCTGTCACCTTCGGCGACGCGATAACTACCGTGATCGAGCTCATCGACTTCGACGCCGCCCACATTCGCCGCCATACAATGCCATCCTCGGTACCCAGCGCTGGCTGTTCGTGGGTCAGAGCCCACCACGGCTACAACGCCCTCAAGATGCCCGGAAGTGGCGGAGTCATCACGGTGCCTCGCGAAGAGAAAGACGTGGTGTGCCCCCAGAGCGAGCCTTTCGTGCCGCGTCCACCGAGGACCCGGATCATGGAAGCAGGAGGCCTCCCGAGACCGCCTCCCAAAAAGAAGAAGACATCGTCCGCCCGCCCCTCAGAGGCAGGCCCCTCAAGGTCCGCTTTCAGGGGGAACCTCCTTCTATCGCATAGGAAAGCGCGCCTGCGTGCCCTCCTCAGCAGGGGCTCGGGCGCCTGAGGGCCACCGACCTTGCTAGGGTCACGAGGGAGGCGCTGGGCACCACTTGGAGGCGGTATCGCACATTTCCTCTAGAAGGAGCAAGGCAAGGAGGGCCAAACCTCGTGAGTTCGCAAGCCAAGATAGTTCAGAGCTGCAAGAGTCAAGAGTCATGAGTGGCAGCCGCCACTGCCGTGGCTCCCCATCCAGCGAGGATGGTGGGCTGCTGCCTGCATCGACATACCAGGCTCAACCGAGCCGCCTCAGAGCGCCTCTGCCCTCTCTCGGGGGCGCCGCAAAGGTCCAACCCACAGCTACGTCAGATGCCTTACGGCTTGCCGAACGCTGCTGCCACGCATCAGCCTCATGAGGGGCATCCTGAAGCTCAAGAGGCCAGGCGCCCGTAGTTCTCGGGCGGAGATGGAGATGGTCCACGAGGAGCCACCAGCCCCGGAGCCCCCGAGGCCCCCGGGCCTGGGGCTCGAGAGGATCGCCCCGCAGCCCACCGAGTCTGCCGCACCAACAAACTTTCGCCTTCAACTCTACCAGTGACATCGCTCAAGTTTCATTTCCAGCTAGGAGCGCCTCAGGGCTGCATTATTCCTGTGCCGCAGGGGTCCGCCTCGCGCGTGTATCCTTTTACTTCCTGTTTTAGCTTACCTTATTGGGGCGCCTTCGCTACATCATCCCCAAGTCGCTGGGGCTGTAACGACGGCATGTATCCTCTTATGCTTATTTCGGTCATGCTCGACCCATTATGCTTGTTATATGATGCCAATCCATGGCACCTTCTCTTCGCTCACGCCACCGCTTGCACGCTAAAGGGGGGTACCGAGCATCGCGACTGTGGCTCCTACCGCTCTCCAGCCCTCACCGCCTTGTCCACGACATCGCGACCGGCATACCAGCGACGGCCGAGACCAGCTCGAGGGCCGGACCCGAGGACGAGAGCGCCCAGATTCAACCAAATCTGCAGGAACATATCACAAGATAAGGCATGCGCCAGCGAACCCGCTTTGAGGTAGGGCCCCGTGAGTCCTGCGCTGCTCACGGGTGCCCAGATACACCTCGTCAGCCCTACCGCGCCAGCCACGTGTCGTATGGGTTGTACACGCCTGGGGCTCCTCCCGAGGGGAGCCCTCCCACGCACTGCTGGAAGCACCATGCTCCTACCGGCTGACGACATCGCGGAGGAACGGCTATGCCCGTACACATACGGAAGCGCTATGCTCTGCGCTGGTGATAAACAATCGAGGTGGCCCCGGCTGCATCAACCTCGGGGAGCCCAGAGCTCGGTGTCCGCCTCGCCGCAACGCCCCTGGAGTGCCACGCAAGGGGCTGGGCACGGGCTGCGCTGGGTCACGCCCAGCGCACCCACCAGCCAGCCCCTCGGCCTGGTTCGTCGCGCCCCTTCCCGAGCAGAGCCAAGGTAAGGCCGCTTGAGCATCAAGGGGACTCGAGCATCGCGAGTCGAGCCTAACTGGTCATGTAGCCCTCACTTAGTTCCGGAAGGCTAATGGCGGTTGAGGTATGCGCGGGCCGGGCTTTGCGACGAGAACGGTAGATCCACCCACATCTCACCTCCCTACTTGTTGTTCGTGGCGCTAAGGGGGACTCTCGAGCATCGCGACTCAGAGCCTAACTTGTCATGTAGCCCTCACTCTTGGTCCCGCCCTGGTTTCCGGTCGGGCTAACGGCGGCCGAGGTATGCGTAATGGCTCGCCGTGTAGAACATAAGCAAGTAGGAAGCGCAAATTTCAAGGAATTCAAAAGCAAACATTACAGTCCATAACTGTTATCACAACGCCAAATGCAAGTTTAAACGCCTCCCCGAGGCATGATACATGTGCAGGAATCGAAAGCAGAACAGGAGTCGCAGCGGAGTCACTTGTTGGCGGTGGAGCTGCGCGACGGGTTCACCTTGCGGAGCCGCAGGGTTGGCAGCGCCCCGCTTCGGCTTGGTGCTGAAGACCCGGAACTTCCCCAATAGAGCCTCTACACGACCCTTCACGGCTTCAGCAGCGGCAGCGGCAAGCTCGCCGCTCGCTGGCTCCAGCAGGCCGTCGAGGTTGACGTTGGGATCGCGAAGGTAGACGTGGGTGAGGACCCGCCTCAGAGCTGCAGAAGACAAGACACGCCTCGGCCTCAGCCGTGGGACAAGGCCAATGGCGACATCTTCAAGAGCGCGAACCAGAAAGGAAGCAGCTTGGCGGGGCCGTCTTCTGCGCCGCCAGCGGGCTCTCCAGCCGCTATCATAAAGCTCCTCAAAGAAGGTGCGAGCCTTCACCTCCATATCTCGCGAAGGCCACGCGATCTCGGCAAGGACCCGTGCCTTGCCGCCCAGCTCGACCTTCCTCGCCTCCAACTCTTGCTCCAAAGACGCCTAAGTGTTCACGGTGCCTCTTGAGCTTGGCGCCCCGATCCTTGACGGCCACCTCGCGAGCCTTCATGCCTTCCTCCTGCTCTTGGCGGCGGGCCTCCTTGGCGAGCTGGTCCCGCAGGCCCTGATCTCGCTCTCCAAATACTTTGCAGCGACCTCGACCTCGGCTACCTCCCCCAAGGCAGCGTCATGAGCAGCTTCGCCCCAAGGACAGCTTGCTTCTCCTCGGCGCAAGCCGTCGAGGCCTGGACCAACACCGCCCGGATTGAAGCATCGGAGCGAATCCAGCCGGAAGCCAGCTCCAGGCGTCCGGCCACCAGACGAGGGTCGCCGCCCGAAAGATCCTGCCGCAACCGGTCCAGTTCGGCTGCAGCATGATCCAGAACGGTAGGAGGAGTCGGAGAGAAAGCAGTCGGTGGAGTAGGAGGAGAGGACGGCAGCGTAACCACGATGTCCTGAGGCGGGACCTGCTGCGCCCCGACAGCTGTGGCGGTGGCATCGTGCAGGACACCTCAGAGTCGCTGGGCCATGGGGGCTGAGCTCGCCCCAGCCAGCTCCACCAGGCCTCGCGAGGATGACCGGGCAGGAGAGGCCCGTGCATCACGGCCACCTTCTTTCAGGGGCAGAGGCGCTGCCCCAGACGGAACCTCAGGAGATCCCTTCAACTTCTTTGCCGCGGGCTCTAGCCTAACCAAGAGATACAGACATCAAGCCTCAGCGACAAAACAGGAAATAAGACAGGAATCGAGCACTTACTGGTCGTCGCTCGCGAGCTCGAGCAACCTCCAGCCATACTTGAAGCCCAAGAGCCGACTACTAGGATCAGCCTCAAGGAGCTCGGGAGCAGGAGGCACGCCTGGATCGCCTCGATGCCGGGGCAGACCCGCGGGGGACCAGCCCGGTCCTGTCCTTCTTCAGGATCGGGGGCAAGCTCCCGCGGCCCTGCTCATCATCATCCTCGTCGTCATCGCTCGGTGAGAGGCGGAGAACGCGGGACTTGCGCCGAGGGAGAGGAGCCCTCGACTCTCCGTCGGTCGCCTCGGAGTCCAGCCCTCCTTCCCGCTCCCCTTCTCCCTTCTCCTCGCTGGAGTATCCGGAGGACACATCCACCGGTTCCTCGGGAGCCTCCGTGGGCACGGGCCCGTCCCCGTTGAAGACGGGCATGGACTGCACTACCTGCTCCCAGTCGTCGTGGAGGAACAGGGGTGTAGGATCGCCCTCCAACCTCGCCACGTCGCCCCCAACCAAAGATTGAAGAACCGCAACCAGGTCTTCATCGGCCAAGACCGCAAGGCTCGGGTGGGGCCTCCACATCGGAAGTGGGTACTGACGAAGCGGAGCCAGCTGGTGCTCCAGGAATTCCCTCAACAGCGACGCGCCGGTCAGCTTCGCTGCCGCCATGCTGGCCGGCCTCGGATCCATGTCCATCCTCTCCAACACCTGCCTCGCGCGGGGATCCACAAGCTCCACTTGAGACCAGTCGTTGGAGTGTACGGGGTGCTCCGTGGGCAAGATTAGCCGAGGGTGGATGCGCCCAACATCCACCAAGACCCACTTGCTCCTGAAGCCCTCAATCCTCTTCCCGGGTTCAAATGGCGATGGAGCTACCGCTTATGCATTTAAGCTCGCACACGCAGAGGAGGAACCACGAGGTACGGAGGGAGAAATAGTGGCGCAGCAGGCCACTGAGGGCTGCACCCCAACGTGAGCCTCACAAGAGTAGGCTAAGATCGCCAGGAGGAGAACGGAGTTGGGGTGGAGGTGCAGAGCTTGTATCTTGTAATGGCGGAGGACGGAGAAGAAGAACTCGGAAAAGGGAGGCATCAGACCGGCAACGATGGCACTTACAAAGAGCGGATAGAACATGCTCCCTTGGCCTCGTGGAGGGCGGAGCCGCCTTGAACACCATCGCCTGCTGATGCCCCGCGCCCCACCATCCGGGCGCACCTGGCAAGGCTCGCCCGGCACGCTCAGCGAGTCTGTGGCAGGCGATACCAAGCTCCGCCAGGTTCTGGCGAGGCGCCATGTTCGGCTGGGCGTCTTGATGAGGTGGATCTCAAGATTTCGGAGGAAGGAAGGAGAGGCACAAGAAAGGGATCTGAGCAAGAATCAGAGAAAGCAAGGGAAGAAAAGCCTAGGCAGACGCCGCCTTTATCGACTCGCTGTTGCCGAGGCACCCACGCCCAATCAACCGCCATGCGGCGCCTAAGGCCGCAGCTGTTAGGGGCTCCAGATGCCAGACTTGCCCCTTTGCCTCTCTCGCTCGCCAAGTCCGGCGCGCTTTGGGCCCGGGCTACTATCGGCGCTCGGGAACGGGGTCCCCAGACTTGCTCGCCCGCGCCTGCGGCGTGGCTCAAAAGGGGGGCCCATCACGCACATCTTCATCAACACGAGCTCAAGACCTCGCGAGGGGCCAGACTCATGGGGCGGACGACAGGAGCTTCTCAGCGCGGCCTCATCAGCTAGCTCGCGAGGAGGCGCAGAGATCAAGGCGGGTACCTCATGAGGTGCCCATGACGCAAGCCATGACGACTAAGGGCGCCAAAGGGCGCCAGCCAGCAGTTGTCCTCCTTTCCTCTTTGGTGCAAAGGGAGCAAGCGCATGCGAGAGCATCAAGCAAAGGCGCCCATTTCGTGCAACAAGACCAAGACCAGTCCAACGGCAGAAGGAAGTCATTGTGGAGCCCAAGCCAAGGCCACCACCAGAGCCTTTGACAAAGCGAGGACCAACTTTAGTCAGATAACTGTACCATATGTTCCCCTTCAAAATGGCCAATTGTTGGCGCCCTTCCCGCTCAACATTTGGGAAGAGGCCCAGGGCCTTTGCCTATAAATAGGGCTAGCCACCCACAGGGTCGGGACACGTTGAACCTAGAGAGATCTGGAATCGGCAGAGAGATAGAGAGAAGCGACCGAACTCCACCTAGCAGTTCATCGCACCAGCCAAGAACAGACCCTCGCGAGGCTGTTCTTCTTTGTATTGTTCATCACCATCAGCCCAAGAGGCAATCCACCACACCACAAACTAGAGTAGGGTATTACACCACAATGGTGGCCCGAACTAGTATAAACCATGTGTCTCTTGTGCTGTTCCTTTCGTAGTTTAGATCTTAGCGAGGCGGCAGGCTGCAGGTAGGTGGAGGGCGAGATTCCGCGCACACCCCAGTGTTCGAACCTCAAGGGTCTGCCGGAACCCGAAATCCGACAATACCCTCCGATACTACTCATAGGTTCATCAAAACAAGCAAACAACAGAATGAAAATAGAATCTGTCAAAAACAGAACATTCTGTAGTAATATGTATCATTTGAATACTTATGTAACTCCAAAAATTCTGAAATAAATTGATGGATCTGAGGAATTTTTCTGTTAATCATCCAAAAAAATAATCAACCTAAAAGCACTCTCCAGTAAAAAATGGCAGCTAATCTCGTGAGCACGAAAGTTTCAGTTTTTTACACCAAGATCGCAAAGACTTCACCCAAGTCTTCCCAAAGGTTCTACTTGGCACAAACACTAATTAAAACATAAAACCACATCTAAACATAGTCTAGATGAATTATTTATTACTAAACAGGAGCAAAATCAAAGGACAAAAATAAAATTGGGTTGCCTCCCAACAAGCGCTAACGTTTAACGCCCCTAGCTAGGCATGATGATTTGAATGATGCTCACATAAAAGATAAGAATTGAAACATAAAAAGAGCATTATGAAGAATATGACTAGAACATTTAAGTCTAACCCACTTCCTATGCATAGGGATTTTGTGAGCAAACAATTTATGGGAATAAGAATCAACTAGCATAGGAAAGCAAAACAAGCATAACTTCAAGATTTTAAGCACATAGAGAGGAAACTTGACATTGTTGCAATTCCTAGAAGCATATATTCCTCCCTCACAATAATTTTCAGTAGCATCATGAATAAATTCAACAATATAACCAGCACATAAAGCATTTCTTTCATGATCTACTTGCATAGAAATTTTACTACTCTCCACATAAGCAAATTTATTCTCATCAATAGTAGTAGGAGCAAACTCAACAAAAAGCTATCATGTGAAGCATAATCCAATTGAAAATTAAAATCATGATGACAAGTTTCATGGTTATCTTTATTCTTTATAGCATACGTGTCATCACAATAATCATCATAAATAGGAGCCATGCTTTCATCATAATAAATTTGCTCATCAGAACTTGGGGGACTAAACATATCATCTTCATCAAACATAGCATCCCCAAGCTTGTGGCTTTGCATATCATTAGCATCATGGGTATTCAAAGAATTCAAACTAACAACATTGCAATCATGCTCATAATTCACATATTTATGCCACGCATTCTATGTAATTCTTCTTCTAGTACTTGAGCACAATTTTCCTTTCCATCATTTTCACGAAAGATATTAAAAAGATGAAGCATATGAGGCACCCTCAATTCCATTTTTTTGTAGTTTTCTTTCATAAACTAAACTAGTGATAAAACAAGAAACTAAAAGACTCGATTGCAAGATCTAAAGATATACCTTCAAACACTCACCTCCCAGGCAACGTCTCCAGAAAAGAGCTTGCTACGCAACCTTCTTCTTGTAGACGTTGTTGGGCCTCCAAGTGCAGAGGTTCGTAGGACAGTAGCAAATTTCCCTCAAGTGGATGACCTAAGGTTTATCAATCCGTGGGAGGCCTAGGTTGAAGATGGTCTCTCTCAAACAACCCTGCAACCAAATAACAAAGAGTCTCTTGTGTCCCCAACACACCCAATACAATGGTAAATTGTATAGGTGCACTAGTTCGACGAAGAGATGGTGATACAAGTGCAATATGGATGGTAGATATAGGTTTTTGTAATCTGAAAATATAAAAACAGCAAGGTAACTATTGATAAAAGTGAGCACAAACGGTATTGCAATGCGTTGAAACAAGGCCTAGGGTTCATACTTTCACTAGTGAAAGTTCTCTCAACAATAATAACATAATTGGATCATATAACTATCCCTCAACATGCAACCAAGAGTCACTCCAAAGTCACTAATAGCAGAGAACAAACGAAGAGATTATTGTAGGGTACGAAACCACCTCAAAGTTATCCTTTCTGATCGATCTATTCAAGAGTCTGTAGTAAAATAACACGAAGCTATTCTTTCCATTCGATCTATCATAGAGTTCGTACTAGAATAACACCGTAAGATACAAATCAACCAAAACCCTAATGTCACCTAGATACTCCAATGTCACCTCAAGTATCCGTGGGTATGATTATACAATATGCATCACACAATCTCAGATTCATCTATTCAACCAACACAAAGAACTTCAAAGAGTGCCCCAAAGTTTCTACCGGAGAGTCAAGACGAAAACGTGTGCCAACCCCTATGCATAAGTTCACAAGGTCACTAAACCCGCAAGTTGATCACCAAAACATACATCAAGTAGATCACGTGAATATCACATTGTCACCACAGATAAGCACATGCAAGACATACATCAAGTGTTCTCAAATCCTTAAAGACTCAATCCGATAAGATAACTTCAAAGGGAAAACTCAATCCATTACAAGAGAGCTGAGGGGGAGAAACATCATAAGATCCAATTATAATAGCAAAGCTCACGATACATCAAGATCATGCCGAATCAAGAACACGAGAGAGAGAGAGAGAGAGAGAGAGAGAGAGAGAGAGAGAGAGAGAGATCAAACACATAGCTACTGGTACATACCCTCAGCCCCGAGGGTGAACTACTCCCTCCTCATCATGGAGAGCGCCGGGATGATGAAGATGGCCACCGGTGAGGGATCCCCCCTCCGGAAGGGTGCCGAAACAGGGTCCCAATTCGTTTTTGGTGGCTACACAGGCATGCAGCGACGGAACTCCCGATCTAGGTTATGTTCTGGGGGTTTTGTATTTATAGGAATTTTTGGCATAGGTCTCACGTCAAGGGGGTCTCCGAGTCGTCCACGAGATAGGGGGGCGCGCCCATGGGGGTAGGGCGTGCCCCCCACCCTCGGGGACAGCCCAGGACTCTTCTGGCCGAACTCTTTTACTCCGGGGGCTTCTTTTGGTCCACAAAAAATCATCAAAAATTGGCACGTCAATTGGACTCCGTTTGGTATTCCTTTTCTGCGATACTCAAAAACAAGGAAAAAACAAACCGCACTGGGCTCTAGGTTAATAGGTTAGTCGCAAAAATCATTTAAAATAGCATATAAATGCATATAAAACGTCCTAGATGGATAATATAATAGCATGGAACAATCAAAAATTATAGATCCGTTGGAGACGTATTAGGCGGCTCAACGAGGCACAAGGTATGTTTTGGGGCAGTCAGCTTATGCATGTATAATAATATAATCACGAAGCTGCGAATTTTTAACTGGGACATGCATAATTGCAGATGGTGCTGCTGCGGTTGAGACCCTTTGGGGTGAACTTGCCCGGGCCAAGGAGCAAGCCAGAGTGAGCAATGCGGCTGTCAAAAAGGCAGCTGTTGATTTAAAGGCCGAACAGGCCACTCGGCGCCAGTGCGAGGAGAGAATATCTACCATGGCGCGAGAGCTAAAGGATGCCACTGCCCAATGCAAATCACTCAAAAAGGATAACAAAGCCAAGACGGCTGATCTCGACAAGGCCTTACAAGAGGCGCGAGAGGCACGATCCGAGTCAAGAGCGGCTCGGGAAGAGATTCGGCAAGCTGGGGAGGTAGCGGCTGGTAAGTGTCACGCCCAATATGCGACCCTATCCAAAAGGAACTCGACGGTCCCACCAAGGATAGACCCGCATATTGAAACGCTTTTGCAAGGTGGATATCATTACATCAACATTACATAATAGAGGGGATACATACATAAGGCATACAATGCCACAAGAATACATCAACATCATATATACAAGATCAACATCCGGCTACGGATGAAACATAAACAGAAACTCAAACAATATCCACCTCGCTAGCCCAGGCTGCCGACCGAACCTATCCCCGATCGAAGAAGCGTAAGAAGAACTCCAACACAAGCAAACATCGCCTCACGCCATGATCATCGTGACAACCTGCACCTGCAATCGGTGGTGTAGTAATCAGGAGCCACAAGGACTCAAAGAATCCCATTACAATGGGTATCAAGACTAGCAAAGCTTAAGTAGGAAAGGAAGGGATAAAGTGGTGAGGTTGCCGCAACGACTAAGCATGATATGGTGGCTAACATACGCAAATGAGAGCGAGAATAGAAACAAAGGAACGGTCGTCAACTAGTAATGATCAAGAAGTGATCCTGAACTCCTACTTACGTCAGACATAACCCAGAAACCGTGTTCTCCTCTGATCAACCCCGAAAAGAGACACTCACGGTTATGCACACGGTTGGTGTATTTTAATTAAGATCAACTTCGGGTTTTCTACAACCGGACATTAACAAATTCCCATCTGCCACATAACCGCTGGCACGGCTTTCAAAGTTCAAACCCTGCAGGGTGTCCCAACTTAGCCCATGATAAGCTCTCGCGATCAACGAAGGATATTCCTTCTCCCGGAAGACCCGATCAGTCTCGAATCCGGCTACAAGACATTTCGACAGCAATAAAACAAGACCAGCAAAGCCGCCCGATGCGCCGACAATCCCGATAGGAGCTGCACATATCTCGCTCGGGCAACACCGGATGAGACATCCTACGAGTAAAACCAAACCTCGAGTTGCCACGAGGGGCCCCCAGATCTACTCGGTTCAGGCCAACACTTAGAGAAGCACCGCCTGGGGGCTAAAATAAAGATGACCCTTGGGCTCCGAAACCCAAGGGAAAAAGGGTAGGTGAGGCAAATGGTAAAACCAATGTTGGGCCTTGCTTTGACGAGTCTTATTCAAAGCGAACTGTCAAGGGGGTCCCATAAATCACCCGACCGCGTTAGGGACGCAAAATCCGGGAACATAATACCGATATGACGGAAACTAGGGCGGCAAGAGTGGAACAAAACACTGCATAAGGCCGAGCCTTCCACCCTTTACCAAGTATATAGATGCATTAATAATATAAGAGATATTGTGATATCCCAACAAGTAAACATGTTCCAACAAGGAACAACATCTCCATGTTCCAACAAGGAACAAACTTCATCTTCACCGCAACTAACAACGCTATAAGAGGGCTGAGCAAAGCGGTAACATAGCCAAACAACGGTTTGCTAGGAAGGGTGCAAAAGGTTAGAGGCTCGACATGGCAATTTGGGATGGCTTGATAAACAGTGTAATAGGTAGCGATCATAGCGATAGAACGAAGCAACTAGCATAGCAATGATAGTAGTGAGATCCAGGGTAGCGGTCATCTTGCCTGAAATCCCGCAAGGAAGAAGAACGAGTCCATGAAGAAGATGAACGGAAGAAGCCGATCCAAGCGTGACGAACGAATCCTCACGATCGCAACGAAACGGAACTAACAAGAAGAAGCACACACATAGTAAACACCCCACACATAGACAAGACATGATGCACAACCAAGCATGATGCATGACAAGACTAGATGAGGCTACTCATGGCAAGAGATGATGCAAACAAGAGCAACACATCAAAGCAAGTTTAAATGAGGCCGAAGCAACATATAACAATTCCTAAGTCCTCATATGCAAATTTCGAAATTGGTCCAGATCTGAATAAACCTTATGTTCAAGTTGTTAAAAAGCAAGTTAAGATGCACCACGATGATCTACACGAAATTCTAGTCAAGTTACATATAAAGTTCATTAGATTCGGAGCTACGGCCTAGAAGATATGAGCAAAACAAGGTAAACATGGCATTGATGCAAAATGCATACAAACATCAAGCAAACACCTCCAAACATGAATGCAACATGATAATATGAAACTACATGCAAAATCAAGCAAGTTTCATATAGAGCACGCTCAAAACGGAGCAACGGTTCAACACATACACACAATACAAGTTATAGCAACAATCTGTCCAAAACAGCAAGTAGGCATATTGCAAGCATCAAAACAACATGCTACAGGATCTCAACATAATAATAAAAGGCATGGGCATGATGTACAGGTAAAGCATTACAAAACATGAACACCGAGCTATCTCCAGAAATCACTAGAACATGCTCAAAATGACATGGCAAGATTGCAAATAATAACAGTTTCAGGCATTGGCAGAAATAACATCAGGTTGCAATGTTTAGCGCTATGAAACAACATGTTACAGGGACTTACCATGGAAAACAAAGGCATGGCATGATACTACTAAGTGCGTAGAACAAAAGTCCCTTACTGACCATAAGCCAAAAAGGATCATAAAATATGATGGCACCCATGTAAACATGGCAAGTTATATTACAGATTCAAACATGGTAGGAACAACAACAAGTAGGCATGTTGGTGAGCTTGAACCACTCATCACAGAGCAATAAATGGCATGGCAAGGCAACCAACAATAAGAAGACTTGGCATAGAAGCTATACATGGCAAGAACAACATCATAGCATGCTTGGATCAACTACAACAACCTTGGCAAAATTGAATAACATGTAAACAATCTGCCAGGAAACATTTTATAGCAAAAGTAGAGCTCTATTGACTCAAGATAGAGCACTCCATAATTGCAAACAAGGGCATTGATGAATAGACCAAGACATCTTTAACAAAACATCCTTACTGAAGTATCTCAAAATATGCATGGATCTCTTGGTAGCATCAAGTTAACATGGCATCAAAATATCAGCAAAACAGGGGCTGAAATCAGCAACATCAAGACACCTAGTTTGCATGCTTGTGCTAGTCACCACATTGATCACAAAAATACATGGCATATACCCCTGTAAAGATGGCATGGCATATTATAAAACACATGTAGGACTCAAGAGCATAGGATGCACACATCAATCATGGCAAAAATGACAAAAGTGCATGTTCTGTTAAGAAACAGAAACTAACATCACATAGCACTCTTCTAACAGCATTTCGGGCATCATGATGAGCTCAAATGAAAATGATGCAATGAGATGAAATGATCTACTCATGGAGGCGAACATTTTGACATATTACACGCGCAAAACGGAGCAACAATGACAGAGTTATGATGTGATGAAAATGCAATAAAATATTGACAGAAACGGGACTTAGTGGATTCGGGGAAGGAGAAGAAAGTCAACTGGCGGGATTCACGAGGATGGCCGGCTCGGTTCCGGCGATGGTGGCGCGGTGGTGCGGCGAGGACGACGGGAAGGCACCGGGGGGTCGGCGGGGCGTGGACCACGGCGAGCTCCGGCCGGTGGCGGCGCACGACGAAGAGGAGAGGGGTGGCAGGGCCGGTCTGGATCGGGAGCTCCTCTCCCGATCTGGATCGCGTCTGGCGATCTCCGGCCGGTGGAGCTGCAAGGGAGGCGCGGCGGGGCGCTGGCCACCGCCGGCGAGACCGGATCGGGCGCGGCGGTCCTCCTTGACTCGGGGACGAGGGGGAGCGGCGTGGGCGTGGCGGCGCTGCGGGCCGGGTTGACGGCGGCTCGGGCCGGTGGCTGCGCCTGACCCTGCAGGCCGCGCGGTGGGGAGAGGGCAGGGGGTTGCGTGGCATGCGCGGGTTGGAGCGGAGGGCGGCTGCGGCGGCGCTTAGTCAGACAGCGGCGCCAAGTGGCGGCGAAGGGGAGGCCCGGCGCGGAAACTGATGCAGGAGGCGGCGACTGGAAGGTGGAGGTTCAGATCCCGAGTGGGAAGGTAGGTGGAGGCCAAAAATGGCATGAGGGGGTTCTATAAATAGCAGTATTTGGCTAGCGTTTGGTCTGGGGGGTTTTCGAACCCTCCGATCGCGATCGGACGGTTCCGGACGCGAGGAGAGGTGGGTTGGCCTAGGTGGGCTGCAAGTGACCATCTAGAAGGCCTCGGGCGGAGAAGAGAGGGGGAGAAGTGAGGCCCGGGGACTGTTCCGGAGACCGAAACGTCCGGCGAGAATACCGGCAACGATGCCGCTATATCTTTAATGAGTAGGCTATCAAACGAGCTCCGAATGCGACGAAACTTGACAGGCGGTCTACCGGTGGTATACCAAGGCCGCTTGACAAACCTCGGTCCATTCCGAGACCGTTTAATACCCGCACATGAAAAGAGGCAAAAGGGGGCGCCGGGAGACATAGGAGTGCCGGATTGCAAAACGGACAACGGGGAAAATGCTCGGATGCATGAGACGAACACGTATGCAAAATGAAATGCGCATGATGACATGATATGAAATGCAGATGATGACAAGGCAAAATGCAACACGCAAGCAAATGACATGGCAACGACGGCGAATAATCGATGACACACAGGCGATCGAATCCGGGGCGTTACAACACTCCTCCACTAACAAGAGATCTCGTCCCGAGATCTTAGGACCGAGACGGAAGGGAAAAGGGTGAGGTGAAACAAAAAAATCAAGAGAAGAAACAAAGAATCGAGAGTACTCGAGAAGAAGAGACGAACGACGAGAATGACGAGAACCGAAAACTCACGGAAACAGATAGACTATGAAACAACTCGTTCTAACCGGAGTGGTTAGAATGAGAAAAGAAACGAATAGGACTGGAAGGATTCAGGTAGCACTCCGGCTGAAACATGGAAGGAATAGAATCTGGACTTGAGATGATGGAAGTACACTTGATAAAGACATGACACAAAACCTCCGGAAAAATTAAAAGAGCTGGATGAAAAGAATGGAGAAGAAAATGACAACTTGTGTCACGAATGAAATAGAAAGCAACCTTAGAAGAAAAGGTTGAATGGAGTTGTTGAGAAATTCAACAACGAAAAGAATAAGCTTTATGTGGACTTATGGATAACTTCTAAAAAATTATGAGGTGATAACCTACCACAACGGAAAAGTTTAAATAGCTGAGGAGAACGAAGAAATGCAAAACTCCACTTCCAAAGGATATGGAGGATTAATTGCACTTTGAGTTGCAAGAAGGAAGATACTTGAACTCCACCAACAAGAATCTTGATGAACTCTTTGGAGAAAGAATTAAATCATGACGAACCACCGTGAAGAACTCCGGTAACAAAAGGTGATGAGATAGAATGAAAGACGAAAGGAAATAAGATTAAAGCCTTGCGATGATTTAGATGAAGGTTCCGACGAGATGGCCGAGGAAATTTGAACTCCGGAAAAGAAAAGATGAAAAGACTTGGAAGTCGAATTTTATTCCTCAAGAAAAAACTCCAAAGAAAAAGGATTAATCACTTTGATGAAATAAGAATAAGATTTATTGTATGCTTATCATTCATCAAATTAAATTGATGACCAAAATGGATTTGGCATATTACTTATTCTTGATGAAAAGGATTGGGAAGTGACATATCGCAAACTTGAGAAGGTCTTCATGAACCACCGGTATGGTTGAAAAGAACGAATGAATAAAAATGATAATCAAGGAAAAAGAATCTGAATGAACCACCGTACGAATTCAAAAATGACTGATGAAAGAGAATGAATCACCGGGAAGAATTAGAGAAGCACGGAGATACTTGAGGGAAATAAAATGCAAGAGAACAAAGAGATCGCGAACTGATTGACGAATGCTTGAACGAAGCACCGGAAGAATATTGAGACGAACGAAGGGGCACGGATATAGAATAATTGGAGAACGCTTTTGAAAACTTGGAACGAAGAAATCTTCCGAAAAGATGGCCTCCGGATGATTGAGACGGAAAACAACTCCTGAAATACTCCGGATGGATGAAAAGAATTGCACAACTGGAAACAAATTGATAGGATAACATCGAGCTAGCACCATGAATCTCCGGGGGAACAGACAAGATTTAAGGGGAAAAAAATCTACGACGGTCTTCAAATATTGACGGGAAACACCACAAAAATTACTGGGATACTCCGGGAGAATGAAAAGCGAAGAGGTTGAGCCAGTAATGAAATGATTCGAAATCGATCTTGGAAAAGGCATCCGACTGATGAAATTTCATTCTTACGTCAAACTATGAAAAGGATTTGAGAATAACTCCGGGAAAATCAGGAGAGTCAGGTAAGATCCTGGGAAAAGACCTGTGGGTTAGGGCCCACTAAAGGAAAGCACCGTTGTAAAGGATTGTTGAACAGATAGATGATGCACCGGAAGAACTGAAATATTTGACTGAGGTGACAACCTCGAATTAATTCAAACATAGACGAATCTCCTGAGATGTGTTGAACACTCCGGAAGGATAAATTGGCGAGAGGCGAACGAGCAAATAGAACACTTCGAAGGAAAAAAATATGATCAACAGCGAAAAAAACTTGAATTGAATCCACCGGGGAAGAAAAAGAGATGATGAATGTCGAACGAGACGAGAATTCACTGGTTGAAATAATTGACGAAAGACTGAAAAGGCTCCGCACAAATGAGATAGATGGTCGAGAGAGAGTCAGACTCCGGGAAGAAAAGGGTGGGAGGGCGGGAAAACACAGAGGCAACTTGGAAGGGGAACCGACGAACAACTTGAAAAGACAACACCGGTTGAAATCATTGAGGAGAGAGAGCAAAAACTTCACACGAGTAGGATGGATACTCGATCACGGGCTCCGGTTCCGAGAAAAAAAAAGGAGGGCGGGTGGGAAAAGAAAACAACTGGGGATTGAACTTGCAAAACAAAGAGGGTCGAATCGCCATGACGAGAAATGCACCGGATGAAAAGAGCTGAGGAACAACGATCGAAAAAAAACCAACTACGTGATCCTAAAGAAAAATTTGAAGGGGAAGAGGAGTGATTCAAAACACCTACGTCAAGATTCCTCACCAGAGCGACGAAGGGGCTGAGGAGTAAAAAGAATTCCTACTCTCCGATATAACTAGACTCCGAAAAAGTTTTCTTCTAGACTCAACAACGGCCAAACTACACGATCAATCAAGGGGCTCTTAGGGTCGGTCGAGGCTCGATACAAACTTGTCACGCCCAATATGCGACCCTATCCAAAGGAACTCGACGGTCCCACCAAGGATAGACCCGCATATTGAAACGCTTTTGCAAGGTGGATATCATTACATCAACATTACATAATAGAGGGGATACATACATAAGGCATACAATGCCACAAGAATACATCAACATCATATATACAAGATCAACATCCGGCTACGGATGAAACATAAACAGAAACTCAAACAATATCCACCCTATTAGCCCAGGCTGCCGACCTGGAACCTATCCCCTGATCGAAGAAGCAGAAGAAGAACTCCAACACAAGCAAACATCGCTCTCGCGTCATGATCATCGCATAACCTGCACCTGCAACTGGTGGTGTAGTAATCTGTGAGCCACGAGGACTCAGCAATCCCATTACAATGGGTATCAAGACTAGCAAAGCTTAAGTAGGAAAGGAAGGGATAAAGTGGTGAGGTTGCCGCAACGACTAAGCATGATATGGTGGCTAACATACGCAAATGAGAGCGAGAATAGAAACAAAGGAACGGTCGTCAACTAGTAATGATCAAGAAGTGATCCTGAACTCCTACTTACGCCGACATAACCCGTAAACCGTGTTCTCCTCTCGATCAACCCCAAAAGAGACACTCACGGTTATGCACACGGTTGGTGTATTTTAATTAAGATCAACTTCGGTTTTCTACAACCGGACATTAACAAATTCCCATCTGCCACATAACCGCTGGCACGGCTTTGAAAGTTCAAACCCTGCAGGGGTGTCCCAACTTAGCCCATGATAAGCTCTCGCGATCAACGAAGGATATTCCTTCTCCCGGAAGACCCGATCGTCTCGAATCCCGCCACAAGACATTTCGACAGAATAAAACAAGACCAGCAAAGCCGCCCGATGCGCCGACAATCCCGATAGGAGCTGCACATATCTCGTTCTCAGGGCAACACCGGATGAGACATCCTACGAGTAAAACCAAACCTCGAGTTGCCACGAGGGGGCCCCGCAGTCTACTCGGTTCAGGCCAACACTTAGAGAAGCACTGGCCCGGGGGGGCTAAAATAAAGATGACCCTTGGGCTCCGGAAACCCAAGGGAAAAAGGGGTAGGTGAGGCAAATGGTAAAACCAATGTTGGGCCTTGCTGGACGAGTCTTATTCAAAGCGAACTGTCAAGGGGGTCCCATAAATCACCCGACCGCGTTAGGGACGCAAAATCCGGGAACATAATACCGATATGACGGAAACTAGGGCGGCAAGAGTGGAACAAAACACCAGGCATAAGGCCGAGCCTTCCACCCTTTACCAAGTATATAGATGCATTAATAATATAAGAGATATTGTGATATCCCAACAAGTAAACATGTTCCAACAAGGAACAACATCTCCATGTTCCAACAAGGAACAAACTTCATCTTCACCTGCAACTAACAACGCTATAAGAGGGGCTGAGCAAAGCGGTAACATAGCCAAACAACGGTTTGCTAGGAAGGGTGCAAAAGGTTAGAGGCTGACATGGCAATTTGGGATGGCTTGATAAACAGGTAATAGGTAGCGCATCATAGCGATAGAACGAAGCAACTAGCATAGCAATGATAGTAGTGAGATCCAGGGTAGCGGTCATCTTGCCTGAAATCCCGCAAGGAAGAAGAACGAGTCCATGAAGAAGATGAACGGAAGAAGCCGATCCAAGCGTAGACGAACGAATCCTCACGATCGCAACGAAACGGGAACTAACAAGAAGAAGCACACGACATAGTAAACACCCCACACATAGACAAGACATGATGCACAACCAAGCATGATGCATGACAAGACTAGATGAGGCTACTCATGGCAAGAGATGATGCAAACAAGAGCAACACATCAAAGCAAGTTTAAATGAGGCCGGAAGCAACATATAACAATTCCGGTAAGTCCTCATATGCAAATTTCGAAATTGGTCCAGATCTGAATAAACCTTATGTTCAAGTTGTTAAAAAGCAAGTTAAGATGCACCACGATGATCTACACGAAATTCTAGTCAAGTTACATATAAAGTTCATTAGATTCGGAGCTACGGCCTAGAAGATATGAGCAAAACAAGGTAAACATGGCATTGATGCAAAATGCATACAAACATCAAGCAAACACCTCCAAACATGAATGCAACATGATAATATGAAACTACATGCAAAATCAAGCAAGTTTCATATAGAGCACGCTCAAAACGGAGCAACGGTTCAACACATACACACAATACAAGTTATAGCAACAATCTGTCCAAAACAGCAAGTAGGCATATTGCAAGCATCAAAACAACATGCTACAGGATCTCAACATAATAATAAAAGGCATGGGCATGATGTACAGGTAAAGCATTACAAAACATGAACACTGAGCTATCTCCAGAAATCACTAGAACATGCTCAAAATGACATGGCAAGATTGCAAATAATAACAGTTTCAGGCATTGGCAGAAATAACATCAGGTTGCAATGTTTAGCGCTATGAAACAACATGTTACAGGGACTTACCATGGAAAAAAAGTCATGGCATGATACTACTAAGTGCGTAGAACAAAAGTCCCTTACTGACCATAAGCCAAAAAGGATCATAAAATATGATGGCACCCATGTAAACATGGCAAGTTATATTACAGATTCAAACATGGTAGGAACAACAACAAGTAGGCATGTTGGTGAGCTTGAACCACTCACCACAGAGCAATAAATGGCATGGAAAGGCAACCAACAATAAGAAGACTTGGCATTGAAGCTATACATGGCAAGAACAACATCATAGCATGCTTGGATCAACTACAACAACCTTGGCAAAATTGAATAACATGTAAACAATCTGCCAGGAAACATTTTATAGCAAAAGTAGAGCTCTATTGACTCAAGATAGAGCACTCCATAATTGCAAACAAGGGCATGGATGGATAGACCAAGACATGTTTAACAAAACATCCTTACTGAAGTATCTCAAAATATGCATGGATCTCTTGGTAGCATCAAGTTAACATGGCATCAAAATATCAGCAAAACAGGGGCTGAAATCAGCAACATCAAGACACCTAGTTTGCATGCTTGTGCTAGTCACCACATTGATCACAAAAATACATGGCATATACCCCTGTAAAGATGGCATGGCATATTAGAAAACACATGTAGGACTCAAGAGCATAGGATGCACACATCAATCATGGCAAAAATGACAAAAGTGCATGTTCTGTTAAGAAACAGAAACTAACATCACATAGCACTCTTCTAACAGCATTTCGGGCATCATGATGAGCTCAAATGAAAATGATGCAATGAGATGAAATGATCTACTCATGGAGACGAACATTTTGACATATTACACGCGCAAAACGGAGCAATGATGACAGAGTTATGATGCGATGAAAATGCAATAAAATATTGACAGAATCGGGACTTAGTGGATTCGGGGAAGGAGAAGAAAGTCAACCGGCGGGATTCACGAGGATGGCCGGCTCGGTTCCGGCGATGGTGGCGCGGTGGTGCGGCGAGGACGACGGGAAGGCACCGGGTGGTCGGCGGGGCGTGGACCACGGCGAGCTCCGGCCGGTGGCGGCGCACGGCGAAGAGGAGAGGGGTGGCGGGGCCGGTCTGGATCGGGAGCTCCTCTCCCGATCTGGATCGCGTCGGGCGATCTCCGGCCGGTGGAGCTGCAAGGGAGGCGCGGCGGGCGCTACACCGCCGCGAGACCGGATCGGGCGCGGGCGGTCCTCCTTGACTTCGGGACGAGGGGAGCGCGTGGCGGGGCGGCGCCATGGGCCGGGCGGCAGCGGCTCGGGCCCGGTGGCTGCGCCACGCCTGCAGGGCCGCGCGGTGGGGAGAGGGCAGGGGTTGCGTGGCATGCGCGGGTTGGAGCAGAGGGCGGCTGCGCGCGGCGCTTAGCCAGACAAAGCGCGCCAAGTGGCGGCGAAGGGGAGGCCCGGCACGGAAACTGATGCAGGAGGCGGCGGCTGGAAGGTGGAGGTTCAGATCCCGAGGGGGAAGGTAGGTGGAGGCCAAAAATGGCATGAGGGTGTTCTATAAATAGCAGTATTTGGCTAGGGTTTGGTCTGGGGGGGTTTTCGAACCCTCCGATCGCGATCGGACGGTTCCGGACGCGAGGACAGGTGGGTTGGCCTAGGTGGGCTGCAAGTGACCGTCTAGAAGGCCTCGGGCGGAGAAGAGAGGGGGAGAAGTGAGGCCCGGGGACTGTTCCGGAGACCGAAACGTCCGGCGAGAATACCGGCAACGATGCCGCTATATCTTTAACGATTGGGCTATCAAACGAGCTCAATGCGACGAAACTTGACAGCGGTTCACCGTGGTATACCAAGGCCGCTTGACAAACCTCGGTCCATTCCGAGACCGCTTAATACCCGCACATGAAAAGAGGCAAAAGGGGCGCCGGGAGACATAGGAGTGCCGGATTGCAAAACGGACAACGGGGAAAATGCTCGGATGCATGAGACGAACACGTATGCAAAATGAAATGCGTATGATGACATGATATGAAATGCAGATGATGACAAGGCAAAATGCAACACGCAAGCAAATGACATGGCAACGACGGCGAATAACCGATGACACCGGCGATCGAATCCGGGCGCATAAAGAAGCCCTTTCTTTTACAGACTAAATTCGGTGATCCAAAGTATGCCTCGCTGAATCAAGTGTGGAGTTCCCCCGACTCGTTCTTGGACCTTCCGAAGAGTGTCACCGATGCGGCGCAGTTTTACCAAGCGCAAGACGGACGTGCAGTGGATAAGCTTTTCTGGTCACAGTTCGACGGGCCAAAGCGTCCGCCGTTGCTGAATGAACAAAGGGCCCAGTGGGCCAAGCTCCACAAGGTGTCCGGAGCGGCCATGGAGGAAGTCGTGATCTGGCTGTGGCCAACTAAGCCAATTCCGAACAGTTATTTCGGTTTGGTGTAGCGGCTTGTTGACGCAGTGCCGCGTATCGACGCTGTTAAGCGATCGGCGTGCATTGAAGGTGCACGGATGGCCTTTGCCCGCGTCAAGACGTACTGGGCAAAAATGAAGGCCATCTATATTGTAGCAAAAAGTCCACCCGAGGGCAAGGACCATCGAGCGCCGGAGCAATATTTCGAGGATGTCCTAGAGGGCGCCCGCTTGATAGAGGGTCAATGCTCGAAAGATATTATGTTTGAGTAAATGTATCAGAAGTGTGATAACAATATTATGATATATTAAGGTTGTGTTATATTTATTCATGTTGCCTGAAAGCCATTTCCTCATGTGCGGCCATTTTTTTATAATCTGAAAGTTTGCCAGTCATCGGCTTCAGCCCCCTCGCATATAATGTGGTGGTGTTCGGAATAGCAACTAACCACGCTTGACCCAATGTCTCGGTCTGTTAAGGAGGTGTCAGTGTGGCGAACTAGGCAATCAGACTATAGGGCTTTAACACCTTCAGTTAGCCAGAGGAGTTTGATGGTGGGTCTATGATATAGCCCCTTGTATGTACGTGGTTATCCGAATACGGCTACGCTACATAGGTGACCGGAAGAACGGTCCTTCATGTAATACAGAAGAAATCGCAAAAGATTCTGATAAGTCAACGAGTGGTTGCCCAGCTCTCGCCGCATCATGACAGTCAGTTTTCGGCTTTCTCTACTGAGGTGCTTGACCAGGTGAACTGGAAACACAATTGCAGTAGTTCTCCCCTTACTACCCCAGCCGATAGGACGGAACGTAAGGTAGTAAGCACAGGAGCCGGGCAACCCAACTATGGACCAAAGACATGATTCGGAGCTGATGCATACAAGGACAAACTCGTGACGCCAAATTATGCTATAAAGCTGTTTGAACTTTTCAGCAACACATATGTTGCCGTATCAAGTGAGCCGAGGTGCGCGTGTGAAACAACCGGAGAAGAAAAATTTAGTTCTGGAAAAAGCAAATACCGAATACGGATTTATGTTCACTGGAATCTGATTTATACGTGAAACGCAATTATACATATTACACCACCCCTACCCAGGCTATTTGACATGCCAGGGGTCGAAGGCCGGGGAAAAGGCACTTTACATGTTTGAAATAAAGTGTGTGGTCTACAAAAAATTATTTGGACCTCCTGTCGCACGTGTGTGCTGCCTTTGCCTCAGCTAAAAGCTTCCTTGACAGGAATAGCTGTTGGTTATTTATACGAAGTCGAACTCAGAAAGAGTCCTTGTAAGTCTGTAGGATGAACATGTTTTGATTCACCAGTAGTAAAAGATAAAAAATAGTTAGAAAAAAAGAAGAAGGCTAGAGGAATGTGAACCGTATTGTAAGCCTGTCCGTATTGTGCCTCCGCCGATGACCAAGTTATTTTAAGTGCATAATGATGTATGCGTGATACAAACTTCACAAGTATATGAGGCGAACGACGGAGGCCAAACTGCTAATCTAGCTCTGAAATTGATCGGTCATGTGTAGTAGAGGTCGGCGGCTTAATGGCCGATGAGATACGCGGCTTAATGGGGCCGCTTTGTACTCCGGCTGCAATAGCCGCAGTATGCTCCTCTATACGGAGGGAGCGTTTCGTATTTCCGTCTACCGTGATGACGCCTCGTGGACCAGGCATCTTAAGCTTTAGATAGGCATTATGTGGGTGTCGGGTGGTAGGTGCGACATATGCCAACGGGTGGCTTATCATTGTGGGAGCCAATAAGACATCGCCGGTGCCTGGAAATGGGATCAGGCAAAGACATGCACGCCGACGGATCTTACCCAGCTTCGGAGCTCTCCGGGGAGATAATACTCCTACTGCTGCTCTGCGGGGTCTCCGCATGATCACTAGATCAACAAGTAGCTACAAGAGGCTCCTTGAGCTGTTCGGCGAGAGGAAGAAGAAGGGCAAGGCCAGCTCTCTTCTCCCCTCAACGTAGTGTCTAAAACTCTAAGAGATCAACCCTTTGCATGGGTGACCTAGGGGGTTTATATAGGCATACCCCCTCAGGTGTACAATGGTAATCCGGCTGGGCATGGGCCCTAGCCGTCAGTGTCTATGTTCGCCGGCTTCTCCGCCGGCTGCTGGGGCCCGCCGACTGGTGGGTCCTGCCGGCTGCCGGCCTCCTGGTCGACAAGCTGGTCCCACCGCTTGGGGGTCATGTCGGCGGCTGGTTACTGTTGCCTCACTCTTGATGATGAGGGCTTTGTCGAGGTAAGCATGGCTACAGTGCCACCGCCTAGCGGGCTCTCATTGTAGCCTTACTGTTGGGGAACATAGTAATTTCAAAAAAATTCCTACGCACACGCAAGATCATGGTGATGCATAGCAACGAGAGGGGAGAGTGTGTCCATGTACCCTCGTAGACCGAAAGCGGAAGCGTTAGCACAACGCGGTTGATGTAGTCGTACGTCTTCACGGTCCGACCGATCAAGCAACGAAACTATGGCACCTCCGAGTTCTTGCACACGTTCAACTCGATGACCATCCCCGACTCGATCCAAAGAAAGTGTCGGGGAAGAGTTCCACAAGACGACGGCGCAGGACGATCTTGATGTTCTACCGTCGCAGGCTTTGCCTAAGCACCGCTACAATATTATCGAGGAGAACTATGATGGAGGGGGGCACCGCACACGGCTAAGAGATCTCAAGGATCAATTGTTGTGTCTCCAAGGGGTGCCCCCCTCCCTGTATATAAAGGAGTGGAGGAGGGGAGGCCGCCTCTATGGCGCGCTTAGGGGAGTCCTACTCCCACCAGAGTAGGATTCCCCTTTCCTAGTAGAACTAGGAGCCCTTCCAAGTAGAAGGAGTAGGAGGAAGGAAAGGGAAGGAGAAGGAGAAGGAAGGAAGGGTGCGCCTCCCTAGTCCAATTCGACTAGTCAATGGGGAGGTGCGCCACCCTTTGGGGCCTTTCTCTCCTTTCCCGTATGGCCCATTAAGGCCCAATACGAATTCCGTAACTCTCCGGTACTCAAAAATACCGAATCACTGGAACCTTTCGATGTCCGAATATAGTCGTCCAATATATCGATCTTTACATCTCGACCATTTCGAGACTCTGGTCATGTCCCCGATCTCATCCGGACTCAATTCCTTCTAGACATCAAAACTCATAAACTCATAATATAACCACATCGAAACCTTAAGCGTGCGGACCCTACGGGTTCGAGAACTATGTAGACATGACCGAGACACGTTTCCGGTCAATAACCAATAGCGGAACCTGGATGCTCATATTGGCTCCTACATATTCTTCGAAGATCTTTATTGATCAAACCGCAAAACAACATACATTGTTCCCTTTGTCATCGGTATGTTACTTGCCCGAGATTCGATTGTCGGTATCTCAATACCTAGTTCAATCTCGTTACCGGCAAGTCTCTTTACTCGTTATGTAATGCATCATCCCGCAACTAACTCATTATTCACATTGCTTGCAAGGCTTATAGTGATGTGCATTACCGAGAGGGCCAGAGATACCTCTCCGACAATCGGAGTGACAAATCCTAATCTCGAAATGCGCCAACCCAACATGTACCTTTGGAGACACCTGTAGAGCACCTTTATAATCACCCAGTTACGTTGTGACATTTGGTAGCACACAAAGTGTTCCTCCGGTAAACGGGAGTTGAATAATCTCATAGTCATAGGAACATGTATAAGTCATGAAGAAAGCAATAGCAACATACTAAACGATCGTGTGCTAAGCTAATGGAATGGGTCATGTCAATCACATCATTCTCCTAATGATGTGATCCCGCTAATCAAATGACAACCCATGTCTATGGCTGGGAAACATAACCATCTTTGATCAACGAGCTAGTCTAGTAGAGGCATACTAGTGACACTCTGTTTGTCTATATATTCACACATGTATTATGTTTCTGGTTAATACAATTCTAGCATGAATAATAAACATTTATCATGAAAAAGGGAAATAAATAATAACTTTATTATTGCCTCTAGGGCATATTTCCTTCACTTACCTCGTCTTGTCTCCTTAATGAGGCGCCTCCTTCGAGGGAGGGAGCAAGTCGGCTATTGGGAGCTGGCCACATCCCAGGCCGACTAGGGGAGGCCTGGCCGCCTTCGGGCGTCTCTATGACTGAAGGGGCCCGCCGCTTGTGGGCTGTACTGACAACTTGTCGTGGGTGACGTCATGGTCAACATGGAAGCAAGATCTTTCGCGGGACGGGTGATGGCTACCCGTGCGGCGACCTGTGGCTATCGTGCTCCAGATTCGGGGTGGCGGGCTTCACCGTGTAGCCACGCCTGCCTCATCACCGTTATGTGGGTGCAGAGTTTGAGGGCACGATCTTGGCACTTCTTGGGGGCGGCTT